>JAYEPQ010000003.1:75747737-76422737 GCA_036321105.1 Dracaena cambodiana
TACAAAATTAATATTGTAAATAATTATAAGTTTATTATTTTCTTTTTTTTGACTAAGTTATTTTACAAATTCCAAATCTCTAACACTTCTTAAAAATTTAGAAGTTGTCATCGTATTTCTCCTCTATTATTTCTAAACCCAAAAGAAATATTTCTTTTTTGATATTTAAATCTAAAAACAAACAAATCTCCCACAGACTCATAGATTTGATTTCTTGACTTCCTAAAATTTTTACATTCACGTTCGTAACAAATTTTGGAAGAATTTTAAATTCTTCGAATTCACTGTAATAAGAAAAATTAGGATTTAGAATTTGATTTTTTGAAGCATATGGAAAAATCCAACGTACAATTGTTGTCGAAAGACAAATCTAAGGTATGGTATAAAATTATTCTTAGTTTTTGTTGTATTTTTATTTGCATTTTAGTGTTACTATTTTTTTTTTTGTTTGTGGGAGACAGTCGTCACTAGTCGAGTATTAACATCTGACTAGATTACTTTTCAGTTAGGTATTAATACCCGACTACTATATATTTCTGTCAGATATTAGTAACCGTTTCAAACAAAACGGACAACAATTATTAAATTTCATGATTATCCGACGAAAAAATTGTTATAAGTTGTTACAGAAAAAATTCGGAGAGAGAGAGGGAGGATCGACAGAACGCGATTAGGGCTGAGTCGCGAACAAAAATAAGGGGGAGAGAGAGGGAGAGTTAATTTTGGAGAAAAAAAATTGGACGTGGAGAATAAATTGGTAATATTTCAGAATAAAAGATTGGTATAGAGAGTTATCTGAGTGTAAAGAGTAAATCTCTGTGTGTAAATAGAAATTCCCGCATATTTCTTTTAGTTCATAAAGCAAATAAGTAACGAAGTAAAAGAAGTATGACATGAATTGTCGTTGTGGTTGTTGGGTTTTATTTGGGTTTTGGATTTGGATGCAAGTTCTATAAAGGGTAATTCTAAATGCGCACCAATTGTTACTAGTGAGCCCCACATACTATACAGTAGAGTGATTTACAACACAGGGAAAAATGGTGCTCACTAGAAAAATATGGTGCGCATTTAGAACTTCCCTTCTATAAAGTAACAAGGAATCTCGTGGTACATCACGGTACACGGAGAAGGAGTACTTTTTAAGCCCCTCACCGGCCCACGACTGAGGGTGACTCACTTTGCTTGTGCTTGGGGTGGCAAGTTGTTCAATCAAGGGCCTCACTCGGCCTAATTTTATTGAGAATATGATGTCAAAGTTCGATATGGAATACCATGATAAATTGGAAATAAAATATCGACACGATATGCGTGTATATGGTCATGTCTTAGATTAGTTATTGGGCTTCGATTCTTGCAATAACAAACATACACGCGATCTTGTTTTGATATACTATGATGTTTCTACTGGTTCATGTATATCGTATATCGTTGACACAAACAGGAAAAACGATATGATGGACAAGAATCATATTGTACGTGATTTTAGTTGGTTATTTTTAGTTCGGTGTTGGCTGCTTATATTGCAATAGCATCGTGTGCTACTGAGCCGTATTTCGATAACTAAGTTCTAATATAGGCTACGGCAGTTACTATTTTACTATTTTAAACTTCATAATAATGGATATTGTAATAATTTTATAAATCCATACGTGTAACATACATTTTTCTTGGTTGATGATGCTATCTCAACTCTTGGTCTTCGTTATGACAAAATTTTGCCCCGCGCATACCATTTTTACTAAACGTGACTGTTGATAATATTTTTTATTTTTCAAAAATAGCTGAAAAATAGAGTATTACAACATCCAAATGGTAAAACTGGAGTTGGAAAGTACGTAATTTAGAATTTTGAAAAATTCAGACTTACCATATCAGGATTTATCTAAATGTTAAATCCGGACTTATCAAGTTTCGATTCATTAATTTGTTAGTAGTAATAATTTATTAGTTTAAAATTATTATTATTATTTTATTAATTCCATTATTAGTTGAATGCATTGTTAAACTGGTCTTTCTCATAATTTCAATTGTCAATGGTATAAATCAGCTAATCAATAAAACTATTACTATCTATTTCAAAAATATTCTTTATATAATAATTTTTAACATGAAATAATTTTTTCCTTTTTTGCATATGAGTTTTTATAACATCCTAAATTAATCAATTAGCATACAAAAATAATAAGTTGATAATATCATTTTCCTTCTTCAAAAAAATTAATAATTTTTCTTTAATCTAATTATTTATTTAATTTTTTTTCATCTTTTTGAGATTTTTTTTCTAGACATCTATGTATACTTGACAATAAAAAGGACAGCCCGGTACTACAAAGCTCAGGCTATGTGCTTTTTTATTGCAAGAGGCAGTTTTCACGTCTCGAACCTGTGACCTCCACGTCACATGGCAATAATCTTTATGGTTGCGCCAAGGCTCCCCTTATAAATTAGCATATATTAAAGAGAAATTAGAAATTTGGATTTCAAGGACCGAATCGGTCTTCATTAGAAAATATTTCTTTTTTATAGTTATTTTGGAAAATTATTCGTGAAAATAATGAATATTTAGGAAGTGTCATAGCTTAAAAAAAATTTGAAGAAAATTTTGCAACTTTTTTGCAATTGCTCACAAGTTAGAAAAGTTAACATCATAATCATGCAAGATTACTGCATATGAGCCATTAGTTCAGAAAACTTGCTTAAATTAGTGGTTTAAAAAATAATAATTCTATTATTTATTTTAAATTTTTTCTGAGATTTTGGTCTTCATCTACTTAGCTGTTTGAGAATTAAATATTAAGATTTTTTTTTACTATTTTTGTTTTTTAGTTCCGTAGATACAAAATATTGTATTTATTAAAAAACTGCTAATTGTGTATCTACTTGACCAAAGGACAAATGAAATCTGAAATCCAATGAGTTGGATATGAGTAAATTTTAGAAGATAAAGATACTCATCCAAATTTATTTTAAAAAAATAATAGGATAGTTGTTTTTTTGACTGATAGTCTAGAGGTAAATTAAGTGAGATGATGTATCATTTTCATTATACTATAATTAAATGACATAATATGGGATTATTATATATGAGTTGACAGTTCAGGTGAGTTATGTGAGTCAATAATAAAAAAGTGATGATCCAATTATTTATTTGCAATTTTTTTTATTATGATTTCTACCTCCTTAGCTTTTTAGGACCAAATTTCATATGTTTTGAAATTCAGTTGTTGTTTCATAGTTAATTTTGTATATGCTTAATGGAATACTAAATCTAAACTAAAATCCAAGAAATTGGATATAAATGAATCATGTAGATATTATAATCCAAAATAAAATTTGTACAAAAAAATATCAGAGATTGTAGAAATAAATCACAATTCAGCTAACTTACATAAATCGGTGACTCATTTCTATTATTCTCTATATTATATTAGTATTGTGTTATCTAATAGAGAATCATCACTGATCCCTTTATTTAATATTTAAGGGTTTTTATATATTGGCTCCTTCCATCTTTAAAAATTAGAGTTTAATTCCTGAAATCTTATTTTTATCCCCAAAATCCTTTAAATTATTTTACTTTAGTCCCTAGACAATTTTTGACATGAATTTTATATTAGAAGAGAGGGGAATAACAGTTATTTCCCTGGGTAATATTTAGTTCACCTCTCCATTCTACTCCTCTCTCTCTTCCCTCCTATTTAATATCTCTTTTTTTCTTTCTTTTTTCCTCTAATCTTGAAATAGAGGAGGAAGAGGGAATTAATAGAAATAATTGATATTTTACTCCCTTCCACAGGTAGAAAGTGAAATTTTGGTAAAAAATTATCCTGAGGTCTAATGTGAAGTAAGTTAAAGAATTTGGGGATTAAAAAAAAATATAAAGATGTAAAAAATCCTAATATTTATTTATTTGCAAAGGAAAAAAAAAAAAAGTTAGGGGGAGGGGGGGGGAGAGAGAGAGAGAGAGAGGGTCAAGTGGGTCAGCGACACACGTTGCCTTCTTCAGGCAACCCATGTGCTCACATGCCGCCACATTGAACCAAGAGAAGAAGGAGAAGAAGAAGAAGAGCAACAATCTCTAGAGAGAGAGAGAGAGAGAGAGAGAGAGAGAATGAAGGAAGGTGCAGCTGCTGGTGGAGGGGGAGGAGATGGGTTTGTGAGAGCAGACCAGATTGATCTGAAGAGCTTGGATGAGCAGCTTGAGAGGCACCTCACCAGAGCCTGGACTCTCGAGAACAGGAAGAAGAAGGACGGCGACGAGAGGCAGAGGGAGGAGTGGGAGATTGACCCTTCAAACCTCGTCATCAAGACCGCCATTGCCAGAGGAACCTTTGGAACTGTTCATCGGGGCGTATACGACGGCATCGATGTTGCAGGTTACAATCTTCTCCTTGTTAAGATTGCTTTTTTATTATGTTTTTGTGTTTATCTCTGCTCCAATTTAAGTACCCGTGCTCAAAGATTGCTTTTTGATTATGATTCTGGGCTTAACTATGCTCGAATTTAAATACCCATGCTCAAAGATTGCTTTTTGATTATCATTCTGGGCTTAACTATGCTCGAATTTAAATACCCATGCTCAAAGATTGCTTTTTGATTATGATTCTGGGTTTAACTATGCTCCAATTTAAATACCGATGCTCACAGATTGCTTTTTGATATGATTATGGGTTTATCCCTGCTCCAATTTTAAGTACCCATGCTCAAAATTTGCTTTTTGATTATGATTCTGGGTTTAACTCTGCTCCAATTTTAAGTACCCATGCTCAAAGATTGCTTTTTTTTTTTTTTTTTATATTATGATTCTGGGTTTATCTCTGCTTCAATTTAAATACCCATGCTCAAAGTTTGCTTTTTGATTTTGATTCTGGGTTTAAGTCTGCCCCAATTTAAATACCCATATTCAATTTATGCATGTTTTTTTTTGATTATTTATTGTTGCACGCTGTCTGTGGCAATCAAATATGGATTTGTGTTCTGATAGTTTCAATGTTTTTTGCTGATGAGTTGCAATTTCTCTACTTATATACAAATACCTATTATTCAATTTTGCATCTTTTTTTTTTTTTTTGTTCATCTTTCTGTTATTTGACAATTATTCATTTTTGTAGGAGTTTCCCCTTCGCTTGTATTGAAATAGTTTTACTTTGTGACTGCTTAATCTCTCTGAGAGCTATGTGTTTTTTCACAGGCAAGTTTACCTAAATAATTAAATGATCCTTGGTTATTAGTCATATTTAGCTGACATGATATAGATATAAAACTACATCCTAATTTTAAAAAAAAAAAAAAAAATCAGATAATTCTAGTTGGAGATATTAGTAGATTTATCTTGAAGCTGATTGGCATTTAGAAAGTTGGTGAGACTCAACTCTCACGGGTTATGTTAGCTTTTAGCTTTCTAGTTAATTGATTGGGCACTTCTTGTGACATTTGTTGGATAAGTGTTCTTTTCTCTACTTTCTTGTGATCCCAACTGCGGCGTAATGCTGTATTGCCCTTGTGATATCTTGAAGTTGAGAGGAGTTAGAAAGTAAGCATAATTAATGTAGTCTTTGTCCGGAGCCAATATGCTACAAAAGTATCGGTTTAGAGAGATCAGTAAGTAGAATTTAGTGCAGTTTGTGCGGGCACATGATATGAAAAAGCATAAGGTTTCCTTGGAAAACGACGTTCAAATATGAAGATATTTCAATGCATGATTCGTAGTTGCCCTATTTGTAGATTCCAATTTAGAAAACAATTTCTTTATGTCTATAGTTTTCCTAATAAGCAAGAAGCAATTATCTGTATAACTAAATTTCCCTTGCGCTTTTGTTTGCAAATGCGCAGACCCTTATCGCTATTCTTCTTCCAGATACAGGCATCATACACACACTATGGCCCTGTTTGGTGACAAAGTTAAGTTATCCTACCTCAACTTTTTTAGAGATTAGTTAACTCTAGCCTAATTGGCAACACAAGTGGAGACTAGATAACTACAGTTATTGCAACTCTAAAGTTGAGATAACTCTCAAGTATTGGAAGTAACAAAACTCCACTCCCATCTGTATTCTCTTCACTCTACTATTATGAAATTCAAACACACCACAAATTGGATCTTAGAAAGCTACCATTGACGCTTTGCAAAGTGGACTTTGCTTAACCCACACCTCCACTTAAAGTCTAGCTCCAATAATTTAAACTTTTATTCCAAATGGGGCCTAAATACCACAACACTAGAAGATGAAAAAATATTGGGTGTCCGACAATCTTTCGTTTAATGTTAGTTTTAAATTATGTTCATTTTTTTTCCCACCACATTTATGCAATTGATACAACCACAAGTGTTATTTTCTTTTTGAGCCCCCAAGTCATTATTCGCAACTTGTCAGCTTTTCTTGCTTTCAGAAGTCAAGAATAGTGACATCCAAAAATGACAATTCTATGGTACTCGTCCTTGCATTTTAGTCAATACAAATTTTGTAAGATCATTGAGGTGCATCGATTTTTTATAACTCAACTTTTCGAGGGTTTAATTTCTCGGAAGTAGATTTAAAATCAGTAGAGTTCTTCCTGGACCACGTAGATTGTTGGCGTAATCGAGTGAACTCCTAAGACATAATTAAAATCTAGTATACGAAATAAACAACTCTCATAAATATCACTTAGAAGGAAAAGAGATTTAAAAGGTATTAGAGCATAATTTTGCAAAAAACTGCACATTCTCATCTTAGCAGTTTACGAAAGGTAATTCTATACTTCACTATCTTAAGTTGGTCACAGAAGATCTTGAACTGGATCCAAGGGCCAAACCAGAGCAAAATTTTATGTACTGGTTTTGCAAATATTCTTCCGGGTTGGATTTCCAAGTTTTAAACATTTATCAGGCATCCTGTTTTAAGATCACATACTAGTGCAGATTATGGAATCACAAGACTGCTGGTTATGCTACTTGTCCACTCTATTGATTTAAAAGTTTTAATTTCTTGGATAACTGCCAGAGGTAACTCAAGCTAAAGCAAAAGCTACTGGCAATTATGTTGTACTTGAGTAAGATACGCTCATTTCAAGTTAGCTCATTCCCTCGTAGTTTTCTTGCTATGGAAACAATTTTAACATCCCAGGCTCCAGGAGATAAAGGCTCAAGAAAGAATGACATGGGAACTGATCTGATCTTAATTTCACCCTTGTACCCCATTCCTATGATATAGTTGTTTTAACACGGCCTTTTAAAGTTATCACTGTCATGTCCATATGAGGCTAAAATCATTCGTAATGCTATCACACAATTGATATGAAGACGTTGTCTTGGTGACTTAGACTTACCGGTCTTCTACTTTAGATTTACCTGCAGCTTGTAATGAAAAGCTATAAAATCCTCCTCACTTTGTAAATTGAAATATATATATATATATATATATATATATATATATATATATATATATATATATATATATATATATATATATATATATTGTCCTGTTGGGTAATTGTAGGCAGTTCAAATACTTGCTTCCATATGTCCAGCATCCTTTTTCTATAACAGTTTTTTTTTTTTTCCTGTCTTGAATTACATAAATCTATTTTCTGTAATAAAAGCTTCTCAAATTTTAGTATTGCACGTCCATCAATTGTTTTGACCAGTAAATTGTTGTCTTCAGTGAAGTTACTTGACTGGGGGGAAGAAGGCACTAGGACGGAAGCCGAAATTTCTTCTCTTCGGACAGCATTCTCTCAAGAAGTTGCTGTCTGGCACAAGCTTGATCATCCAAATGTAACCAAGGTAAACCTTCACAAGATTCTATTTCCAAATCAAGATTGTTCCAGAATTGCTTTAATCCACAATAAAACTATCTTTAATCTGCACCTAATTATTGTTGCAATCATCTGGTCTTAAATAGATATCATTTCATCAAGCTAAATTGGTACCCTCTAGACTCTCAATCTAATAGATAGGGGACCAAAAAAATATAAACCCACATAACAATTAACGAGATTCCACCTTGGACACAATGTTCTCCACGATGAAGGAAGCATGCGAGGATGAAATAAATAAATGTCTTCCTTGAATTGGGATTTGACTAGAACTCTTTTACTGGGTATCCCAACACAGGTTGGCCCCACATACACACACAACGTACAACACAACACACAGAAAACCCACTGCTCAAGGGGCGGATCAAAATACCGCATGGCCCAAAAAGATGCATTATCGAAACAAGGCCTTCTATATCAACCCAAGTGATTTTTCACTGTCGCAAACTGAGGTTTCCGCAAAAGGTTAAGCAAAATACCCTGTACAACAACGTATCATTCAAAACTGAACAACCCAACCGACAGATTAAGAAAGAAATATTTACCAAACTTTCAATGTATCTATGAGGTTCCTCCTGTTTTACTTCTCTCAGATATTGATTAAATCAGTCATCTCATGGTTTGTCTAAAGACTCTAAACATGTAGGTTGCTTGCCTTGGAATGGTGTCTAATATGTTTGTAAAAGTGAGAGATACATAAATCGTTTGGTTTCCACACAATCTTGGGCTCAACCGTTGGAGTGTCCTACAAAATCGAGAAACACATTAACGTCCTTGAGTTGGTGTATAGGAGGCAGTGGATCGGATTGGCAGCTTGGGTTCTAAATTGACCAAGAATTCCACACAATTGAAATAGCGGGAGGGCTATTTATAACGTATCTTTCTATGAATCTGCAGGCATCACTCACTTTCTTGGAGCCAGGAAGAACCGGAGCTGGTCTGCATGGAGCCTTGTCTGGCCTGAAGACTGACATACTTTTATATAGGGCAAAAATTATACTGTTTAAGCAACTAGAAAGCCAAGTTGCCGTGAAAAGTTTGACGTAGTTCAACAATTGGTGGATAGCCTCTCTCTAATTAATACAATTTTTTTAAATTTTTTTTTTCTTTTTGGCTATGATAATATACACTTCACATTTCCACCATTCCTTGTTTTTTTTTTTTTTTCTTAAAGGAATGGAAGAATGGATCAGTTAGAGCTATTACTATAGTATCACGTGGTTTCTTTGATAATCTGAATCATATTTAAGGAAGAAAATGAATGTGTTTACTGTCAACAAAAGAATTTAGCAATTGTGTCATTCCTATCCCCTACCAAATTGGCCCTTCTGGTGTTATGTCTCGAACTTATAGCCTACAATATGTCTGCGACCTTTACCGTAGGCCTGTGGTTGCTCGGTTTATTCTTGTTTCCCCTTTTCTTTTCCTCATGTAGGAACTCTGGTACATGTCGTGAATTCTTCCACAAGGCAGGCATTTGAAAACATCACAGGATATTATGTAGTATGTACTATATTCAGATATTAGTTAAACCACAGAACATGGAAGATTTGGGCACTTTGATTTTTGAAGCCAATAGTGTGTGTTCAGCGTAGATGTTCAATAGGCAATGTGCGAGCTAGATGTTCAAGGTTCAGTGTAGGAGTATAATCTTTTCTACAAGTTTATTACAGAATATCTCAAACTTGTGTTTAGCCCTGATTCTATATTTTATTTTTTCTGCCACTTACAGTTCGCTACCATCTTAAAGTTTTATCATTGTCTATACCTTGTAAGTTGATGCTATGCTGTGAAAGAGATATTATGTCACTCGGTAGAATACAACATAATTCCAGCTTTTCTACGTTCTTTCAAACATTTGCCATTTTGATTCACGTATTGTTAATTTATCTTTGAAAATGCTGAATGATGAAGAATTGAGAACAATCATATTACTTGGAATTTAGAGAGAAAAAAAAGGGCAGCCCGGTGCTATAAAGCTCCCGCTATGCGCGGGACCTTTTGTATGCAGTCTTACCTTACTTTTTTTTTCCTGCAAGAGACTGTTTCCACGACTTGAATCCGTGACCTCCAGGTCACATGGCGACAACCTTTACCGTTGCGCCAAGGCTCCCCTTCTTATTACTTGGAATTTAGAGAAAAATAGGAAAATATTATTATGCACTGTTAGAGTTATTTTCGATTCTGAAAGAGGTAGTTGTTTAGTTTGTCTGCTTTATAGATGATTCATTAATGTTCATAGATTAGCTAATACCATCGTACAGTACCTTTTAAGCGGACAAGAAAGTGATGGTCCTTTTTTTTTTCCCCCTGCAAAGACATTCATCTTTACTAATATAACCGTAGAAATTCTAACAGCTTAGCATCCCATGTTTGTTTCATGTCCACACAATTCTAAACATTTATTTCTAGCAATGTTATTGTTAACCATCCCATTTATCAGTTAACATGATCTAATAAAAAAAAAAAAAAAAATCTCTAGATCTCTGAATCTCACCATTTCAAATGCAAAGAATATTGAATGTGAGCATAAAGAGTCATTAGCTGAAAAAAAAACTACATGGGTGCCGGAGCCATCATATAAATGCTCATGAAGTTTATCATTTCTCAATCCAACATACTTATTTTCCAATTAAATAATTATTAGAAACACTTTGGATTGACATGCATTTGCACTAGTAAAAAAATATAGTAGTTATTAATATTACCTTATAGCACATATTTATTTGGTTAGATGATTATCTTAGACATATATTTTCACAAGCTCTTTCAGATCTTTGTTTGGGGGTACGTAGCATTTAAGTTTAGAACTTCTATTGCGAGGGCAACCTAGGAACCTGTTTGACGTCTAAAGACTATCTGATACTTTATTCTATTATGTAACTGATTTCTCTTTTACGTCCGTGTTTCTTCCTTGGCTTCTCTGTTCTTTCTTTATCCTGCTGAATCTTCTCTGTAACATTTTCTGATACAAAAACTCTCTTTACAGTTTATTGGGGCTACAATGGGCGCAACTGGTCTAACTATTCAAACTGAAAACGGTCTTCTCGGGATGCCAACTAGTGTTTGCTGCGTCGTCGTGGAATATCTTGTTGGGGGTGCGCTAAAAACATATCTTATAAAGAACCGAAGGAAGAAGCTAGCCTTCAAAGTTGTCGTCCAGCTAGCTCTTGATCTTGCTAGAGGGTCAGCATCAGCCTTATCAACGTCTATTAGTAACTCGTAACCTTTTATGCCTGTGACGATCAAAACTCGTGTGGTTGAAGTACTTAATATGTATTGTGCAGGTTGAGTTATCTTCACTCAAAAAAAATTGTGCACCGAGATGTGAAGACAGAAAACATGCTTCTTGATAAGACAAGAACCGTGAAGATTGCTGACTTTGGTGTTGCTCGCGTCGAGGCACAGAATCCAAATGACATGACGGGTGAGACAGGAACTCTTGGTTACATGGCACCTGAGGTATGTAATCCTTTTTTGCATGATAATTTCGACAAAATATATGTTCTTCAACCTTATCTCTAGAAAATAATCTTTGCCACTTTGGCAAGCTTGAGTAATTATTCTGGTTTTTAACTTTACATGCATATTTTAGATTTAGCACTTATCATGCAAAATTATAGGATTTCAAACTTATCATCTTTCCTGTATGTTTTTTTTTTTTTTTTTTTGTTGTATTACAATTTAGTTTCTTTTGATATATCAATATCTGGGATGCCCATATCGATACTTCACAGTTCACACTATATGCAAGAAGTTTGCATAAAGTGTAGGTGTGCTAAAAAGCGGTGTTTGGAAAAAAAAATAGAAGGACTTCGACTTTCTATAGATGAAATTGATTAACAATTGACCACTATATTTGCAAATTTTAGGTTATATTACGTTTCGTAAGTTTAACCGTTCTTCAAATAAAGATTCATGCGCACAACGAGTTCAAAAATTTTCGAGAGAGTGCGGACCGTCTCATTCATTTGCTTATGATCCAGCGTCTGAAACTATATAGGTATTTCTAGCCCCATGACCCGTCTGGACAAAGTTACAATGATGTCGTAACTTTTTAACATTTTTCCTTTTGCTTTGGATCATGCATAGTGGAATCTGTTTGACGCAGCACAGAAGTTAAATTAGGATTAGATGTTTAAAATTTGAGGATTTTATGTAATTGAGGAGGAATATAGGGGGTTCGGACCTCGGCACCCCAGCTGAATCCACACCCATTTTCAACGAATCTATGTAGAAAGATTTTCAATCATGCGAATCTCACGCAAAGAGCAATTTTCATAAAATTTTCATTAATTATTCCATTCCGACATACCATGTGTATTTATAGAATATCCTAGCAATAATAATAATAAAATTCTATCCTAAACCAAAATCTAATCAAAAGTCTAATAAAACTCAAACTCTATATAAAACCCTTATCCTTGGACGTGTGGCAATACTAGGAGAGATAAAGTGAGAAATGAAAATATTCGTGCTAAATTAGGTGTAGCTTCTATCGAAAAGAAGATGCGAGAAAATTGCTTACAATAGTTTAGTTATGTGCAACGTAGACATACAAATGCACCCGTTCAACGAGGAGAGTTTTTCAACATATGACAAGTTAAAAAAACAAAGAGAAGACCAAATAAAACATAAATGAAAGTAATACGAAAATATGCATATTACTCTATTAGGCTTGAATGGAGAAGGATTATCATTGTGAGCAATTCGGTGTGATTCTCTTTTGATTCACGTAGCCTGCTCCGAGTACTTGGGACAGAAGGCTTAGTTGTTGTTGTTGTTGTTCTATCTAAAAACTCTATCAGAAGCAAACTCTATCTGATCATCTTATCTGAGTTCTATCACTGTTACCGTCTTTCTACCGATGGCAGGTACTGAATGGCAGCCCCTACAACAGAAAATGTGATGTCTACAGCTTCGGCATTTGCCTGTGGGAGATATACTGCTGCGATATGCCCTACCCCGATCTCAGCTTCTCTGAGGTTACATCCGCAGTCGTACGGCAGGTAAGCTTCAGTTTCTTGCTCGAATGATACGAGCATGTTGCATCAGCTGATTCAGTTAGATCGACTGTTAACTGCAGAATCTACGACCAGAGATCCCCAGGTGCTGTCCGACCTCTCTTGCAAACGTTATGAAGAGATGCTGGGATGCGAACCCCGACAAGCGACCAGAGATGGACGAAGTGGTTGCGATGCTGGAGGCGATCGATACGTCCAAGGGCGGAGGGATGATCCCCGGCGACCAGCGAAGAGGGTGTCTGTGGTTCTTGGGCCAGCGCCGAGGTCCTTGACCGAAGGCAAGTGAGTTTCTGCAAGTTTGATGGCCAACCTGTTCTGAAGAAATTGGACTGAGACGGTGTTGTGAGCACTTGATATCAAATTTGGTAGGCAGCATTTTATGTACAGATTATTTTTCTTTTTCTTTTTGTTTTTTTTTTCTTTCTCCCTTCTTTATGTGGATCAGTTTATTATTGATAAACTTTAATGTAATTGGAGATGATCTTTATTAATTATATATTTACATAATACTATTGATTATCATTTATCGGCCTATTGGGAAATTATATCACCGTGTTCAGCAGCATACTTGGAGGGAGGTTAACATGTGTGCGGATTGAATTATGTGGCTAGGGACACCGGTAAGTACAACTTACCCCGTAAACTGAATTTTTTATATATTATTTTATATAATTTTATATATAAATAAATACTATTCGGACATGCATAAATAAATATTAATGCATAAATAAATGTTAATCGGACATACCAAAATAAACGAAACTGCTACCTAGCAGGATTTTAGACGTGGGTTTTATTTTAAAAAAAATTACATTAAAGACAGTTAGAAAATTATAACTTAGAATAAACGTGGGTTTTATTTTTGTTACATATGCAATTATAAAAATATGTCATTTTGGATGAAAACTTAGTGAAATAATTGACAGAGAGTAATTCAAGGGATGAGAAATGAATATTACAAAATGAAAATAAGTAAGATTTAGGGGACCAACGTAAAAAAAAAAATCCAAATAACTGTGTGTCGTTTTTCACATTGCACCCTATAGGCATAGAGTTCAAGATTTTTGAGGATACGCGCTAATTTTTGGGGAGTTTCCAGAGGAGCACACCACTTTTCCTGGGGAGCCCACTAGAGAGTTCTTTTTTGTTCGGGCTTTTATTTAGAAAGTGCTCACTAGAAAAACTGGTGTGCTCCTTTGGAAACTCCCATTTTTTGCGATTCATTCTCATTTCTCATTTTCCCCGCCTCCCAAAAGAAAACCCTCGATCGAAATTTCCAAGAACAGCACCGATCCTAGCACCTTCTCCCTCGATCGAATCCAAATCAATGGCGGTGAAATCGCCGCTCTCCCTCGCCCCCTCCCAACTCTCTCCTCGTCCCCCGATCGCTGAAGCTCGGCCCAAACGGCGACGGGCCGAGGATCCTCGCGCTCCGTCCCCGGGAGGGGGACCCTAACGCGGAGGCTGCTGCGGCTGCTGTTTCGATCGCGTCGACTGGGTAAGGTTTGATTAATTCTTGATAGATAGATAGATAGATCGAAAACGCTTAAATTGATCGCATGATTGTCGCTGAACCTTTTAATTTTTGCTTCTTGACCGGAAAATTGTTGCCTTTGCTATTAAATTTTGATTCTTTATTCAAGAATCGGTGATTCACGGTCGTGAAATTTGGGGATTGAAATGCGTTCTCGCTATGGTGCCTTTAAAATGTGGGTTTGTGTTTTCAAAGGAGATCTACGTTGTAATTTGCATTTGTTTATTTGTTTATTTCTTTTTTGCGTCATCTGGTTGATAAATGCGTTTCAATGAATTCTAGAATTTATAGTTAACCTGCATCTGGGTGTTAATCCTATCCTGGTCAAGTTACCCAGTAATTCTTGATTTCTTCCTTGCGTATTTCTTGGAAATACCAAGTACCTTATAAAATTAGGTCATATTTTTTGAAATTTTTATACTTAAATTTTCTTTTATCCATGGTAAATCAGTAAGTGGAATGAGGGAGGTGTTAAGGTGAGAAATGATGGTGGCACCCACAGTCGCGGCTAGGATTTACACAGAGTTTGACATAGAGTTTAAGATTTCTGAGGATACTGATGTAATAATGGTGGTTGCAGTAAGCATAAAGAAACCACGAGGAGACTGAATGTACCTGTATCAACTATGACACACTGATGACTCAATTGGGTGGTATAGTAACTCAGTAATACAACATTGTTAATGCTGCTGATCATAGCAATTCAGTATTACAACATTGTTGATGATTCTGATTTAAAGGTGTTCTTTTGCTATATATATATATATATATCTTGTCTCTCTAGGTGAAGGGGAAAGAAAGATTCAATTATGTCACAACAGCATTGTCGTAGCAATGAGGCTTTGCGATCGGGAGTTTCCATTGGAGTGGACTAGAGAACTGTGGTTTGATTTTGTTGTTTAGAGATAATAATACAACAACAACAACTAAGCCTTTTATCAAAAGTACTTGGGGAAGGCTACATGAACCAAAAGAGAGTAATGCCGGGTCGATCACATTAATAATCCTTATCCAATCATTCATATCGAGTAATATGTCTTCATTTAAAGCTCTAGAATCCATATCTTTTCGTATCACTTCCATCTATGTTTTTTTCGATCATCCCTTCACTCTTTTAACTTGTTCTATGTTGATAACCTCTTTTCGTCGAACTGTGCATTTGTAGGTCTACATTGCACAATATGAAAATTAATCTGCATAATAGTATTTTTTTACTCCTGAGTGTCTCTTTAGGCATAGCATCTGGATTGGACAGTAGTGGGACTAAATACATGGCTATGCATCCAGCCAATGCCGCTCAAAGATGCATCAGAAACTACAGATAGAAGCTTTAAGAACTTGTTTTCTTCAAATTTGTTTGTTCATCCTGGCTCAATTTTGGTCTGAAAATTGAAAATATTAATTATCAAAGTGGTTAGAAGCATGGCTGTACACTTAAAACATAATACTTGTTTTGTCTCATTCTAGTTGTCATTTCAATCCTATCTCTCTTGGTGTTTTTTGTGCGACATGCTAATGCATGATCAGCTGCAGCCTATAGTTAAGAGTCAGGACTAGCCATTCTTGTTAGCCACTGCTCAGTCCACTTAACCCATACACAAGGTGCACCACACTTTTTGCTCTGTTGCAAGATCCATGACCTTATACTTTATCCTAATAAACATCTATTGAGTAGTGTTTATGTCTAGTTGGATAGATTGCTGTAGAAAGCCGAGCCTAATTAACTACACTTGCTGAACTAAATTAAGCTTGAAGCCTTGAACCTTACACTACAATACATAATTGTTATGGATAACTCTCAGGAACTTAATATGGGTTAGAGAAGATTGCCCAGTAAATGCCTTGATTATATGTTAGATCATGGAGAGTCTTAATAATTTTGAAAAATTGAGCTTTTGAAAGTTTATGCTAGGTGTATTGTCTTTTTTGAAAGATTGGAACTTAGCTTTTGCATGTGGAGGCAGACTTTGCAAGCGTATGAAAGGATGTTATGTTATATATTGTGGAAAGGTTTTCCTTGTTCTGGTGAACTATATGAAATAAGAGTATTGGGGTTAGCTTAGGAATAGAAAAGACCTGCATAGCTTCTCTGAAACAGTTGTATGAATAAGAAGTAATACCCACGAAAACTTTTGAATTGCCAAAAAAATGGTACCTATTCCTGGTGCTTGGGGTTTTGAGAAGTCAGAAATTAGCTGAGTAGGCCATCACTTTAACTCCTGGATTGATCTCATTTGGTGCTGCAGTGGTTACCCTTTAGTAGGCTGGATCCATTAGTCTTATTTACTTTGTGCAGTGTCTTAATTTTATTGAGTTTATTACTTATTAGTTATTATTCTCTCCTGTAATGCCCTCCTTTTCCAGCTATTTGGGACTGAAGTAGGTCGTTGGGCTCCCAGCAGCTGGTTTCTGGAACTCATAGGCTATGTTGATTGATCATATCAATACTCTGTCTTTGTGTTTCGTATTTCTGATTTCCAATCTATATAAATGAAGTATTGTTCTATGGTACTGTAATAAATTGGTAATAAACCATGAATAGCTTGAAGTACCGTTCATGATCAAGTTGTTTCAGCATTCATGATATTTAGGCAAGATTTTCTTGTACTTTTAGGTACCATTTTTACTTTTGTTTGGGAAATGTGTACATTTGTACTATGAAATTGGGTGTACCGGCAATTAACATGTTTCCTGCAATTACCTGGGAAAATTTTCAAATGCAATGACTTTTGTACAGATTTAGGTGCCACTTGTGACATCCCCTGATGCAAGAGTAGAATGTAGGGTACAAATATGATTACTAAATGAGTCAAGTTAATGAACAACATTGATATTTTAGGTTCAAGTTCAAGGACCATTCTTGAGAGCTGGTTGGTATGTCAAGTTATTCCGTGAACTGCCAAATTCTGATTGTTTGTCAAATCCCTATATGAGTTGGGCATGGAAGTATTTATTCAAAGGTTTACTAATTATCTATTCTAGAAACAGGCAGTAGCTTTCTAATTGACTTAGCTTAGGGTGATCAGATATGAATTTTTTGGTAAGAATTAGAGTCAAGCTTTACCATTGGATTTTTTATATTGACCGTAGTTCGAGAGAGGCAAATAGAGGCTCTTCCTTTTTCAACCACTTTGCAGAAGCTAGTTAGTGGTTATGTCTGGTGAGTTCTACTGTAGTTCAGCCACCGTGGCATCTATTGCGTAAAAGACTGATAAACTGTATACTAAGCATAGCATTCCGTGCCTATACTGCAAGTGCCCTTACTCTCCATCATTAAAAATATTCGTGAATGTCTTTTTTTTTCCTCCTTCCAAATGTTCATAATCATATTAGTCATGCCATTTGTTAGAGATTATTACTAGGCATACATTGACATGAAAGATCTGCTGTGTTTACACCATACAATGTTTTCGTAAGTCTCTTTTGGACTATTTAATTTGTTCAGTTTATATGTTAGTTGTCTCATTCTCAAAACAACGAAGAAAGGGATGGATTAACCAAGGAATTAAGTGCCCGAGTCGATTGCGGATCACATGTTTCAGATGCCATTGATGGCTCTGGTCGCTGAAGACCTACCTGCTGTAAATAGAGAAAGGTCTACTCGAATTCCTCAGCATTGCATTTATTTCTTATTTTTTCTCTGTTGGTGCCCTTTTATTTAATTTTTTTAAATTGTTCATTCATTCATATCCATCACATTAAATTTTTTTTTCCAGGTATAATCTATTATCTTTATTTCTACTTTTCTGTATTTTGTTTCTCAAAGGCCTTAAAAGTTTTGATATGCACTTTTGCAAAAAAGTTGCAGTTTTCTATCAAGTAATAAATAACCAGGACCAGCTTTAAATTTTTTATGTTTACAATCTATTGAACCGAGATTGCTTCATTTATACGTTGTCATGCTTCCATATCTGACTTCATAGGACAACCTATGCTTTTCTAATGAGTTTTTCCTTTAAAAATTCTCCATATTCTGCACAGTCATTTTGCTTAAGTAAGCTATTAGCTTTGTTGGATTACAAAGAAAGCTATTTTGTTAGGGAAGAAAAATCCTCTATTTGGGATGCCTTTTCCTGTACTCCAGTCCCTAAATACCCTTATTGGCCATTCATCTAGGAGGTGGCAAGGGCTTCTGAAATATAAAATGAACATGTTTATAGGTATGAACTCATTTAAGTGGTTTACAAACAAAAACACTGAGATTTTTATACCTCATAACATATTTCTATTTCTTGCTACCATAATTTTACAATGCGCTCATATTTAGAGAGACTTGGGTGCTTTTAATGTATGATATTTCTCAATGGTCATCACATTACATTTAGCTGTATCTCTGTATTGCTTTAATTTATTCTGTATTTCTTTAAGTTTGCATCACAAGTTATTGAATGTAGTTGTTAAGAAGTTGCTTGTTGTAATTTGACCAATCACATATCTTTTATAAACTAGGTGTTTCAAAAATTTCAATCATACATGACATTTGCACAAGGTAACTAACTTCACGTTTCTTTGCATTAGCTGTTTTGGTTTCTTCCTATGTTTATTGTCATCCATGGACATGCCAATTATTAACTGTATGTACACGTATGTGTATCCATGTCTATTGTGTTTGCATGCTCACTAGGCTCTTGATTTGATAGCTATTGTTGGTGATATTACACCATCAGATGGCATTACCAAAGGAGAAAAGAGTAGGCATGAACATGTCACTCTGAATGAATTGTGCGACGTCCTTGGTGGAGGATTGAGGGGTACATATTGTTTTGATGTATATACGTGAGGGCATCATGAAAACAATTATCATTGGATGCGCTTCATTTTTTGTTTTATGCAGTTGATGAGATAAAGGAACTTTGGCTTGAGTATGTGAACAACACATAAATGGAGGCAAGTCTTGTGAATGATTTCGACAAAATATCATTTGACACCTTACGATCGTGTACTTTTTGAAACAAAATGATCTATGTTGAGTTAGAAGTATTTGCATAGTGGTTTATATCTCCCATATATTTGAGTATATGAATGTGCGTGAAAGGGCAATAAGTTCTGTTTACATATATATTTTGTAAATTCATTTAACTCTGCATGGCCAGCACAAATCAAATGACATCTACAGCTATTGCCGTATTTGTTTTTTCCAGATAAAATTTCTATAGTACCTTTTCTTGCATGCTTCAGGCGTGCAATGATGGACCACATTTATGCTGATTATTATGCCATCTTCTTGTGTCTTTTTTTTTTTTAATACTGACTGATGAAATATGTTTGTCTGGTAATTGATTAACCTGTCAGGAAGCCTGTGTTTTTTTGGTTGTTAAGTCTACATGGTCGAAATAATGATAGTTAGACGAAAGTCTAAAAGCAGAAAAAGGAAAATGAAAAACATGGACGTATTAGCACCAATACTACACAATGTGGCATCTGGAGTTCATTGTTGGCCCAACTTCCAATAAGAGGGTATAATACCAAATTACCCCCACATCTTGATTTTGTCACCTTTGACTGCTTGGAGTTTTACTATTATTTCCAGCCATATGTGCTATGGACATGTTGAAAAAAAACGGTATATATAGTTTAATTCCTGGGAGAAAAACAATTTCTTTAAAAAGAAAAGAAGCCGAAGAATGTGTCTAAAAAGAGACTAATAGTAGTTTCAGAATTGTCCATCAAACAGAAACAATATCTAATATCAACATCTAATATCAACGACTGCATCATTTATGTTTCTAATATGTGGAAATCTTAGAAAGAAATTAATCGCCTATTTAACCTCCCAACCAGCCCATCTCCAGTGATCTATTGTTGACTGCATTTTCAAATTGAGATGTGTCATGGACTGTTTTCCAGATATCCAAATAGTGTTTTGTATCATGTTATGTGTCATACAATAGAGGGTTTTCGCAGAAAGACATCCCCAATAGAGGGTTTAAGTGTAACAAAAAATAACAAATTTTGTTGCACTTATACTCGTTATTGGGGGGTCTTTCTGCGAAAAGTTTTTATAAGGGGATATGAGTGATATTTCTCCACCAGTACATGGGTAGTTTCTATAATTAAACCTTAAAAATAATATATGGTATGTAGTAGAATTTACCAATAGGCTAACTGTTTGAACAATTAAGTAGACATTTATATTGCAAATTCGAATCATACTTGTTTATATATGCAATGCATGTATAAACTATATGTGAGCGACTAGTTGCGTCTTTCCGCTTTGCTTAGCACGTCAGCACCTTCCGATCAGAAGCAGAACCTAGAATTGGTCATGCCAACTTTAACACCAGTAAGAGTTATTGTAGTTTGCTTAGCTCTTTATGGCCTTTGTAGTAAAAATTTGGATAACTACTGAGCATTGGTCACATAAATTCAGGTGGAAATGATTCTTCAAGCTTTGGAATATGAAATGGGTATGTAATCATTTCTCGTCTAGCGATTTATTGTCCGTCTTGCTGCATGATATGTCAGTTGCATCATAAATGTTATTACCTATTAGAAACAAATCAGAACCCATATTCATTCTATTGTATTTGCTAAAGATGGATACCAGTTGAATTGTTCAAATAATGAATTGATTTGGTGGGCAGTCAGAGTTGATAGCGAGAAGGAATAAAAGGCTAGGAAAAGAGTCTTAACCCTTCATTTTTATCAGATCAAAGCAAAGATGATTAATTAACATAAGGTTTGGATTCTATCTTGCCATATAGCCTGTCTGGTAGAAATATTGGTATTAAGAGATAGAAATCTTTGAATTAAAAAAGAGTAGAACTCTTTATAAGATGAGAATCTTCATTCTTCTTGTACTAGATGTGGATCCTCTCATAGAGGTGTGTTGATCATCTCATGAGGGTCTTCTCTTTTTTAGTCTTCTTGGTTTTTATAGGAATTTTGGGGATTTAAACCTTTATTAATTTAGAGATAAATGGAGGTGTTCGAAGGTGTAATTTCTATTTTAATTTTCAATTGAATGAGGTGTAATCCTTATTTTAAACGATGTAACTTCCACTTTAATTGGTTCATACATGATGATTTTGATTTTTTTTTGTCAACATGATCATCAATATTTTGCCCTTTCGCAATTTATATCCCTATGAAGTAGAATGTAATACTTTATATAGTGAAAAGCTCTATGGTAACAAAGGAACAGAGCTTATTCTTGTTTTATGTTTACCTAATTTCTTTGAAAAAGTTTCTTGTACTGTCATCTGGAAACAATATGTGCCTTCTGCTTTTGGGTATTTAGTAATCTCCGAACCTATCAATTCCAGCTTTATGAGTGAGCTCTTGTTTGGTAGGATTTGTACCTGCAGATGCTTTTCTTAGCCTGAAGTCATAGTTCATATGATCGATACCCCTTTTTTCCCTTCCCATTTACCAAATTCTAGATGGCAGTGCAGCCCTTTTTTCCCTTTCCATTTACCAAATTCTAGATGGCAGTGCAGCTTTAGCGAATTCCCTGTGAACACTTGCCTAGTGGATGTTGGTACTGAGCATCCTTCTTCTTGTTAACTGCTGCTTTAGCTTGCATAGCCATCTTATTTGTCTGTTTCTCAGTGTCATTCTGTTAAAATGCAAAATAATTTTCTGTTAAAATATAAAATAATTTTTCTCAACCTTCACTACAGTTTCGGAGTTTTAGTGCAGTGGAAGGGTTTTTCAACACATTCGCTGGACATTGCCAATTATAGAGTGTGGCAGCTTATTCGAGCAAAGCCAACATCAGTTTTAGTTTGCAATGGTTAACACTGTTTGCAATCTAGGAACTTAGGTATGTTATAATTTAAGCGGCATGGAAGTTTTCAGTACCAATTGCCTGCGTATATTATTATAATGTCAACTTTGAAAGCTATCTAAATAATTCTTTTCTATTATATCTAGGCAAGGCCTCAAAGATCGTGTCAGGAGTTGCATCTCCTATAACCAGCTCAGCCATGTGCGGATGAGATGAGAATGAGGGGGTATAAGAGCGAATTTCTGGATTTTCATATTCAAAAATATCCAAAATGAAAAGTTTATTTTTTATTTAAATTTGTGATTTGGGTGGACCAAGAGTAGATCTTTGGACTTATTTATTCTCATCTCTACGAGTTAGTCTGTACCAACTGTCAATCGCTCATTCACGAAGTATAATGTCCTTCATGTGAGGATGGAAATTAGAATATTTTTATTGACAAGAGTAATAAGGGTAACAAATTTTCAAATAAGTTTTGAGAAAGAAAAATCCCCACAAAGATTCAAGAACAGTGTATAGATACAGATGTTACAGGCAGCAGTTCGTAATAATTTGACATGCAATTTGACATGATCAGAAGATTTTCTTCCTTCTAGTTTACATTTCCATTTGTAAGCGCTCTCATCTTTAATTTTTATGGCTATTGTTTACATACAAGTAAACAATAGTCTGATAACTGTTTTAATTTTTATGACTATCTTTAATTTTTATGGAAAAAATAGGAGAAGAACTCAGTCTGTATGCTCAATCCTTTTAACATGTGATGGTGACTGTTTTGATCAGTCCGAGAAAAATTTCATGTAAGAAGCTTTTAGCAATATCAGCACGATTCTAATACTGCTGATATCAACCTAAGAGAAAAAAATTAAAAACAGAAAAAGACAAGGGGTGTCCTGAAGATATGCAAACCGGTTCACCTCGGGAGTTTGAGAGTTGCTAGATGCGTCCCAGGACAATGAGTCAAACTATTTACAAGTTTGTCGTTTATAATTTAGAACCAAATTGTCCTTATAAATTTCTTAGTAAGCCCTATTCTCTCTTCTCTCTAAAATCATTTGTAATATTTCCATTTTTTAGCTGCTTTTTAAAACGGGGACGCTACTTTAAATTGTACTACGTTATCCAACAGTCATAAGATTTTAGAATAATCGTAACTACTGCCATCAGATAAATAAATAATACGTTTGAAACTGAAAAGATTTCATTTATATAAAGAGTTAGCTATATTAGATGACACACTGCTCTGAATATGAACACAAAAAAGAAAAGCAGTGTCCAAATAAAATGAAATATAAACAAAATATATGAAGGTTCTTCAAAAAATACTTCACTGCTTACTGTCGCTTGGTCTGATCAATAAAGTACGGTTTTTAGTTGGGGTTGGTTCTCCCTCTTCGCCTTCCAAACCTGGATTCAAAATCCAGAAAATTAAACCCAACAAGTAATACTTTAAGAAGAGAAAATGTGTACTATCACAATACATGAGTATTAGTGTGCGTTGGCATGCTTATATCAGTGTTGTTTGTGAACATATAAATTAAGTTTGTAAACAAGTATGCAAATAAATAAAATGTTTTCATTGGGGATACCTTTTAATAAATAATAAATGTAAATAAATTGTGATGTTGTTAAACGTGTCACGTGAATAATGAATAATAGAACAATAAGACTATATATGTCATTTGCAATTATCCGGTAAATATCATGTAAAAATGACAAATCTAGACCATTTCCTTATTAGCATTTGAAACTAAATAATGGTTAAAATAACACGTAATTTCCGTATTGTACAAGTGCCCGTGCATATTCGGGACCCTACCTCAATATTCATGGCACTGAACCATGATATGCCGCTAGGCATAACAATTATTTTTCGTACTGTATTACAGTAACGGACATACCACTCAAGGTATCAATTATCAATTAGTGATCTAGTAATCACCCAGACCGGTGCAGTAAAAGAATCCCGGCCTCAATCAAGAAGTTGACAAACAAGTTTCTTATACAATACAGTTTTTATCCATTATGTAGTTTTTCCAATACACGAAATACATGAATTAATGGGAGAACGTAACAGTCAAGTCAAATTGTGTATATGTTCTTATCACGAGAAATAGAAATTCAGGAATCAAGATTCAAAATCATGTACACACATATCACAATGATACTTCATGTCATGTAATCAAGATATAAGAAACTTGTTATCATATTTGCATGAATTGTCATACTCATCGTGTATCGAGTATTCAAATTATTCATTCAAAAATGTCTTGTATTGGATTCGAGTGTAAATATACCACGAATTATGTGTCATGTATCATGTAAATTGTACCATTCATGCAAAAATCATATAATACACTATATCATTAACAATTATCACATGCCACGCATCATATTATCCTTCATATAGTTTATCCCATCCCCAGATTCATAATATATTATGTACATGATAATTTTATTTTACATTTATTTGTTTATTTTTTTTCCTTTCATTTCTTTAATTGTTTTCAATTCATGTTAAAATGTTTGCATCTCCATGACTGTACATGACATGTAGTATCATAGTACATGATTTGTAACGTCAAGTACATGACTTGTAGTATAATGAATTAGATATCCGTGCCATCTTAATAACATTAGTGCACAATTATATCATAATATATTTTATTAAAATCGATTCAATATCCTGGTTCAATTCTCAATACCAATCAATAATCCAATCTGTGAACCAAGTGCACAATGTAATAATACTATATTTTTTCTAAACCCAAACTTATGGGCTTGTTTCATTTCTATGTTCAATCATATATATTTTATATATTTTCTTTTGATTAATTTTCATTTAAAGTCCAAATTCAATCCATCAATTATTTTCAATTGAATTCAAGCTCAGGTCCATTTTTTTTTCTTTTTGTTTCCTTTTCCGACTCAAACCCAGATATATAATTTTTTTTCTTTCCATCCGGCCCAACCAAATCAAAGCCTACTGTCTCTTTTTTTTCTTTTCTTTTTCTTTTACCCAGGCCTACTACATTATTATTTTTCTTTTTCTTTTCTTTTTTCTTGGACTAGGCTCAAGCCTAATTACTTTTTTATCTTTTTTTTTTTAATTTTTCTTTCTCTTTCTCCGAGCCCAGCCCATGGCTCCTTTTCCTTCTTCTCTCTCGCCCTTTTCTTCTTCTCTCTTTTTCTCTCTCTCTCTCTCTCCTTCTTCTCTCTTTTTCTCTCATTCCCTTTTCTTCTTCCCTCTTCTCTCTCTCTCTCTTTTTCTGTTGCATGCAAAACTTTTGCATGCAACCATATTATTATTATTATTATTATTTTTGCATTAGTGGAATTTTATTTTCGCATACATAAAACCTTTTTTTATGTAAATTCAGAAATAAGAAAATATCACAATATTTATATATATCGAAATTGACCCACTAATCTGGTTTAGTTTTCGATATCAATCAATAGTTCAAAATATGAACTAAGTATTTTTTTAAAATAAATTACGTACCGAAATATAAATTAAATAAAGAAACGAACGAAAAATATAGCAGTGTTACTTGCCTTGGCTTGATCTCGAATTCTCAGTTCGGTTTGATTTTCTCTCCTTTTTTTTCCTACTCTCTTTTTTTTTTCCTTTTCTCTTTTTTTTTCCTTCTCTCTTTTTCTTTTTTTTTTTCTCTGCTGTTGGGTTTTGGCTGAGAGACAGAGGAGAGTGAGTGAGGGAACAAGGAGAGGAGAAATAATTCGGTGGTATTGATGTAATTTTCATTCACCCTCTCATCCTTTAGCCACGTTACCAAATTTTCTCCTTCTATTGACAACACACAACATACCTCACCACATGCATAACCCAGTTCAACCGGCCTTATAATTGAGGTGTGCTTTTAGAAATTTCTTATAGAAGTAGTGTGTGTATAAATTTTCAATTTATTTAATATCTTATTATTTACTACTATGGTGAACGATTTTCAAATGCTACCAAATTTATGCAGGATGTAGTACTCGACGAGAGGAGTACTAGAAAATTATCCGTTATCATTTTGATGTCCGGAATAAATGAATTTAGAAGGATAATTTTAATATTATTAAATTAGTAATTTTGGAGGTATTTTTCGGCCTTGTAAGGAAAATTCTAAAAATTATAAATATTAGAAAACTAATTATCGCGAAGGCCGAATATCATTTGGAGTTACGAATTTTAAGTTACATCTACCGAAAATTATTTCGGTGTCCAAAATTGACTTCAGTAGCTTTATTCTGCATGATTAGGTTCAAAAGAGAAATATAGATAGCTCGAAATTTGGGATATTACACTGTTTTTCTTAGTGAACCCCAATCCTTATTCCTCTCATTTTCGTGCGAGTTGTCTAGAGAAAAAAGGGAAAAAAAGAAAAGAAAAAGAAACGACCCAAGGAACATTAAATCTTCAACGAAATTTGTATCTCATCGTTTGCGTGCGATTCCGAACGATTTCTTGAACTAGGGATTATTTCTTTGCAAATCTGATGTGAATATCTTTTTTTGAGGGTTTTTGAGTAAATTGAAAAAAATGGAGAATAAGATTACAATATTGACAAAAATCGATGAATCTTTTTATTTAGAGGTATGTTTAAAGTATTAATGGACTCAATAAACAGTCTAAATTGAATGGTGAATGAAGATGGAGATTTTTAAAGATTTTGGTAGTATGTATAGTTGTCGCAACTATTTTTTGGAAGTCAGGACAAAACCCTGGTCGGGATGGCAATGCCGATCTAAGCAAATGTTGGTCGGGATTCACTGGTCGGGACTGTAATCCCGTCCAGAGTATTCACTGGTCGGGACTGTAATCCCGTCTAGAGTATTCACTGGCCGGGTTTTCCACCTCGGTCAATAAAGTTTCAAATTTTCAAAAAAACAAAATAAAGCATACTGGCTGGGTGTGCACACCGGCCAGACCATCAACCGGCCGGGTTGTACACCCCGGCCTATGTTGTTCACTGGCCGGTGCTAAAACTCCGCCAGTGGGCTTTTCATATGAATTTTATGATTTTTAAAGGAAAATTTCTAGATGTGCCCTATGTTTCTTTTAGTGTGCCCCAATTTCTAAGTGAGATAAGGGTTTACGGTTATTGATGTAAGGATTTTGAAAAGAAAACTTCCACAAATAAATTTCTTGTTAATAATTTCCATTGAGAATAAGTTATATCGTGCGAAAATAGCGAACATGATGTATAAATCACGAATATTGAAAACCATCAAACTAAAACGTCAATAATGAAAAATATATAATATTGACAATAATTTGTACTTAGCAAATTACATCTGTTCTTTACAAATGAAAAATTACAATAACAAAAGTTAAATTGTTCATTACGTTATAATTACAAAGTTACATAATACATATAGTAAGAATGTAAGTACAAAACACTATCGCCTAACAAGTTTTCTAACAGGTCGACTGGTCTGTCCAGCCGTTGTTAAGCTCATCCCTATCTTCATTTTGACTTACATCTAGGTAATTAATAATAAGGTCGATGGAAAGTGGAGGATTCTCATTTTTTGGAAAACACACAGATTTACCTGTTATTGGTAAGCCAAGTAGGCATGTAACGTCATCTAGTGTGATTTTCATCTCCCGAACGACATGTGAAAAGTATTTATTTAGGGATGCCATCTTTCCACAAATGTTGATATCTCAATACTATTTATATAATTGTAGGAATATAAAACCAGTGGATACAATGAGGATTTTTTTATTAGCTCGATAAACCGTATATTCAGCTGGCTCAACCTTAGTGGCTGTGAAATGTTTTTTCGTATGATTGATGCACATTAATGGTTCTCTTTCCTGACAATAATTGTTGCGTTAGATTCAACTACACAAATATGGAACTTCTAAATATACGAATTAAAGTGAGTAGATGCACCTCTTATTTAAAAATTTAAAAAAACAACATGAGTCTCGAAACTCTTCGGGATTGAATGGTCTATTGGTCCACCTTCTGTTAGCAATGTGAATCCCTCTTCTGAATCCCCAAGATCGACGTTCATGGTCTCATGCAATACAACATGTTCCTCTTCAAATTGCTGATCAGTTTGAACATTCGATGGATTTGTCACAATGTTCTTCCTCCGACTTGGTGCTGCTTGAGTGTTCGGTGGATTCGTGCTAGCTTTCTTCCTCCGATACGAAGCAATCAGCCTAATTCTAGATGGCTCAGATTGATTCATCTGCACAAGTTTTTAACATATATTAATCTAAAATTCCAACAATAACCACACAAAATTGGTCCAATATTGATTTCACAGACAATATATTTTTCCCAATTCTATAAAAATCCAACTAAATATTATCACATCAGAGGAGACAAAATTTGGATGTTTAAATTATCAAATCCTAAATCCTACTCAAATTTGGATGTTCAATTTATCAAACTCTAAATTCTAAATCGTAGAACTATTAAACAATATACGAGTTCAAAATGGAATGAGAGAAAAGAGATAAGAATAATACCTTCTCGGCGGGGCTCAACGAGAAGGCTTCGCGGGCTAATCTTCAAGCCGGAGGGCACGACCGCAGTGATAGGGCCGAAAATGGCGAATACCCTTAAATACAGAGAAAGATAGCTACGCGCACGAAGAAGAGAGCGAGTGGGAAGGAAGAAGAGAGAGAGTAGGGAGGAAGAAAAATAGAGAAACTTAATCTCCTAGTGAGTCCCATTTTTTCTTAGTGAGTCTCATTTTTCCTCCCAGGTAGTTACAGAGACAAAACTGGAAAAATCATGGAGCTCACTAAAAAAAGATAGGCTAGTTTCAAACTACTCTGGAGCTCACGAAAAAAATGGGGCTCACTAAGAATTTGGGGCTCACTAGGAAAAGTATTGGGTGCATCTAGCAACTTTTCGGGAGTTTTCGTGAAAGCCCGGCTCACTAGGCAAAATGGGGCTGAAAGCATAGTGGGCCCACTAGGAAAAGTGGTGCTCTCCTTTGAAAACTAGAGTTACTAGATGCACCCTATATTTTTCTTAGTGAACCCTAAAAATTAAGAAGACTCTGACTTTTGGCGTTCATTAAGGAAAATATGGGTCGCATCTAGTGACTCTCTTTGGAAACTCCCGTTCACCTCATTTCTAAATATACCAACCACGCCAGTGCTTTTATGTAAAATATCCAAATTATTCTATTTAAAGACAACAATAACGGAGCTCTTTTTTTTTTTTGGATATTTACAGGTTTGTCCCTCAAATCTTTATATATTATGATTTAGTCTCCCAAATCTTCATATTTAGAATTTAGTCCCCCAAATCTCCTAAGTTAGTATAATTTAATCCCCTACCTAACTTTTGTTAACACAGTTTAATTTTTGACCTGATTTTTTCATTTTATCCCTCCTTAATTCATTTTTTCTCTTCCTCCTCTTTTCTCCTTCTCTCTTTCTCCTCTCTTCTCCTTTTCTTCATTATTCCTCCTCTCTTCTTCTTTTCTTCATTATTCCTCCTCTCTTTTCCTTTTCTCTTACTCCTCTCTTCTCCTTCTCTCTTCTCCTTCTCTCTTCCTCCTCTTTTCTTCTTTTCTTCATTGGGTTAATTGGCTTCCCTCCTTCTTCTTTTCTTCTATCTCTCTATTCATTATCATATAGCCAAGAACATTTATTCTTATCACTCTCTAACTAAGAAAATTTATTCCTATCATATAGCCAATTAGTTCTTTTGACTGATGACAAGTTCTTAGTCAAGAGAACTTGTTCCAAATGAAAGCAGATTGTACGTTTTCAAAAGGTGGTGTTCATATTCATGTATTTTTTTGCCTGAAAAATTAACAAAAAAAGAGGATGAATTTGAGTTTCCTTTGCCATAAGGTAGTCTAATCTTCGTTCTCGCTATTAAATGTCCCTGCATTGACATTGGGTGTGTCTGATCAAACCTGACACAACTTGTTTCTCATTTTATTTTTCCTGTGATACTCTAAATATTTTATTTCAGTAAAAAGTATAACGATTAAAAGTAAGGCTGGTTGTCTTACTGCAAATCTACTCCTCTTTGCAAAAAAGGAATGGGGAAAATGCAAAAGAGAAATGAGAAAAAGGTGGTGGTTTGCTCAAAGAACCGCAACCGGGCCTCTGTTCTCTGGACTGAGAACTTGTTCTTGGGACTGAGAACAAGTTCTCAGTCCAGAGAATTTTCATGACAAATTTTTGACAAATAATATAGCTCATTACAAATATTTCCAAATCACAACACAGTTTTGCAACAAAAATTTCCCCAACACACAGCTCAACACATAACACAAGAATGATTTTATCTTACCATCGTTTCAAATAATAACAGAGCTCAAGCAACTGTTAATCTTACCATCGTTTCAAATCACAACACACAGCTCAACACAATATCAAATTACAAATATTTTCAATAACAAAGCTCACTACCACAAAATTTTCAAATTTGGATCTTGCATAGGCATTTCTCTTAACTCCTATCCATATCAGTGGCTGCGGAGTTTGTCCTGCATGTAGCTGTGCATCTCCGTGTGCATGTGGCTGTACATCTCCCCATGAATGTGGGGTGACATTGTACAGTCCTTCCTCTGATCTCCATGTGCATGCAGAGTTTGTCCTGCATGTGGCTCTGATTGGTCCCACTCCGCAGCTTTTATCTAAGAAAATAGCTTTCTCAACACCCGCAACACTCAAACTATTTTTTTGTCTAAGAAAATAGCTTCCTCAACACCCGCAACACCCAAACTATTTTCTTGTCTAAAAAAATAAGACAAAAAATTACTGCTGGCTTCTTCCTCCAAAAGAGGAAAAACCCTAACTCATGGAAAAAGCCATTTTCTTGTCAAATAATAACTAGGTTTAAAAACTTACCTTGTAGAACCCTGGCTTTCGCCGTTCGCCTCAATCGATCGCCGTTCGCCTCAACCCTGGCTTTCGCCGTTCACCTCAATCGATTCGCCTCAACCCTTCTTCCTCCGGTCGCCGCTCGCCTCAAGCGAACGCCGCTCGCCGTTCGCCCTTCGCCGCTCGCCTCAACCGATTGTCGGTCCCTTCGGTGAAGCGAATCGAGGAGTGGATCGAGAGAGGAAGCTACTATTCATGGGAGCCGAACATGGTTACGGGTTCGTCTTCTATCTAGCTTCGATCGATCGCTGCAACAACAACAACAAAAACAAACGACAGAGCAGATTAGGGGGGAGGCGAGGCGAGAGCAGATTAGGGAGCATAGCAGATTAAATTTAGGGCTTCTGAAATAGGAACATGGCTATTTAAGTAAATACATTATATAAAAAAATAGAAAATAAATCTTACCTGACGGAAAAATTAACGGAGGACTAAATTGTCTTGAGATTTGGACTAAATTGTCCTAACTAACTTAGGAGATTTAGAGATTTGGACTAAATTGTCTTAACTAACTTAGGAGATTTAGAGTACGAAAATTAGGAGACTAAATTATAATATACATATATAAAGATTTGAGGGACAAAACTGTAAATACACTTTTTTTTTTTTTTTCCCTTCCTTTTTCTTCTCTCTTTCTTGCGAGTTCATTCTTCTCTCTCTTCTCCTCTCCGTTGAAGAAAAAAGGAAAAATGGAGGACGAAGTCCTCCACAGAGTTCTCGAAGAAGGCGGCAGAGACTACTACATCTCCTCCTCCTCCTCACCAACAATCCACCACCACAGCAGCAACAACCGCCGCAACTCCTCCCCCAACTCCCCGCCGTCTCCGACCGCCGCTTCCGCCTCCTCGATCCTCCAATCCCTACCCCTCCACGTGGTAGTACTCAATCCGATCCAACCCATCTCTCGAAATTGCTTCTTTTTGCCGAAAACCCTCCTCTAATTGCTCTCGCATTCACGCAGTCTTTCGATCACGGCTACTATCTCCTCGTCAAGGCCATTCAGGAACTCCGGGAGAAGAAGGACGGCCATGTCGTCACCGTCGGGATCGGTGGCCCAAGTGGGTCCGGCAAAACTAGGTTTTTGTTGAACTTTTTATTTTTTGTTGATCGAAAGATTTCATCTTGTGGGGGTCTTTTTTGAGTGTTCTTGATTTGGGCTTGTGGGTTTGTGTAGTTTGGCTGAGAAGGTGGCTTCGGTTCTCGGGTGCGTCGTGATCTCAATGGAGAATTATCGTAGCAGCGGGACGGATGATGGGAATGACTTGGATTCCATAGATTTCGATGCCCTCGTCAGGAATTTGCAGGTTCTTTCTCTAGACTGATCACAAGTTGTTCATATTTAATGCTTACATGTTTGATTGGTTTGTTAGAAAATGCAATGACCTTAATTTAGATACCCTTCGAGAATTTTCTTTTTATTTCTTACAATTCTTTGTTTCATCAGAAAATATTGCTATTTAGAAAACACCATAATGGAACAGTGAATTTCTTCCCAAGTCACCAGAAATCAAGTATTACAATATCCGTTTTGTATAATGATTTATGGTATAGGAATTGGCTACATCGGGCCTATTATATAGGCAACATCTGAAAATTTCGGCAGTATCAGGCATCTTAAATTCCAATACAATATCGGCAACATATATAGGTAATGGCAGATATTTAAAACCTGATCTGAAAACGCAAATTTTCTGCTTTTCTTATTTTTTGACTTGCAACTTGAAGTTCTGATAGTTTTGGAACTGTTCTCTAGGAAGTAGAAAGTACAATTTTTCATCTTGTGTAAGAAAACTTATTTAAATACTATATCTTCATTAGTTTTTCAGTGTATAGGGTGTCCTTTCTTCTGAACTTATAATATTTCTTTGCGTAAGTAGGATTTGGTGAAGGGAAAGGACACTTTGATACCATTGTTTGACTTCCAAGAGAAACAACGCATTGGTGTGAAGCCGGTGAAGGTTTCTTCATCTGGAGTGGTTGGTCCTCAATCCAATACTCTCTTTTATAAATGAATAATAGTATTAAGTATTCATTACATAATTAATACTTTGATCTACAGGTGATTGTGGATGGTGCTTATGCTTTGCACTCCACTCTCCGGTCTCTACTTGATATCAGAGTTGCTGTGGTAAAAGCCTCAAATCCAACATCCTGTTCCAGTAGGGAAACATTAAATTAAAAATAAAAAAATCCTTATACTTATTTTGGCACCATAGGTTGGCGGTCTTCATTTCAGTCTCCTTTCTAAAGTTCGACATGACATTGGAGATACTTGTTCACTGGACTATCTCATTGACAGCATATTTCCCTTATTTAGGAAGCACATTGAGCCAAACCTTCATCATGCTCAGGTCAACTGTTGTGTTTCCTTTCTTTTATGTGCTGTTTTACATGTATATCTGATTGTTTGTCTCCTTTCTGTGTTCCTTCTACAGATTAGAATCAACAACAGTTTTGTTTCGTCTTTCAGGGAACCTTACTATAAACTCAAATGTAAAAGTGAGGTTGTTTATCTTTTCTTGTCATCTTTTTATGATTTTCAATGCACATGAATTCCATTCGGTGTGATTGTCACATGATTTGTGTGGTAGCCACACATTCATCCGTGCTTGACATTTCTGGTTCAAGCACAAAGAATGACTATTATCGTTCTTAACCTTTAGGTTTGTAAAGAAAGTCCAGTTAATTTAGCAAAGCTCTTTTCGCAATGGAAGTATTAGACCGACTTAAATTCATTAAGTAGGATGATTTTGGGAGTTTCATAAGGGACTTCTTTAAGATAATATGTTGTATTTTTTTAAAAAAATGCTGAGCAATATTGTAGAAGCTGTGTTACTATCTTTATTTGACTTATTTTTTTGTCAATAATGTTTACGCATTCTTGATGTTAGCTAGTTAAGGATGGTCTTCATTCTTTATAGTTTATTCCAAACTATCTCATATTTCTTGCTTCCTTTTTAGTCAAAGAGATCAATATAGTAAATGGCTGAAACTTATTAGATGAGGAGAGGCAGAGAAGTCCGTGTATAGTTAAAGACTCATCAAGGATAAAGGAATATAATTTGTTGTTTGAGGCTAAAACAATTTGTTATACCTTAAGTACATTTGTTGAGTCATAGATAAGAGTGCAACACCTGGAAAAAAAACTTCCATCAAAGATGGTCAATTGTCAATTTTCAAATATTTTGAGAACGTTTCAAGAATGTTTATCATAATTCTGAATCCAAGCGACCAAGTAAATTCTTTGGGTAACACAGTCTCAAGCACAGTTGTTTACCAGTTTAATCATGTTATAAATCCTAGAAACATCTAGGAATACCACTTGAGTCCAGGAACCTTTACCCAGTGTAGCACATTAATTCAACCTGTTCTATTTTGCCAGTAGCTCATCAAATTTCAAGTCTAGGGAAGGGGAGATGCTTCACATAATGTTGCTTAAGGTGGCATTTTGGGGTAGTGCTCAAAATTCTTTGCGTATAATGTCATGCGATACAGAAATGGTTTGGAGATGCATGCAACATCCTTCCTGTTGTATAATTCTCATAGGGATGAAGGACGTTGTTCCTATTATGCAATTTTTATCCATTTGGAGTTCTTTTAGTTGCTTTGCAGAACATACTGGACAATGTTGTTAAGGTAGCTGATACACCCTGATTGCATTGAAGCCAATTGATGATTAGGCATCCAAGCACCTTCTTGTTAGAAACTTGGATTACCTTTCTTTGAGACTCCTCTTATTTTCTAAAAGTGCAATTTGTAAGAAAATAGGAAGAAAGGTAATAGGAGGAATCACGTTCTAAATATAAGATATCATGATAGTATTAGATGAGTATTTTTCATAAAGGATAGTGGATATCAGATGACATATCGAGGATACGAGCTTATCTAAAGCATTCTAACATTATATATACATGTCAAATATATAAATACCTTAGAGGTGGTTTAATTTCATTAATCTAACTGCAATGACATAACATATATATAAAGGTATTAAAAACATGTTCATATATATAAGCATAGCACAATAAAATAAACCATAGAACAAAAGTTGAACACATAAATTATAAAAATAATTGAGATTCAGGCACGACAAAGATAGTAGTTGAACCAAATTGGCTATAATAATAGTAATGGTTAGAATGACAATAGTAACAACAACAATAACAATAGCTGAGTAAGTAATAGATGCAAAATGAGGAATTGGAAGAAGAGAATTTTAAATAAGGTTTTAAAAATAAGCTCCGCAATGTAGATTATCATTTTTATCTCTTCATGTATGAGTTTCTATGGCAAAAATACAACAATTCAAAAATCTAGTTGATTTAAGCAGGCATATGAATGATAATGGGTATGATCACCAAATTTGTTTCTAATTTAAAAATTTAATTGAAAAAATAACCATATCATCAGACACATTGAAATGATATATCAGGCTCATATATCGGGCAACATTGCAAATATCGGCCATTATGCACATAAAACGATGTGCTCTTTTTTTTAACGTATCTTCACGGCTAACCACCAAAAACGATATATCAAGGGCTATATCAGTTGTACCAATGATATTTAGAATAATAGTGAGGAAGAAGAGGGCAGAAAGACCAGTGAGAGGGGGACGAGAAATGAACTATTTCTTTTTCACTGTGCATTTGATTTTGGCAATGGTGGCAGTTGGCAGACTAGTGGAAGTTTTGCAGTTGAGTGAGATGCAAGACATCATTCCCTTCACTTTCCCTGCAAACTAACCTTTTCTTGACAAGGTATGATCTGGGGATAGTCATAAATATCATATTAACTTTTTGATGTGCATATCCCTCCATTTTATATTTAACAGTGCCATGCTCTCTGTTTCGGGTATACAATTATATTTAAACGGCCTAGTATGTTATGGTGGACATGCTTTTGGTGCCTAAGTTTTAGTAACAATACTGCTTCTGAGGATTTGAAGATTCTATGACCTCTGTTGACTATGCTGTACATCTCTTCCACAATTTGGATGAAAGGAAGGTTGTTAAAAAGTATAGCACCATTCTGAATTATGAACAATTATTGCTATATTGCTTACCAGGGTATACTTTGGTTACATTTTTAAGGAAGTAATCAGTTAACAGACTATGCTTGTTTCCATTCTATTGTATTTCATGGTTCTCCATGTTGTTGCTTGAAATCATGAATAATAACTGATGAGGTACTGCAATCAGCATAATCTATTTGAACAAAATTTAAAATTGTTGTTTTGGAACCACTTCTTTGTTTTGAATTTTTTTTTGTTTCTTTAATATTAGGTTAAAGCCTTGAGAATACATTTTCCTTTATATAGGCTCTCTGTCCACACAGATATCTGTTTAATATATTAATCAGGGTTTTGCTTCACAATTTTATCTCAGATATGATGCTAAAACTTATAATGTCACTTAGGTTTTAGACTATACCTTTTGCTGATGCTAACAAAGTTCACATGTTTACAATCTTTCTGTTCCATTATCCGATTGCTCTTATAATAAACACTTTTTTTTTGTATAGTCTCTGGATGGACATGCAGTGTACTCTTTTGATCAAAATGGGGCAGAAACAGAGAAGTGAGTGCTTGAATATATCCTACTTCACAACTTTTTTACTTCCAAGGACATGATGAGGCCTGATTTTGCACTTAGTTCTTACTTTTATTTGGCACATGCAATGTGCATGCATATTATAAAAATGCATTCCTCCCTTCATTTTAGTAAAAAGAACATATTTGGGTTCTTAAAAGGGCTAATATCTGCATTTTGATGTTTTAATAAATATATGCATTTTTGATTAAATATAGATTGATTGATAGATTGCGGGACCCCCAAGCTGCTCAATTTGAATATTGAAAGGAAGGGGATGCCAATCTGTTATGCTGCATTGAAAATATGGTGGGACAAGCAGTAAAAAGTCAAAGATAGCTTGCTTGGAAGTAGAGCATGGGAAACCTTTGTTGAATGCTTGCCGCCACACTTAAGTTTTTTCCCCTTCTGTGCTTAGGGCCAACACTGAGAGCATGTTAACTCTTTTGCATTAATAGCACTAGAGATGTGCATATTTCAAGAGATATTTTATCGGATAAATTGCAAGAAAATCCTTGTGGTTTTTGTTTATTATTTAAAAAACTCCAGCATGTTCAATTTTCTCATTTAATCTCCTTGCCATTAGGTACGAGAATGGATGGGTCCGTTAATTCCTGTCCTGCACTATTCAAAATTTTGAATTTCATTTTTAGTTCAAAATTTTAGGAGGACGGGAAAAATTGGCCTTTGGATTCTTATCCCTACTTGCCATCACCTAGTTAGCGTGCAATAGAATTTGGGTTAACTTGATGTCATCTGACCCTTATTTTTGACGAAGTTGCCCTCTAATTCTGTTTAAAATTTAAAACTTATTCATTGTCCTCCCGGGGGGAACCAGAACCTTAACTTCATTTAGCTCATGGTAAAATGATTTCTATTTTCTTTATTGAGAAGCAAATCAATTTGAATCTTTGCGATTCTTTTGCTTATATCCTTGCAAATCCTGAACTCTAAACTTAGCTTCTCTCAGAATCTGACAATAAACATGAGATTATCAATGTGGACACAAATCTTAACTGCTTATGGGCCTAAATAAACATGGTTCTGAAATCAACCTTTCTGTAAAAAAGAGATAGAACCTTCTGAACTTCTGATTTCCAGAGTTAAAATCATGCTGACATGCTGGAGTTAGAATTAATAACTACACTTATTAGGTAGATTAAAAACCAAGGGGTTCATCTAGGCTGCAAATGATACCTGAAGACACAATATCCTGATCTGTTTTTTAGGAAAAAATTTGGATCTGAAATTTCAGACTGAATCAGTTTCGTGTTGGATCGGGTTCTATAATGTTGGATCTGATTTGGATTTGTGTTGGTTTTGAATCCAAGAAATGTTACTTAAAAGTGGTTTAAACAGGAAGCCAACCCTAATCCTAATTTGAAATTTTCCCTTTAAGTATTGGTCGGGTTTGATCCTATAGGTCTTATTGGATTCACATTTGGATTGTGGCAATACATTTCTTTATTGGATTCGGTTTTGGATATTACATAGTTAAAATTTGCAAGCTAGAGTTTTACTTATTTCTGAGAAGGCATAAATGCAAGCGATAGAAACAGTAACCATTTTTATTGAGTAGATAGGAAGCCAGAGGGTTCATCTTCAACTTATGATGATTAAAATTTGGCCAGAGCCCAAATGCAAAAATATTGAACTCCTAAATTCTGGATTTCTTTAATGGAGAAATATTCACAATGGTGATTGAAGAGTCAAGGATTATTAGCCTAGACATGCTACTAATTTTATGGAGGTAAACAATCATTTCCCCTTGCTTAATGTCCATTAAGGCTTTAAACATGATCTGTATTTTCCATACCTGGAAGTGCAAATTATTATGTGTGTGTTTTTTGGGGAGGGGGGAGTGCGACTCTCTCTCTCTCTCTCGCTCGCTCTCGGGCATGCTCCTGTTTTTGGGGTTAGGGAATTGGAGTTTATTTACTTCTAAATTAAAGCCATAAAGTTTTTAGAAATTTATCATGTGTTCTGTGGATGGTTATAAAGTTAAATCTATTTTTCCATATATTTCAGCTTTATTGAGATGTACCTTCGCCCACCACGTGCAAGTGAGGAGGCGAGGATAAATGATTGGATAAAGGTTCGTCAGTGTGGCATCAGATACTACTTGTCATTAGGCGATCAGAGGATTGTTGACAAGAATTTTATTATTCGTCCGAAAGCAGAATTTGAGGTATGTAAAACACTATCTCTTGCCTACCTCTTCTAATTTATCTAGTATTGATAACGTTGGAGTTGTTATCTAGATATCATTCATGTACGCTGGAAAAATCCCATGCTGTTCTAATCAAGATTCAATATAATTGGAAACACAACGAACATCACATCTTTCAGCTTCACTGGAGTGGTTTTCAGGAGGGTTTCTCTTAGCTCAGTAAAATCTCAATAGGTTATGTTGGAATTTAAATAGATTTAAAAGTACCAGTCCATTTAAAGATAAGCAGCGTGAGTAGTGGGTTTGTTAGCAAAGGGTGGATGTTGCATGACAATGCATTTTTTCCACCAAATGATAATACTAATGTTGGTTTGCTGAATATTTACTGATATCCTGTCAGTGTGCGTTCGCACAGACATATGTGCGCACATGCATGTACAGGAACTTACAGACACGGCACAATACATCTTGGCACTGAATTTCAGTTGAATAGGTTAGGTTGTTTGTTGCAGCATTCCTTAGTCTTCCATCGCACGTGACTCTTTATCTGTGTATTCAGCTAGTTATATTTTTAAACACAACGTGGAGCGTCCCATTTCAGTTTTTAATATTCTTGTATTCCTTTATTCCAAACTTTGCACCTTTTTGATTTCATTTCTTTGTCCATCATTTTCTATATGTTATTATATTTCAGGTTGGACGGACTACTCTAGGTGGATTGCTTGCCTTAGGATACAATGTTGTTGTTAGTTACAAGCGTTCATGTACCTCAATCCATAATGGCCAAATATTGATGGCGCTTGAAAGCATTGACACTCTCAATGAGACATTCCTGGTATTGAAGGGTACAAGCAGGAAGGTCTGAATTCCTTTAACATCTGGTAGAAACCTTCTATTATAATTATGTAGTATAGTGCACTCTATCAAGAAGTGCCGCATTATTTCAAGTTAACAAATTTCTTTGGGTTGTCATTCCTGTGTCATGCTGTTGGCACTTTGATCACTTTCGTCTTTCAGCTTGTTACTAACTGAATGTAGTTTTCCTTTTGCTTTTAGTGTAATAGATCTATTAGTCACTAGCTTTACACTATCATTTTGAGTAAGGTGTTGAATGAAGCTTTCACAAGAAATGCTATATTTGTTACTTGGAATGGTGCCGAGATCGATGCAAGTATAAAAAATAAGTATCTAGGATAATATGATACCGGATTAAATCAGTGAGTTTCATTATGAGATAAGGTGTACTCGAAGTACTATATACATTATGAGCTTTGGTGATTTTCGAACTTGTGCAATAATTGGATTAAAAAAGCTTGAATCCAATTTTATTAAAGCGAGTAAGACAAAGTCCCTTGTTTCTAAATTACAGATACGGGTTCGTATGGGATAGAGGGCTTTCATATCGGATAGCAGGTTATTGGACAGGGATATGAACTCAATGCCAGGTTTCTGTATGGCAGTTGACAAACAAAACAATATATTGGCCAATATATCTTTCATAGCTGAAGATATTTAGAGCAGTATTCAACACTAGGGACAGTTAAAGACTTAGGTGGATTGCTCACTGAGTTGCTTCAATTTTTTTAATATTTTATTTCAAAGGTAGTAGTGTGCTTTTGAATACGGGAACTTCCATAATCCAACCTGTTGCTCCAATATGGTTGCTTTATTTTTAATGTGTAAAATGCCTCCAAAGGGAGAAAAAACAAAGTGAGAATTAAAAGAAAATTATATACAAGTGTAAAGATAAGATGATGGAGATAGAAGAGGACGTGGGAAGAAGAGGAGAATGAGAGAGAGGGAAAGAATAGTAGAGGAAGTAAAGGAGAATAATTTTATAGAAGATAAATTGAAAGAGATTGAAGTCAAAACTGCTGTGAAGCACAAACATTGGTACAACTTGTGGGGGTACAGACACATAAACATGATGCGACAAATTTATAACATGTAGCGTTTGGGGATATGGAAATGTATTGACATACATATCGCTGTGCCTTGGCTACTAGGTGACTGAGATTATTTTCTTTTCCATCATTGTGCTACAAGTTGGAAGACCCTAGTTTAGCTGTATGGTCATGAATGGCCATTAGAAATAAATAAACATGCATGCAATGGTACTTGCATACTGAGGATTGATGCAAAGCATGAATGTCCTTGCACCATATTTTTCAGAATTAGGTCATAACCTGATTAATTACCCAAAGAAATCCCCAAATCAACATGTGTGAGAATTGAATATGGAACCTTGCTCTTGAGAGCAAGGAGTCAGAATCTTACTAATGGGTTGACCTGTTTTCATCTGCCACCAAATTTGAGCCATCTTCTCATCCCTAATGCGAAAATACTTTGGACGCATAATTCTTCGTGACCAGCTTATAGCAAGGGCCAATATTTTTGTTTTAGAGGGGAGAGGTGTGAAGTATTTGCCAATAGAAACTAAGCTATTTCTTTATGGCCACTGCTTCTTATCTATTTTATTGAAAATTGTTGGAAGTAGAAGTCTAATGATTGGAATGGAATTGTCCCTAATTCTAGATTTGATTATGTTAATAGTGAGTCGAGAGGTGGTGCTCCATCATGTCAGGACACGTCATTTTGGAATGCATAGGTAAAAAATGTTATTAAGATCAAGCAAGATTTTTGCATATATTTGAAGTAAAACAACATTGGAGTGAGCTTTAAGAGGCATAAGCTAGCGAAGAAGAAGGCTAAGAAAGTTGCTCGGAATACAAGAGCTAAAGTTTACAAATAAGTGTACGAGGAGAAGTTGGATACTAAAGATGCTAAAAAAGATATATGCAGAATTGTTCGAATAAGGGATAGATGATGATTAGAAGTTCTATTTCTAGACAAAGAGGTTGAGGCAAGGAGAGATTATTTTAGGAGATTGTACTATAGTAGGTTTAATCAAGATTTGGGTGACCTTATTGCTTAATGTTATGAACTATAGTTTTATGCGCATAATTAAAGAATCTGAAGTAAAAGAGGTTTTAAAGAGAATGAAATCAAGAGAAGTTGTTGGTCTGGATGTATTGAGATATGGAGATACTTAGGGAAGATGTATACGTGATGATTGACAGACCCTTTTTAACAAGATTGCCAAATGAATGGAGGAAGGTACACTAAGCCAAATGAATGTAGGAAGGAAGATTATACTGCTACCTCTATATAAGAATAAGAATGATATTCAAAGTTATTCTAACTATCTTGAAATAAAACTCATGTGTTTAGATCGACTGTTCAGACGGACTATTAAGATATCAGAGAACCAACTTTGGTTCATGCGGGAGCGATTAATGACGGAGGTAGTTCATTTGCTTCGGTAACTTAGAGTAGTTTTGAGAGAGAAATAGAGATTTATATATGGTCTTTATTAATTTAAAAAAATCTATGATAAGATACTGAGATACCTGGTGGATATTGATGAAGATGAAAGTTGCCATTAATTATATTGACAAAATTAAGGACATATACGATGGAGTAGTGGTAAATATCAGACTTTGTGGCTGTTTGGTAAATAATTTTTTGATCACTGTTTGATTGCATTAAGAATGTGCATTGAGTCTATTCTTATTTACTGTAGTAATGGATAAACTTACTAATGCAATTCAAGATAAGATACTCTTGTGTATGCTATTTGCTAAATGTATGTTCTTAATCGTATGAAAGGGTAAATGCCAAGTTGTAATATGAAGGCAAATTGTAGAATGTCGAGGTTTTTGATCAAGCAGGTCTAAAACAGAATATATGAAGTGTAAATTTAGTAAATAGAGGACCCAAGACTATAATATTGTGGCACTGGACGGACATGAGATACCAATAAGCAATCAACTTAGATATGTGGATTCTATTATACAAAAGGATAGAGAGATCGATAGTGATATCAATTATAGAATCCAAGCTAGCTGGTTGAAATGGAGGAGCGCAATTGGAATTTTTGTGCATCTTAGAATTCCATTATGGTTGAAGGAAATTTTTTATTGGATTGTTCTCATGTCAACTTTATTATATGACACGGAATATTGGGCTGTAAGGAAAAATCAATTCATTGGAGATGAGTGTAGCAGAGATGCATATGTTTCGTTGGATGTGTGGTAACTCTAAGAGGGAAAATGTGAGAAATGACGATATTCTTGTTAAGATAGGTATAACTTATATAGAAGAGAAGATGTGAGAAAACTGCCTATAGTAGTTTGGTCGTGTGCGATGTATGCCTACGGATGCACCCGTTCGTTGAGCGGAGCTTATCAATGTAGGAAAAGTTAAAAGAGTGAAAGGACGATCGAAGAAATATGGATGGAAGTGATACGAAAAAAAAATGGTTGCTAAAGGCCTAAATGAATACATATTATTCAGTAGGAATGAATGAAGGATAATCCATATGATTGGTCTGACGTAATTCTCTTTTGGTTCATGTAACCTACTCTTAAGTATTTGGTATAAAGGGTTAGTTGTTGTAATAGTTTGGCGCGTATTTCCTTATGACAAGGCTATGCTTTTTTACTTGAGAAGACAATAATCTAATTAAATATTGTTTTCATGTATACCCATTACTTCATCAGCAAAGATGCATAAGGATGCATTCCATTTTACTTGTCTACTAATAAAAAGAATTCGTTTTCTTCGTGATGATAATTATGGCATATTGATATGGCACCTTACGACATGCATTTGTCTAACCATAAAGTTTTGAGATTTATTTTTTCATGTACTTTGTGGAATTGGTGCAGGTAATTGGAGAAGAAGCTTGCAGGTTGGGTATCAAGGGTCCTTGGAACACCAAGTCATACTTGGAAATGATTCTAGAAGCTAAAGGTATTTTTATGCGAATCTTGAAACTTTGATGCATATAGGTATATGCATACATCTATATCTACATAATATATCGTAGCATAAGTTCATATGCATTTATAAATTTTGTCTATGACCATAATCTTTAAGTCTGTCCTGACTACATGAGTTGGACATTTGAGTTCCTTAGCAATATTTGTTCCCTTTTCTTTTTTCCTTTTCCAATCTTCTTTAGCACATTGTTGATAACTATATCATATCCATGTTATGTACCATTTTCTTCTACTGTTTCTTTTTCTTCTTTTCAAGTAAAAATCTCATAACTTACTGGACTCTTTACTTCATCTTTCATACCTCTTACATGCTCATCCCTTTAGACCTTCCTGATCATGCCTAATCAATCTTACATTCTCATGTCCTCAATTCTTATTGTCTTGGATGAATTTAATATTATATCAAATCTTATTGTCAACACCTATTTGGATAAGGTCCTCTAGTTACATAAATGCTTCTTACCATCAATTAATTTCAAAATTAATAGAGACCCTTTCTTGCCTATAGTTACCTTGGCTGGAGATTTCAGGATGATTCTGAAGGTCGATTAAGTTCAGTGATCAGTCTTCGGTCCTTCTTTGGAGGGGTTTTAAGAGTAATGCTATGTAGGCTGAGATAATAAAGATTGGCAGGTCTAACCAAATAGCATACCTGTTCGTATTCTCTTTTGACAAAAATTATCTCCTAGACTTCAAGGGATGTCCTTGATATGAGATCCAGGTGCTGCTCTCTATTTTTTGCACCTAGCTCTAGATCTCTTGGAGATGTCTAGTTTTCATCGGATTCTTTGCATCATTGCTTTTATTATCTCTCGTGTACTCCTGAATATTGATTAGATTTTCTGAAATTCAACCCCTATACGTATCATTTGAAAATAAAATCTGGAATAGATTTGACCATTGGTAATGTCTCTCTCCGAACCGTTTTTGAATTGTTGCAGTCCCAACACACATGTCAAAAAGCAGTAATTATTAGTGTCATTAGATTATTTTTCTACTTTAAAACCAATGATGTGGCACCAGGGTCATGCAATTGTTGGGACTCTACTAAAGAAAAAACTGGTGCAGCTAAAGAGAGGTTAGAGGAGCATTGCTCCTTTTCAGAGATAAACTGACCTTTAACCCCGGTATATAACATAGTTACCACCCATGGGCGTCGATGATCTGCCTTTTTCATAGCCTGGCTCCTGAGACAACTTCATGGGCATATGGATGCCATCCAGGGAGGATATATTTTAACTTATTGGTGTTTTCTCCCCTCTGAAAGTGGGGCCATACTCTCTATATCTCCCATTGCATCCACTATGAATCACGATGCCTACCACAAACAATATAATTAGTTAATTACTATTATGACTACTATGGCAGGAACTGTTACCACATGGAATGCAACAAATGCAGATTGCTGCGCTGATAGAGGGAGGAATCAGATGATAGAGTATAAGCTGAAGATGAGAGAGCTTGAACGAAAAATGGCAGCTAGTTGCTACCAATATATCTTGGATCCAAGGGGTCTCAGCCCAAACCTAATCAATAAAGAAACTTGGTCTCATGCAACAATATTTGTCTTTTTACCTAGGCAACATCAGATCCTATAAACGTATGCATATATGGTTTATGTTTGTACATTAATGTTCCTCTGACAACCCAGCATAATACTCTTCAATTTATTGTCCTCTTCACTTCAATTTATTGTCCTCTTCATTTGACATCATTATATCTTCCAGCAAATTCATAAATGTGTGTGTTTTTATCAAAGCCAAACTACATCCAAGCAACGTGATCCCACACTTCTTTAGTTACTTGGGTAAAAGAAAGCTTCCAGTAAAATGAGGTTCCATAATTCTTGTCAGAAAAAAAGAGAGGTTCCATACTATATTTTTTGTACCTGGGGCCATCAAATTTTATTGGCCTTTAGAGTACTGGCTTGTTTGCATTTCCATGCATGGAAAAGCTTCAATTTCCTTTGCCTATCATTTAATTACTACGTTGAGTGACTCCGGTTCTTATATTTGCGAACTTAAGAACAAGAATATGTGACGAAGCAGGATATATATAAGCTTCTCTACTTATTCTGTCAATGGATATAGGATGAACAATGCAGATCACACTTCAGGTTGTGTTTACAAGAAACTTACAATCACAAGGAAAGAAACAAGACATAATTTTTAAAACAAATTATACCACTTACAAAGACATGATTTTGAAAGAAACTTTCAAAACAAATACAAAACAAATATAGGATGAACAATGCAGATCACTTAAAAAGAAACTAAATTATAGGATGAAGCAATTAGTTTCTTTTTATGGAGAAAGAAGATTGAGGGGCTATAAGTTTATTAAATTTTGAAAGTTTAAGGGGCTATAAGTTTATTAAATTTTGAAAGTTTCTTTTTATGGAGAAAATGATGAAGCAATTCAGGAAATAGCCTTATTCTTATAAAGAGTTAAGGCATTATATTGACTTTTCGATTCCCAAATAAGTTCATGCTGCATGCTATAATTATTTTTCAATATTCAAATTCATTCTCGTTTTTAACTTGTTATGATGTTTAGTTTATTGCAAGTGTAAAATATCGAACGAATTGTAGTACTTTGCAGGTCGATCCAACATGGAGGATTGTTCTCTTTATATTCTAGAGTTACTTAAGCGAATTGATAAAAAAGTTGAAAGATTAAATGATTTTTATCTATGATTTTATCTACAAAATAGTAGCTAGGGTTTTGAATCCATTAGGCAACTGTCATGATCCAATTAGCATCTCTTTCAATCATATTTAAAGCTATTGTAATAGCCCTAGCTCGAATTGTCCCACATGACATACGAGACAAGAGTTGGTGTAGTTTATAATGATTCCTGTAAATACAACGACAACAACTAAGTCTTTCATCCTAAGTATTTGGGGTAGGCTACATGAACCAAAAAAGAATCACGCCAGATCGATCACTTTGATAGTCCTTCTCTATTCATTTCTATCAAGTAATATCTCCTCATTTAAACCTCTAGAATTCATATCCTTTCATATCACCTCCATTCATGTTTTTTTCGGTCTTTCCTTCGTTCTTTTAACTTGTCCTACATTGATAAACTCTTCTCATCGAACTAGTGCATTTGTACGCCTGCGTTGCACATGACCAAACCATCGTAATCAGTTTTCTTGGATCTTCTTATCGATGGGAGATACACCTATCTTAGCACGAATATTTTCATTTCTCACTTTATCTCTCCTACTGTTGCCGCATATCCAGCGGAGTATACACATTTCTGCTACACTTATCTTCTGTAAATGACGTTTCTTTATATCCCAATATTCCGTGCCATATAATAAAGCTGGCCTAATAGCAGTCCTATAAAATTTTTCCTTCAGTCTTAACGGAATGTTATGGTCGCATAAAACTCCCGTTGCCCTCTTCCATTTCAACCACCCAGCTTGTATCTTATGGTTAATATCATTATCGATATCTCCATTATTCTGAATAATAGAACCCAAATAGCTAAACTGACTGCTCATTTGTATCTCTTGCCCATCCAGTTTTACAGCATTATAGTTTTTGGTCCGTCGTTTACTAAATTTACACTCCATATATTCTGTTTTAGACCTACTCAATTTAAAACCTCTAGATTCTAATGTATGCCTCTATAACTCTAACTTGGCATTTATCGCTGCTCTTGTCTTATCAACTAAGACAATATCATCAGCAAATAGCATACTGCAAGTTATCTCATTCTGAATAGCTCTAGTAAGCTCATCCATCACTATAGCAAATAAGAACGGGCTCAATGCAGATCCTTGATGCAATCCAATTGTGATAGAAAAATCACTTGTTAAACCACTGTATGTTCTGACATTGGCCACTACTCAATCCTATATGTCGTTAATTATGTCGATATACTTGATGTGAACTCTTTTCTTCATCAATATCCACCAAAATTCTTTCGTGGTACCTTATCATAGGCTTTCTCTAAGTCAATAAATACCATATGCAAATCTCTATTTCTCTCTCGGAATCGCTCTATAAGTTGACGAAGTAAATGAATAGATTCTGTCGTCGATCGCCTCGGTATAAATCCAAACTCGTTCTCCGATATTTTAACAGTTTGTCGCAATCTATGTTCAATTACCCTTTTTCAAAGCTTCATAGTGTGACACATGAGTTTTATTTCTCGATAGTTAGAACAACTCTGAATATCACTCTTATTTTTATACAGAGGTACTAGGGTACTCTTCTTCCATTCATTTAGTATTTTTTTAGTTTGCCAAATCTTGTTAAAAAGATCTGTCAGGGACTTCACACCAATCCCTCCTAAGTATCTCCATATCTCTATAAGAATCTCATCTGGACCAACAGTTTTTCTTAATTTTATCATCTTCAAAACTTCTTTTATTTCAGACTCTTTAATTCTATACATAAAACTACGATTCATATCTTCACATTGAATAATAAGATCTCCCAAATCTTGAGTAAAATTACCATTATATAATCTATCAAAATAATTTTTCCATCTTTCTTTAATCTCTTCGTCTCGAACTAGAATCGTCTGATTCTCATATTTAATACACTTTACAGTACATAAGTCTCTAGACTTTCTCTCTCTTATTCGAGTAATTCTATATATATCCTTTTCTGCCTCTTTATTATCCAACTTTTTGTACACTTGTTTATATAATTTAGTTTTTGCATCTCGAACAACTTTCTTAGCCTCCTTCGCTAGTTTATACTGCTCAAAACTTATTCCATCATTACTATTATTATTTTTCAAATCTATATAAAGGTCTTGCTTGATCTTAATAGTATTTTTTACCTCTTCATTTTACCATAATGTATCCTTACATGGTGGAGTACCGCCCTTTGACTCACCAAATATATGTTTAGCTATTCTTTTAATGCAGCTAGCCATTTTATTTCATGTTACATTAGGATAATCATGCTCCCTCCAATCTGCTTCTTCTACTACTAAATCTACAAATTTTTTTTGATTACCTTCTAATTACCACCACTTAATTTTAGGATCTAATTTATACTTAATTTTTCTAAGTCTCTTCCTAATCTGAATATGTAAAACTAAAAGTCTATATTGGGTAACCACACTCTCACCTGGAACTACCGTACAATCAATACAACTAGCTTTATCTATCCTCCTAGTTAAAAAAAAATCTATTTGGCTCGCATTCGATCCACTTTTAAAAGTAATCAAGTGAGAAACTCTCTTTTTAAACTAAGTATTCAGTAAAATCAAATCACAAAGCAAAATCTAGAATTGAATTACCTACTTCATTTCTTTCTCCAAAATCAAATCCTCCATGTACACTATTAAACCCATTATGAGTAGTTCCTACATACCTATTGAGATGATTACTAATAAATAATTTTTCTCTAATAGGTATTCCTTATTCTATCTCATCTAAATCCTCCCAAAATTGATGTTTACTGTATTCATCAAGTCCTACTAGTGGTGCATAGGCACTAATAACATTAAAAATATCTTTATCTAAAATAAGTTTAATTAACAAAATTTTATCACCCTACCCTATGATCACACCTATCCTATTACGATTTCTATCTCTACCCGTATACCAAAGTTTATAACCCTAAGGCTCTATGACTCTAGCTTTCTCACCTACCCACTTAGTTTGCTGCACGCACAAAATATTAATCCTCTTTCTAATCATAACATCAACTAACTCTGCTAATCTATCTGTAAGAGAATCTATATTGCACGATGCCAACCGAAATCTATATTTATGTTTATAAGCTAACTTCTTTACCCCCACCTGCTCATTAAGATGTGAGAATCTTTGTACATTTGACACCACATCCGGGCGCCAACGTGGCGCGTCGCTTCTGGGCGACGACATAGCAATCCTCATATTTTTCACTACATCCGGACTCCGATATAGCGCGTCGCTTAGTAGGGAACAGTCTAATGAAATTTATATTTTGGCTCATGTCATAATATGTGACAATGCTTTACGCTGGCTGCCATCGGTCTACCATAACCCTCATCATTTATCCTGACTTGGGACAATCAGTAAAAGGATAAATCTTTAAGTATAACACTGGCGGAATTAATGATTCCCGTAAATACATAAAGTAATAGTAGCTAGCCTTTTTCAGGGAGAAATATATGGTTAATTGTAAACTATTTTAATTCTTGTTATTCTACCAGAGACTTAATATTTTCCTATGCGAATATGTTGCTAGCATTTCGCTACCCAGTTCCTGGATGGAAGCATCATAAGTTGTATCAAAGCCATACACCAACTAGAAGGGTATGAAACTAAGTACCATACGGAGCTAAGTGCTATATGAAACAAAGTATCACACAAATATAGTGGGGACCACCTGAATATGTGGGAGCCAGCTCTAGAGTCCATGGGGTCACTTATAGAATTTATGGGGCTACCTCTTGAATCCCACACTATCACATAGAGCTAAGTGTTACACACAACAAAATACCACACAAATATAGTGGGAGCCACCTTTAGAATCCGTGGGAGTCATTTCTAGAGTCCATGAGGGTCACCTCTAGAATCTCACATCACCTGGTGAAGTGTTAATGTATTACTATGCCCATCTGACAAGAATGTCAGATGCTAAGAGGAGGGAGAATGTAATGCCTCTGGCTCGAATAGTCTTATATCGGATGTGTGACAAGAGTTAATGTAGTTTGTAATGATTTCCATGAAATTATAAAGTAATCGTAGCTAGCTTTTTTAGGGAGAAATCCTTAGTTAATTATAAACTATTCTTGTTATTCTATTGGAAGCTTAGTGTATTTCTTATGCGAATACATTGCCGGCATTCCTTTGCCCGGTTTCTGGGTGGGGAGCTTTACAGCTATCAAAGATCAACTAAACATAACCTTTCAATCTCATGAAACCAATTAACAAGAAACTAAATAGAGAAGATTGCTAGAACAATTAGATCAATATCCCAAACTTATTCAAGTATAAACTATCAAAACTAAATCGTTTATATGTATAACCTATCAAAGAACCCAATCTCAGTATAGGCTATCAAAGATTTAGACTAGTCAAGTGTAATCTTTTAAGATGAGTTTTCAAACTATTTAATTAATCAATCTAGCAAATCCAATCATAGAGAGTGTAAATGTAACATATGAGAGAGACTATCAGGTAAAATCATATGCCACATACCTAGCTAAACATCCAATGGTCATCATTTTAGAAATAGAAGACGAGATTATGTAGATAAAAGCTATGGAATTAAATAATAGAAGAATTTTTATTATGAAAAGCCTATAGAGCAACAATTGTGTAGTAGGAAATACAGGAAGGGTAGTAAAACCCTAACACAAACCTCCATAATACAATATCCCCTTGTAATCATACTTCTATCAAGGAGGTAGAACTACCCCATACAGAACCAGAGGAGCAATCCTAATTCAGCGCAAACTCGTTTGCGAAAATCTTATCATTAGACCCAAATGTCAGACCGCCAGATAATGATCACCAGTTGTCAAGTAGCTATGGTATGTGAAACCCGAAAATACTCCAAACCCAATTAAAGTCACCTAGAAAAACTTTGATCAATTTTGACTTTAGTTGACCACTGTGTAGCGGTGTTAACTGCTATTGTAGGCACTAAAAAAAATGAAAATTAGAGATCATAGATAGGGCTTATGGTCATGGAATTAAGTTAGGTTGAAGCCCATGCAACAACGTCAACTTTAAGCCCAGTTTTAATCATAATACAAGCTGAACTTGAAAAAATCTCTGTTGGAAGAAGTTGAAGAGCTTGTCCAAATGGTTTTTGATTAGCTCAATCACACTAGATAAAACTTAATCTATCTTTTCCACCAAGGTTTCCATGAAGTGGGTAGAATAGAGTCTAGGAAAATTGAGGTTCAGGACAGTTTAGCGGTTCAGGAAAAAGTGAAGTTCAGAATACTTGGTGGCTAAGCCACTTGTGGGTTCACCGGTAAGCCCAATGTTGGCTCACCTCACTATACCAACATGACGCTAACCACTGGTAAAATCACTGGTGGCTAACCATATCGTAGCAACTTGAGCTTGGCCTCTGGTGGACCCATTGATGACCCTACCAGTGTCTATGGTCGTCAACGCTTTTCTTGTGCGAGTTTTGAAGCGTGTTTGAGTTGGTTTTGGACTCCTTTTCGACCATGGATTCCTCTTTTTATCAAATCTTGGGGTGATAATTTATTTAGGGATTTGAAGACCTTTTGGACTCAACAAACACTTTATGATATCCAACTTTGAGAGAGTTCCAACCATTAAAGAAAATCTCTAAGGAGCTGTTGGGAGCAAGATCTTCACGTCAAGATCATCTCCATTAAATCTTCATTGCTATGGTCAATGGAGAGAATCTTCATATCAAACTCGCCAAGGTGAAGGTTCACATCGTTGCGAAGGGTTTCTTGCTACATTTTTTTAGTACACCTCTAGTAAGTAAGCTTTCTCTCCTTGTCTTTTGTGACCTTGCAGTCTTCACATCAAGGTTGTGGGTTTGTCAATATGGCCAAAGACCGTTTTGGGTAAGTTTCCAGCTTCACGGATTTTCACATTCAGAGAAAAGACGTGATTTTTATTGAGCGATTATAATAGTGAAGTGGGTTTTCATCTATTTTTGAGAAGAACTGTGTATTCTATTTCTTGTAATCCTTAAATTTATAAAGTTACAAATTTTCCTCACTTTTTTTAGTTTCAAAATTTTTAAGCAAAATAGTTACCTAGCAACCACAGCAGCTGTTTTGTTTTTGGTGTTTTTACTGTAGGATTGTTGTCTTCTGGTAATTCTTTTGCACTGCTTAGAACTCCTTTTTTATCTCGGAATAATCTCGTGGGCATCAAGTTTTCTACCATTGTACTCGTTTTGATGCTGAAAATTATTGTTGAATTGCTTCTTCTTTCATTTCTAACTGCGGAACCCTGTTTTCCTGCATAATACAACTAAACATATCCGAGTGACGTTTATTTATAAACAAAATTAGATACGATATGGTATAAAATGTGCAATTTACTACACTTATCATAAAATGTGCAATACACTACTTTGGTTAGTGGACCAACTTGCAATTCTTTACTGGATAGCTTGTGACCTGGCAATGTGTTCCTTCTTTTGCATGAATTGATTCATAGTTTGCATCAGATTGCTTATGTTAGCTGCATTTTGAGATATTTTCATAAATGGTTTCATGTTTTTCTTTAATGTGCTCAACTGTTTCTCTTGCTCAGTGGAAGGTGGAAAAGATAGATTAGGAGAAGAGATTGGAATTGGAGAATGATATGGAGCATGGTTGTTGGATCGTTAAAATTGATTCAAATTGGGAGCATGGTTGTTGGATCGTTAAAATTGATTCAAATTGGATGGAGGATTTCGAGTCCAAGAGAAATTTGGGTGATTCCTCCAACCATGATTGTAAGACGGTGCATAGGGCTCGCTTATAGTTTTTGGAACTCATCATTGACTTGTTCATAACCTAGTCCTAACAAACTTCATAAGATAGGGCGCTCATATGAAACATGTGTGGATTGTGATAATGATGACAATTGGATGTGGAGATGGAATTGAGATGCATGGGATCTCGATTTTCTAAATCTTCAACTCTGCGCATTTTAATGGGTAATATAGAGCTATTGATGATGTAATGGAGTGAATGCCACTTGAAGACACTACTTGTAAGGCAATAGACTTTTTGGTGCTGCTTTCCCACTGTATGGTTTCTTCGTGAGATTTTCAAGAAATTTCCAAGCTTTCTTGTCTCTCATGTGCACATAAAATTTCCTTGGTGCAGACTAGAGTTTTAAAAGTAATAGTCTAATCCTTCGTAAAGCATTTGACATAACCTCCATTGCTTCATAGCATGATGGGGACACAAGGCAAACATTTCTTTGAATGAGTCAAAGTATTTCCAGAATGGTTTACCCGCCAATTGATGAAAATTATAGATCTCGTTATGAATTGTCGTCGCTTATGATTTTGGATAGAACTTTCCAAGGAAAGCAATAGCAAACTCATTCCATGTGGTAATCAAATCAGGAGGCAATGAATATAACCATTTTTTGGTGCTATTCTTGAGAGCTAAAGGTATAAACATGAGCTTAACAGTATCATAACTAAGATATTAATTTTTTACTGTTATACGTACTTCCTGGATTCACTAATAAACACATTAGCATCTTCAAATTCCAAATTAGTATACTTCGGAAGCATGCTAATTACTTGAAGCGACGAAGCATCTTCAAATTACTGCAGTGTAAACTCAGAGTCATTCTAGAAACAGGGAAGTTTGATAGTGAAGGAAGAGAGGATAACAATGGATAGCATAAATCTTGGATAATAGGATATGGAGGAGTTGATGGTTTATTGGTCATAATTAAATCAGACGAATCAAAATTCACAAGCCAACTGGAAGAGTAATGAGACCAAACTGGCATAAACCAATGAGACTGACATAAAAGATGGAAAATCTATGGTGACGTAATGGATGGATGAGAGATAAAAGTGGGTGCAAAGGGAAAGGAGATGGAAAAGGAAACAAAGAAACGGAGGGAGAGTTTTTTTTTTTTTAAAGGCACAGGAGCACAGAACACAAAAGACAGAAAAGAAGGGAGAAAATTTCTAATAGTGTACCGCTACCGAGCAATCAATGCCACCTGGTGGTCAAACAGAAGAATCTGACCTCCTGCTTCTTGTAGTGGGTTTCTGCTGCCTCCTGCAGCTCTGTTTCTTGTACCTGTTGTCCTGAACACTCACACACAATTAATTTGGGAAAAAAAAATCTACAATTAATAAGACACCGTCTTCTCCGACAATGACACTAAAAATTTGTATTTAGTTTATTGCAAGGGTGAAATATCAGCATTATGCATGTTGGTCCCACAGGGAAAATGTTTTTCTTTATAGTCTAGAGTTTACTTAAATGAAGAATAAAAGAGTTGAAAGATTAAATGAATTGTATCTTTATCTTGAAAGTAATACCTAAGGTTTCAAATCCACTATGCAATTTTCGTGATCCAGTTAACATAGTTCTCTTAAACACTTTTAATTCACATAAGGTTAAGTTATTGGAATCAAATTTTATCTTTAATTCATAGTTAGTTAATTATCATTAGAAAGTCACTGGATATCAAAGATCAACTAAGCATAACCTATAAATTTCATGAATCCAGTTAATAAATATGATTGCTAGAATAATTAGATAAATAATGCCAAACTTATTTTCAAGTATAAAATATAAAAACCAAATCTTTTCTAAGTATAACCTATCAAAGAACTCAATCTAAGTATAGTTTATCAAAGATTTTAGATTAATTAAGTATAATCTATCATGATGAGTTTATGAACTATGTAATTAATTAATCTAGCAAATCCAATCATAGTTTAGATCTAGGATATGACTTTAACTAAGATCAATGCCAAATGCCTAGCTTCATCTAATCCTAAGCATCAAAGAGAGTGAGCTACTCATAATTATGGGAATAACACACAAGATTAAAATAAATAAAAGCCATGGAATTAAATAAAAGAGGATTTTTTTCTATAACAACCTATAAAGCGGCAATGGTATAATAGGATGCATAGTAAAACCCTAGCACAAATCCCCAAAATACAACATCCCCTTATAATAGGACTTCTACTCCTTTATAGATCAAGGATAAGAATTTTCCCATACAGAACTACTAGAACAATTCTAATTTAACCTGAACTCATGTGCAAATATCTTATCATTAGACTTGACTGTCAGGTCGCCCGATAGCAGTTACTATCCGCCATAGCAGGGGTACTTGAAACTCGAAGGGGTCATCCTCTTTCGTGAGATGTGGCCAAAATCTCTGTGTTTGAAAGGGGAGTGTCAATCACTCGTTCTGTAAAATGCGTTATGTTAAGCCCTTTAAAAAGAAACAAACCTCACTACCTTATGAAGCCTTATTGTCCTTTCTAAAAAACTCGCTTGCAGAGCTTTTTTTTTTAAAAATAAAATCATAGTTGTTGGCTTTTCATTCAAATCCGAGCTTTTCTTTCCTTATTTTGTCACTCCAAACCCGATTTCAAGTCACCCAAAAAACCTTTGACCAATTCTGTCTTTGGTTGATGGCTGGATAGCGACGTTAATCGCTACTTGGAGGTCAAAGTAGCTGTTTTATCTTTGGTGTTTTTGCTATGGGATTGTTCTAGTGATTCTCTTGCACTGCTTAAAACTCCTTGTTTTTCTTTGGGTACTCTCATGGGCATCAACATTCTACCTTTGTGCTTGTTTTGATACTGAAAGCAGTGTTTTAAATATCGGTTGCTATATTGGTCGGGAAAATTCTATATGAGATATCTTATATCCGGTGATACATCTGGATAAATATCTGACATCATATCAGACGTCATCTTGGACGATAAATATACATATCATGCTTATATAAATTATATAAATTTATTTAAAACAAGTTAGGACTTGAGCAATAAGTACCCTTAATAATTTGCATTGACCCTATAAATAACTTGATATTTGTAAAATCTTTTCAAATACGTCAAGACATATACTCACTGAATGTCTAAACCTTCAAAGCACAAAATAAAATCAATACATATAGTATAGTTGTTTGCCGCATCTCGCAATTGCTGCTTGCAATGGAGGAACGATCAATGAAAAGGGGCACGAAATTACTAAGTGAGTCTAATTTTATCTCTTCTTCATATATATAGATCATCAGACATAAACTAACCAGTTGGTTGAGGTTTTTTTACATAATTGAAAGAAGATTAAATATTACTATTTACTGGGCGATATTAATATCTCACCTTCAAGCCAGATGTATCAGTCCATTTCTGTTCAAAATGAGAAACGGTGTAAAAATATATACTGTATCTATTAGGAGTAGAAACTGGGATATCAATCAATAATACTCGAATATTGGTTGATATTTAAAACACTGGCTTAAAGTCATCATTAAATCGTATCTTTTTTTTGTTCTCACTGTAAAACTCATAACTAAAAATATATTATTGCATATAAGCATTACACCTGTAAAAATCAATAAAAAATATATTATTTTTTCTTCAATTATTCTCATTTTTCTAAATTTTCTAATTCATCTTTCTTTTATTATAATTGCATTTCTTTAATTTTCCCCACTTTTGGCCTTGGCGCTTTTTACTGTTTATGCCTTGCGAAAGCTGTAAAAGCTCTGCGCTTCGTTTTGCTTTCTGATTTTTGCTTTTCACAACCTTGTTTCATAGTAAACCGGGCCAACTTTGTCCCAACAAGGTTAACCTAGTAGCTCTCGGTTCCTAATTCATATTAAGCTCATTCTCTCTCTATTTTTACTAGTGAAGCTTGTCTTTATTTGCCTCATCTACTCTAGTTATTTTATCTGGATGTCAGATGCAAGCTCCACATACTATCATGAAGTATGTGATGTGGTGTAACAACTCCGTTTATACACGCACACACACACATTATCTCTATTGATATAGATGTTACCAGATTTTTTTATTTTTCAATTGAAAACTGTTGTTTTTCTCAATGTTTTAAATGTTAGTTGATATGTATCCATTACAAATATCACATCCAATTTTGAGGTACTGATATGATGTACGCTCTAGAATATTGGTATCGGTATTGCCAATATTAATGATATTGATATATTGTCAATATTTATGATATTGTTGATTTTCGATATCATAAATTAGGATAGTATGGATAACGATTATGAGATTTTAAACCTCGATTTTTCTTCGACCGGACAGGGAGAACTATGAAGTAGGTTGCATAGTGTGAATTTTTTGTTGATTGTGGTTCTTATTTGATGGTTTAGCTTTGTAGCTTATGAGTGCATACGTGATTTCTATCAATTTATCATAATTTACACATTTGGAACCAATGAAATTCATAAACTTAATCTTCCATAATCATGTATATTTAAAGTGTTTATGGTGCCTTAAAAATAGCCCTAGAGTTCACCATTTTTGTGCCTATGTGTGTTTGTCTTCTTTTCATATTTAAAACAATATTCTTGATTGTTAATTAGTAAATTATTAATTTCAGGAGTACCACGTGTTAATACTCCACCACCTTTATCTAGTATACTTTCAACTGGAGGCCAGGAAAGGATAATTGCTGCTCCCCGTCCAATCCGGTTATCAGCTAATGTGTCTCACAAGCTTGGGGATCTTACGCAGCCTTGGACTCGATCTCCAACAAAGTCTGGCATGGATCCTATACTCCCAAAATGGAACTTTACTTCAGGTTTTTATTGAACTTTGTTCTTTTAGATTGTGGATTTGGCTATTATCTGTGTTAATGTGCAAGATTTCTCAAATATCAATATGTTCTTTATGATACTATATTTATATTAGTTGCCTACGCAAAACAAAATCTGATTATAGTCAATGTTAGATGTCTATGTAAAACAAAATCTGATTTATGTACTTTATAATTATAAACTTATCTTATGGAACAACTGCAGATTCTTCTGCTTTCAGGGGTAACATCCAGCTTGTTCCCATGCCTGATTCCTATGACCTGGATAGGGGGTTGTTTTTCTCTGTTCAAGCTATTCAGGTGATTATTTTTGTATGACAGATGAACTGTCTCATTTTTTTTTTTTTTTTTTTTATAAATCTACTTTCTTAATTATACAAGTCATACATGGTTTCTTCATAGCTTTTCTATATGTATATTGCAGGCATTGTTGGAGAACAAGGGATTTCCAGTTATTGTTGGCATTGGTAATGGATGCACCATTCCTCCTTATGCATAGAATCAAACCAACAGTAATTTTGGATATATGCATATCACTAAATTAGTCTACATCTTAATCTCTTGTTCCTCCTTGACTGCACAATTCCTTTGATTTCTGTGAAGTGTTTCCGTACTTTTGGTTATTCATATTGGCCAATAACCATGTTGGAAAATTGATTCTGGCTTCTACTTGTTTTATCTGCCAATTTCAAAATTCTAATGTTGAAATCTTTGTTTGTGGAGTATTTATGTAGGAGGTCCAAGTGGATCTGGAAAAACCAGCTTGGCTCGTAAAGTGGCTAATATAGTTGGATGTGAAGTAATTTCCTTGGAAAGTTATTACAAGCCTGAACAAGTGAAGGATTTCAAATATGATGAATTTAGTTCCTTGGATTTAGCATTATTGACTAAGGTAACAACAAATCAGTTTTCTAATGCTTGCTTTTTAATGGAAGAGAATATCAATTATTTATATTTACTGCCTGGTTGTGTATACTCTTGAAAAAAAAAAAAAACAAATATTAGACTATTAGTATTTGGCACGTAGAATGCAGGTAAATGTAAGAGAGATTAGTGTATAAAATTGTGGATTCCACAGAAGTACAATTGATTTCTTAATTATAGTCAAGGTTCTTACTGTTGTTGTTGTTTTTTTTTTTTTTTTTTTTTTTGGGGGGGGGGGGGGGTGCAAAATGGCTATTTAATCGCTGTTTCAGAACAATTGAAGTCTACTTTCTAGTTAAAAGGCTGTGGGACTCTTTTTTTAATCCCTGGCAAGGGACGTGGTTGATACTCCATATGTTTTGTGTCAAATTGTATAGGTATATGCTATACAGATTTCGGCATGTGCTACTCTAATAATGTTTTTTTGAACTTTTTTTTAGCAATGTACATGCAACACTAGAAAAGTAGATACAACAATAACTAGGCCTTTTATACCAATTACTTGGGGTAGGCTATATGAACCAAAAGAGAATTATGCCGGATTGATCGCATTGATTATCCTTCTTCACTCATTTATATTGATATATTTTCATTAAGGCCTTTAGCATCCGTATCATTTCGAATGACCTCTATTAATGCTTTCTTTGATCGTCTATTCACCCTTTTAATTTGTCCAACATTGATAAGCTCAACTTGTTGACCTGGTGTATCCATAAGTTTACATCACCATGACCAAACCATTATAGACGGTTTCTCCCGTTTTCTCTTCTATGAGAGCTACACCGACTTTAGTAAGAATATCCTCGTTTCACTTTATTTTTCCTAGTATTTATTTTTCCTAGTATTATCACACATCCAATGAAGCATACACATCTTTGATGCACATCATACGTACATTGTGTCTGATTTTAGCCCAACATTCCTAATCTTATAACAAAATTGGCCTAATAATAGTTTTATAAAATCTGTTCTTAACCTTAATTGAATGTTATGTTCGCGTAAAACTCAAATTGCGCTCCATTTTAATAATAGCTCCAGTTTGGATTCTATGATTGACATTATTATCGATCTCCCCATCTTTTTGGATAATAAAATCCAGGTACCTGAATTGATTGCTCATTGGTATTTCTCGCCCGTCCAATGAGGCAGTACTATAGTCTTGAATTCTGTATTTACCGAATTTGCATCTCATATAGTTTGTTTTTGACCTGATTAATTTTAAATCTCGAGATTCTAAGGTTAGTCTTCATAATTCTAATTTGACATTTACCATTGATCTTGTTTCATCAACTGAGGTAATATCATTAGCAAATAACATATACTAAGATATCTAAACCTAAACAACTCTAGTAAGATTATTCATCATGACAACCACGAATAGAGTTAATGTAGATTCTTGATGTAATTCAAAGTTCCAAATGTTATGAAGAATTCACTTGTTAGGCTGCCAGAAGTTCTGATGTTTGCTAGTGTCCCATCGTATATATAATATATCCTTGATTATGTCAGTACACTTGATAAGGACTCCTATCTTCGTTCATGTCTGCCATAATACTTCTCTTGGTACCTTATCGTAGATTTTTCTAAATTAGTAAAGACCATATGCAAATATCAACTTCTCTCGAAGTAACTTTGTGTCTTGATAAAAAAAATGAATTGCCTCTATCATCAATTACTCCGGTATGAGCCCAAACTGGTTATTTTATATCTTAATATTCTGCCTTAACTTAATCCTAAACAACTCTAAGCTTATCCATCACTATGAGTCTATGACAACTACGAATGGAGTTAATGTAGATTCTTGATGTAATCCAAACGTTATAAAGAATTCACTCGTTAGGCCGCCACAAGTCCTAATGTATGCTACTATCCCATCGTATATATCCTTGATTATGTCAGTACACTTGATAAGGACTCTCTTTTTCGTTCATGTCAGCCATAATACCTCCCTTGGTATCTTATCAGAGGCTTTTCTAAATCAATAAAGACCATATGTAAATCTCAACTTCTCTCGAAGTAACTCTATATCTCGATGAAAGAAATGAATTGCCTCTGTTGTCAATCACTCCAGTATGAACCCAAACTGGTTATTTTATATCTTAATATTTTGCCTTAACCTGTGTAATTGTGTTCAATTATCCTTTCACAAAGCTTCGTCGTGTGACACGAGTTTTATTCCATGGGTAGTTGGAACAACTCTGAATATCACTCTTATTCTTATAAAGAGATATCATGATACTCTTCCTCTAGTCATTTAACATTGATTTAGTTTGCTAAATCTTGTTAGGGAGGCTTGTTAGCAATCCCTCTTAAATATCTCCATATCTATATAGAAATTTCATCAGGACTAGTGGTTTTTATTTATTTTATCATCTTCAAAATCTCTTTTACATCAAATTGTTTCTCATTCTTTAGTTCTATGTACAAATCTACCATTCATTTTCCGACACTGAATGGTAAGACACCCAAATCTTGAGTTAAATTATAATTGTACAATATGCCAAAATATGATCTCTTCATTTCGAAGTAGAACTTTCTGATACTCATCTTTGAGACGCTTCATAGTACATGGTCCTTAGATTTTCTCTCCTTTATTTGAAAATTTTTGCATATACTATTTTCAAACTTTGTAGTATCCAACTTCTCATATAATTTATCATATACTTTAGCTCTTGTATCTGGAGCAGTTTTCTTAGCTCCTTTTTGGTTAGCTTACCTCTTAAAGCTCATTCCATAATTGTTCTTCAAATTTTTATAAAAATATTGCTTAATTTTAGTAGAAATTTTTACCTCTTCATTCTACTTTGATGTGTCATTATATGGTGGACTACCACCTCTTGGTTCACTAAGTATATCTTTAGCTACAATCTTAATACAATTAGTCATTTTGTTCTACATTATATTGGAATTATCTTGTGTCTTCGAATACGCTTCCTATACTACTTGATCGGTGAAGAGTATTTGGTTACCTTCTAACCGCCACCACTTAATTTTAGGATTTACTTGCAATTAATCTTTTTAAGTCCTCTTTTAATTCGAACATCTAAAAGCTTATGTTGGATTACTTCCCTTTCACCGGGCACTACCTTACCGTCGATGTAACTATCTCTGTATCTCTTATATCTATCATTTTAGTTATAAAGAATTTATTTGGCTCTCACTCGATCAACTTCTAAAAGTAATATCAGAAACTCTTCTTTTAAATTGGATATTTGATAAGACCAAATCACAGAATAAAGCAAAATCTAGATTTAAGTTATTTGCTTCGTTTTTTTCCCAGAACTAAATCCTTCACGTATACTGTCAAACCAATTCGATTAGTTCTTACATGCCCATTAAGATCACCACTTATAAAGAAGTTTCCTCTAATTGATGTCCTCTGCACCATCTCATTTAGATTCTCTAAAACTGAGACTTACTAAACTCATTATGTCCTTGTGGTTCATAAACACTAATAATATTAGGAATCTCCTTACTTAAGATAAATTTAATTAATAGAATTCTTTTACCCATTCTCCTAACCTCTACTATATTCTCAAGTAACTGTTTATTTATCACCTCCCCCATTATGATTTCTCTCTAAATGTATACCAAAGTTTATAATCTCAACACTCTAAAGCTCTAGCTTTCTTACATACCCTTTTATTTTTCTGCATACATAAAATACTAATTCTTATTCTAATCATTAGGATCAACTAACTCTCTAATATTCCTATAAGAAAATCTATGTTCTACGAGGCTAATCGAATTCTATATTCATGAGCTAACTTTTTCCTCACTCGCTCATTATGATGTGGGAACTCATGCTCGTTTGGCACCACATTCGGGCGCTGATGTGGTGCGCCACTTCGGGGCAATGGCTTAATAACCTTCACACATTTGCATACTAACTCTGATGTAGCATGTCGCTCGGTGAGGAAAGCTGAAATGAAATCCAATTTTTGGTTCATATCGTAATATTTTAATATGTGACATGGCTTTACACTGGCTGTCATTACCGCAACCCTCCTTTTCCTGGCTTGGGACAAGTTATAGTATAGAAACTTTAAGCACAACACCAACGACATTCAACACTAGAAAAGTAGTTTTTCTTCCAAGGAGTAATCATCTAAAACACACGTCAAAAAGCGTTAAATATCTAGTTGAATACTTACAAATGAACGTAATAATGCAAATTGTTATGATTCTAGCGATTTTAGGGATTAGATGGTAGCTATATATGAATTAATCATCATTGTGATTATTTTTTTTTGTGAACAAAGGCCTTAGCTTGACCTTGAATATGAGACTTTTGTAGCCTTGTCCAATTTACCAACTGAGCACCACACCTACGTGGTCAATATTAACATTGTAAACTTCTTGATAAATCATAGTAACAATACAAAAAATGTAAAGAATAGCAATATTAATTATGTTAAGAAATCATTTGACAATAACAATATTGATGCTATAAAAGTCAGTGAGGCAATATTGATTCTTCTATACGCCACTTTACCCATTTATAATTCAGTTAGTTTTACCCAGACAAGGTTTAAACTCTAAACCATACCATATTAAATCCAAAAATTCCCATCAAGTACGCTCAATATTTTAAATATTGGATGTCAGTGATATACGTCGGCAAAATTCTATGTTGGATATTGCTTATTGGGTGATATATTGCAATCTTCTTTAAATATTAGATGCTATATTTAATGTCTTTTTAGATGATAAATATACACGTCATGCCTACATAAATCATATTAATCTATTTAAAAAAGATAGTCTTGAAGGGATACATGTTTTAGTAATTTGCATTAAGTCTATAGATAACTTGCCATTTATATAATCATCTCAAATGTGTCAAGACATATATCAGTTGAATCCAAATTTCCGAAACATAAAAATAAAATCAATAAATATAGTGTACCTGTTGGCTGCTGCTATTAGATCTACTAACCTGTGTTGCATCTCACAATTATCGTTTGTGATGGAGGAGTGATCGATGCAAGGGGCTCGTGACTACTAATTGACCATAATTCTATCTCCTTCTCATGTGTATATAAGTCAATGGATTTATATGCTAACCAATTGGATCATGTTTTTTTGCATAATTGAAGGAAGATATGATTATGATATTGCTACTTATGGGATAATATTTCAAGGCTGAAATATTGCCCGATATATCATTTTCGAGCTAATATATCGGTCTATTTTAGTCCAAAATAATAAACGGTATAAAACACACATATCGTATTGGTTAGATGCATGAACCAGAGTATCGGCTGATATATCGAGATATCGACTAATATTTAAAACGTTGCCTTCGATGGAGCCAATATATTCGTGATCCATTTACCCCCTGGTGGGGTTTCATTCAAGCACAATATGCCCAAATGGTTTCCTGCACATCTGTCCATTTGGCTGATGGTTTATGCACAATTTCATACCTAAAAATGTCGTTTAATGCACGGAAATATACGAGGCACTAAACAAGAATTTCTTGATTAATCACATGATTTATAGTTGATGAGTTTGAATATTGGTCCCAATATCCTGAAATGTAGAAATAAACAATATACCATTTCTTAATGCATATTCAAAGTGTATTCAACGAAGATGACCAGTTTCGTGTTGGTTTCTGTTGATACCAGTCTGAGACTAGACTTGAGTTTTGTTGGTATCGAGCGGTTTCGATTTAGTTTTGGACTAGTTTTGGAAAGTTTCATTAAGTTTCGGATGAAACTAATCAAAACCTATTGAAACTTACAAAAAAAAAAAAAAAAAAAAAAATAAAATAAAGGGAGAGAGGATAATGTTGCTAGCTGTAAATGATTTCAACTTCCTTTAATTTGAATGGCGATCCCAAATCCGTAAATTTTAACCCATCATATTTTGATTTACTTTATTTACTTTTTAATTATAACCGTAATTTAACTTTAATCAACTGTAGATGTATTTGTCGTTTTGGGCAAACTAATTGTCATAAGTTCTACTTTATTTAATACCCACTTAGCCTAAATGTTTTTATTACATGCAGCCACTACACTTGCAAAGCAACAAAGTTGGCCACGTACTTGCTGGTTGTGGACACTTAGCCTATATTCATATTTGCTGGTTGGGGACCCTTAGCCTATATATTCACATGCACAAGAATCAAGACATGAAACAAAACCGTTGCAATCTTTTCTAAACCTGCAGAGACCTTTTAAGCAATGAGGGTTGAGTCTGAAATCGAGTTCTTAAAACTTGCTATTTAGTGAATGCCATTAATATATATAAAACATTAATGGCAATTTTTTAAGAAAAATGTGTCATGTGTAGTTTATAGATGAAAATTTCATGGTGTGCTCTTGCTGTTGAATTCATGAAGGATGCTGTACTCATGTGATATCATTTGAAAGCATTCACATGCAAGTTAAGGTAGCCAATAAAATTGATATATGATCAATACTGTTATAAGAAACATACTGTTAGAATCTTACACAATTCTATTGTAAATCAGCAATGACTAAATTTGGAACATTAAAGCAAGCAAAACACTATCAATATATTTAGCATACAAGACTAAAGAATGTAACCTAATTTGAAGACATCTAGAAGATTATCTATTAGAATATTTAGTTTGATAAACCCTAGTTCTACCAGCATCATAGACCATGTTTTAGCCCTATGTTCATTTTTTTTTTTGGTGGGAGATAACTTACTTTTGGGGGAAACATGTTTTAACTCTATGCTCACTAGTAAAACAATCATAACTAGGTTGAAAGGAATAGATGAAATTATAAATCATCTGAATTGGAGAATAAATCATCTGAATTGGAGAAACACTTACCAAATTTTCTTTTCGACTTGTTTTTTTTTTTCTTTTTAACTTCTCCTTTATCTCTTTTACCTTTTGTTTTGCACAACACTAGGGAGAGAGCGACTGGGGAAAGGGAGGAATAATAAAAGGAGGTGTAGTCTTATGTACCGCTTTCCTCCAAGTCTCTGACATGTCTTTTCCTTGTCGTTGCACCTAAAATCTCCTTAGGAGTGTATTTACTTTCTTCTTAGACAGGCTACCAGGGTACCAGGTGTTACCATCCTTAAACATGCATCATATACATATACCTTAAACATAGACGTCATGCATACATCCCAAGCATACACCTTGATAAAAAGTTTTTCTCTGTAACATAGGTCATGAGTGTTGTTGTTTCTTTATGTTTCAACTTCTAAGTTCCCTACAGCCTTCTCTTGGTGACAACTCACAACATATATCATTTATTTTTATAATTATGTAATTTCATTTGGCTTGTAATATTTGCAATCAAGGCCTCCTGAGTTTTGGCTTGATGCATATAATTTCAAATTGTTAAAAATCCTTCTAAATTCTCATAGAAACTATATGTTTGGAATCACAATTGTTGATTAAACCTTCATTATACAAGTTGTTAAATTACTTATTACATCATTACACAAGTAACAAAAGTAAGGGTATTACAATTAGCCAAGGCCAACCATCTCCTGCTTCAAATCTACATGTAAAACGCCCAATTATTTATTGCTCAGCAGAGTAAAAGTTGTCCAACAACACTCATCACATACTAATAATTTTGATAATTAAGTGCCCAGCTGGTTCATTTATTTTACCACATTCAACCTCTCTAACCTTCAACTACATCTAATGCAAGGGCTGTAAAATATTGTAAAAAGATAATCAGGAATGGTCTCTTCTGATGCTGTATATTCCCAGAAATACTATTGACCAACTGTTCTTGTTTTGCTATTTAATTTGCTTCGAGCTCATGGTAGTTCTGACAGTTCCTTCATGTTCCTTTTTGATGATGTTGTAAACCAGAAAATTTCTTTACAAAGAAGACAATAGTTTATCTTGTTAGTTTAGCTTCCTTGTAGTATGCATTCAGTTAGTGTTAATAGACATGTACGAGTATATGTAAGAGCAGCATGTTTGAAGAGTTCATTTGGTTCTTGTCAATATAATTTACTAATAATGTTATTGATATTCTAGCTACTGTATGAGATAGTACTTCTTTAGTCTGATGAGCGTATGGAGGCATCTGTAGATACCTAAGTTCGACCTAGACCCTTGATGCGTCTTACCTGAAAGTCAGGAGATAGGAGCCAATAATCTCTTTGTATTGTAGTTATTGAATTGCTTGGTATCCAATCATGTTTATGTATTGAAGAAATGTCATTGAAGGAGAAGGCATTTCATTGAACCGTGCTTGGTACTTTTATAAGTGAAATAAAGAAACGTCAGGGCCTACCCTAGCCAATCTGAACTAGAAAACCGTCATGATGAATGAGTTTGTCTTGTAGGGTGCACATTGTAGCTTAAATATGTGGCTAACTCAAGTGTCTTCATTGCTGTAGGTCAGGTCATACTTAAGGTTTACTACAGAAGTTTATCCATGTTATGTGCAGTAACCCTTAAATTTATGCTCATCAATTTTGTTTTGTGCATAATGAATTTCTGACCTTCAATACTCTGCAGTAATCATTGATAGTTTAGGACTTCATAGATGTATAGAATTTTGAACTCTCATTATATTGCAGAATATTGATGATTTAAGGAGCTTCCATAAAACAAAAGTGCCTTGCTTTGACTTTGAGAAATGCAGTCGTAATGGATTCAAGGAACTTCTAGTTTCAGAGGACTGTGGAGTGGTAAAGCTTGTTTATAATATGCATTACTTCTGTACAATCTGGTCTTAATTTTCTCCATTTTCCTCTATCTTGAGAAGCCTGTAAGCACTGAAGTATTTGTTATGCCTGCTTTTAACTGTTGTACAGTCATCGGAAGTTTATGTTTTTAACTTCAGCTTTCTTTTGGTGCAAAGCTTCTTTGATTTGTATCACTTTTTATTACTTCATTAGTTATTTCTGCCAACTCAACATACTGACTATGAGAATTATTACTTAATCAGCATGGTTATTAATTACTAGAAATGGTAAAAATTGGGGGGATATCCATGATTACTGTCATAAAATCATAAAGCATCATCATTTATGTTATTATGTATGTAACTAATGAATTAGTCCCTTGGAAGAGGATATATAACCTGAATATATAGAGGATCTGTTAGAAGCTTATAAATTTCTCCATTTCAGTTTTCAATACCAGAATTGTTGTACAATTCTCTCAAAGGACCTTGCTAATACTTATCCTATTATTTGTTAGTTTTCCGACACTGCCTCTCAGTTTTTGATTGTTGCATCTTCCTAGTTTATGACAAGCTAAGAGAATCAGATATTGTTTGTGGGGATTATGGCCCAAAAGCATCTCCCAGAGGAAAAATTTTGTTAGATTCAGTTCATGATGATATTAACTTGCTCACATAAAATTGTGAATGCACCTGATATCAAGTAACTCATAAAACATCATATATGTGCCTCATGATGTTTTTATTATCTATTACTTGGTTACTCTATTTTTAGTTACTCCATTGCTATAGATAGGTGTTTATAGGCTGAGAAAATAGAGTTGATTATTGTGCTTCAAGGGACATGTTATACATCCCTACTTAAAGGAGCTAAAGGTAGTGCTGAGACTATGTTTTCTCCGAATAATTGCAAAACAATGAGAGGTAATTTTGTGCAACATCACTACAAAACATTAAATATATTTCAAAAATTTCCCCATATGAGGAAAGGTTCTCTGGTTTTCATAAGCAGTAGAATGAAACGCAAAATAATTAAACGAGTAGCTGATGTAATTAATTTGGTAATTGTCTATTTTAAGCCTTGACTGCTGACCTCACCAATACATCCCATGAATACCTAGTAGAATTTATTCATTCCTATGCATATGTTGCAAGGGACACATTCTTATGTGAAGGTGAGAGGAGTTCATGTACCCTTCAAGAGACATGTCAACAACCAATACTTTTCTCCTTACCTTGGTCTAGACCCTCACATGGTCTTTTTCAGATCCACTTTATGTCATACCCCAAGAATTAAGGTGGTTTCAACTTAGGCTGGGAGCAATCATAAACATCAATATGTGATTTCATTATACAAGTCCTAACATGATTCCAGGATCTGAAATAGAGCAATTATTGAAAATTTACCTGTATGTGATAATATAACATAACTCATAAGATCCAATTATTTATATTAAAAGCCACATTAATGATCATTATCTAGCCTCATATATAATGCGGCTCCACAGAATGATATTCACAACCAACCTTTATTTATATTCCGTACCAAACTACACATGTTACACCCTTTCTAGTCCATGTGCAATCTTCCAAACAACTATTGAGCACAATTGCTTGTCTAGCTCTTATCCATATATATTGCACATACACTCCTCAAACTGCACATACTAACAAGGAACTAGCACAACTCGGGCATTTCCCCTGAGGCTTGATGCCATGATGAGCCTTGCTTTCGGAAGAGCTCAACAAATGGTAGATGCTGCTCTGAAAATGTCAACAGGGATTTGATTGAGTTCACTGCTCAATAAGCAACGCAACAATCCCATATGATATATGCTTACATATAACCTATGATTTTTGCAAAATCTGTCACAAAAGGAATGAAATTATGTGAACCATATCTAATTCTATTGAAGTTCCAAGATGAGGACTTAATGCATGCAATCCTTATGCAGTTGATGAAGCATGTAAATGTCATACTTATGACAACACTAGAAGTTAAACACTAGCACTATTTCGACATATCATTTGTTAACAAGTCATTGTGGCAATAATAAAAACAATGTTTAAAATAGCGATAATGGTAACGTAACGTTTTGCTTTCATTAGGTTACATTACATATAGCGCAATGCATAATGTAGGTTATGCAATTTTCTATTTATTTTATAATTAAAAAACTATATATAAATTTTTTATAAATAAATAATAAATTTAAACATTAAAAAATGTGAAATCTTATTATAATAATTAGAAACTATTCTAAGTTCTTAACAAGTTTCGTAACAATTTTAGCAGTTTACCTTTATAAATAATATTAAGTTCGCAACTATAATTTCAGTCGTTATACAAAACAAAAAAGATTTTAAATTTATTTGTTTCAGTTTTATTTATCACAAATACTATAATTTATATTTTATAATCCTCAATTCATATTTTTTAATGCACATTTCAATTTAGCAGAGAGCTTAATAGAATCAACCATAATTAACAAAATTCAATAATCAGAGAGGAGTTATAGCAATTAATCACAAATTAATAAACTATCAATTCCACAAGTTATCAAACAAGTAAGCAATAAGCAATGGAGTAAAAAATTGCAGCAATCAGCTAACAATCAATAATAAATAATCTGCAGTAATCTGAAAATTACTCAAAAATATAGCTGTAAATAACGTAACATAATGTAATATAACGCATCATAATGTAAAATAGTGTAAAATAATATAAAAATGTACCGTTATGGTGCAATGAGTTATTTTCGACTGTTAAATAACGTTGAGCTTGTAGTAGGTATTATAACGTAATATAACGAGTTTTATAACGCATTATTTTCAATATTGAATAAAATCAAGTCAATAATTCAATAAATCATTTTATCCATTTAGCTAGTGGTTCATTAACTCTGTTGGATACCCTACCAAGTAACTTCGATAGGTCCACATGATTCATGAGCCTCTAAGTCTTTGTTGAATGTCTTTGATGAAGTCAATGTACTCATGGCCCTCTTACTCGCAGTAGAGGTCTATTTAAGCGCAATATACTGTATCGGTTTCCTTCATGTGTCCACATATCCATTTGGATAGTAGTATATATAGTGTTCTAAATATCGGATATCGGTGATATATCGGTTAGCCAAATTACATGCCGGATACCGGATACCGGGTGGGATATCGCGATATGATCATAAATACCGGAGTGTTATATTGGTGTCATACCGGTTAAAGAATAATTATATAATTACGTATATAGAACATATTAAAGCAAATAAAACAAGTTTATAGTACTTATCTTGGTTTATTTGCATTCAACTTGTGAATTTGTAGATACCGTTTAGAACGTCCGCATATATACAAAGCAACATATAATTATAAAATTAAGAAAAATAATTTTTCAATAAAAAAGAAAAGTGTTTCTACAATACAAAAGTAATATAATTTACAAAATTACAACATTATCTTTTAAATGAGTTTATCTGAAACATGTTAAAAACTTTAAATATCAATATTTACAACACATTTTCTAGCTAGATTCAGACTCCACTGGTTCATTCGAAGGCATGCCTTGCTTTTCACCATCTAATGACGAATCTGATAATGATGTGTAAGTTTTTTCCTCATCATCTTCATCTGATGTGGGCTGCTGCTTAGACTTTGAAGTTGATGATGCTTTCCCCTTAGAAGTTCATTGCTGTTGGACTTGGATGTCTTAACTCTTTCACTTTTTTTTTTCTTCTTCAGATTAGCACCCATAGTAATCGACACCTGTCAAAAAGTTAATTACTCTCTAGAGAAAATCTCATCATCACTAAGTTCATAAGGATCGCCATTCTTTTTCTGAGGCATGAACCATTCGGTGACCTTTTCCTCTTTATTATATGCAACTAGGAGATCTCTGTTTGGAATTGAAAGTTTGTTCAACGTGACAAAGACTAAGTCATGCAATTTTTTAAAACTTAGTCTATTTTTTTTTTGTATGCACCTAAATAAAATATAACCACATGAAATTCGTTGAAAACATATTTGTTTGGAAGAAAGAAATATTTTATTAGAAAATGACAAATCGTAGTACCATTTCAAATGTGCTCCAGTTCTATTCAAAATTCAAAAAACTGGTTGTTAGGCTCAAAATCCTCATTGTCATGATCATCAATTTGGGAGCATCTGTCCCGTAGAATTGCCACTATTGAACTATCAATGAATATTTAGAAATAGTTATTAGTAAAATAGTTTCTTAAATTGAAAGTAGATTGAATTTTGCATTTCTTAAATTGAAATGTATACCTGATTAATGATTCTCTTTACTGTTGCCTTTGCAAAAGACATTCCAAATGATCCATTTTAATGTTCATATATTGGAAGCTACTGTGTAATCTTGTCAACTCTGTTATGATCATCTGGATAGAATCTGTGTATCAGCTCAACGAAGTCTAACATGAACGACCCATCAGAGTAATACAGAGGGTTCAAGAGATATCCAGCTCTATGCAGAGCGCCATTAAATTTTTCCTCCCATCTCTTATTAATAATCTTTCATATTAGAAAATATTTCTTCTCTTCACCCTAAAGCATATCTTATTTTCTCTTTAGCAGTCTCTAGGTCATCGTACAGAAGCCCATTGAAGGGACCTTGTCTCGATTAACTCTGTATAAAACTTTTATCAGTGGAGTAAATACTTTTAGCGTAAAATTTGTGTTGCCCCAAAATTTGTTGCTAGCAATTATTTTTGCAATCTAAACATTCAAAAAGATGTATTAAAAAATATGAATAATGTATAATTTAAATTTATAAGATCATTTTTAATAATTTAAATAAATACGTTCTTACCTGCATCTGTTCTGAACAGAGTGCAATCCATCAATTCATTAGAAATAAACAAATGCTGCAACTCTGTCTTCTTCTCTCTGATTGATGACAAAGAGAGGAATGCCGTGGCAAAGCTAGCTGTACCGGGCCTTATTAGCTCTCCACCAATCGCCTTCCTCAAAATATATAGAGACTTGGTGTGGCTGTATATGTACATGGAGACTGATTTCCTCATTATAATTGCACTTCGGATATGTTTAATATTTCAATATTCGCAAATATCAGATTAACTGTATATGCTGCATAAAATGTCCAAAATATATTTGGATATGTCAGAGCTAATTTATTTGTTGCAACCATATTGTTCGAAGCATTATCTGTCACAATCTGTACAATATTTTCTACACCAACCTCATTTATTCTCCTCTCCACAAATTTGTGTATATAATTGCTATCGTGTCTGTCAGAAGAAGCATCTTGCGATATTAAAAAGGCTGTATTGGTCGGACAATGCACAACAATATTCATTAAACTTCTCTCTTTCGATCCGACCATGCATTTGTTATTAGACTGTAGCCATTTGTTCGGCAACTCCGTTTGAATGATTCAAGAGTTGCATTTGTCTTCTCGACCTCTCTCTGGAGGAAGTCTCGCTAAGCTTGTACAGACTGGGGGCCTATAAGTTTGGTCCATACTTGCCAATGGTTTGGACCATCTGCATAAAAGATGGCAGTGTAGTAAGATTGAATGCGAGCTCTCCATAATAAAATCTGGCAATGTATCGAACTATATTGTCTCTGCCATTTTTTTAGATTGATAGCACAGTAGGTTATTTTTGGACTGCTTCTACTGCCTTCTTGACCAATCGAATAGCAAATTGATCTATCGGTCTTTTTCGAGAAGATTGACTGTAGATTTTCTGCTTGATGACTCTTCTCGAGTTGTCTCCTTATATTCTTCTTTTTCAACACGAATTTCATTTTATAAATTTTGAAGCTCTATTACTTTCTCTTCCTTTACTACTTTAGCTTTATTTAACATAGGCAGAGCTTTTTGCTTCACATCAACAGGGACCATGGAGCCTCTGACATTTCCGCTGACATGACCTAAATGTTTTTTCAAGCGGGTAATGCCTCTCCCATATTTGTTCTTACAAAAATTGCACTCCACTTTATTGAACTTATTGGGTACTTTTTTCCCCAATCCCAAGCTAGTTCTTTGCCTCCTCGCTTCTCTTGAATATTAGAAGCACTAGAAGGACATCCTTCGAGCTATTTCTGATCTCAAAATTTATAAAAAAAGACGTAAAATATAATTGATTAAATCGCTAAATAATTATTACACTCAATATAAGTAAACATAATATATTCTTAATCAAGCCTTTACTAATACAATATTTATTTATTTTACACAATGCTTATTACTTAATCTAGCATTCAACAACCACAACTTTTTCACACTTTATCTAGCCTTTACTAAATAAATTTTCTTCCTTTTACAAAATGCTTATTCATTGGCTAATCTAGCCTTAATCTAGGCTTTAAAATTAGATTAATTAGATTACTTAGAAGCTAAAATTTTATCTAACAACAAACTAAAATTTTGGGCACAAACTAAAATTTCTAGAAAAATTAATTAATTAGATTTTTCACTAATTAATTAAAAAAAAATGTTACAAGCTAATGTTATCTAATACAATTAGATAGCACAAGCTAAAAAAAAGTGTTGTCTAATTAATTAGATTAATTAGATTATGTGACTAAACTAGAATTTCAAGAAAAATTAGATTAATTACAAGCTAATAACATAAATTTTATATAACATCTTGAACATTTAATTCATGTGATAACACACAAATTACAAAATTTGAGAGAATTTTGTTCAACCAGCTATTGCATTCATTCGACCAGTGAATCTGATTCTGAATCAGATTCACTGATTCGGTGTGAATCAGTGAATCGAATCATTAATTCACATTGAATCAGAATCGGTGATTCGATTCACTGTTTCACTGATTCGGTGTGAATCAGTAAATCTGATTCACTGGCCGCAAACCCCAACCCAATCAATTTGTAAAAACCAAAATTCTCTCAAATTTTAAACACTCAAAGGCTCAAATACACAAATTACATTTACAAAGAAATATTTAAAAAAAAAAAAATAGAAACTATGCAAGTGGAGGAGATTGACTTATCAGTGATTTAGTGTGGGCTCGTCGGCGATGTTGGAAGCCACTCAAGAGGAGGGAGAAGTCGGGAGGTCGGCGACTCCTCAACTCATGGCCAAGTTTCGGAAAATCACTTAATCGATCTGGCTGAAGTTCCTATAGGGTGAATCGGGCAGAACAAGAGAATGAGAGAACTGGTGGAGGGGAATTTTAGAGTTTTTTTTGGGTGGAATTAGGGTTTTTTTTGGGAGGGGCAAATCGGGCAATTGATCGATCGAGGAGAACGAGAGAATGGGTTGAGAAAATTTTAGGGTTCGATTCTCATGAATTTGGAGGAGAATGAGAGAAGCGGGTTTTATTTTTTTCCCTATGGGTCAGGTCTAACGGGTTAACAAATTTCAACCGCAACCCAAACCCATTAACAAAAAAACTTGATAAATGCTCATATCGGCAGGTATTTAAAATATCGGATACCAGCCGATATATTGCCACGTGGTCGATATATCGCCACGTGGTCGATATATCGGCCGTACCGGTCGAAAACGGGATGCGATAAAAATTTCGACATCCTGTCACGTTTCTATAGGAAAACTGATATACATGCCGGTATTTTAAACATTGCATTTTTACATGTCAGAAAGTACATCTTCTAGCACATAGAAATATGTTAAAGCACTTTATCAATCTCTTTACAATCCCATGATAACACTTGCGAGTTTATGGTCAATAGATGGAGTAATAAAAAATGTAAAGCTTTTCATAGAGTTTCATATGCTCGCAACTTATAGCTGAAAGGTTATAGTTGAAAGGTTTTGTTCACTACTTAAATGAAGAAGTGCAAGTAGTGAGCAACCCTAATGTATAATAGAAGAGCTTTCATCTTAAATCTTTAAGAGAAGAAGTGATACATTTAAATATCGAACTTCTAGTTGAAATCTCATGATATGTTGATCTCATTGAAATCTAGAAACAAGGTACTCATGTCATGCCTTTCAAATCATTTTTGTGATGAGTTAGAAAGAAAACAACTTACAAAGGAATATCAAATCATGATGTATTACAATTCTTTCACTAGTTTGCTCACAAGATAGTCATACATGGATGTTAACTATATGATGCTTTACTTTTAGAATCTTACTATATTTTTAATATCATTTAGCATGGACTGTGTTTTTGACTTCCAAATGAGTAAACATCATGTATCTGCTTATCATCAAAGACTCGATCTATCTAAAAATTATGCATGGGCAATATGATTTTCTATCATACTTCATGATAAACACTATCTTAATCAAGTTTATACAAACTCTTACTTTGTGTCCATGCTAATACATAATAGGTTCATGAGCATGGTTGAAAGGTAACAAGAACAATCCTAAATTATATGGAATAGATAGTTGAGCATGGTTAAAAGGTAACAAGAACAATCCTAAATTATATGGAATAGATAGTTGCTTCCTTTGGTTTCTTCTATACTACAAAATTTTTTTTTTTCCTCTTTTTTCTCCCTTTTCCTATCTTTAGATTTCAGACAGCAGTGAAGTATGAGAGAGAGATTATGGATGAGAATGTGAAGGGAGGTGACAACAATCTCAAGCACTCACCTCATGCATACACCTCAAGCTGCTAGGTGACACCAATCTCAGAAACTCACCACATGCGTTACCTCAAGCACACATCTCAATCATATACCATAAGCTATGTATATTATTAAACTATCAATATAGTATCATTAGTTCTCATGCTTGGCAAGTCTTTATAATTTTAGCTTTCTGCACAGATGGTCAAAAAGATTCATAATGAAGGGATGTCACAACAATTCTAACTCCTCTTAGAAACTATATGCTAGCAACCAGTTTCATCAATTAAACACTTACTACACAAGCAATTACAGTACTAGCGATCATTTGCATATAGAACAAAAATACGGATCTTGCATTTATCACGAACAGCCTTGAAGGTCTAGTTCTTAACATGTTTATCTTACTGATATCTTGGCTATCTGCTACAGATGAAAATTATCCTCAGTTTAAACTAACATTCAATGTAGTTCTGCAACTCTGTGGCTAGTTCAATGTCGAAAACAAATATCAGTTAATTTGCAAAAAACATACAGTTATCTGCAAAGCCTCTTTGTAAATCAATTCCCACATAACTGTTCAGCGACATCGTTTTATCTTCACTTACGATTAAAATCTGATACTTGCGGTGTTTTGAACTTTTCTTCTTTTGTGATGTAAATAAAACAAGACTAATTTCTATAGTAAGATTAACCCGTGAATTGCTTGATTATCAATGAATGTCTTACTGTATCCACATTTCAGATATCTTTCCGAATGTTGTTTTGATTGTTTAATTATGTGTTGACTTTTTCCCTAAATAATCTTAAGAAAAACTTGCATATGTAACCCTCTTGTTTCTTGCTTTCCGATAGACTTAAGCTTCATTTAAGTACAGATTGTGTTAGCAATGTAATGGTATATCAAAGTGTATTGCATTATAGTTATGACAAATGTTATGGAGTAGCAGATTAATTCTATGATAGAGAGAAGCCTTATATATATGATTACGAAGTGGATAAAGCCTCTAATGGGTCTAAATCTAGTTAACCAAATTCCTATAATCCCCCTTGAGCTGTTGTATAATATCACTCACGTCCATCTTGTCAAATAGTTGAGAAAACTTTAGGTGATGTAGTTTTCATCAAGATATCAACAACTGCTTTGATGGAGTGAACGGTGTACAAATCATTTTCTTCACCAATCAATAATATGCTTGGTATGATTATGAAACACATGATTTTTAACGATGTAGATGGCAGATTAATTATCACTATGCATGTATATGAGACTCTTCTACTCAAAGCCAAACTCAATCGGGATGTTATTTAACCAAAGTAGCTCTCATGTAGTGTGGGCAATAACTCGATGCTCTATCTCAACGCTCGATCAATATACAACATTTTGTTTCATGCTTCGACATGTCACTAAATTGTTACCAATAAATGTTAGGTAACCAGTACTAGACTTTTTATTATTGTCTCAACTAGGAGGGACACATATAAGAATGGAATTAATCAAATGGAACAATACTAAGGTTATTGACTTGGCTAGGATAGGAAGCACGATAATATTTTCTGAGCTCACAAGACCTGCACTCTAACTGGAAGATGATGGATGCTTGGGTAAAATCTCACAAAGACTCTGAAGGAGAGTATGACCAAGGCACTGGTGTAACTAGAGAAGGGTATCAAAAGAGATAGTAACAAAGCTGATTATATGTTCTTACGATTCCTACCAATTCTTATCTTAGTCTGAAGGTCCTGAAAAACACAATAAGACGAATAGATTGTCAGTTATCATTTTTATTTAGTAAGCTGACTAATAGATAAAAGACGAAAAATTTTGAGACCAAAGCGCATTTTGAAGGGTTAATGAGGAGGTAATATGAACTGCTCCATCACCAGCCATAGAAGAGGAAGTCTATCAGCAATGTGAGCAAGAGGATATTTATCTGAAAGTTTTATTGAATCAAAATTGTCTTTGATATCTGTTATGTGGGAGGAGATTCTAGAATTTATAATCCAAGAATAACTAGAAGAAACGGTTAACATTTATACCTGAAGATGATGTATGAGTAGTTTAAGGATCAGCAGAAGGAACCTGAAAAGGAAGTAATCAGTCAAAATCAGCTTGAGAAATCTGAGCCATCTGAGAGGGTGTGGCAAGAGCAATAGCAAAAGTAGTATCAGAGTCAGAAGCACCAGAAGCACCAGAAGAGTCATTAGCCACTCTTTGTGTCTATGCGGGTTCAATAAACTTTTTTAATAGTGCTTGGAAATATGGTTGGTTTGGTCTGAGTATTTACATTGGTGCTGTTCTCGTTTACCTGAGTCTCGACCATGGCCATAACCTCCCTCCTGAATCACATCCACGGTTGCGACCACAGCCTCGTCTGCTATATAAAGTAGACTGCTCACTCGAGATAGGAGGTGATATAAATTCAGTGAATGTGTCAGATCCAATGGAGACTTGAAATATTCTAGAGTAAGTGGATGTCAAGGAGGAGACATTATCATCGCAGGAATTTGTCCTCAAATCTAGGTTAATAGAGATAGATTCAGACAAGATAGAAACTTTATGACAGTACGATCCTGATGATACTATCTTAAAGTCTTAAAATCTCATCACCAATGGTTAATAAGCATGAAGCTTATCTAATGTGTCTCGGAGCACAGAACAGTATTAGAAAGCCAACATGTCTTCCTACTATAAAGTAAACAACAACTAATGCAATTTAAATTCTCAAGAGATATTTTTCTTATTTTCATAAACTTCTTCTAGGATATTCATATCTCCTTAATAGTTTTCAAGAATATCAAAATCAAACTTACTTTGTCCAACATAGGGAGCCAAGTAATTATACAACAGTCATTAGCAAACCAGTCTGGATAGGCAAAATCTTTTTATTTTGTGGAGCTTCAAGTAGGTGCATAATATTTTTCCAAGCACCTGCAAATACTTTAAAAGACTGATCCCATAATAGATAATTACTGTCGTTCAATTTGATAGTAGTGCCAATGAGAGATATTGGAAACAAATTCTTAGATATATTTGTAGTGGTGGATGAATCATATGAGGAGGAGGAAGCCATATAAATGAAGAGAAAAATCTCAGATTGGAGGGTTATATATGACAGCGAGATAATCTCAGTAGTAGTAGCTGGACTGATAACATGTGGATTTGACCCGAAATAGGTAGAGTTGACTCGGTTACAGATTGATTCAATAGTAAGAACAAAACATAGGTTGATTTTGATATAAAAAACGTACAAAAAATAGGCATAAACAATACTAGGAGTAGTGGGTAAATGACCCAATAACGGTTGCATTAAAGGATGTGAGAGGTAGAGATGGAGCTACGGGGCTCCTTGCACATGGCAGCTGCCTCGGCAAGGGTTGCTGTTGTATTTGGCAGACTTGATTGGGCTGCTACTGTTGCTAGTAGCTCTGAATAGAGCTGTCATTGGCAGCAACGACAATAAGTAGAAGTGGACATGAGGATGACGACAAGAAAGGGAAATGGAGGCGATCACAGCGATGGGCACAGGAGATGGCAGTAGTGACAACGGTGCGAAACTAACGGTAGAGGTGGCATGAGAGGGTGGTGGATTAGGGTTAGGGTTCTTTATTTTACTGGATGGTTAGAATTAGATTTAATATTTGAATGATGGGCTGAGATTGAGATATTGTAATGACCCTTAATTTTTGATAGGCATAAATAATTCAATAAAAAAAGAAATAATTAAATAATAAATATGACTATTAACTTTTTATAACCTCCAAAACTTTTCACTTTCTCTAACTCTCAAAACTTTAATCTTCCTTAACCTACAAGTCTTTTCACTTTCTCTAACTTTCCAAACCTTTCATTATCTCCAACTCCAAACTTTTCATTTTCTCTATTAATTCAACAATGAAACTTCCATCTTTAATTCTAAAATTAAAACCTCTAAATTAAATTAAAATCGTTCATATTCTAAACTCCCAATTCTAATCCTATATAAACCTCTAAATCAAAACACATTTCATTCGTTCTAATTCTAAAGATCATTCTCTAAAATTTTCTCTCTAAAATTCTCTCTCCCTCTCATCTCACCGGAGCCACCCTCGGAGCCGCCGGAACCACCATAGGAGCCACCGCCGAGCGCCACTACTTCGCTGATTAAGAGCACCTTTTTCCTCTTTCTATATTTTGGGATCTCACCTTTTGTTAATAGGTAAGATATTATCCTTCTTTTCCATATTGGGTTAAATTATTTTATTGAATTGTAGTACTAGCTTATCCACTACCCAATAGATCTAATAGTTTAAAAATAATATCCACCATCTTATAGATCTAATAAGATGGATTCAAACCATTTCCTAATTTCAGATTTGTTAAGATTAATTAACTTTAAAATCAGTTTTGAGTATGTTATAAAAATACTGAAAAAAATATCTAAAAATCATCTAAATTTATCTTTATCTATTTTTGATATTCTTAGAATATTTTTAATGTGTAAATTGTTCCGTTGATCTATATCAAAAAACGATATCCGGGTGAGTTCTTTTTGGACTCACTAAACATACTAGTTTTTTTTAATAGAAATATTATTTCAATTATATCATCTAATTTGTAGAAAATAAAGTTGTTATTACAAGTATTATTTCTTTATATTGTTAGAAATTAATTTGTAAAAAATTAGTTTGTTACTACAAGTGCAATAATTGATATTCCTTTTATTTCTTTATATTGTTAGAAATTAATGAATACTTGTTGAATTACATAATATAGTTAGATTTGTAATAAATCATGAAAAAGGCTATAATCGTGGAAAAATATTGTTTGTGATATCATTTTGTATCGGTGTCTAGAAAAGTTATCTTGTATGCTGGTTCTCTAATTAAGGAATGTGTATCATACGAAAAATCTCGCAGCATCCGTAGACTTGCCTGCCAATATCTCCATGATGTCTCAAGTTAGTAAATCCTTAATATAGCTAATTGTGATTTACTGAATAAAGTATAAACTGAATGGACTCTATAAATCATATTGTTAACAAATTAACAAAATCAAATTGAAATATTGTACCTGATATAATTCATATACAAGTTATGAAAACCAGAATTCAGACCTACATGGACTATACTTAAATGACACTGGGTTGATAGAGAAACTGAATGATGAAAATATATTCTGTTTCGGCTGTAAACTTGTTAAGTTGTACAACTGAATATTTCGCACACCATGGGTGCGTGATGATTTGCTGGATCGTACCTTATTATTTTTCCTGTTTATCTGACGGCAGGCCCGACTCAGTACCGGACAATCCATGTGACCATTTCGTGGGTCTGTACAGGAGATTATCGAAATAGTGATATCTCATCACTTAGTTTTTCCAATTACATGATATCCTAAATAAAAATATCCATGTTATAAAATTGACATTAGGATAACCTATATCAATTGACATCATTATTATAGATATCTTATTACATATTTTCTAAAACTTGTGTTATTATTATGTTTGGATATAACCGTTATATTTTACATTCTTTCTGCGTATTTTATTTTGATTGCAATCTGACGACTTGGGTGTGCATACTCAGACTTCCCGATGGACACACCAAATCTAATGCAGGATCTGGTGTACTTTAAACATCAGGTTGAAGCTAAATAGTTACCTTATTTTCTATTATTTAATTCATTGTATTATATTATTATTTCGTCTGTATCAAACTTCATTCCCATCATTGAAACGTCAAACTTTTGAGTATTATTATGGCAAATTCTCTTCTGAAGCCTTTATCATATTCAAACTGAATATGTTATCGGTACCTGCTACACATGGTCGTATACCGTATATTGGGAGCAGGGCATGACAGATATATTTCATAACCTTGCTCTGATAGATTAGTAAATTAATGTTATTGATAGTCAACATATATAGGATTACAAAGTAGATAGGATGGGTCTAAACCTAATTAACCAAATCCATAGGAATCTAACAATCAATAACATCAATTTTGTATATTTAGTTGTCTTATAATTGTATGTTAACCTTTCCAACTAATTTTACCAGGTTATTTTTGAAGGAGTATACGCATTACACCCTGACATTCAAAAATCATTAGACTTGTGGATTGCTGTTGTGAGTTCTAAATCTCATCTCTGTTCCATAAAATATAGTAGTTCATTTTTCCATTTAATATATCTAATTGTTTTATTTTTAACACTATTTAACTGTTCTGAGCCTTCTTTCTTTTGTATCCAAAAAATAGGTTGGTGGCGTCCATTCACATCTTATTGCTAGAGTTCAGAGGGACAAGAATCGTGCTGGTTGTTCTATAACTCAGGATGAAATCATGATGACAGTCTTCCCAATGTTTCAGAACTACATCGAGCCACATCTTGTCCATGCACATGTTGGTACATGCAAAGCATTTGAACTTATCATGTTGGTTCTATCTTTATGAACAATATAACATAATGTTACTTTATCGTGTTTTGTCCTCTCTATTCTATTTCTTGGATATTCTGTACAAGATATTATATCCCCATTGTCTCTTTATACAGCTAAAGATCCGAAATGACTTTGATCCCGTACTTTCTCCTGAAAGTTCACTCTTTGTTTTGAAAAGCAACAAGCAGGTAATTCTCATAAATTTGCAACTACCTTTTCCAGCCTTGTTCCTTTATTCATGTTTACAGTCAAATGTTTATTCTATAAGGATTCATTTCAGTCCCTTACTAGGCAGTTTTTAACTACTTAAATAAAGAGAATTCTACAACACGGTATACACATGTTATATTTCTAAAACTGTTGGTAACAAGTTCTCATGATTAAGCATTTTAAAAGGTTGCAAACTGCAGTTAACATCTGGAAGCGAATACTGTTAACAAGTTAAAATGGCACCTAATATTAAGGAATAAGCCATTGGAACCGGACTTGTTAGGCACAGACTGCAGAAAGCCTTGATGTTCAATGTTGGCAGCAGTATTATAGAACAAGGAACTGGGGTATTGGTGACTATTAGAGTAGTAATAATATTTGGATATTCCTATAGTTGTCTATTATTTTCATCCATAGATAAGAGAGGGCTAACCCTAGTTAGGTGTGCAGTCTAGTCCCAACTATAGCATGGTATCATAGCAATGATCCATTGCCTACACCACATGTCAATCATCTCCCTTTATGCCCAAAACATTTTTGATGTCATAGCAGTCCACGACAACTCCCTTTCTGCCCAAATCATTGTTTCATGGGGGCGTCCTACCCTCTTTGTTATGAAAAGTTTTTGAAGTTTTGGCCTTTATATTGAATTGCTTTAAGATTCATGCATGATGCTGTAACTGTTTGGTTAACTTTTGAGAGTGACGAATGATAACACAAAGTGATTGCGTCCCCTTTTCAATTCTAAAAGATGATGAATGATTAAAAATTGACCAACTGTTTTTCCAATTTCCTTTTTTGATATCTGTAGTCGTGACTCATGCCATATGGAAAAATACAAATGAACACATACACGCACTGAAAGGGAAGTTATGAAAGGAACAACTTTAATCACTAAGCTATTAACTACTACTTTTTTATAAATGAGTTGGTGTTTGTATAGTTATTCTATTCTCTATGTGTTTTGCTATATTTTAGGTGACATACCAAGACATATTGAAAGTACCTGACCCTAGCAAAGTTTGCAGTTCGGTTCCTTAGATAAGTTGGTCTTGTATAGTCATTATATCTCTCCATGTTTTGCTATATTCAGGTGACATACCAAGACATATTGAAAGTACTTGACCCTGGGAAAGTTTGTAGTTCTGTTCAAAACTTCATTGACATATATCTAAGGCTTCCTGGAACATCTTCAAATGGACAGCTTGCTGAAAGTGATTGCATTCGAGTTAGAATATGTGAAGGGAGATTTGCACTGTTAATACGGGAGGTCAGTAGATTATCTTTTTATATTAGTTTCTGAATTTTAGCATGGAAAACTCTTTTGAGTTGCATTGAGGATCCTGACAATTTATTGTCTCTCTTTTATGTAGCCTATAGTTGAAGGGAATTTTATTATACAGCCAAAAGTAGATTTTGATATCAGCGCCAGTACAGTTGCAGGTCTTCTTAGTCTTGGGTAAGTAACACCATTATATGTAGTCTGATAATGCTGTAGTTGAATTGTTACCTTTTCTACCTACTGCATATTCTCCATAGTTTTGAAATATATGCTAGTTTTACCATATGACAGGAACAAACAATAGGGCTTGTTGGAAGATCAAATGTCGAATATGTTTTGTATACAAACACTTAAAAGAATTGAAGGATGGTCTCACTAGGTCATGCACAGTGAGAATTAGAAATGAATGGTTCTTAATACAACAAGGAATGGATTAATGGCTAGCTTTATAAGAAGGAATAGGATTTGGTTTGACCAATTCCTAATACATAGTGGATTATTGGCTGCATGAGGACAACTCTTGGACTTGAGATAATGGCCAAGATTAAATCGCAAGTATAACAGGAGTAGGAATTTCTATTGAGGTACATATTAAGAGGGAGAAGTCTTTATATACCCACCTAGAGAAGCACTTGTAATTCAGTGCAAGAAGCATCCGACAACTCAATCTAATCGAGCAAGGTATTCTTGTGAGAGATCTCTAACAAAAAAGTAAAGTGTATTTGTAATTCTCTTCTTTGAGTAAATAAAATTCTCACTTCTTTTTCATGGATGTAGGCAATTGTTGAACCACATAATTCTTTTGTGTATATAATTGTCTGATTGTTCTTGTTCTTGTGGATCCTATACTCTTGACCAGATCCTAACAAGTTCCAGAGTATATACTTGCAAGTGCATAACGAATCAAAGGTCAAGGTGGAGAATGTAATTGATCTCCAAAAATATTTCAGCTCTCACATTGAATTTGGTTTGAACTTGTGGTTCAAAATTTATTGAGATTGTGTTTTGAATTTGGTTCCCAAAACAACACTTATGTTAAGAATAGTAAGAGAAAAAAAAAAAAGAATTACTATTGGATTTTAGTCGCACATTGGATAGAACAAAAGATGTGTAGTTAAATGCAAATGGAGCCAAGACCTCAAAAGGGGTTTCCATTTTTTTTTGGTGGCTGAAGCTCATACCTGCGAGGCATCAATAATAGATTGTGACCACTTTGACCTAAAAGGTTAACCGTGCTAGCTCTTTGATCCTAACACATACTAAGCACTTCATTTTTCCATTTTATATCCAATATGGGACTAAACTTTAACCTCTATCATCCATAAATTGGATGCTTTTAACTAATAAAACAAATCTTATGATCTCCTCCTTGGCTCACATCCCATGAGCCTAGTACATTGGAAAATTTTGTTTTCTTGACTTTACCTTCGAGGCACATGAGTTTAACCTTATTCTCTATTTTTATGTTTGTCACCACTTGGACTACCTTGGAGATCACTTTGTGCAATTGGTTCCACTTTAGGCCCAAATTTCGAAACTATGCACCTTTACCCTTAGATTGCACTCATGCGCGTAACCTGTCTTGAAGTATCTTTAGCACCTATGAAGCATGGATATTTCAAAGAATTGTATCTATGTCGGATATATATTGGACACTAGCACTTGCACGAACTTGCATATGCATATTGGTCATAAAGCCGTGTCAGTTTTTGTAGATAGAGTAGTACAGGAAGCAGATTGGAAGGACCCTGATGATCTCGATGTAGTATGGAACGGAATGACTAGCTGCATTAGGAGGGTAGTTAAAGATATATTTGGTGAGTTGAGGGGTGGTGCTCTACTATATAAGGACATATCATGGTAAAATGAAGATGTAAAAAATGCTATTAAGATCTAACGGGATCTTTACAGAGATTTGAAGAATAATGATGGAACAAGTTTTGATAGACATAAACTAGCCAAGAAGGCTAAGAAAGCCATTTGGAATACAAAAACTAAATTATACAAATAAGTATATGAGAAGTTGGATAATAAAAATGTAGAAAATGATATATATAGAATTGCTCGAATAAGAGAGTCTAAAGACCTATGTAATGTAAAGTGTATTCAAAATGAGGATTAGAAGGTTTTAGTGCAAGACAAAGAGCTTAAAAAAAAGGAGAGATTATTTTGACAGATTATATAATGGTAGTTTTACTCAAAATTTGGGAGATCTTATTATACATTGTGAGGATATGAATCATAGCTATATGTGCATAATTAAAGAATCTGAAATAAAATTTTTTTTAAAGAGGATGAAATCAATAAAAGTTTCTGGTTCAGATGAGATTCTTATTGAGCTATGGAGATAGTTAGGAGAAATGAGTGTAAGGTGATTGATAGACTTTTTTAATAAAATTTGACAAACTAAGAAGGTGCCAAATAATTGAAAAGTACCTAAATATTTTTATATGAGAATAAGGGTAATATCTAGAGTTGTTCTAATTACCGTTGAATAAAACTTGTGTCACACTATGAAGGTTTGGAAAAGGGTAATTGAATATAAATTGAGATAGACCATTTAAATATCAGAGAAGTAGTTTGGATTCATGCCGCGGGCTATCGACGACATAATCTATTCATTTACTTTGTTAACTTATAGAGCGATTTCGTGAGAGAAATAGAGATCTGCATATACTTTTTATTGATTTGGAGAGCCTATGATAAGATACCGCGAAAGGTTCTTCAGTAAATATTGATGAAGAGAGTCCTAATCAAATATATGGGCATAATTAAGGACATGTATGAAGCAATAGTGGCCAATGCCAGAACTGTGGTGGTCTAATAAGTGATTTTTCAATCATAGTTGGATTTCATCTAGGATCTGCATTGAGTCCGTTTTTATTTACCATAGTAGTGGATGGGCTTACTATAGCTATTCAGGATGAGATATGTTGGTGTATGTTATTTATTGATGATATTGTCTTAGTTGATAAGACAAGAGTGAATACTAAGTTAGTTATGGAGGCAAATATTAGAATGTAGAAATTTTAGATTGAGTAGTTCCAAAACAGAGTATATGGAATGTAAATTTAGTAAAAGACGGATCGTAGATTATAGTGCTATGACACTGGGCGAGAAATAGATACAAATGAGTAGTCAGTTTAGCTATTTGGGTTCTATTATTTAAAATAATGGAAAGATCAATAGTGATGTCAAATATAGAATTCAAGCTGGTTGGCTGAAATGGAAGAGTGTAATGAAAGTTTTATGCGACTTAACATTCTATTAAGGCTGAAAAGAAATTTTGGCTGCTATTAGATCCGCTTTATTATATGGCACACAATGCTGGGTTATAAAGAAACGTCATTCACAGAAAATAAATGTAACAGAGATGCGTATGCTTCGTTGGATGTGCCGCAACACTAGGAGAGATAAAGTGAGAAATGAAGATACTCGTGTTAAGGTAGGTGTAGACCCTATCGAAGAGAAAGTGCGAGAAAATTATTTATAATGGTTTGGTCATGTGCGATATAGATTTACAAATACACCAGTTTGACGAGCAAAAATTATCAACATAGGATAAGTTAAAAGAGTAAAGAGAAGACTAAAGAAAATATAGATGGGGGTGGTACGAAAAGATATGGATTATAGATGTTTAAAAGAGGATATATTACTTGATATGAATGAATGGTGAAGGATTATCAATGTGATCGATCCAGCATGATTCTCTTTTTTTTTCATGTAGCTTACCCTAAGTACTTGGGATAAAAGGCTTAGTTGTTGCTGAAGTCGTGTCAGTTTTAAAATCTAAAAATTTATGTGTCAGAGCCATGTTCGCTTTCAAAAAGTCATATAGATTGCATTTCAGTATCGCGTACTATTTTGAAAATCGTAAAGATCAGGTGTTGAGTGGAGTCATACATTTTCTAGAAAGATCAAAAATTCTATTGACATAAAAAGGATACTAAGCTAATAAGTCCCAAATGTCTTATAAAGTTGATGCTTCAATTATATTATTCAAGATACTTGTCTATTGGATTGAATTCAAATACTTTTCTTTAATATATAGTCTAGAATGTCACTTCTAGAGCTTATGCTAGAATTCCATTTCTTTGGTGGTATCTTCAATTTTATTAAACATAATCCTATCTGGCCCTTCTCTTCATTCTCCCAAAGCTATTATCCTTCAACCTATGTTCTGTAAATCCAAAGATTTGAAACTCAAAAAATCTAGAGGACAATTGTGACAAAGATATTGCAAATCTATCTTCTTCACACATTCTTCATTATTTCCAAACATGAGTAACTATAGAATTTACTCTTATATTTTAAATCCAACAAGACCCACCATCATTCATCATGTGTATCCTTGCAAGCTCAGCAGAACCAATTATTAATTTCCCATTGAATCTTCTTTTTAATATTTGTGAACTTATGAATAGATTTAGGTAGTCTAGAAATTTTAGAGTTGGGATTTAGAAGGGTACAAAAGGAATGGTCAAGGAACCAGGAAATAATTACTGTCGATTGTCTCGTTTGAAACATATACTCAACCACCAGTAGAGTTAAGAAGTGTTTTTGTGTAAATTTTGGATGCTGGTAAACTATAAGTTTAAGCAAATTCTTCAAGCAAACAAGGACTGATATTCATTGGATTGTCGGTGTGGATGTAGCTACATCAGATTATCTCATAAAAATGGCTACACTACGTTTCTATGTTCTTCAATTGTTTGCTGGAAGTTATGAATTGTTCCGTGTTTTCAAATTTAACACTTGCTTTATCCTGTCACAAACTTTTCCATTAGCATGATGCTGTAGGGAATGAATTTTATGTTTATTTTATTTAAGTCTTTTCTTCTGTACTTTACTGGTGTGAATGCATCCAGTTAATATGTTTATTTAGTAATAGTGTAATATCATAGCAAGTCTTGATGTGTTGTAGTTCAGACATTGTTAATACAAAAACTTGGCTAATGTATCTTTTTATCAGCTCCAATTATTCCGATCAGATGTTAACTTATTTTTAAAAATCTTTCAAATCCAAAATGCACTAATCATACTAAGAGATTTATATCAAGTTACCTTTTGTTGTCCAACCATGTTTCCTTTTCCGCTACTCTTTTTTAAATTTGCCAGGATAGCACTTAACAGGTTAACTGAAAAATGGGGACTTTCTCAACGAATGCCTACAGCCCACTGTCACAAATAAAAGGCACGGTGAGAAAAGAAATTCAAAATCAATGATGGAGAATACGACCAAAGTGATTGTAATGTCAAGTTGTAAAATGTCAAGACTACAGTGTACACCAATATCCATTCTTTATGTAAAGGTTTAATCATCTCTGTTATTTCCCTGTCATTTTGGGGCATAATGCAACCTGCACTATATGTTGGTAGCCTTCCTGTTCTACCGATTTATTTAATCTCTACCACATCATACATTTATTCAGCTCACGTATACTTAACACTTTTTTTTATGATTTGTCAGGTATCAAGCTGTAGCGTATATTGAGGCATCTGCACTAATTTACCAGGATGGAAAGGTGGGTTGTTTACATTCTTTGGATATCCATCATAAGCCTTTTGATTTATCTGTTGGTGCATTTAGTTTCTTAAAATATACCTTCTTAAAATCATCTATTCATATAGTGCAAACTCCCTAAGGATTGCTGTTGGTCTCAGCCTGTTGCCACATAATGACTGCATTCATTGATGGGCACATCAAAAGGCCAATTTTACTTAGGATTTAAGTTTTTATTAGATTTTATTAAGTTTTTTTTGTAGATATTTGTTTTAATTTTAATTGCATGTGTGGTGCCTTTGTGATTGGCTATATATGGCCATACACTGAACTTAAGTGGATTGATTATGAGAATTGTTTTTCTGAAACACATGGTATATGATGTGTTTGAAAATCTCTAACGTGTGATTTGTTCCATCTTTTTGTTATTGCTATGAAACCTTAATTCTTGGTTTTTCCCAAATTTCCATCATCTAGCTCTAAAATTGCATCTTTCCTGCATCAAATTTTGATATCAGAGCCCAAACATTAGTCTCCTTTTACCTTCCCCATTCAAAAATATAAAAAAAAAAAATAATAAGAGAAAACAAAGATAAAAGAGGGAAAACTCTAAAAATTCCCAAATCTCAGAATCCTAGTTGGCAACTGCCGTGAACACTCTTTTAGGCCAGATCTGTCACCGTTAGCCATCAGATCCATTGGATCCCATTCAAGCCCTCGCGCCTCATCATGCCCAAATCTACACATTCGATTGCCATTAGTGCAGACTTTAATTTCTTAGATGGATTGTATCAGACGCCATACTGCTTGTTGAGTTCCTCTTATCCATCACCTTTGGAGAGCTCTTCGACCCTGACATGCCATTTGCGTCTATCACTGGTCCTCTTCAAGCCCTTCCTTTTGTCCAATCTCTAAGCCCTTATTATATTTAATTATGATCTTTTTGAACTTCTTATTGAGTTACTGCTATTTCTATAAGAAACTTTCTGATGACCTACAAAAGTTGAAGTCCCTTATTAAGAATTTTGTACATGTTTCAGCCTAACCAGCTATGATGATATCACTGCTGCCGACTGTGAGGTTTCAATTGTCCATTTTATCACCTAACATCTATGACCCTAATCAACTCTTTCTATCATGAACAAGATTACAGGAAGTCACATTATTATGGTGAAAAGTACAAGAAAGTCTGTTTGATGGTATCGAACGATCGGACACTGCATGCCACTTTTTCAAGTTTTATTCTTACTATTGAGATTTGTTAGATTAGAAAAATATCTTGTATTTGGGTTTAGTTTAGGTTTAGTTCCATATTGCCTATTGGATTGTTTGTATAGTATTGAGATACCTATAAATATATGTATCTCTTGACTTATAATAAACAAATTGGTTGGTTTGATTATTTCATAACATAGTATCAGAGCGCGTTATAAAATAAATCTCTCTCGTCAATGTCAACCATCTTAATTGATGGTCGACTCTGATTCCAATTCCTATTCTGCTACTGACTTTGACTCCATAGTCGTGTCGTCAATTTGATGTCGACCAACTCCTATTCTGACTCCGACTCCACAATCGCATTGCTAATTTTGTTCTGAATTTGCTTATGTTTCTGCATATTTTCTACTTCGTGACTACGAAGACTCTGGTTGATCCCTCTTCGACTGCAAGGGTGTAATTCAGGCTTACTGCAACTCTTTGCTCATTCCTTGGCCTACTACTACTTCTAAGAAACAAGTTTATTTGTTGTTTACTACTGTTTCTAATAAAAAAGTTTATCTACTGTCTACTACTGCTTTGAAGAAAGAAGTTTATCTGCTACTAATGTTTCTGCTAATCAAATACTGGTGTGCTTGATATTCAAGTGATTCATCTATTGCTGCAATTATTACTACCGTCTACTGCTGCTACTGCTGATGCTGCTCATCTATTTCAAGTTAATTTGTACTATTGAAAAGAGAGATATTATTTTTTAATTTGTGTAATAAGTTAGGTATAATTGATATTTATACTCCAACTTGAAAGGGAGTGTTGGAGGTAAAAATTTCCAAATAAAAAAAAGATGGAAAATAACTCTCAGAACGCGAAGTTATTAATTAGCTTCGCGCGGTAGAAACTTAACTTCGCGTGGATAAGTAAAACGCGAAGCTAAAGCTTTAGCTCCGCGTCCATATTATTTAACTCCGCATGAGCAGATTCTCAGAATCCTAAGTTGATTGTGATTGAGATTTGGGCTTATCAAATACTCGAATTGAGTCCAATCAGAATCCAAATTCAAGAGATTTAAATCAAAATCAAATATTTGATTAGAATCCTTGATGAATACAAAGTCCTTCTATTCCTATCCCTAAGGAAACTCTCATAACCAACTAAAGTTTATAAATAGCCTCTTTGAGGAGACTTTAGGCACCTTTTGGATCTTTTTGCAATTCAAGTTACGCGTGAGAGTCTTGAATTCATTGAGATCAACAGAGAGAGAGAGCTAGGACCGGCCATCATCTTCTTCAGAGAGGAGATTTTCACAACGGATCGTCAACATGTTCTACTAGTTATATCCCATCGCCACATTAGAACCCACTTTTTATTGTAAAAGAGTGATAAATAAATAAATCCTCTCGTTTATTTTTTTATTGTTCCTCTTTTGCGGAGAACATGGAGTATTAAATTAGAAAACTATTTTGTATTTGCGTGGACACTGATAGTGATGGATTTGATCAAGTATATGATAAGGTTCCACGAGAGATATTTTGGTGGACACTGATGAAGAAAGTAGTTCCCATCAAATATATCGACATAATTAAGGACATGTATGATGGAGTAGTGATAATGTCAGACCATATGGTGGTTTAACAAGTAATTTTTTTATTACAATTGGATTGCATCAAGAATCTGTATTGAGTCCATTCTTATTTGTTATAGTGATGGATGAGCTTACTAAAACCATTCAGGATGAGATACCTTGGTGTATGCTATTTGCTGATGATATTATCTTAATTGATGAGACAAAAGTAGGGGTAAATGCCAAGTTAGAGTTATAGAGGCATACATTAGAATCTAGAGGTTTTAGATTGAGTAGGTCTAAAACAGAGTATATAGAGTGTAAATTTAGTAAATGACGGACCATAAACTATAATGCTGTAAAACTGGATGTGTAAGAGATACAAATGAACATTTAGTTTAGATATTTGGGTTTTATTATTCAGAATGATAGAGATATCGATAATGATGTTAACTATAGGATACAAGCTGGCTGGTTGAAATGGAGGAGGGCAACGAGAGTTTTATGTAACCGTAACATTTCGTTAAGATTGAAAGGAAAATTTTATAGGAATGCTATTAAACCAGTTTTATTATATGACACGGAATGTTGGGCTATAAAGAAACGTCATTCACAGAAGATAAGTGTAGCAGAGATGTGCATGCTCTGTTGGATGTGCGACAATATTAGGAAAGATAAAGTGAGAAATGAATATATTCGTGCTAAAATAGGTGTAGCTTCCATCGATGAGAAGATGCGAGAAAATCACTTACGATGGTTTGGTAATGTGCAACGTAGGCCTACAAGTGCACCAGTTCGAAGATGGGAGTTTATTAATGTAGGACAAGTTAAAAGAACGAAGAGAAAACCGAAGAAAATATGGATGGAGGTGATACGCAAAGATATGGAGTCTAGAGGTTTAAATAAGGAGATATTACTTGATAGAAATGAATGTAGAAGGAATATCAAAGTGATCAATCCGGCGTGATTCTTATTTTTTGGTTCATGTAGCATACCCCAAATACTTGGGATAAAGGGTTTAGTTGTTGTTGTATCTTGTATTTGCATTTTTTAGGTTTAGTATCACATTGCCTGTTGGTTTGTTTGTATGGTGTTGAGACACCTATAAATATATATATCTCTTTACTCATAATAAATAGATTGATTAGTTCTAATTATTTCATAACAAGATTATCTCACTTGGCAAGATCAAGTTGATGGATGAAAAGTTTCAGAAGCTGCATAAGTTGTGACAGTTTTATTCATCCAATATAAACCTTCTAAATCAAAGAGAATTGGTGGGACATTGAAAGTCTAGGATTGGCTATGATTTATTATTTAGATTTCATTAAATTTAGCAGATATTTTAGTGGATATTTGTTTTATTTTTAATTACACGTGTTGTCACATTTAGTACAGTTATACATAACCATGTACCGAACTTTTGGGAAATGGATTGATTCTGTGAATTGTTTTTTTTGAAACTCTAGGTCTGTAATGTGTTGTGAAATCTCTAATGTATGATTTGTTTAGAGTGTGTAGCTTGCCTGGGAGTGAAATCTAAATTCTATCTGTTTGTTATTTTTTTATCAAACCCTTATTATTGTTTCTTCCCAAATCCTCAAATCTCCACCACCAAATTCTAAAATTGCTTCTCTTTATGCATCACTCCTTTTTACCCCTATCTGAAATTAATGGTGCATGAAATTTTTTTTTGTAGTTTTTAATTTTCTTTCTAAATAGGTATCATATATTTTTTCTTTCTAAATAGGTATCATATAAATGGTGCATGAAAAAAAATTATGTAGTTTTTATACACCAGATTTATATTATGTGTTTCTAAACCAAGAAATAAACCTCTTGATGAATAGTTAAGATAATAGGTCTTGCTACAAGGTATTGCATTTCATCACCTAAGCACTATATATGCAGATGCATTAACATTTTATTTCCATATTTAATATATCTGTAATAAGCTATGCATTTTTTATGTGCTACCTTTCTTTTCTGGTAGATTTTGTGATTTTTTATGTGGTTTGAGTTTGGTTGTAAAAACAGACTAGTCATTATGAGTATTTGCAATCACTTGATCTTTCTTTAATATTATGTCCACTCTCTAAATGTTGCAGTACGATCAACCGTGTGAGAGAATTAGGTCAGGGTTGTTAGGGTAGCTGGCGCACTATGCGTCATAATTTCAAAATCTGGAGTTTCTGCTCTCCCAAGTCTGCCACTGCCCATCCTCCTTTTTTTAAAATTTCTTCTCATTCTCTCTTTTTATTGCTTGCTGCTGCACCAATTCATGTTGCTGTTTGGTATCTTTATAGGCATTTGAAGACTTGAAGCACAAGTCTTGGGTTAACTAGACAAGGTCTGAGTCAACCTACGATTCCTTCTGAATTTCGTGACGAGTGCAAGAGAAACCAAATTCTGATTGGTCAGGAACCTCATTAATTTCAATTTACAATAAAAAAACACCATTTGAATTCAAGTCTAATAAGAGATTGACAGTCTCATATGTCACATGCCTTTGTCTAGTGTAATATGTAGGACACTTCCCACAACGAAAATGGCATGTCCTCACACACTTGGAAATGACATGTAGGCTATACTTGAGAGATTTCAAGTGTTTTGGGGTGCTTTAGATTGATGTTTTATGAAGTGTTCATAAGAATCCTTTCTTGTGAATTTTTGAACAAGTGTTTTGAGGTATTTTTTAGCACACTCCAAAACACTTGGATAGATATTTTGGAGTGTTTTTTAGAAGATCCTGTTAAAATACAAAATAATTTCCCTCAACTCTCATCACAACTTCGGAATTTTGGTGCAGTGGAAAGGTCTTTCAATATGGTATCAGAGCAACTAAGATTCAAATTCTGCTGGACGCGCATTTAAGGTTTAAAAAATTATACCGCTGCGTATTGCGGGTTTAAAAAAATTATATCGTTACATAAAGTTCAGGTTTCTGCCCAAATAAATGGGCCTTCTAAATCGGGGTGTTTTGGAGTGTTCCAAGTTTTTTAATTAAAAATACCCATTCCTTTTTCCTCGTACCAACCCTCTTCCGTGTCCTTTTCTTTTTTCCAGACTTGGGTATATTTGTCTTTTACATATTTAGAAATGCATAAAAACCCATGAGAAACTAAACTTTCAAGTACAGACTTGATCACCCAAAACCTATGGCTAGAACACCACAAAACACATACCATCAAAATACTCCAAAAACACACACTTTAAAAACGCCCCAAAATACTTTTGACATGAGAGTGGGTATGTTTTGCCCCTTTTTGACTATGGTTAATTATTTACAGGTCATTTTACTATAATTAGATTCTCTATTATGTGACTAACAATCAATGCACACACATATATGAGTCCAATATACATATGTTCGGACGAAATACACAAATATATAGCAGTGTTCTTATGTCTTATGTTTGGTTTTGTATAATTTCCACGTCTGACACCCCAGATCTGTGTATATCACAGGTTCTCTACTGTGTTTTTTTTTTTCTTTCCCTTTGTAATTGGAAGTGACTTTTAAAAGTTAAACTAGGACAGTCAACACATCTCCTATATTCCATAGTCCTTTTTGTCATTAGGTATTATCATCTTAGGTATGTATGGACATGGATGAAAGCAACTAAAAAGGATATAGAAATGGTGAATTAACCATTGTGAACCCTTAACCAAACTGAACGGAAGAAAATGATTCATGTAGCTATACGACCTCAAAATTTTGTGATAAAGGTTGTGTTTTGATGGTGTTTATGTAGTTTCCTAATCTATTTTCCTGATCTATATAATAAAGGTTCAACCAAATTTAGGGCTGGATACTTCTTTCTTCCTCAACAAATTAAAGGCATTAAAATTTTACCACAAAACTTTCAACTTGAATTCCCATTATTGTTGGGAATTTATCAATATTTTGCCCATTAAAGTAGGTAAAGCTATTGCATCCAACCAATATTTTTTAGAGATCCAAAAAAGAATGGACCAAGGATGTCAGCACTTAATTTTTTTTTGCTAATCCTTACAAGGGAAAGTATCAAAATTAGAGAACCATATCATAGAATCTGAAAGGTTGGTTTGTCAGTGGGAAGACCTAATTTTGTGGTCATGCTGTTCATTTGCGCTTGGATCATCCCCAAGTTCATCTAGACTGGAAAGAGTCTAGACAAAGAGGCATGATGATATGATTGATATAAGGTATGACTATAAGATTGATATAGGGAATTACATTTGACCCTGACATGCCGTGAGACAAGGACCATTGTGTTGCAGAAAAAGGATGAGTTGATGTTCAACTATTTTTTCCCTAGGTCTTAAATCAGGTTTAGTTTTTCATGTTTGGAGCTAAATATTTTTCGTGACATAATACTCTAGCAGCCACACAGTTTTGTATGACTAATATAAGCATCTGTCTTATACAAGTCCTCACCAAGGTCAGTTTCTGGATTGGGAGTAATGGCCTCCTCTCAATATGACAACATGGAAAACCATTCAAAGCATGTTGCATAGTCAGAGGGAGAAGGATCACACTCATCATTTTGGAAAACTTGCATCGCTATCACTCTATTTATATAGCGGAAAGCATGGAACATCCTAATCTTCAATGAAATACCCATGGAGGTTGAAGCAATTTTGGGCTGATGCATTTATCTTGTTCAAAGCAAAATTAGAATCCACACATGGGAGTAATGTAATACAGATATCTGGACTTGGCTCGAATCACCAATTCTACCACCTTGTAGACTTCAGTCTCCATCAATAGCCAAAAAAAAAAAGAGTAATTCTTACTGACTTGTCATATCCAACAGCAAGAGATGAAGAAAAGTATATGTAAATGACACAAAATGCTGTATGCATTTCATGATATTTGTATGAGTAGCTAAGTCTTACTTTAGATTGTTCAAATTCATGTATTATTTCAGTGTTACTCTGTTTGGGTTTCCATTAAACAAGCATAGAGATTATACTCTGCAATCTGATATGTTCTAAATTAACTATTAAGCTATTCCATCTAGAAGTACTGATGTTGTATTCCTGGTATCCTTGTTCTGTTTAATTGTAGATTCTCATTGAAGTTGATCACCTGCAAGACACTTCCAGTCCTTACCTTCAAATTAAAGGAGCAAACAAAGAGGTTGTTTTAGCTGCTGCTTCGACTCTTAGTCTGGATGGTTCATACACCACAAAGGTTTGATTTGGCTATGTTGTTTCTGTAGGGGTAAAACCACTTGCTTGATCACATGTTTTCACAATATGGATGTGATGTATAACACCTCCAGCATTCTAGAAGGGTAACTTAATTTCTAAATATTTTTTGTAGACGTATCTTCAAATCATCCTTGAGAATTTGCCGCCATTCGAGAGAAGTTCTACTGGAATTCATAATCAACAAGCTGCAAGACTACAGGAACTTGTTGAGTTTATTCAATCCCAGGTAGCTATCAACTTTCTTTAGTATTCTCATTTTTTATTACTAATAATTTTGGAATGCAGTCTACTCAGTGAGTTATTTTACTTCATGATCAATATCTAATAATTTATCATCAATATCTGATAATTTATCTTCAGGAAGTTTTCATCTTGTCTCATTATATATATATGCATATATGTTGATACATGATGCATACATCATCAACATTCAACAAAGCCATTATCCAAAAAATTTTCTGGTTGGCTACAGTTATCCTTTTCCTCCATTTAGCACTATTAAGAGTCACACAATTAAGTTACTCATTTTCATGTCCTTTTTAATTGCTTCCATCCATGTTCATTTAGGTATCTCTAGTTCTCCAAACTCCATTAACTATGATTCTTCACTTCTTCTAATTGGTACATTAATAGATTTTCGTTGCACATGTCTAAACCATCTCTATCTGTTATCTCTCATTTTATCCTCAACAGGAGAAACTTCGAACTTATTATAAAGCACATTGTGAAGCCCCATTCCCAACTAATCCTAGAATAGTGTGCACTACTGATGAATACATTATAAATTGACGTGTTCGAGACTAATAAGTAACAACAAAAATAAATAGAATTAAAACACAACTCACCTATTAGGATCTTGAAAGTTAGTCTACTGATATATAAAAGAAGATGTACAACACGTTTTAAATAGAAAGTAACAAGTACAATAGATAGATTTGGTGTCAATAAATATAATGGTGACAAAAAAATTGGGAACTAAACTCGCAAAAGAGTAAACATAACAAATCTAAAAGTACAAAGGTGGTTGTCTAGGAAATCAACTACTGCTTGACCTGCTCCAGGAAGTATAGGTCGTTCATTGATGGATCCTTGCCTGCTCAGTATGAGCATGTGAGGGAATCTCAGGTTCAAACCTAGCAAGTAAATAATGAAGGCAGGGATTTTGCAATGTAAACTAGCAAGTTAAATATGAAAGTGGATATAAATAGTATATGCATTCACAGAAAATAATAAGTTTAGAATACATAGGCTTGTCAAGTGTAAATTAATGTTTTGTTTTTGGAACTAATTGCTGAAGAAATAGACTCATTTCTATCCGTGTAATCTACGGATCCGACCAAAATGCTGATGCTGAACCTACCGTGTTGCTAAGCACTTAATAAGCTCTCGATGTTGCAAGTAGTAATTGGTCGTTCCATCAATATGGATTAAATAAGATATGATGACTCAGTATTACTTAGGTACGTACCCCTATGAATAGGCTCCTATTTTGGCTGCACAACCTAACTTAAAACTTTCACAATATGGTACTAGTTCATCATTTAATTCTCCCGTAACTCATGGTTTCAAATTATAATATATGCGAAAAATATGGTAAACCAATCAGGTCATGTATGTGTATGTGTCTATTATGGCAAGTTGAATGAATATATATATATATATATATATATGAAATTTTTTCTCGTGCCAAGTTGAATATAAATTTGTTTAGGAATCAAATCTTTATATCAAGACGGACAACATATATAGAAAAATCATAACTTTATATCTTAATCATGGAGTATATATTGAAGTTACAACTTGTAGTTTAAGTATGGCGGATACATGTAAAATCATAAATTTGAAATATAAATATAGAGAATGTGCAAAGATCATAGCTTTTTATTGCATAAACATAGATATTATATAAATGCTACATCTTTGTAAGGTTAAACAAATAGCTAAATTAACTGTAAAATCATTCTATTTATAAATAATCATGAAGGTGAGTGATTCTATTTCACTTGTGTTCTTGAAATAGAGGATGAAGATGAGAGCGATGATGTTGAAATTTTGAAGGTTGCAAAAGTTTGAAAACTTGATCCTTTCTCCAAAGTTAAATTACAAAGAGAAGATGTGGAAGAGAGAAAGAATAAGAGAGTTTGTGAGAGGAAAATGAGAGGGAAGGTCTCTCTCTCTCTCTCTCTCTCTCCCTCCCTCTCCCTCTCTTGCTTACTAATGGCCAGCAGCAAGTGAAGAGTGAAATCCACAATTTGGGGATATAAGAGTGTGGAAGTATGGTTGAATAAGGACAAAATAGGTATAGGATAAATTGTTAGTTGATATGTTTTTATAGTTTAAATTTACGAACCTCTAACTAAATGAACCCAAAGAAAGTTAAACTTGATTTAATAAATCAATGGAAGAGTGAGGCTAGCCAAGTCTAGATGTGGGGCCCATGGTTATTAAAATAATATTACTTTAGGTGGTTGTCCAGAGAATTCCATGAAAAGCAGAAAAAATTTAGGAAAATAAAATGAACATTACACTCATCTCGGGATTAGTCTGACATCAAGAATTTAAATTATGATGAAAATTTGGGTGGTTACACATTTCTTATCCTATATCTTAGGGTATTAAAAATCATCCAACACAACAGTCTAATCTTTGTTACGACTCATTTTTGAAACTTGTTTCTTAATTACCCCTTCCCCATAAAGTGTTGCTGGTCATAGCATGAATAAAAAATAGTTATTTCTATGTTGGCTATATGCTAGTTGTATGGTTAGTTACTTTGGATTGCATCATTTTTTGTTGTTTTTTTTGCATCATTTCTATGGTCTAAACACTGTGATGTACTTGCTTGGACTCAAACTGAATGCTGCCGCACTAGTTTCCACTGAAAGATGTTCACATTTCTCTAAAGCCACCATGTTATAAAATCTACACTTTTGAGCTTGCAGCTCGCTTGCAATTCATTCCTTAAAAGAAGTGATATTCGTGGTGCGTGTTCAGCTGACTGTTGTATATAAAGTACAGCTATTGTTTTTGCTTTGATAGTCTCTAGAAGTCCGACCCAAGATAGGATTACAAGAATACGTGGGGCAGACCTCAGTCTCCTTGTGAGGTTGTAAAATTATACATCAAAATAAAGAAAGAAGGATAACCACCTAGATCAAAAGGAAGAAACCTTTAGCACCCCTTCAACTTGCACTAGCCATAGTCACTCTTTGTATAATGCTCGAATTAGCACATATGCCACATGATTTTTCAACTTGTAGCAATATTTGTAATAATAAAACATGTCATGCTATATAAATATTTAAATAATTTATGATAAAGTAGGAGATGTTCGTATGTATTTGAATTTACATAAGGTGAAAAGTAGCAAATTTGCGGTTCATCACTAATGGCATTAAGGAGTTGGTGGCGAAAAAAGTAATAAGAGGGGGAGTATGTTTATTTTTCAGGTTGGAGTGGGTTATCAAGAAAGCAGCGTGAGACAAGGAGGTTAGTGGGCATCTGTCCTCAGATAGTTGGAAATGAATGAAGTGGGAGCAGGGGTTATATTCTGAAAACTTCTGCATCTTGGGTTAATTGCCTGTGATGCTTGATCCTGCATCAACATTATATTGAAATTTTCTTTGGCTGAAGGGTAATTTCTTTTTTTCCTCACCGTGAAAGAGGGGAAGTTGGATACTATGTGATGAATGATTAGGTATGCCCAAACTCGAACCATCTGATATGATTCAAGCTGGGCTAGGAGGGCAAAGCTGTCCATTACAAGAGCTGTCCATTACAAGTTTAGGGACACTTAATGAATATCCTTCAGTACTTTTGGCTTTCAAGTAGTTTAGGACAATCGGATAATAGAGCCAAATTTCCTTGCATTTGGGTTCGTGTCTAATACTATCTGCAATATATGTATCCTTATGGTGGACACAATTTCTTTTGCCCGAGGGAGTGCAATGGATTATAGCTAAACTTTCATAAAGTTGCAATAAAAATTTAGCTGTGAATATGTTTTTCTCTCATTGATGATACATACAACCCAAATGTACATAGCATAGTCCTACGAAAGCAGAGATACTAGAGAGCACATGATTATGCGCTTTTACACACATAAGCCCATATCCAGTGTTTTGAATATCAGTTTTTGCTGATAATATCGGATGGAAAAATTTCATAATGGATATCGGTTATTATGGATATTTAGCATATATCGGTTATCAATAGCATATACTTGTCCACATATTCTAAATCACATATAAATAAGTTAATACATGCATACATGTTCAGGATATACTTATTTTGACAACTTGCATTAAGCCTATGAATTTATAATCACTAACTAATTATAGAATCTTCACAAAATGTCAAATGCCACATTTTCACATTGCTTGAATCACCCGAATGCCTAACCAAGGAAGATGCAAATATGTCGGGTTTAATTTGATTTTTTTTTTCACCCAATATCCAATGATCCAATAATTTAGAATAACAGGTGTTATTTTAAGTCCGATATTGCACCCTGATATGTCGCTTCTAAATTCCCAAAAGTGATAAAGGCTCTGAAAATATCAATATTGACCACTATATCGGCCGCTATATCTAATAAAGTGTTGTTATTTACAATACTGACTTACATTACCTCAAGGCCTATGTAGCACATTATAAGACCAAAAAGAACGACAAGAAACTGTAGAAGATAAGAAGCATCAGGTGTCACATGCCAAGATAAACGTCAGTAGCTAGTTCACACAAATTGAAAACTTATGCGCAGTGTTTTAAATGTCGGCTGATGTACTAGTATATTGGTCGATATTTATCGATACAATGTACGTTCTTATATTGTTTCTTCTTTTTCTTTTTTTCTTTTACCGAAATGGACAAACATTTTGGTTCGTAGGCAAGATATCGGGTATTGGGTATTATTTCAATTATGCCAAAAAAATCTGATCTGACGCTTCTTATAAATCTAACAACCTATATAAATGAGGAATAGATAGAATTAGGCTTAATTAGTAATCTCGTGTCACTTTTATCGACCATTTCTTCATCATGAACAAGATGAGACATTGATGAATATTACTAGATGCAATCGCCGACAAATGATTTTATTTTTGTGTTCTAAATATTGGATATTTAGTTGGTATGTCTTAACACACTTTAGAAGATTCCATCAATTTCAAGTTATTTATAGGCTCAACAAATTGTTAAAGCATGTATCCTTAAGTGCCTAACTTGTTTTACATAAGTTTATATAACTTATGTAGGCATGTTATAGATATTCATTGCACAAGAATATGTCTTATATGATATCAGATATTTAGTAAATATCATGATATATCACCGATATATTGCTTGTGGTGGCCAAACAAGTGCATGTTAGATCACAATTAGATTACATCAAAAATTTTAGAATGAGTGGACGAAAGACCATCAGTGGTCGATCGGGCATGATTCTTTTTTTGTTCATGTAGCCTATCTAAGTACTTGGCATAAGAGACTAAGTTGTTGTTGTTATCTTGATGTATTACTGTTATACGATGTATGATAACTGTTGTAGAATTTTGGCCGCCTACATATCAACGATATCCAATATTTAAAACAATATCCTTGCGCGCGCGCGTATTTAAAACAATATGCGCGTGCGCACACACACAGAGAGAGAGAGAGAGAGAGAGAGAGATTCATATATAAATGCGCGTGCGCACACACACACAGAGAGAGAGAGAGAGAGAGAGAGAGAGAGATTCATATATAAATGTGCTTGCACGGGAGAGATGAGTCGGAAACTGGATCTCCATACAAAAGATGATTGATCGTGCCTGAAAATTACACCAAAAAACCCAAATAACTCCACATGAGATGTTGAAAACTCATTCGTGTACACTGAATTGAGAAGAAAGCATCACCTACAGTGTCCATAATGGGTTACACCAGATGTCACGGCATTGACAAAGTAATGCCAATGTCGTACTTCATAGGCTGAGGGGAGTGGTGACGTTAACAGTGAATCCACCAATTGCCCAAAACTAACACTCACCATATTAATGGCACCCCAGAATAGGCTGGACATATTAGAGGGTGAAACATGAACTTGATGTTAATGAAAGCACCATAGAAGTAGGTACACTTTTCATGACCAAAAAGCTTTTTTGGGTTCCATCAAAGATGGGAGTGAAGATGAGCAGAAGGGGATAGCAAAAGAGTTAGCAAGGGAATGCAGCCCTGTGGAATGGAATTGAGTGGATGAGTGCAGAAGCTAAGTAAAAGGTGTAGAAGTTAGTAGAGGAACGGAAGGGAGGAGAGAGGTGAGGCAGCGGTGGTGTCCCTTCACCTTGGGTTCCAAAAATCACCAGAGAGCTCACTCAAGTCGAGAGAGATGACAGGGAAAATTAGATTTTGCTATGAATACTAACATGTGTTTTTTCAGGTAGATTTGGATCCATGATTGATAAACATCCATTAAGATATACTAGAAATTTTGACTAGAAAAGATAACAATTATACTAAAACTAAAAATATCATGGATTATCTGAACAGTTAAAAAGAGTACTGCTTCAAGTAGTTTTTGCGAATAAGAGATCCACAGCATTTTCTGATAGCTAAAAAGCATTCAGTACACTGCTGAATCCATGACCACATGATTACATTTACAATTTAGTTTCTTGTTAAATTGTCTGATGAACTGAAGTATAGGAACCACTTAGCATAATCACAATTCGTACATTGGGTGATGTATTCTCGCTGCTAGCTCCTTATTGTCCAATGTCTTCTTCAATTTGTTTCCCCTCTAATTTATTAGAGAGACAATGGGCAGGGAGGAAGTTTGGATGCAGAATCTTCAGCAGACGGCAAAATATTGCCAGCAGATGTTGTGATCGAAGACCTGCAATGTAGGATCAAGAAGCTTGAGCGATGGCATGCAGTTAATATGGTAACTTTCTTTTCTCAAAATTTTTAGCGACCCCTTGCAACTTGAATGTGAGCATTTGATTAGGAACATGAATTTTATTCGTTTATTTGTCAAATAGTAAGATTTATATGTTACATACGAGATATAAATCTAGGCGTATATTCTTTTGTCAGGTTTTGTGGACTTTTCTATTGTCAGCCATCGTTGGTTACTCGTTGTACAAAAGGAAACTGCATTGACTCTGTTCCTTCTTCCTGCGACGGGAAAACCTTACTCGTACTCGCGGTTTGTGGAAGACAATGAGATCTTGAAGAGGGCTTCCCAGTTTGCCTAGCAAGTTTACGCTATATAAATTCTCATCATTGCATTTATCACTCATTTGCCATGGAGTCTGGCAACTTCCAGCCGCGCACAACTAGAATGTGGTTGGGCCCAAGAAGCTCAACTTTGTGGGAAGCATCCAACAACTAAGAGAGTAGGGAGTTTTTTCAACTAGAATGCTTTTGCCCTTGGATGATACTTTATACTTTCTAGTTTGCTGGAGATATAGAAAGATTTTATTGTCCTCAAGAGGGCTTCCCGAGTTGCTTATCAAATATGGAGTTGAGAATCCAACTTTGGCCCTCATAAAAAACTAAGCATGATTTGGAATCACAAAGTAAACCAGCACTTAATTCTTTTTAATGTCAATATCTACCATTACAAATACATGAAAGAAGTATTCATCTGCTCACTCTCTCTTCTCCATTAGGCTATGTATGAAGTGCACAATAATGTTGTTGTTGTCTGAATCCCATGTCAACTTTTAGCACTGAAGGCTTTCCTTCATATTGTCTGGCCACAGCATTGTCATCAGAATCTCATTCCAAGTGTCGGTAACTCCCGGCAAACACCAGTGAAGGCAGTCGTTCGATTTACCCTTTTCACGGTAGCCGTTTGGATGCCCGTCTGGTCGAAGCAGAGAGAGGTAGTAGATGTCCAACAGTTGGAACCGAGTCTTGTTGTTGCTTTTTGTTGCCACTGCCTTAGCAAACTCTTCTTTTATGATGGCATCCATCAACTTGTCATCCTCATAGTTTGTCAGGACATCTACAGGCAAAATAAGAAAGACGAACATTATAGATACATACACCATCTCTCGATCGTTTCAGTAACTAAATGAGAGAGGAAATGGGTTGGACCTGCAATATCAGCTGTACTACTGAAGGGCAATGTTCTGTTGCAGAAGCCGCCCTCGTTCCAGTGTCCATGCTCAAAGTGGTTGGGGGACTGAGTCTTGAAGACTACGACTCGGGGCTTCTGATCATTCGATGCAGCGGACATGAAGCGGAAGGCCTGGCTGACGGCTTTGCGGAAAGTATAGTACTTTCCGAATTCAGGCAAGCTATTTGGTTGGCAGCCATGGCAGCCCACAAAGGTGTCGCCCTCAACCATGTAAAATGTTTTATCAAACCAAGCCCCGTCGCCAATCAATACATAATCGAAGCCATGATATTTAGAGGTCCAGCTATCATCGAGAACATCTAGATGAATAGTTACGTTATTTTGATTATCCCAACTGTCGACTTTAAGAAGCATCGGACTCGAAAGAAATTCAACAGTGAAGTTATAGGTGGGAAACTGCCATGTTTCACTCAATATTCCAATCTGAGAGACCACGGTAGGTTCCTCAACCTAAAGATCAAAATATGAATTTAAATAGAGTTGTTATGAAAGAGATAATGACCAAAATAAACAAGATTGAGTTATTATATATATATATATATATATATATAGAGAGAGAGAGAGAGAGAGAGAGAGAGAGAGACTTTGGCACTCGCAAAATGCAGCGATATTTACCTTTATTCAAATGTGTCTGTATGTTATAGTTGTCAACTCATATTAAAACTCTATCTACCTTCAAAATTGTATATGTGGTTGTCTTTGTTAGGAAAATGCTTCAGGGCTGAAACATGTCCACGTGCAGTTCATGTGTTTTATTTTATTCTGTTTTTCCAGTTTGTTAAATCGTTATCCTAATTTTTAGGAAGCAGTTAGACTATTTCTTTTAGTGTTGTTGATCGTGGCTTATTTGTAGGATCATGTTGTTAGTGGTTAGTTATTTTTTTCAAGTTTAAATTGTAATGTTTCCTGAAGTGAAAAAATGTCCTGTTTTCTTCCTTTCATACGTTGCTTTCAATATCAAAGCATTGCAGTAATTTTTCAAACCTTGTATTTTTCTTTTCCTTTCAAAATTACCAACAATTGGTATCAGAGCATTCTTCTTAAGGGACCAGTGTTTGAATTTGATGAGTCATGGAAGCCGAAGCAGGTCTCTCCTCAACTGCTCCACCGATGTTCGATGGGAACAACTACCAGATTTGGGCAGTACACTTGGAGACATACTTGGAAGCTTTGGATCTTTGGGACGCAGTGGAAGAAGACTATGAAATTCCTGCACTTCCAATCCAACCTTGGCTCAGATCAAAGCACATAAGGAGAAGAAGACAAAGAGACCAAAAGCAAAGGCCTGCTTGTTTGCTGCAGTCTCATCCACCATCTTCACTCGTATCATGTCTTTGAAGTCAGCAAAGGAGATATGGGATTATCTCAAGACTGAGTATGAAGGAGATGAAAGAATTCGAGGGATGCAGGTGTTGAACCTAGTTCGTGGCTTTGAGCTGCAAAAGATGAAGGAGACAGAAACCATAAAGGAGTATTCTGACCGACTACTCAGCATAGCAAATCGTGTTATAAATATTGGGTTCTTCTTTGGAAGATTCAAGGATTGTTGAAAAAATCCTTGTATCAGTGCCTGAAAGATTTGAGGCTACAATTACATCCATAGAAAATACTAAGAATTTGTCCAAAATTACTTTGGCAGAGCTCTTAAGTGCCTTGCAAACACAAGAGTAAAGACGTGTAATGAGACAGGAAGGGGCTGTTGAAGGAGCCTTACCAGTCAAGCATCAAGATGATAGGAAGAAGAAGAACAAGAAGATTCAAGCAGCAAGTGGTGAGAGTACTGCAACGAGCAACAAAAGTGAAGCTGGAAACAAAAGGGTTGGAGTAAAAAAAAATTTATCCTCCATGTCATCATTGTGACAAAAAAGGTCACCCCTTTCAAATGTTGGAGGAGACCTGATGCAAAATGCAGCAAATGCAACCAGATGGGACATGAAGCTGTCATATGCAAAAACAAAAATCAACAGCAAGGTGAAGAAGCACAGATTGCTGATCAAGAGGAGGATCAACTCTTTGTGGCTACGTGTTTTGCAGGCAGTGAAGCAAGTGAGAGCTGGCTGATTGACAGTGGCTGCACCAATCACATGACCAATGACAATGAGCTTTTCAGAGATTTAAGGTCAACCAATATCACCAAAGTCAGAATTGGAAATGGTGATTATATCTTTGTAAAGGAAAAGGGGACTGTTGCAATAGCAAGCTGCTGAGGTACAAGACTTATTCTTGATGTCCTTTTTGTACCGGAAAATCAACAAAATCTGTTGAGTGTTGGTCAATTGATTGTGAAAGGTTTTAAAGTTACTTTTGAAGACAAATATTGTCTAATTAGAGATGCAGCCAATCAAGATATTTTTAAAGTTAGAATGAAGGGCAAAAGTTTTGCTCTAAATCCATTGGAGGAGGAGCAAACAGCCTTCTCAATCAAGGAGAATATCACAGAAGTTTGGCACGAAAGGCATTCCAAGCTGCAAGGCATGCCAATTCAGCAAGCTCAATAGAAAACCATTTTCCAAGGCAACTGGCAGAGCATCAAGGAAGCTGCAATTGATTCACACGGATGTCTCAGGCCCTCAAAGAACACCTTCCCTGAAAGGTAGTCTTTATTATATTGCCTTCATTGATGATTTCACTAGAATGTGCTGGATTTTTTTCTTAAATTTTAAATCAGAAGTAGCTCAAGTCTTTTGGAAGTTCAAGGCAAGAGTTGAGAATGAAAGTGGCTGCAAAATTCAGATTGTGAGATCAGACAATGGGAAGGAGTACACTTCGGTAGAATTCAACCAGTTTTGTGAAGATGCAGGCATTGAACATCAGCTTACAGCACTCCACATCAAAATAGAGTTAGTGAGAGGAGAAATAGGTACATCATGGAAATGTCAAGATGCATGTTGCATGAGAAGAAATTGCCAAAGAAGTTTTGTACAGAGGCAACAAATACGGCTGTGTTCCTTCAAAATAGGCTCCCAATAAAGGCAGTAAAAAATCAAACACCATTTGAGGCCTGGTATGGTTACAAAACATCACTGAAGTTTCTTAAAGTATGTGGTTGTTTGTGTTTCACTCATGTTCCACAGAGCAAACGTGACAAGCTAGATAGAAGAGTATTACCGGGCATTTTTATAGGCTATAGCACTGTCAGCAAGGCCTATAAAATTTTCTAGCTACAAACTGGAAATATTGTTGTTAGCAGGGATGTTCACTTCGTGGAGGATGAAGAGTGAAACTGGGATGATTCAGAGAAGAAGGGTCAGACCATGACAGAGTTGAAACTCAAGTTCCCTGGTTCAAGTACTGAAGAGTGAAGAAGACTGGCAGAATGACATAGTGGATGATATCCCCGTGAGAGGAACTAGGCTGCTCTCTGACATTTATGAAAGGTGCAACATTGTTGTGTGTGAACCTGCAGATTATGAAGAAGCAAAAAAGGATCAAAGGTGGATAGCTGCAATGAAGGAGGTGCTGTTCATGATAGAGAAAAACAAGACGTGGATTCTAGTGGAAAGGCCTCAAGACAGAAAGGTGACTGGAGTCAAGTGAGTGTACAGAACGAAGCTAAATGCTGATGGTTCTATCAACAAACACAAGGCAAGACTCGTGGTGAAAGGCTATGCTCAAGTTTTTGGCATGCACTACTAGGATACCTTCGCACCAGTTGCTCGTTTGGACACCATAAGGCTTTTGCTTGCTATAGCTGCTCAAATGAATTGGAGAGTGTATCAGCTTGATGTAAAATCAGCATTTTTAAACGGTGTTTTGTAGCAAGAAATTTACGTTGAATAACCTGAAGGTTTTGTGAAGAAATGAGAAGAGGACAAGGTGTTTCTTCTCAAGAAGGCTCTTTATGGGTTGAAACAAGCTCCAAGAGCCTGGTACAGCAGGATAGATGACCATTTGTTGAGCTTAGGTTTTAAAAAAAGCTTGTCTGAGGCCACTCTTTATGTTAAACGTCAGAGCAATGACGTTCTGATAGTTTCTCTTTATGTTGATGATTTTTTACTGACAGAAAATGATGAATGGCTGGTTGAGGAGTTCAAACAAGAAATGATGAAGTTTTTTGAGATGACAGATCTCGGGTTGATGATTTCTTTCTTGGAATGGAAATTAAGCAGGCTGAGCATGAAATCTTCATCTGCCAGAAGAAGTATGCCAAGGAGATTTTGAATAATTTTAAGCTTGAAGAATGCAAGGAAGTAAGCACTCCTATGTATCAAAAAGAGAAATTGTGTAAGGAAGATGGTGCTGATAAAGTTGATGAGGGATACTTTAGAAGTTTGATTGGTTGCTCGATGTATCTTACAGCAACACGGCCTGACATTTTAAATGTTGTAAGTATTTTGTCCAGGTTTATGCACTGTGCAAGTGAATTGCATCTCAAGGCTGCCAAGAGAGTGATTCGATATGTCTAAGGCACAAGTGATTTTGGTGTTAAATTCACAAGAAGCAAGGAGTTCAAGCTGGTTGGTTTATCTGACAGTGACTGGGGAGGTTCCATTGATGATATGAGGAGTACTTCAGGCTACTGTTTTACTCTTGGATTTGGTGTTTTCTCATGGAGCTCGAAGAAGAAAGAAACCGTGGCTCAATCCACTGCTGAAGCAGAATTGGCTGATGAAGATTTTAATGGATCTCAATCTGAAACAGAAAGAAAGCATTGAGATTTTTGTTGACAACCAAGCTGCCATTGTCATTTCCCACAATCCTGTGTTTCATGGGAAAACTAAGCATTTCAACATCAAGTTGTTTTTCCTAAGAGAAGTGCAAAAGGAAGAATTTGTGACTCGGATTTACTGCAAGTCTGAAAATCAGCGGGCATATTTGTTTACAAAGCCACTTCCAGTCAGCAGGTTCGAGTTTCTAAGGCAGAAAGTTGGTGTTTGCAACTCCAAAAGCGAGGAGGAGTGTTAGGAAAATGCTTCAGGACTGAAACATGTCCACGTGCAGTTCATTTGTTTTATTTTATTTTGTTTTTCCAGTTTGTTAAATCGTTGTCCTAGTCTTTAGAAAGCTGATAGGCTGTTTCTTTTAGTGTTGTTGATCGTGGCTTATTTGTAGGACCATGTTATTAGTGGTTAGTTATTTTCTTCAAGTTTAAATTGTAATGTTTCTTGAAGTAAAAAAAAAATCTTGTTTTCTTCCTTTCATACGTTGCTCTCAATATCAAAGCACTGCAGTAATCTTTCAAATTTTGTATTTTTTTTCCCTGTCAAAATTACCAACGGTCTTTACAAGAAGTCTATCAGCCTTTTACTTAATTTTTCAAAGATCTGTTTCAAAGCGAAAAAAAAAAAAAAGAGAGAGAGAGAGAGAGAGAGAGAGAAATGAAATCACCTGGGAGAGCATACAAAGTAAGGACTGGAGCTGATTGCCCATGAGTGAGTCACCGATGCCTCCAAAACTCTTGTTCCTCATTCTACTCAAGAACTTTTGCGGATGAAATGGAGGTAAATCACACCCATATGGCTTCCACCTCCAGTGAAGGTAAGTGTCGTCGGGTCGGCCATTCTCCTTGCACCCCAAGAATCTCTTCCAAGTCAGAATCTTACACTCCCCAGTGTAAGATTTTCCCGCCGACGGATCGTAGATCCACTCTCCAAAGAAAAGATCGCATTGCTCTTCTGCAGCACATTACATATATAGGAGGAAAAAAGGAAATTAAAAAAAAAAAATAATAATAATAATAATTTAACACCAGCTGCAGATGGAGCTATATGCATGCTTGCTTGCTAATTAATAGGTATTTACGCACCTTTTATCGAATTTTGATGCTTGAACTCTAGAACTTCACTGCTCTCGGCGGCGTTCTGGCTTGCAGCAACGGAGCCTGAAGCAATGAGCAGGAGGAGGAGGAACATAGAGCTGGCGGTGGTTTCATTTGCCATTTGCTTTGTATTGCGAGGAACATAAGGCTGAATGCAGCAAGAAGATAGTATAGGGGAGTTGAATTAGTAAAGGTGGGGAGTTTGTTCTAGAGCAGCACGTGTTTGAGTAATAATTTAGTAATTGCACGAGGTCACATGGGGCACTATAAAATGAATATCGTGGTGCTTGTACGGGGGAATTTCTAGAAGGGCACAGGTTTTTTTTTTTTTTTTTTTTAATTTTTTCTTTATTTATCAATTTGTCATCAAAATTCTTGGCCACAACTATTACTTTTTCACCTTCTCTTTCATCCTTCCACCTATCCGGAACTGTTAGCCCGGATGGATTGGCCTGATTCGGACTGGCTAGCCCGGATGGATGGGCCAGAGGATTCTTTGGCCCTTTGATTCGGGCTAGTCAGCCTGGATCAGATCCATCCATCTGGACTAACAGTTCTGAATGACTGAGCCTGATCCTGACTGGCTAGACCGGATCAAGATGTCAGAAAAATTTACTTTCATCAATACTCATTTTCAACACTCATTTTCAATACTTATTTTCAAATTTTTTCCTAAATTAAAATACTAAAATTAACACAAAAAATTAAGATTTTATTTTTACATTTTTATCAAAAAAACTACTAACTCCTCTCCTCCTTTCAACCCGCGCTTGTGATAGAGTGGAGGGAAAAGCCTGAGTGTGATTCGCCGAGGAGGTAGAGGGAGGGACCGAGGGAACAGAAAGCGGAGCCAAGGGTTGGGAGGAAAGGGGAGGGGAGGGACAAGGAGGGGGGAGAGGGGGGAGGAGGAACCAAAGGGAGGGGGAGGGGTGGGGGATGGAGAGGACTATGGTGGGAGAGGGGGGAAGGTGGGCTAAGAGCAGAGGTTGAAGAAGAGAGGGGAGGTTGGGGAAGGAGGCGGGCCAGGAGCGGGAGACGAGGGAGAGGGTGGGGTGGGAGGAGAGAGGGAGAAGAGATAAAATGATAGTTTGGGAATATTGGTGTGCTCATTAGGAAAAATCCTCTTTTTTAAAAAGAGAGGGTGTGCCCATCTAGAAATTTCCCTTGTCTCGGGACCAACGTGGGGGGGGGGGGGGGGGGAGACAGAGGGGGGTTGTGTGCTTTCCTTCTCTGTTGGGTTGTAGACTCGCGATTACGTTACATCACCAACTTCAATCTCTCTCTCTCTCTCTCTCTCTCTCTCTCTCTATATATATATATATATATATATATATTTTTTTTTTTTTTTTGGTGTCCAGACCTAAACTATGGGGTGGTATTTTAATGTCGGGAATTTCTAGATGGGCACAGTTTTTTTTCTAGTGAGCCCACTTTTCCTAGTGAGCACACCCTCTCTTTTAAAAAGAGAGGGTTTTCCTAGTGAGCACACCAAAATTTCTAACGTATCATCCTCTCTCTTTCCGATTTCTACTGCTGCTGCTGCTTCTTCTTCTTCATCGTCTTGTTCTTCTTCTTCTTTTTCTTCATCGTCTTCTTCTTCTTCTTCGTCTTCTTCTTCTTCTCATCAATTGCTCACCGACAAATTCTCCCTCTCCCCGACGGCATCGCCTCCCCCCTCTCCCTCTCCCTCTCCCTAATCAGATCCGGCAATTCGGGACTGTTCCGAATCAGGCCAATCCATCTGGGCTAACAGTCCCGGATGGATGAAAGAGGGGGTGAAGGAGGGACAGTTTTGACTAAGAATTTTAATGGCAAAATAGTAAATAAATGGAAGATTTAAGTGGGCTCACTAGGAAAAAAGCCGTGCCCATCTAGAAATTCCCTTAATGTCTGACCCATATATGTGATCCCTGTGGCTGTGAGCAATCATGCATCCAGCCTGGGTGTGGTCAGCTTTGGCAAATAGACGGATACCGTTTCCTTTCAATCTCCATCAAAATCGGGGATTATTCAAAGCTTTACCAATCAAGTTGGAACATTTCCTTCATGATAAATCATTTTCTGTAGCACATATGATATTGCTCGAATATTAGCTATTGTCTTGCTAGCTTATATAATAACACTCAATCAATCCGCAAACAATATCTGGAATAAAATTAAGAAAAAAAAAAAAGAAGGACAAACCATTTATACAGGTAGTCGATAATGCAATGCGAAGCAATTTTAGTGTCTGGTATTTTTTTTTTTTTTTAAGTATTATCAGTTTATTAGTTAGCGATGGACATATTTTATATAGCTTATTATAGTACTGTTTCCTTTAATCGTGTTTAATAAAATGAAGGAGAATTACCCATTATTTATGTAAAAAAAAAGAAAAAACAATTCAATTTAGGTAATGGTGATATCAAACTTTTTTTTCTCTCTTAAATGTGCGCGCATTTGTTTTATTAAATAGTAATTTATAGTTATTTAACTAGAAAAATCATTTACGTGATCAACCCGTCGTGATTCTCTTTTGGTTTAATGCAGGTCATGTAGTGTCAAATTAACTTGGTTATATTTGCAGATTTGAGTTCTATTCATTAAAAAAACAAATAATTCTTGGATGCAATATTTTATATTATTGTTTTAATAAAAACTATAGCCAGATGAAGTTAAATTTCTCAATCAATATTACTAGGAATCAAATATAAAACCATACTTTTGGGAGCATGCGAAGTTACTGTCTAGATTAAACAACTTTCACCAATTATAATATTCAAAATCTTGATTTTATAACTACATTTGTTGTAAAATTGAGAGTATCAAACCTTGATTTATAACTACTTGGATAATTCTTCGGTTTTGCTTCGCATGTATCGAACGTGCATCAATTCTTAATAGCACGAGAGCGTGATTTGATATTGATTAAAGATGTTAAAACTTTTTGTCCGAATTTGTAATCATTGTATTACTGGATATTTAAAATCCTTCCTCATATATTACACCGTTCATAATTTGCATTAATATACACTTTACATTAAGAGAATCTTAATCGTTCACAATTTAATTTATAGATAAAATTGCATATCCAGCTAGCAGTAACAAAAATGAAGAGGCATTGGATAGGAACAATTTTATTTAATTGTTCACAATTTAATTTAAACCTTAATTTTTTTTAACTTTATTATTCTTTAAGCATTGGATGGGAACAATATACAAAAAAGTATTCTAGATGTGTTGTGGTTATGATCTCTCAAAAAAAAAAAAAAAAATTATAAAAAGAAACTTATTACCCCACATTCTTGGGTACCACACATTAAATTGGCCACATGCATCTTTCTTGGTTTATGTATTATTAAAGGAGTAATTGATGCAGGCACTTAAAAATTAAACAATTTGCTAAAATAAGCACACCAGATATTCAGATGTGCGTAATTCAGAAGTGTAATTAGAGGCGTGTTCAAAGGAGCATGCCTCTCGTGGCTCTCCCTCCAAACGAACGCATCTTATTCTCAGAAGTGCGCACGTCCTAACGAGCTCAATTCAGAAGCACAACTAGAGGTGCGTGCCAGAAAGTACGCTTCTGGGCACCGTGAAACGTGCATCGAAAAGCGTGTACCCTCCAGATGAGGGCATCCCATTCTCAAGGACAATCTATCTATTTTTAGCCTTAAAAAAAAAATCCTGTGTCTCAGAACAAATGCCTAAAAAATGAATGAGCTATATATAGTTGCATTAAGAAAAAAAAATTATCTCAAAAGAAGAATTGTCCCTGGTATTATATCTATTATTATAACTATTTCTTTTTGTCTCTATTATTATATCAGTAATTCTTCTGACTTGACATTCAGTCTCGTATTATACCAAATTAGTCTATACTTTCATAACTAAACACTATGTTCAAGAGAAATGTAAATAGCTCTCCTAAAAGTTTTAAAATCTTTTTTACAATGAAATAATAGTAATTTTCGTTTTAACATATCTCTACTTATAAAAGGCTTTCATAATGATAATTACATTTCTCACTCTTAAAAAAATAATCGTAGGTTTTCTTATTTGATATTTTCATAGTTCAATAAAAATCAATTTATTGTTTTATAATTTTATAGTAGTAAACCATTATTTAGTAGATTAAAAAAAAAAAAAACATCACCATATTCCTTTTAGTAAATTTCTCCACCTAATTATTTTGATAGCTAAAATTTTTTAAAGTAACTACAGAAATTGTATAAAAGTATATATTTATTATAGTCATATTTATGAGGTTTTAAAAATAATACAACAATTTATAAGATTTGTATATTTTAATTGAATCTTTATAAGAATCATTATGTGTTTATTCAGACTATAAATTCATTTTTTTAATTAAAAAACACTAATTTTTGTTTCAATCAAAGTAAAAAGACTAATTTACCATAATTCCTATATATAATAAAAAGTAGGAGTTGTAGATCCTCTAACTCTAGCAAAATAAGTTGTTCAACTAGTAGCATTTTAATATGTAAGGATTTTAGTGGATAAGTAGAGGATAATTAAGATGTATTCTGAACTAACACACACTAAATCATCATGATTTGAACTAATATATGCTTTAAAGTAAAAAAGAAAATCTTAACCACCATAAGGCCTGCAAAATTGCACTAATTTTACCCTGTTTAGAGTATCCAAATCAGATTTTACCTTGGAATATATGTGTAACAGGCTACCTTCAAGTGTCACGAAACTAGGGAGGCACTACAAGGCATTCCTCAATTTTACCCTAAAAAGTGAAGCCTCATATGTAACCTTCTTCATGCATGTCTCCCTCTCAATGTTGTCCTCTCTCACTGCAATTAGGCATATAGTGAGAAGTGGACGCATCTATGGACCAATGCGGAATGTTAAAGACTTCAAAAAAGATATAAAACAAGATTTGACTTCATGAAAGTAAAGAAAAGAATTAACTAAGGGAAGAATTTTCTTAACTATGAAGTGACCGAATGACAGAGATAGAGATTTGATTAGGATTTGATTAGATTTGGTATTCTTGTTGCATTAGGATTTGATTAGAGATTTGGATAGATTTGGTATTTTTGTTACTTTAGAATTCTTTATATATATGGCTTGTAAAACCCTAATTTGATATAGAGTGAAATATTATTTCTTTTGAGAGCATGTGATTTGCTTTATCAAATCTCTTCTCGAGTGATTCGTGAGAGAGTGGGCTTGTGATTCGCCTGGACGTGAGGTCCAAAACTCTAATTTATCCTCCAAAATCCTAAGTTCTTCCCCAATTGCCCACCACAAACCCTAAATCGCTCCCGTCTTGCGTCAAATTGGTATCAGAGCTCTCAAATTGGTATCAGAGCTCAAGATCCACATCTTCAGGTATCAAAATTCAAATCCATCTCCATCTTCTTATCTTTCCATCATCTTTTTTTTTAAATTTTTTTTTAGATTTGAGGAAAATAAAATCACTGAAAAAAAAAACAGAAGCAGCAGAAAAGAAAAAAACAGAAAAGAGAAGAAGCAGGAAGCAGCAGAAAAAAAAAAGAAGAAGAAGAAAAGAGAAGATGCAGTAGGAAAAAAAAAAAAACAGAAGAAGAAGAAGCGAGCAGGTGCAGCAGGAGGAAAAGAAGAAGAAGAAGAAGAAGAAGCAGGAGCAGCAAGAAAAAAAAAAAAAAACGTTTCCCTCTCTTTCTCCCCGCAGCAGCAACCCCTTCTTCATCCCACACTGTCTCGCTATCAAGACCCACCAACACCCATCTTTTCTTCTCCGATCAACAGCCCCAACCCCTTCAACTGCCTCTCCTCTGGTTCCACTTCGTCGCGACCTCCCTTTCGTCTCCGATCAGCCACCACCAGCAACATTCATCGACCCAACCGCAGACCTTTCCGTCTGACCCCGCCGAGCCACGTCCGCCTTATCGCTGCCCTCACTCCTCTGACCTCACCTCTGACCAGAGCCCCTCCCCTCATCATCGATCATCTCCACTCCACCTTCGACAACAACAACCACCTCTTTTTCCAAATTGCATCTAGGGACTGATCGATCAAGTACCAAGACAGAATCTGAACTTAGACCCGTTCGAACAAAGCAGACCTGTTAAGGATCAAGTGGGATTTTGAAGCCGTTTTGAGACCAATTCGCAACTAGTTCAAGCCAGATAATTTTGATGTAATTCTTGAGCTGATTTGTGGGTTTGCTACTTCAGAGTTTGTACAAAATTCCCAACATTCTTCGAAGGAATTCGTGCCTAAGTGTGATTTACTCTACATCGAGATAATTTCTAATCGCGCTGTTATTCAGTAAGTAATATTTTGTACTCCATTCTTGTTATTTGTGTGGACTTGAACATTTTATTGTTACTTATAATTTGCCACGAGATTTATTTGTATGTTACATCAATAGAAACTGCATTTCTCCAATATAGCAACTTTCAGACATTAGAATATTTTATTTGATCATATAGTCGCGCATTTAGTTTGTGTCTAGATTTTTGCATATTCATCTGCGTGCTTTATTGCAACTGTATATAGATAATTATTGCATGCTTCGTAGTGGCAAAAACTTTAGAGAAGTCATGGATCTTACTGAAGTTTTGAATAAATTAAATGAAATAATGGATACTAATAAAAAACTACAAACTGGTTTAGATGTAATAAATACACGTTTAGATAATTTAGAAACGCAAGTCAATGAGCAAAAACCTGTTGAAAATAATCAGAGGAATGAAAATAGACAAGAAAAATATCATAATATTGGAAGAAATAATAATTTTGAGGAGGAACATCTACACGATGATATTACACGTAAAGTCAAAGTAAATGTTTCCTCTTTTGATGACACTTATGACCCCCAACGTTTTTGTGATTGGTTAGCGGATATGGACCATCATTTTGAGTGGTATGGGATGTCAGAAGCCCGAAGAGTCCGTTTCGCTAAATTAAAATTACAAGGGTCAGCTAAACTATATTGGATGTCAGTTGAGAGACGATTAGTAAGAGAGTGACAAGAACTAATTGAAACATGGTTTGAAATGAAAGAAAAACTTAGAAAGAAATATCTTCCTCCAACTTTTAGGGATCGCCTTCTTGATCAGCTGTCTAATCTAAAACAGGAAAATATGAGTGTGACTGAATATATGCATAAATTCGATGAGTTCTTAGTGCGATGTGACATTCAAGAAGGCAGTCGTTTAACTGTTTCACGATTTCACACTGGACTTAAACTCGAACTCAAACGAGAAGTGCTTACACACTCTTTAGATTCTGTTGAGGATGCATTTCAGTGCGCTCTTAATTATGATACATATTTGCGCACACCCTTTGACAAAAAGTCCACTTTCAGAACCATGGAGTATCCCAAGCCACAATCTGACACTAATGCTACAAATACTAATACTGTCCTTAAGGATACAAAAGGTAAATCAGTCGCTAGTGAGTCATCTGAACCAGCCACAAAACAATCTGAGTGCTTCAAGTGCCATGGTTTTGGCACTTTGCTTATCAATGTCCTGCAAGAAATTTGTTAATAAATGAGAATCATAATACAGATTATAGTGAGACTGAAGAAGAAATTTACGAATCTCAAGGAAATTTTAGTGATGTTGAAGATGACCTAATAAATACACATTTACACGTTGTTAGGTGTTTGCATTCTGTATCAAGAAATGAGGATTGACGTATATCTAATGTGTTTCACACATATATCACACACAACAGTAAGAGTTATAAAGTCATGATAGATGGAGGTAGTTATGTAAATATAATTTCTAAATCGGCTGTTGATAAGATAGACCTCAAAGCTGAATCACACTCTCAATCGTACAATGTAACTTGGGTTGATAAGAGTTATCATGCTATTATTCAGCGTTGTCTTGTGCCTATTCAATTTTCGAGTTACAGTGATCATATTTGGTGTGATGTTTTACACATGGATACTGCACATATTTTACTCGATAGACCCTGGTTATTTGACCTAGATGTTAAGAATTATGGAAAGTCCAACACCTATGCATTTGTGTGTAATGGAAAGAAAATTGTGTTGACTCCTTCTCCACCCAAGAGTCCATCAAAAAATAAAAAGAATGGGTTAATGACACTAATTCGAGGTGATAAATTGCTCCATTTTGTGCATAAGAATCCTGAGCCTATCGAGTCTAGATCCATATCTCTTAATAAGTCTTATCCACCTATAGATTCACTTGCACCACTTTTGCATCGTTTGTGTGTGAATCTCCATAGGCAAATTATATTTAGCAATGATACTTACAAGTTTATTGCAGATATACTTGATAGAGTGCAGGTATTTCTAGCTGGATCCGTGCTGATTAGGGTTCCACCGACGAGGTTCCCTTTTGGGAATATAGAGGCTTTTCACACCCAATGTACGAACCCTTTCAGATTTTTGCGGGAGCTTGTTATACTTTCTTTGGAGTCGAATAATCCACCAGCCCCTGATATTCGCTCGATCGTGATGGTTTCATGTGTGTATTGGTGCTCTACTCTAGAAGATCATCACGCTTCTGCTTTAGGCCCGACATTCTTTACAGCATCAGATTTTCAGCTCATTCCACTTCATCCACATCCACGAGTTCCACCGTCATGTATAAGCACGAAAGCTGATATTTGGTTTCGGATATGTCTGATTTATACATATTTGGTATGGTGAAAAGATTTTCTGGATCTCGGGACGCTTGTTCGACTTCATCTGATGTGCTTGATCTTCTCCCAGTTGCCATTCACCGGTGTTGAATGTTTCCAAGCGGGGAGAATTGATAGAGATAGAGATTTGATTAGGATTTGATTAGAATTTGGTTAGATTTGGTATTCTTGTTGCATTAGGTTTTGATTAGAGACTTGGATAGATTTGGTATTTTTGTTACTTTAGAATTCTCTATATATATGACTTGTAAAACCCTAATTTGATATAGAGTGAAATATTATTTCTTTTGAGAGCATGTGATTTGCTTTATCAAATCTTTCCTCGAGTGATTCGTGAGAGAGTTGGCATGTGATTCACCTGGACGTGAGGTCCAAAACCCTAATTTATCCTCCAAAATCCTAAGTTCTTCCCCAATTCCCCACCACAAACCCTAAATCGCTCCCGTCCTGCGTCACCGAACTACATGAGTTCGTATACATGGCCACTGCATCAATGCATGTCATTCCTTACGTAAATAAGCAAAAGAGCAAGGTACTAAGCAACGGTTCTTTCGCCTGTCTTTAGTCATAGTCTGCCCCCTCTATCTATGTGTTTCTGTGCTCTAATTTCCCCATCGCCTTTGAGATCTCAAGATCTATCCTTGAAGCATATGTATCCTCTTTATATCCTGCACAATCCGAAATAGCGCTTGCCAATGTATGAATGTCAAGCATCATGCAGATAGAAATTCAGTTCAGTATCTCTGTATATATATCCTATTGTAACATTCTTTCAAGATGGTTGCTACTTGTTAGGAATTTATGTGTGTATAATCCCTCATCAAATAGGACAAGAAAAGTTTATAGGTTTAAATACAAAATTAGGAATTCTACCTATAAGCTTAAATTTGTGAGTTAGATTGGTTCTCGGCTCTATGTTTAAAGCTCATCATACACCCGAAAAGGGCCTGACCCCAAAAAACGGAGTGAAGCCAATATGAAGTCAAAAGTGGTCGGACAATGCACGCAAGTGCAGTATACTCGCATTCCATGTATGCTTCATCCACCGTCGTTTACCATTCTATAAGAAAACCTAACAAAAATGTTGTTGTGGTTCCCATCTCCATATAGGGAAGTCCTATGCTTCCGTTGGAGGCTTGGCTTGATTAAGCATTGTGAATAGATTTGTCTTTTTTGTGCTTATTTCTGTGAAGCTGTGCATGCAATGTCCGACAGACTTCATCAGTGTCCACTCCAATATTCTCTACTGTGGCGTATCTGTTGGTTATAATTAGACAGAATTATTGCTGTATAAAATAATAAAATTAGGAAGATTGTTGTCAACTTGAACCATAATTATTATTAGATTATTTTTAGAGACTGAACAGAAGATAAGAAATCTAAATTGATTTAAATATTATATATAAACAGTTTACTTTTGGAAACAGCAGAATATATATATATATATATATATATATATATATATATATATATATATATATGTGTGTGTGTGTGTGTGTGTGTGTGTGTGTGTGTGTGTGTGTGTGTGTGTGTTTATAAGTTATTAGTTTAAATTACTGGACATAATAATGTAAACCTGAATTAGAATACTTTACTGGTTGAAAGATGACTGTATGCAGAAAATGGATGCAGATTGGATGACGACCGGAAGATGATCGAGACTAGTGTTGGACACTATCTCCTTAAAACCGATTTGTCTTCCACCATTCTACTTCTGAATTACAGTGATCGTCAGTCTCCCAAAATACAACGATCTACTACAACAAGGAAAAAGCCGCAATCCTGTTACCTTTGGCGAATCTGATAAAAAATACTCTCTGTTTGTATGTGGTGTAATGCATGACAGAAGAGAAGAAAAGAACTATTCTTCTGAAGACAAAAAACTGCAGTCTAAAAACAAAGTTTCTATCTGCAGAAGAAGGAAGAAAAAGAGAAAAAAATGAACTGTACTTAAAATGAGTCTGGACAGCCCTATTTATAAGCGATTTAGACAACTGTTAACTAATAAATGCGACAATTATTAACAGTTGTGACCGTTTAACAGTAAATGTTAACGAACGACCATTGGATCTCAACGGTCGGATCCTAACGGCTAACGACCCTTAACGGGTGGGTCGAATCCAAGTCTGAACCGAATGCTGGTCGAATCCAAGTCTAAACCCAATATAGGCAACCCGAACCCAATATCAGCAAAAATCAAAGGCTCCTCAGCTCCTCGCGACGATGTGAAGTGCCAAGTGCGCCACTAAACCGCCCAATGCACCCTAAACTCCCATTTGCCCTCGCACACGCACGTGCGCGTGTGGGCGGTGCATAGCACCACCCGTGGTGCTCAAGGTTTCTTCTCTTATTACATTAGTAATATTATGGAACAAACAATCCTATATAAACACACATTCTAAAAATATTCTAACCGATGTGGGACTATTTTTTCCTTTTGTTCCTTTACTATGCATTTCACTTTGAAGCCATTTTCTATTCACCTAATTCATTTATTTTTGAATTAGTGAATTTGCTTAAAGATTTAATGTTTAAACATACATGAATTCAACAATCTCTCACATGAATGAAATGGCTTAGACTCTAATGCAGATAAAATGAGAGTATACTAGAAAGTTACTGCATCGGAAGAGGGAGCTTTTGGTTTTGAACCTTTCCTAGTGAAAGATTATCAAGTTTACTCGCTAATCAGTGAATACAATGTTTTTGAACTATTTAGTTTTTTATGTAAACTAAGACAATAATATTCACATGATTCCTTTGAACTTTACCATATTCTTTTATGTTGTGTATGTTTTGATCCTGAACAACCTAGTAATTCTATGAGTGTTCTAGAAAACTTAGCCTTTGTCATTCTCATAGAAGCGGCCCCTTCACACTCATATAGATGATTTCTTATTAAGAGTATCCTGCCATACTCTACTTAGATTTCCAAAATATAAGAATCATTAGAAACTTAGTTTATCCTTACACATTACAGGTTAATCACAATTTTACCATTTGAATGAGATAGGAATTATTTTCTCAGTGATTCTTACGAGTCTCCCCACAATTTGGTTGTCTCTTTGAATCTAGATCTTGGGATCTCCAGTAAGCTAGATTGGGTTGCCATTATGGAGTTACTCTATTTAATAGGCTGTAATCCCATTCCCCTCGATAACTTAGATAATTAATCTCTGGTCAAGCCTTTCTGCAATATTATCTATTAATTTTATATAATCAAGAGATATTATTCCATTTGTAAGCAGTTGTCTTACAGTATCATGTCTATGACGTGTATATCATGATTTTCCATTATACATTATATTCTATGCCCTTCCAATTGCTGATTGACTATCGCAATGGATGCAAATTGCTGACACAGGTTTAAACATATTAGTATTCTTCTAAAAAGTATAGAAACCATTCTGCTTCTTCTCCAGCTTTATCTACAGCGATAAATTCAGATTTCATAATGGATCTGGCTATATATAGTTACTTTGAAGATTTCCAAGAGATAGCTGTACTTTCAATAGTACAGACATACCCACTTGTGAATTTTACATCTTTAGAATCTGTAATTCAGTTAGCATCAGTGTATCCTTCTATTACTGCTGGATATCTTATATAGTGCAGTCCATAGTTAGCAGTATGCCTCAAATATTTGAGTACTCTAACTATTATTTTCTAGTAGCTCTCCCCTGAATTACTTGTAAATCTACTCAGTATGTTAACTGAGTATACAATATCAGGTCTCGTGCAGTTCATTAAATGCATAAGACTGCCAATGATCTGAGAATATTCTAATTGTGATATACTAGCACATGTATTCTTTGTAAGATATAGACTCATATCCACATGTGTCCTTACTATATCATTATTTTCTTTGTCAAATTTTTCGAGTATCTTCTTAATATAATATAATTGGGATAAGGTATATCTATCAGATGTCTTGGAGATTTTAACAATAAGAATAATATCTGCAATATCTAAGTCTTTCATATAAAATTTCCGTATTAACATAATTTTACCTCTTTAATTAGTGCAACTGTGCTACCGGTGATAATCATATCATCCACGTATATACATACAATGACATAGTTGTGTATATCCCTTTTTATATATATATATATATGATGAATATCATATATTGTATTTTTCCTCTCATACTTTATCTATTTTTGTATATAAATAAATGCTACTCAGGTATTTTTAGTGCCTTTTTCAGGTAATTCGATTCATACAAGGAGATGGCAAGAAATCAATGTTGGAGTAGGAAATCAGAGTCCGAAAAGTTTCTAAAGTGAGAAAAACTACGAGACTACGATGTTACAGAGATGAAAAGTCAAATATAGTCAAGGAAATATAATGAGCAAGACACGAGACGCACGTGGAAGAAATTTCAATTGATTTACTCGAAATAAAACCGCTATTTAGCGGTTTTAGCCGCCATTTAGCGGCCAACTGTGGGTTTCACATGCTGAATTTTCTTCCCTGGCTTCGATGTAATTTTTTGACTTTATAGTTCTGCTAAAATTAGGGTTTGATTTCCGAAGCCTATATATTGGCCGTATCCTTGTATTCTAGGTTTTAGGCATAGTTAATGTAGATTAGGATTTACTTTGTACTCGTCTTCCATTAATAAAATTAGGGTTTTGCTGAAGGGGTGGCGGCCACAATACTGTGCTCCAGAGGTAAGCCATTGTTTTCTAATGTTTATTTGCTTTTTAGATAGATTTAATTGCTTTCTAGTATAGATTTATTTGCTTTCTAGATTAGATTTAATTGCTTTCTAGAATCATGAGTAGCTAATTAGTTTAGCTCTAGGATGTAGATGAAGTTAGAATCCATCATGTAATTGCTCTCTAGTATTTTCTTCTTAAATAAAAATAATAAAGACATGATTCTTCTATAAAAAGTTTAAAATACAAGAACTCGAAAATTAAGACTTTGATAGGTTATACTTGAATTAGGTTTCTTGATAGCCTATACTTAGTTAGGGTTTGGGGTTGTTGATTTTATTTTTTTATTGAATTATCTAAAGATTTAGTTTGTTTTTATGAAAAGTAGTATCTTTGATGAGTTATACTTGCACACCACTTGATAGCTCATACTTAGGGCACTTTGAATAAAGATTAAACTAAAAAGATCAAATTTTTATGAGAGAAGAAAATAATAGAAGTAAGAACATGGTTGGAAACTAGTGGATTCTAGATCCTAGGCTAATTAGAACAAGCAAACTTCAATCCAAAATTCTTTGTTAATCCGTTAGACTATGGAATTAGTAAGAATCGCAAAACACTTTAGATCCCTGTGAGACGACCTGTACAGCGCTACAACGATACTGTGCGCTTGCAGTAATTTATCACATCAATATACATTTATCGCATTCATTATAACGAAATCCATTTGACAACATAAGTTGGACAAATTTTTCATGTCATTGTTTACGTGCTTGTTCAAGTCTATAGAGTGACTTAACAAGTCTACACACTTTCTTTTGACTTGAAACTACAAATCCTTCAGGTTGTTCTATGTAAATTTCTTTATTTAATTCACCATTTAAAAATGCTATTTTTACATCCATTTGAGGAAGCTCAAGACTATATAATGCTGCAAAATCAATTATTAATCTTATGGATGTTATTCTTATTACAGGTGAATATGTACCCAAATAATCGACACTTTCCTTTTGTCTATAGCCTTTTACTACAATTCTAGTTTTATTTTTATCTATAAACCCATCAGATTTTATCTTTCTCTTAAAGATTCATTTATAACCTAATGGTCTACTTCCTGAAGGAAGATCTATAAGTTCCCAGGTGTGATTTTGAATAATTGATTCAATTTCACTATTTACAGTTTCTTTCCAAATGGAGTTTCAGGTATAGACATAGCCTCTTTATAACTTTGAGGTTCCTTTTCTAACAAATATGTCAGAAAATCCGGACCAAATTATTTATTAACCGTGGCCCTTTTGTTCCGTTTAGGTTCATCCTCATTACTTTTATTTTCCAAAATTAGATTTTGTTTCTCTTATAACATCATCGTAAGTCATTTTAGGAGAACTTAGTTCATATTCTTTTCTAGGAAAAACATTCTCAATGAATACTGCATTTCTTGATTCAATAATAAAGTATTTATGTATTTCTGGATGATCTGATTTGAAAACAAAGAAACGATATGCACTGTTATTATATGCATATGCAATGAATATACAATCAATAGTTTTAGGTCCAATTTTAGTCCTTTTAAGAGTAGGAATTGCAATCTTTACAAGATATCTGCACACTCTTAAGAATTTTATAACTAGGTGCTTGACATGTCTATAATTCATAAGGTGTTTTGTCCAATTTCTTTTGGGGTATTTTGTTGAGAACAAAATTGGCAGAAAACAAAGCTTCCCCCATATGTTCTGGGGTAAATCAGAATTTATTAGCATGACATTCATCATTTCCTTTAAAATTTTGTTCTTACGCTCAGTAATTCCATTTTGCTGAGAAATATAAGGAGTAGTTGTTTGATATATAATACCATTATCAGCATTTCACCACCTCTATCACTTCTTAGTATTTTTATGTTTTTGCTAAGTTGGTTCTCAACTTCATTTTTATATTGTATAAACATTTCAATTGCTTCATTTTTGGTTCTTATTAGATATGCATAACAATATCTAGTACAATCATCAATAAAGATAATAAAGTATTTCTTTCCACCTCTAGTTTGAACAGATTTTAAATCACATATATCTGTATGAATTATTCTAGAGGTTCAGTACTAAGTTCTATAAAATGAAATGGAAGCTTAGTCTTTTTTGATTCAACACATATTTCAAATTTATCATCAAAATTTATATAAAAATTAGGTAATATATTTAAATTAATTAATCATTTAAAGTATAATAATTAACATGGCCTTATCTACCATGCCAAATATAAGGTAATTCACTCATATAAGCAGAAGAATTAATTTTATTATTATTAATTTTAGGGGCAATGATCATTACATTTATTTTAAACAGACCATTAGTAATATACCCCTTACCTACATATACACTATTTTTTGTAAGTACAAATTTATCAGACTCAAGTACAAGTCTAAATCCTTTCTTACTCAAAACTGAACCAGAAATCAAATTTTTGCAGACATCTGATACATGAAGTATATCAGTAATAGTAAATTCTTTTTCTGAAGTCATCTTTAGTACAATGATTTCTCATCTTTCAACCTTGGAAGTTTTAGAGTTACCCATGTAGAATAGTTCTCCTTCCACAGGTTCATATGTAGAAAACATCCACTTATTGGCACAAATATGGCGTGTGGCCCTAGTGTCCACCTACAATTCTTTGAAGTTGCCACCAACAAGGTTAATTTCGGAGACAACAGATGTAATATTTACATCTACATTTGCACAAAGATTTTTCTCTTTGGCCAAATTTGCATTAGGATGCTTTTTCTTCTTTTTTGAAAAATCTGGTGCCTTGTGCACACGCCAATTCTTTGCACGATGTCTAGACTTGTCGCAGTTGTAGCACTTGCCATTGAATCTCTTCGAGTCGCCACTCTTAGAGCCTTCACCATTGTGCTTTCGCTTCCTGTCATTAAACTTATTGGAATTTTCCATAATGTTAGTTTTAGAAACATTGTATGGATTTTTATTTTTCTTTTTAGAAATACGGTTGTCTTCTTCAATCTTTAATCGTACAATTCGATCTTCAAGTGTCATTTCTTTACATTTATACTTTAGCTAATATTTGAATTCTTTCCAAGATGTTGGCAATTTTTCAATAATTGTAGCCACTTGGAAGGATTCACTAATAGTCATACTTTCAGCATGAATTTCATGAATGATCACTTGAAGATCTTATACTTTGTTGATCACGTTTTTAAAATCAACCATTTTATAATCCAGAAACACCTACTACATATTTTTTAGAACTGGTATTTTCTGTATTATATTTCTTATCTAAGAACTCCCAAAGTTCCTTAACAGTAGCAATTAAATTATATACATTATATAGCATATTGTCTAATCTATTGAGAATATAATTCTTACACAAGAAGTCTGCATGTTTCCATGCATCAACCTCTTTCGCAGACTACTAATCATCTTTTTCAAGAGTCGGCACAGTTTCCTTCAAATACTTGGCCAGATTTAGTGTAGTGAGATAGAACAATATTTTCTATTGTCATCTCTTAAAATTTGTGCTACTGAACTTCTCTAGTTTCTCATACTGACTTGAGAGTATAGTTGGAGTAATCATTGTGGGAGTTATCATAGTGGACATATCAGATGTAGATACAGTGGCTATCTACAGTCACAAGATTTATCTATCTTAATTTTCTAATAAATTTTAATTCTCTAATAGAAAATTTGAAAATCAATTTTTACTTCAGGCCATAATATCAACTAAAATTTCTTAAACAAAATTTTCTTCCTCTAAATAGAATGTAACTAATTTTTTTCCAGAAGCAAATAGATTTAGATATGAAATAATTAGTGATTGAACACTATTATGACAGAGTTCTAATTTTTCTTTAGTTACACAACAATATTTAAATCTATCTAACAAACAGTTTTAAAATTGTTGGTTGTAATTAGACAAAATTAGTACTGTATAAAATATTAATATTCGGAAGATTGTTGTCAACTTGAACCAGAATTATTATTAGATTATTTTTAGAGATTGAACAGAAGATAAGTAATCTAAATTGATTTAAATATTATATATAAACAGTTTACTTTTGGAAGCAGCAGAATATATATATATATATATATATATATATATATATATATATATATATATATATATATATATATATATATATATATATATATATATATATATATATATATATATATATATATATATATCTATATATGTGTGTGTGTGTGTGTGTGTGTGTGTGTGTGTGTGTGTGTGTTATTAGTTTAAATTACTAGATAGAATAATGTAAAACTGAATTAGAATATTTTACTGGTTGAAGGATGACTGTATGCAGAAGATGGATGCAGATTGGATGACGATAGGAAGATGATCGATGCTAGTGTTGTACACTATCTCCTTAAAACCGATTCGCCCTCCACCATTCTGCTTCTAGATTATAGTTGGCGTTGGTTTCCCAAAAGACAACGATCTACTACAACCGGAAGAAAGCCGTAATCATGTTGCCTTTGGCAAATTCAATAAAAAATACTCTCCGTTTGTATGTGGTGTGATGCATGACAAAAGAGAAGAAGAGAACTATTCTTCTGAAAACAAAAAACTGCAGTCTGAAGATAGTTTTTGTCTGCAGAAGAAGGAAGAAAAAGAGAAAAAATGTACTGTACTTAAAACGATTCTAGACAGACCTATTTATGGGCAATTCAGACAACCGTTAACTAACAGACACGACAGTTGTTAACAGTTGTGACCGTTTAACGATTAACTGTTAATAGACGGCCGTTAGATCTCAATAGTCAGATCCTAACGGCTAACAACCCTTAACGGGCGAAGTTCCAAGTGCGCCACTAAAGCGTCCAATGCGACCTAAATGCCCATTTGTGCATGTGCGGGCGGTGTGGTGCTCAAGATTTCTCCTCTTATTACATAAGTAATAACATAGAGCAAACAATTCTATATAAACTCATATCCTAACAATACTCTAACCGTTATGGGACTATTTTTTTTCCTTTTGTTCCTTTACTATGCATTCCACTTTGAAGCAATTCTCTATTCACCTAATTCATTTATTTTTGAACTAGTGAATCGACTCAAAAATTTAATATCCAAACACACATAAATTCAACAGCATCCTCGTCTCTGGTCAAGTTGAAGAGGTGTGGATATAATGATGCTAATGGTACACGTGTGCACCATCTGTTCTCCTAGAATGAAACCATATTTCCCTTTCTATTTTTGTAGGACAACCTAGGCCAAAAAAATACTCCTTGATGAATTTATTCATATTCGCAGCAGAATTTTGTTGCTTTCCTTCCATTGAATTAACTTAAATTACAATGAAAGTGAATAAGAAAAAGAAAGAACAAACGAGAGGATTTTATATCTCAATCGCTCTCTTTTACAAAATAGTGTGGGATCTATGTGGCGATGGGATCTGTCAAGCAGCTCCTTTGGACGATCTGACGTCGAACTCTTCTCTTGAAGATGGCGGCCGACTGTAGAACTGATCTTCTCTGGTCTTGATTCGTTCAAGGCTCTATGCGTAACTCGAACTTCTCCAAAACTCCAGAAAAAGATCTCAGATGCCGAAAAAAGACCCCTAAGGCTTCCCCAAGAGGGTATTTATAGCCTTAGGATCATATGAGAGTTTCTATCTAAATAGAATTTGTACTCATCAAGAATTCCAATCAAATATCTTAGTTTTAATTTAAATTTCTTGATTTAGAGTTCTGATCGGACTTAATTTGGGTATTTGAATAAGCCCAAATCATAATCTCAATCAATTTGAGATTCTAGTTATCTGCTCACACGGAGTTAATCGCATCAAATGCGGAGCTAAAGAACCAGAACGCGTAGTTATTGATTAGCACCGCGTTTTTCTCAAACGCGAGGCTAATATAGCCAAACGCGGAGCTACAGAGTTAGCTCCGCGTTCTGTTGTGGAAAACTCTATTTACTTAGAAATTTTCACTGCCAACAGAACCCCCTCCAAAGTTTTCAAAATGGCTTAGAACTTAGCAAATTTTGAAATACTTTAGATCTTCAAACAGAAAGCGCGGAGTTAAAATACCAAGTTTATCTCGCGTTTTGTTACCACGCAAAGTTAAGTAGCTTCGCTTTTCAGTGAGTAATTGCTCATTAACTATTTAGTAATTACTTAGTAATTGCTCAGTAATTACTCTGAACCTTGCGCCGAATACCAAGAGGCAGGTGCTCTTTTTTAAATAGAGTCTTTAACTCTTTTTCCTCACTTCATTCAAAGAATCCAGAAATCTGAGCTCCAGCGACTGGGCGACTCATGCGAACGAGCGGTCATTTGATCGGACTTCGTTCAATTTTCCATAGATTTTCATCATTAGGATGTCATCTAAGAAGAGTACGGCGTCACGCGCCTCCTCACCATCGGCGGCCGTCGTTAGCAGCGGCCGAGGGAGCGGATATAGCGGTGAACAAGTTCATGCCGCACCCATTGGAGGTAGAAACCTCAACTTTGCGGACTCCTTAGAACAATTTTTAAGTGTTTTGGCTCGGTTTTAACCGATCAACCATTTTTGAACCGGCGAGATCGCCGTTCTCCAGCCGAAAGGTGTTCGCCATGAAAATTGAATTTCTCTTTACTGACAATCTTTCAACAAAGGATTACAATCTAACGGTTTTTCGCTTATAAAAGATGAGGAAGATGGACTTCCTCTTTGTTTAAGGTTGGGTTTCTAGGTAGCTATGGAGGACGATCCTGCTCTCCGTTGACACTCCGTACAACCTCTCACAGTTGGCTAAAAGAAAGAAAGAAGGGGCTCTTTGCTCTTGATCACAAGGGGTAATTTCTGGAAGAAGATATCTGTCTCTGTCTGCGTCTGTAGAGTGTCCGTCCCTCTCTGTCTAGCTGTTTCTCGTGTCTCTTTCGCTCCCTGCCTTTTATAGGGGGTTTGGAGTAACGTCCCGCCATATTTTGCTCGACCGTTAGCTCCCACTACTCGAGAAGTGCCACCATATTCGGTAGGCAGTTGCTCCCACGACCGAAGTGACGCCGCTGCATTCGTTTGGTAGTTAGCCCCACGATCCGAGGTGGCAACTCTGCTATTCGGGTCGGGTGACTTTGTATTAAACCCCTACCCGAAAGCTATAGGTAGTGTCGCGAATCTCAACTTTAGATTCGCGAACCTGTTCTGTCGTCTGGGTCGCGAATCTCAGTTTCTTAGACTCGCGGATCTCAGTTCTTTAGATTAGCGGATAAGATGAGTTGCGGGCTTCCGTCTCTGAATTCGTGGATCTGCTTTGCTTTTCCAGAATTTTTCGCCGACAAAACCCCCTCCAAAGTTTCCAAAAACTCTCATGACTCTTAAGGAGTTTTGGAATACTTTGGATATAATTGTTCTGTATTAGAACTTCCATTGCGTTTGTTTGAAGTCTGTGACTCTGTATTAGCGCCACTACTGCTCTTGCTTTTGAAGGAACACGTCTCTGTATTAGGGGCGCGACTCTTCATCTTTGAATAGAAGACGACTCTGTATTAGGGTCGCAAATTGTCGCTTCGGAAGGAGCACGTCTCTGTATTAGGGGCGCGAGCCTTCATCTTTTGGGTAGAAAGCGACTCTGTATTAGGGTCGCGAACTGTTTTCGGAAGGAACACGTCTCTGTATTAGGGGCGCGAGCCTTCATCTTTTGAATAGAAAACGACTCTGTATTAGGGTCGCCAATTGTCTTCGGAAGGGGCGCGTCTCTGTATTAGGGGCGCGAGCCTCTATTTTTGAGTAGAAAGCGGCTCTGTATTAGGGTCGCGAATTCTTGTTTTGGAAGGAACAAGTCTCTGTATTAGGGGCGCGACTCTCCATCTTTGAGTAGAAAGCGGCTCTATATTAGGGTCGTGAATTCTTGTTTTGGAAGGAACACGTCTCTGTATTAGGGGCACGACTCTCCATCTTTGAGTGGAAAGCGACTCTGTATTAGGGTCGCGAATTTTTATTTTGGAAGGAACACGTCTCTGTATTAGGGGCGTGAACCTCCAAAAGCGGCTCTGTATTAGGGTCGCAAATTGTTTTTGGAAGGGAAACCGACTCTGTATTAGGGTCGTGAGCTTTTTGCGGGAAGGCTGGCAAGCAGTTGCTTTCCTACGACGTCAGATTCGAGGCGCTTTTTTGAGCCGCATTAAATGAGAAGGTATCCACACGATTCGAGCCGGATATCATGTCTGTCTGGAGATCTCAGCCGTCCAATCATCGGCTATATAATCTTCACTTTACGAGAGAGGCTACCCTTATCTCAAGAAATTTTAAATCTGAATTTTTCGTTAGAGCTCCTCAGACTTCTCGTCTTCAATCTCTCATAGCTTTTGATTCGAAGGGTTTTCTCAATCTGCAAAAGATGCCAAAGAAATCTTCTTCCTCTGATGCTGCCGTCAGTGGTCGTCAAGATCCTCGAGCAACTTCCAGTTCGATAGTGGTTCGGCAAGAACCCTTGCTTGGAGGTAATAGAGAAAACTTTCGAAAGACAGTCCCTTTCTTATCATTTTTTTCTACTTTGAATCTGAATGTCTTTTGCAGTCGACTATGCCTTGAATCCTTGGCCTAAAGAGCATTATTTCGGATACTCTGATGGTTATGATGGGGAGAAAGAGTTCAGATTCGGTCATGTCTTCCCACCTTGTACAACATCAGACAGCCAAGAGAGAGAAAATAAGATTCTCCACCCTTCTCGTTCAACATTGCGAGAGCTGATGACCAATGTATCTTTTGAAGGAGATAATCGGTCTCCGTTACCCAAACCTGTCTTTTTGTTTGGGGACCATATTTCAATGCCCGACAGTGGTTTGGAAGATGGCGATTACAAGTGGCTTCGCCAAGTTGAAGGTCGCCACTTGTTTCTCCCCAATATGGAAAGATCTTATCCATTCTTATTCTTTCAGTCCCTTTCTGTGCCCAGGCGAATGGACTGTCATATAAACAGGCCACAAGACGGTATCTTGTTGGGTGGCTTCAATGCTCAAGGTGCTTTTCCTCGTGGTAGTGGAAAACACTTTTGTGGATTGCTTCCAGGACTGCTTAAACATGACCTCCCCAAAGGCGAGGTTCCCATAATTGCGCAGACTTTCCTCCACCGATTTACCAATGCGCAAGGAGAATTTCCTGTTCAGGATTTTCGTCCCCCTGGATGGGTTCATTGCTCTTCAAAAGGAGTGTGGGCAGTCTTGACTAACTTCTTCTCGAAAACCTTCGGGGATCAGCTTCATTATGCGGGGCTATATCGTGCTATCAGGGCTGTTCAGCACGGTATTCCTGCTAGTAGATTTCATTTTTTTGTTTTACTGGAATTGTACAATCCTGATACTTGTACAGTCTTTAGCCCTCGTGGCGAGTTGGGTTTTGCTCTTCACGAAATGTATGAAATTTCGGGCTTACCCATGGGAGATATCCCGTACGAAGAGTATGTCCCTACCGGGGAAGAACTCCATATGTTAAAGACTAGGGACCCTTTGATTTATAATGCTTACTGGGAATTGCTTTGCGACTACCATATTTGCACCCACACATCTGGCACCCGTAGTTTGAAGCCAAAGAAGTGGCTGCAGTATCTTCTGCCCAATTTCTCTAAGGGTAGTCTTAACTTTACTCGCCTTCCTCCAGTTTCTGAAAAGGAAGTTGAGAGAAAGATCGTCAGTTTCGGGACAGATGCTTATATCGCTGAATCTGACGAGGACGTCTTCAAGGCTGGGACGTCCTTTGAAAGTTTTCACTATCAGGCCCTCCAGCCTTTGTCCGATCCTGCCTTCTTGGCGGGCTTCTTAATGGTATGGCTGAAGAAGTGTGTTATTCCTTTGTAGGAAAACATACCCATTAGGGCCGTATACCCAGCCGTCCTACTAGCATTTGGTAGGCTGCTCAGTTTGTTGCCTGCGATGGTTTGCAGCATCCAGAGCGGATTGAGGAGATTATCTGACAAATTCTGCCAGGTGAAGAAGGAGCAAAGGAAGAAAGGAGATCCGGTCATTAAGACTCCCAATCCGCGTGTAGAACTTCCTTACACTAATTTGATGGCTTGGCTGGTTCTACACTGTCCCACTTTGATGAGTCCTGCAGATTCGCAGATTGACCTAAGTGCTCCCAAAGTGCAGCACTATGAGAGGTCGCAGTGGAAGGGAGGCTACATGGCCGCGATTCGCAAAAACCTTGATCATTTCTCAACTTTTGAGTTGTTCAGATGTTTTCCATACTCCCCGAATGCTGGGTACGGAGAAGAATTCGCGGACACTGTAGGTGTCGATAAATTTACTACCCTCTCCTCGGGATGTTTCTAGTGGTTGATAAACATCCGCCCAGGGCATCTGGTTCTTCGTTTGGGAAACTTTTGCTATATCGAACCTTATTACCCGAGTCGCTTTGCCCGACAGTTTGGGTAAAATCAGCTCTACGTTGGCAATCCCAACAGAGAATTAAGCTTCGTTGGGAATGTTCTTGAGGGAGCTCGAGCTTGGTTTCACTTTGTCGCTGGTGGAACCCAAGCCAAATTTAATCTTCCGCTCAAAACTCCGAATTCGAGTATGAGCTTCTGCTTTTGTAAATGGTTTGTGGATGCTAACTCCGCTCCTCAGAGCTTCAACGTACACCATACCAGTCTGCGGAAGATCAGATCCTGGTATGCCCAGAAAAAGAAGGCTGGCAGCACAAAAGTGGCAGGAATGGAGGACTTCAGGGGGGACAGTGCGTCTGATGAGTCGGAACAAAAAGAAGAGAACACTGATGCACCGGTTCAGGCTGCTTCCTTTGATGCTTCTCCAGATCCGGCGTTGAGGAAGATTTCTCCTCCACCGCAGTCTTCTCCTGAGAAGTCTTTACATACGCGAAAGAGGCTACGGCGTCTCAGCGACTTGCCTACCATTCTGCGGAGAACTGATTTGCAGAGCACCCTGTCTGGGACAGGAACTGCAGCACTCACTTTGATTTCTGAATCCCTTGTTGAGGAACCTGAGGAGGAGGAAGATGACTCATCTTTGATTCTCCGTTCCCTTAAGAGGCGTCGGAGTCAAGGATCTGTTCTCTGCAGTGATCATATTCCTGTTACTCAAGAGGGTTCTTCTATTGGCCAGGCCGACGTTGAAGTTGGTGCTCCTTCGGCTTTACCATAGGGCTCTGTGGTTCCTGTTGCTCAGGACACTGCTGATGAAGTGCAAATCATTGGGGAGACCCGCGCACCAGACTCTCCAAAGGCAGCACCCCCTTCCGAAGATAAAGATGAATGGGGCGACGATGATGACGCTGTTGGCAGTGAAAATTTTTAAGTTAAAAGGATTTTCCACAACAGAACGCGGAGCCAGTTCAGTAGCCCCGCGTTTGGTAATATTAACCCTGCGTTTGAATGAAACGCGGAGATGTTTAATAGCTCCGCGTCGATTCCGCAGTCTGGCTTGTATTAGCCTCACGTTTGAGTAAAACGCGGAGATGTTCTATAGCTCCGCGTTTTGGTTAGCTAGCGCCGCGTTTTGATGCGATTAAAGCTCCGCGTAAGCAGATAACCAGAATCTCAAATTGATTAAGATTATGATTCTGGGCCTATCCAAATACCCAAATCAAGTCTAATCAGAATTCCATCAAAACTAAGATATTTGATTGGAATCCCTGATAATGACGAGTTCTATTTAGATAGAAACTCTTGTATTAATCTGGGGCTATAAATACCTTCCTGGTGAAACCCTAGGGGTCTTCTTTTTGGCATCTGAAGTCTCCTATCGATCCTTTGGCAATTCAAGTACGCGAGAGAGCCTTGAAGCCTTTGCTGATCATCTTCTTTTCGGCAATTGAGATATTTTTCTGAAATCTTAGAGAATTCAAGTTACGCACAGAGCCTTGAGTTCATGAAGATCAGAGAAAATCACCATCTTCTTTCTGGAGTTCTTGAGAAGTTCGAGTTACGCGAGAGAGCCTTGAACAAATCAAAACCAGAGAAGATCGTCTATAGTCGGCCGATATCTTTAAAAGAGAAGATTTCAACGTACCGATCGTCCACGGGAACTACTATAGATCCCATCGCCACAGATCCCACAATATTGTAAAAGAGAGAGATTGAAGTATAAAATCCTCTCGTTTGTTCTCTTTATATATCTTGTTCACTTCTATTGTAATCCAAGATGTGTTCAATGGAAGGAAGCGAAGAAACTTTTGCGACGAACAAATTGGCGACCACAGTGGGAGCCATCTCTTTCACTGATGAAGAGATTGTGGCGCAATCGGACGTTGACTTGATCGGATCCGAAGTAGACACACTGGTCGTTGAAATCGACCAGCAGAAGTATGAGGAGTTCTTCTCCTCCGGATCAGGTGACTTGGATGAGACACGGCACTATCGTCGCATGTACTCCGATGTACGAGTGACGGGTAGAAAGGTATCCACCGAGAGACGGGGATCCTTGGAGACTGCGGCTATAGAGCCGGAGTTCACACGAGAAATCCTAGCCGAGGATGAGCTTCCGATTGCCGAAGAAGACTTGGGAACTGGGCTGACCAGGACCCAACTCCGGAGCAGGAACCGGAGAGCGAGGCGTAGAGCCCTCAAAGCCCTCTTTGGACGCGGAGCTAACACCAGAGGACGCGAGGCTATGGTCCCTCGCAAACTGGCTCGCGCTACCCGCGAGACCAATCTTTACCGCATTAAACGCGAAGATGCAACTTGCCTTTAAAGCAAGGAAAAGCCAGCGTGTGATTTTCCACGCGAGGCTGATACTAAGCCAAGCAAGAGACGCGAGGCTGGTAATACTGGCGAGTTACACAAGATTCCTGACACTCACGAGTTACGCGAGTATAAAAATTATTCAAAACCAGCGTGTGATTCTCCACGCGAGGCTATTACTGAGCCTAGCGAGAGACGCGAAGCCAGTAAGGGTTGCGCTAGTCGCAGAATACCCAACACTCGCAAGTTACGCGAGTATAAAAACTCTTCAAAGCCAGCGTGTGATTCTCCACGCAAGGCTATTACTGAGCCTAGCGAGAGACGCGAAGCCAGTAAGGGTTGCGCTAGTCGCAGAATACCCAACACTCGCGAGTTACGCGAGTATAAAAATTATTCAAAGCCAGCGTGTGATTCTCCACGCGAGGCTATTACTGAGTCTAGCGAGAGACGCGAAGCCAGTGATACTTGCAATAAACGCAAGATTTCTGACACCCACAAGGAACGTGAGGATGATTGGCAGATAGTTGTTAGTCGTAAAAACCGCGCTAAGCGCGAAGCTATGATCTGCAAAGATAAGCCAGCGTGCAAGAACTTCCCTCCACGCGGGGCTATTATTCCAGAAGCTAAACTTCCAAGGACACACCAAGCCAGCGAGAAACGCGAGGCTAGTGTGGATAAGCACGGAGCTATTCTTCAGGCCCGCAATGTGAAACGCGAGGCTATTCCTAAGCCACGCGAGGATCGGTCCAACCCCAGAGTCAGGGTTGATCAGTCAAAGAAGCTTCAGTGGGTTCCCAAACATTCTCAAGAGTTGAATGGACCTTTTGACTCCATGGCTAGAGGCGCTGATCTCAGGGAATATCTCTCTAAGAAGAGAGGCATAGACCAACTTCAAGTTGAACATATCTGCCATTGCCAGTAACTTGTGACAGCAGTATCAGCCGTGATGGACAACTGTGGCTGCAGCAAGAACATGATATCTGTGTTCGACCGATTAAACGAGTCAAACCAGAATCCTGCTAAGAAGACAAGAACCACTTCCCTGAAATAATGGAGAGCTGTAACTTCCAACATGGTAGGAAAAGGGAGGAAAATTGCAGAGACGGATGATGATTCAGAATCGAGCGATGAAGAACCTCATCGTGTTACTCGACTAAGATCAGGAGCCGTCCCGCCCCGAAATTATAAGAAGCTCGCAGGGGGTTCTTACGACGAGGACAGCGATAATTCCGCTATAGCCTCGCCTCCATCCTCTACATCGTCTCTGCTACAGAAGTCAGCATCGCATATGGCAGATAAGTCTGACGATATCAATCAGAGGTTTGAAGCTCAAGAAAAGATGATTTGAGAACAACAAAAGATGATTGAAGGACTCAAAGTCATGCTATCGAGATTTGTTGAAGATAATGCCAAAAAGGGCAAAGAAACTTTGAATGAAGAAGAACAGGAAGAGAAAGCCCACTCGATGCATGAGGAAGAGGATAGATTTTCTTTCCATGATCCGCATGGCGAAAAGATAGAAAAGCTGCAGAATCAACTCGAAGTTTTAATGCGTAAAAAGGAGTTGAAAGAAGCTGGGGTCTCAAGATCGTATCCTCCTGAATGGGATATGATACCTTACCCACCAAAGTATAAGCCGCTCAAGTTAGAGCCATACGACGGGAGGGGATCGCCCAGTCAGCATATATATTACTTTTTGTCCCAAGCAGGACACTTAATGGGTAATGATCCCATTATGACCAAAGTATTTGCAAGTACTTTGCGAGGGCCTGCCTTCACTTGGTTCATGCAGTTGCCCCCAGGTACTATTAATACCTGGTTAGATGTCGAGAAATTATTTCTCTCACGTTTCTTTGAAGATGACACCGAGATTACGGTTCATTCCCTCCTTGCAACTAGACAAGGAGAGCAAGAAGCGGTTAAAGATTTTATAGAAAGGTTCCGGAAGAAGTCCGTACATTGTAAACACGGAATGATCCAGGAAACTCTAGTCGAGACCTGTCGACACAATCTTAAGACCAATGTGCTCCTCAAAATGGGGGCCGCAAAGTCCAAGACGTGGAGAGACCTGCTCAAACAAGGAGAGCAAGCTGAAGACTTGATTCGCCGAGTTAAAGAGTCCCGCGGGTCAAGAAGTGCTGGGGGTAGTAAGCCATATACTCAAAACAACAGCAATAAAAATAAAGGGAAAGCAGTGATGTCGTCAGAACCTACTCCTCAGAAAATCGGTCCTCCGCCAGAGCCGAAGCCTCAAGGTCAGCGAGGATCAAGGCAAATCAGACCGCAACAAGAAAGGAATTACACTTTCAAGGCGGAACAAACGCATATCCTCTTTCACCTGCTCCAGAAAAAGGGAATGCTAAAACTTCCGGAAAACAAGAAGCCAGAAGACGCTGGTAAGACTAAAGATCCCAATTACTATCTCTATCACCGGAATGTTGGGCACCCTACCCGAGATTGTTTTCCCCTTAAGAACAGAATCCAAGCACTAATAGAAGCTGGGGTTCTGACGCTTAAGGAAGAGCAGAAGAAGGTCACTGCCAATATGGCAATCATAGTGGTTGGAACCCACGAGTTCCCCGCAGGAGTGACCCCAATACCGAAAGGTAAGATGGTTACAAAGAATCTTGATCCGCACAACAAAGCCCAAGAGGGACTTGTCCCCGTAATAACCCAGAAGGGGGAAGTTATGTGGGTTCATCCTGACCTGCTGGAAGATGAACAATGGACTACTTCAAAAGTTCAAGAGAAGAAACGGGCTGTTAATACCATTTCTGCGGATATAAAGGAAGAATATATAGCTTCAGGAGCATTCACAGATTATGAAGAAGAACCCGAAACTATGGCCACTCATCAAGATGGGGCAGGCCCTTCCGGTACTCGATTTGGAAAGACATATCTTAAGGACTACACTAGAGTTGATCCAAAAGATATCTATGCAGAACTCGTAAAGCCTGCGAAGCAAAAAGGACTTCGTTTCCAGAAGAATCCTACCAGAGATGAAGGAGCCAAAGAAACTCCCTTCGAATTTGACATAATTGCACAGTTGGCTAACATCCCAGCGCGAGTGACGCTTTACGAATTGTTGAGATTATCAAAATCAACACGTGAAGCTCTAAGAGAGGCCTTGGCAGACTCTGAGTCGTTCCTAGCTCAGATTGTCGAGCCGGCCATCGAAGAACGGGACTCTTGCCCCCACTGTCATCAAGTGAGGAGGCAAGCCACAAATCATCTTCTCTCCAGAAGACATGCAGGTGAGGAATATAAAGCATAATAGGCCTTTATATTTCACCGGATATGTCGGGTCCACAAAAGTTGACCGAATTCAGATTGATCCAGGTTCTGCACTCAGTGTCATGCCCAGTAGATTGATGCAGCTGTTGGGGATTTCCCTACATCGCTTGACACCTACACACACTACCATCTATGGATTCAACGCTAATAATAGCCATCCTCTTGGTAAAATCCGATTGCGGTGTCAAATTGGAGACTTGAAAACGGAGGTTACATGCTACGTAATTGACGCTGATACCTCCTATAATATTTTATTGGGGCGACCTTGGATCCACGCTCATATGATAGTTCCGTCGACTCTTCACCAGTGCATGAAATATTGCGATGAGGAAGGAGAGGTCCGGACACTAATTGCGGACAAGCAGCCATTCAAAGGGTTGGAGAATTACTTCACAGATACTGCACTCTACAAGCCAGCACATGAAACCTCCAATGACAGTCTTAGCAAGTCTCCAAAGCCCGACGACAGTGGCAATGAAGCCGACACTGAGTACGAGCTTCCTGAGGAAGACGACGGGGGTGATTATGAAATCAACCCCCACTTAGATTTTAGTCTGGGTATTGACGATGATCTAAATGATGTAATCGAAAGTGAATGGGTTATTAATGAAAGTATAAGGTTGATCTATGACCATGCTATAGCTACTGAATCAGAACCCTCTTGTACTTCTACCGAAGTGGATGGCCTATCCGAACTTGAAGTTCTGGCGGCATGTCATTTGCCACTTAGGTCATCCCTCCTCTCTCAGTCTAAAATAGCTAAGGAGAATGGTCACTACTTTGAAGTGCCTCCTCAAAGAGGATCCCAAAGGCCGATTATGTTCGGTAAAGTAATTACCTCACCTTGCCGAAAACAAAGCAGTGAAAGTGATGAGCAGACATCACCCCAATTTCACCTATATGGACAGAAGTCTCGACAGATGATGGAGAAAATGGGATATAATCTTATCCAGAAGCCGGGATTAAACTTTGGAAAAGGGCGGCGGAATCTCATACCCTCGTTTAGACCGAGAGGAAAGAGCCCTGATTATTATCAGAAGACCCGCAGGGGGTTGGGTTATGTATCTAATCCATCTTCGTCACCATTAAAAGATGAAGAGAGTTTTTTGGCCAAAGAAGAAACATCTTCACCAGATCATGATTCGGATATAAGCACCGGTGCTTGGTTTCAATCTTTGACAATCAATATGGTTTCAGCCGCGCCAGAAAGCGACGAGGAACCAATTGACGTTCAAGATGATGCTTGGGCTAGGCATATGGATACTCTCTGAGATGTCCGCTTTGAACAGCGTGACCCGCCCACAGAAGACAAATTAATACAGGTTAACATGGGAACGGAAGAAAATCTGAAACCCATTTTCATAAGCGACACACTAACTCCTTTAGAAAAGGAGGAACTTATATCTCTTATCAAAGAGTATATAGATGTGTTCGCATGGAGTTATGAAGATATGCCTGGGCTTGACCCTCAAATTGCCACACACCTGTTAAATATTAAAGAAGATGCTAAGCCTGTCAAACAACAGCAAAGGCGTTTTCGACCGGAATTGATGGAGGCAATAGTTGCTGAGGTCAATAAGCTTATAAAATCCGGGTTTATCCGAGAAGAGCAGCATCCTGATTGGGTTGCCAACATAGTGCCAGTTCGTAAAAAGAACGGCAAAATCCGGATATGCATCGACTTTCGGGATCTCAACACTGCATGTCCCAAGGATGAATTTCCACTCCCCATCACCGATGTGATGATTGATAATACTTGCGGTTATGAGAGGATGTCCTTTATGGATGGCCTCTCAGGTTATAACAAATCAAGATGCACCCGGATGATGAAAAACATACAGCTTTCAGAACGCTACTGGGGGTATACTGTTATACGGTGATGCCATTCGGATTAAAGAAGGCAGGTGCCACCTACCAACGCGCAATGAGTGCCATATTCAAATAACACTTGCGCAGAACAGTGGAGTGCTATGTGAATGACTTAGCAGTTAAAAGCAAAGACAAAGGAGATCATCTTCATGATTTAAGAGTGGTCTTCGATCTTATGCGGAAACATCACCTGAAGATGAATCCTACCAAGTCGTTCATGGGGGTATCCAGCGGGAAGTTTCTGGAGCTCATAATAACTTCAAAAGGAATTTTTCTCGACCCTGAAAAGGTAAAAGCGATTAGCGAAATGCCGCCTCCCCGCAATCTTAAGGAATTAAGGGGATTACAAGGAAACCTCGCTTATATTCGGCGCTTCATATCCAACTTATCTGGACGATGCCAACCATTCTCCAAACTTATGAAGAAGGGAGTGTCTTTCATATGGGATGAGGCATGTCAGCAGGCATTTGATGACCTCAAGGAGTACCTTACTAGGTCTCCTGTACTAATGGCACCAGCCCCTGGGCAGCCCTTCCTTATATATGTAAGGGCCATGGATAATGCTTTAGGAGCATTACTTGCTCAATATAATGAGCACGGTCATGAACATGCCGTCTACTATTTAAGTAGGACGATGATTGGGGCCGAACAGTGGTACACCCCGATTGAAAAGGAATGTTTAGCCCTAGTGTTCGCCGTTCAGAAAATGCGACACTATCTTTCTGGGCAAACAATTCACGTCATATCATGGGTTAATCCCCTGAAGATTCTGATGACAAAACCAGGGGCTTTAAATGGCCGACTGGCAAAATGGGCCTTGCTACTGTCGCCCTATGACATACATTTCGTTCCTCAAAAGGCGATGAAGGGACAGGCAACTGCCGATTTTCTTGCAGACCACCCAATTCGGTCTAATACCAAACGGATGTCAGGGGTCAACACAGTTAGCAAAGAGCAACCTTGGCAAATGTTCTTTGATGGTGCTGCCAGACGATCTGCTGCTGGAGTGGGGGTTGTACTAATATCCCCACATAAACATATATTGCCTAATGGTTACTCATTAACAGAACCGTGCACTAATAATGTAGCGGAGTACAACGCGCTCATTATCAGCTTAAAAATAGCTCTGCGACTGGGGGTGAACCATCTAGAGGCATATGGAGACTCTAAGCTCATCGTCAATCAGATGACAGGTGAGTATGAAGTCAGACATGAAGCCCTCATCCCCTATCATCAGCTAGCTATTGAGCTAGTAGGATATTTTGAACAATTTTACATATACCACATATCTCGAAATGAGAACATATATGCAGATGCTCTTGCTGCATTAGCCGCAACACTGGCAATCCCGCCAGGTGATGCTAAAAACATCACCATTGGTAGTAGAGAACTCCTCCACCCAGACGTGGTATCTCAAGCCGAAGAGGTATGCCAGATTGGCTTAAAGTTAGAACCCCGTGATTGGCGATTTCCGTTTGTGGATTATGCCTTGCATGGGATATTACCAGAAGATCCTAAAGAAGCCACCTCAATAAAGAGGAAGGCCCAAAGATTTTATTATGACCATAAACTTCAGACTTTGTATAGAAAGTCAAGAGGTGGTCTATTGCTACGCTGCATATCGAAAGCAGAAGCAGAACAAGTGCTGAAAGAAACACATGATGGAGTATGTGGAGCTCATCAGCCCGGTCCCAAACTTGGAGACCGTATAAGAAGGCTAGGGTACTACTGGCCGAGCATGGTTACGGAAGCAATGGCATACGCTAAACGATGTCATGCATGCCAAATACATGCCAATTTTATTCATCAACCCCAAGAATACTTGCACAATACCATCGCAAGCTGGCCATTTGAGGCCTGGGGAATGGACATTGTGGGGCCAATAACTCCCCCGTCATCCAGAGGACATCGGTTTATTCTTGCAATAACCTATTATTTTTCAAAATGGGCCGAAGCCGTGCCCATGAAAGAGGTGAAAACGACAGATGTGATCAAGTTTATCAAGCATCATGTCATTTACCGCTTCGGCGTCCCCCGACGGATTATTCATGATAATGGTCCGCAATTCATCAGTCAGGGATTCTCCAGATTCTGCAATAAATTCAGAATCAAAGATATTGCTTCAACGCCGTATAACCCGCCGGCTAATGGGTTAGCTGAAGCCTTCAACAAGACGATTATTAAACTCCTTCGGAAGTTCATCTCTTCTAATAAACGAGATTGGGATGAAAAGCTAGGAGAATGCTTGTGGGCTTATCGCACCACCGTTCGCACCCCGACCAAAACTACACCATTCTCTTTGGTTTACGGAAGTGAGGCTGTCTTGCCTCTTGAAATCCAAATACCATCCTTGAGAGTGGCTCTAGCCACAAAGATGACGACAGAAGAGCGCCATCATCAAAGATTGCAAGAGCTAGAGGCGTTAGATGAAAAACGTCTCAGGGCTCAACAACAAATTGAGTTGTATCAAGCCCGAATATCTCAAACGTTCAATAAGAACGTCAAGCCAAGGACCTTTAAACAAGGAGACTTGGTTTTGGCTGTTAAAAGGCCAATGGTGCTAACCCACAAGACTAAGGGTAAATTTGAACCCAAGTGGGAAGGACCGTTTGTTGTGGAGACAGTATACTCCAGTGGAGCCTATCGCTTAATGAATCAAGATGGTGACAGAATGATGATACCGATCAATGGCAAATTTCTGAAGAAATATTATTCTTAGTAACCCTGGAGATACGAGTCTTCTTTTTCTTAGGCATGCGCAGTTTGGCGCCTCTGACCTAAACCCTGGTGTGTTTGGTTCTCAAGTTTGAACCACCTCCAGTCTTTTCCTGGGCATGCGCATTGAGCGCCTCTGATCTAAACCTGGTGTGTTTGGAGTACCCAGTTCAATTACGCGAGAGAGCCTTGAACCGCCTCCAGTTTGGTTCTCAAGTTTGAACCACCTCCAGTCTTTTCTTAGGCATGCGCATTGAGCGCCTCTGACCTAAAACCTGGTGTGCCCGGTTCTCAAGTTTGAACCGCCTCCAATCTTCTTCTTAGGCATGCGCATTGAGCGCCTCTGACCTAAACCTGGTGTGTTTGGTTCTCAAGTTTGAACCACCTCCAGTCTTTTTCTTAGGCATGCGCATTGTGCGTCTCTGACCTAAACCTGGTGCGTTTGGTTCTTAAGTTTGAACCACCTCCAGTCTTTTCTTAGGCATGCGCAGTTTGGCGCCTCTGACCTAAACCCTGGTGTGTTTGGTTCTCAAGTTTGAACCACCTCCAGTCTTTTCCTGGGCATGCGCATTGAGCGCCTCTGACCTAAACCTGGTGTGTTTGGAGTACCCAGTTCAAGTTATGCGAGAGAGCCTTGAACCTCCTCCAGTTTGGTTCTCAAGTTTGAACCATCTCCAGTCTTTTTCTTAGGCATGCGCATTGAGCGCCTCTGACCTAAACCTGGTGCGTTTGGTTCTCAAGTTTGAACCACCTCCAGTCTTTTCCTGGGCATGCGCATTGAGCGCCTCTGACCTAAATCTGGTGTGTTTGGAGTACCCAGTTCAAGTTACGCGAGAGAGCCTTGAACCGCCTCCAGTTTGGTTCTCAAGTTTGAACCACCTCCAGTCTTTTTCTTAGGCATGCGCATTGAGCGCCTCTGACCCAAACCTGGTGTGCTTAGTTCTCAAGTTTGAACAGCCCCCAATCTTTCTTTTAGGAATGTGTAATCAAGCACCTCTGACCTAAAAGATATGAATTGCCCAACGCCGACTAGGCAATGGGAAGAGAACAAGTTTCTCGCCAACCCATCATACTGGGGTAAAAGTATGAATTGCCCAACGCCGACTAGGCAATGGGAAGGGAACAAGTTTCTCGCCAACCCATCATACTGGAGTAAAAGTATGAATTGCCCAACGCCGACTAGGCAATGGGAAGAGAACAAGTTTCTCGCCAACCCTACCATACTGGGGTAAAAGTATGAATTGCCCAGCGCCGACTAGGCAATGGAAAGAGAACAAGTTTCTCGCCAACCCATCATACTGGGGTAAAAGTATGAATTGCCCAACGCCGACTAGGCAATGGGAAGGGAACAAGTTTCTCGCCAACCCATCATACTGGGGTAAAAGTATGAATTGCCCAACGCCGACTAGGCAATGGGAAGGGAACAAGTTTCTCGCCAACCCATCATACTGGGGTAAAAGTATGAATTGTCCAGCGCCAACTAGGCAATGGGAAGAGAACAAGTTTCTCGCCAACCCATCATACTGGGGTAAAGGTATGAATTGCCCAATGCTTTTATAGCAACGGGAAGAGGAGATTAAATTCCTCGCCAACCCATCATACTGGGGTAAAGGTATGAATTGCCCAATGCTTTTATAGCAACGGGAAGAGGAGATTAAATTCCTCGCCAACCCATCATACTGGGGTAACAGTATGAATTGCCCAACGCCGACTAGGCAATGGGAAGAGAACAAGTTTCTCGCCAACCCATCATGTTGGGCTAAAAGTATGAATTGCCCAACGCCAATTAGGCAATGGGAAGAGAACAAGTTTCTCGCCAACCCATCATACTGGGGGTAAGGGTATGAGATTAACTACCCAATGCTGATTAAAGGCAAAAGGGAGAGGAAATAAATTCCTCGACAACTCACCATACTGAGGGGAATAGCATGGCTAGCCCAACTCAAACGGTAGTTGGTAAAGGCCAATCAAACCCGTTGATAGCTGGGGATTTGCTAAAAATCCCATAAAACTTATCATAAAAACATGTAAAACTACTTTTTGATGACAGGTTATTTGTTGAGCAAGAAGATTTCTTAGCCAACCAATAAAAGAATCAAAAGGTAGTTATCATTTATTCATCATTTAAAGAATGGAGTTACAAAAGAAGTCTGAGAACCAATAAAGACCTTTCTTTTATTACAAGTTCTCATTACAAAAAGAATGAAGAATAAAAGTAAACTATGGATCTCCGAGATGCTTTAACTTACTCATCGCTTCGTCAACCACTCGACGACGAGTTTTCTCTATAGAGTATTGAGCCTGCCGGAGTAGATCATCATCATTCATTCCAACTTGCTAGATGAGATGCTGGCGAGACTCTTCCATAGTACGGCTTCTTATTGTCTCTTCCTGATCAAGTTGCTCCCGTTGAAGGATCAGCGCTTCCCGCTTCTTAACAACTTCCCCTAAATGGAGCTCGCTCTCTACTAAGATCGCCCGAGCATTGGCAATGGCCTCCTGGGCGCTGAGAATGGCAGCCTGGCTCCCCACAATTTCAGAGTTCACCAACTCCAAACCTCTAAGAATGGACTCCCGACTAGTCTGGAACCCTGCTAACGCTCGAGACCACTCTTCTTCTTGGCTCCTCAATTCTTCTCGACGAGCAACCAACTCCGCCCGAAGACGAGCCCATTCGATCCCAGTAATCGACTCAACATCCGCTTGGCGAACTGTGTTGAGTATGTTCATTTGCTCCTCCAAGATTCCAAAACGAGCCCGGTAAGGAGCTGCTCGGTCTCGTCCCCCAACTTCTTCGATGTTTTCCAAATAGCAGAATAATATTGGACGTGCAAAGTTGAAGAAATCATGGCCAGCAAGGACCATCTCGATGCATCTCCTTAGTAAACGCATAAAGTCGACGACACTCAAGTTGAAAAGTTCTTCAAGAGGATTTGAAGTGTCAACAAACCAAATAGGTAATGCTAAGGAAGATGTCACGGGCAAGGGAGCAGCGGCTACCGGTGTCGAAGAAGAAGCCCGTCCTTATACCAGGTTCATGACATGCGGGGCCAGTAAAGCCAATGCAGATCTGGTGGAATCAGGAACCTGAGAAGGAGGGCTGTTAATACAAGTCACCCGGGGAGCGCCACCAATAGGAGAAGATGGGGGGGTATCTCCACCAGAAGCTCCTCCGAAGGCAGAAGAAGCTTCAAATGAGAACTTCAAATTCTCCTCATCCCCGACTGGAAGACTAGAAGCCGGAGGAATTATAGGTGTCTCAACAGCCATTATAGTAGAAGACGTTAGAATCGCTGACTGAGAAAAAGAAGGCACGCCAACGACTGTGGGAAATGTCTCACTGGAACAAACTGGCGTTGGAGATGGCATGCTAGGAGAAGGTGTAGCCTCATTAGCAGCAGCTGCGATAATAATCTCAGTTCTCTCGTCACTTCCCAATTAGTCAATTGGGGGAATTGAAGAGGAAACAGAGGCAGGAGCCGGTGTGGAATAATCAGCCGCAAACTCGCCAGCAGAGCTACCCACACCACCAACGGAGCCGGAATGGTCCATCCTATCGTCAGACTCTACTTGGGTAGTCGAATGCATTGACGAGAGAAGTTGACCACCTGCATGTCAGAAGACCAGAAAAGCAGTGTTACGTTAAATAATAACGGGCAAAAGATAAAATGTTAAGGGCCATACCAGGCGATACAAGTCCAGTTATCGGACTTGAAGGGGGAGCCACTGTCGTTTCCAGCAATGTACCCGTCTCGCTACCCGTTAGTGGCGCCACAGGTTCTGCCACAGGCTCTACGGCCGAAGGAGCCGAAACCTCAGCAACGCTTGGAGCTTTAGCAGGCTCATCATCCCTTGCCAACGTTGGGGGTACAGCTGAAGCCAACAAGTCGGAAGCAAGTTTGATAGCCACTTCTTAGGAGGCTATCAAAGTTTCCTGTGCCAGTTTTTGCTTCTTACCCGGCCTTTTCTTTAAAGTGCCACGGCGTTTGAGAGTTGGACTCAAGGGACGACTGACAACAGGCTGAGGAGCTCCACCAGTACCAGTATTGTCGTCATCATCACCGGCATCATCGTCTGATTCGCTGGTGCTCGAAAGCTCAGCCGCAGCGCCAAGGAATTCTTCCATTCCTTTTATTCTTACTCTAGAAGCACCCTGGCGGCTAATGTAGAGGGCTTCAATCTCTTTGCAACAACTGCGATTGAGAGAGAAGCCGGGCGCATCAGCGTTTGCAATGCTGAACCATGTGCAGAAGCTGAGGGTCATTGCCAGTTCTGGCGCCTTCTGGGGCAAGGAGAATTCAGCCTCGGTTCCGCCTGCTGCGAAATGGAACCAGCCACGGGCACCTTCATACAAGTCTCCCTCGTGAGCAAGATCTTTATTTGGATTACCCACATAGAGTTGAGAGTATCCAAACTGGCGAGCAAAGCGACTCGGAGTGTATGGCTCGATCCGACACCCGAGATCTTGACGATACACCAAGTGTCCAGGACGGATGTTGAGAAGCCACCAGAATGCTCCTGCAGATAAAGTAGTGAACCTATCTGCTCCCACGGCATCCTTCAGCCTCATCCCATATCCTCTGCCGGGAAAGTCAGGGAAACACCGGAAGATCTCATAATTCTGAAAACTATGAAGAGTCTTCCGAATTTGAGACATATAATTCTGCTTCCATGAAGAGCGTTCATACAGTTCTACAAAGAAGCACTTTTCACCCGAATGACGCTCTGGCGCACTCATTAAAGAAGGACAGTGCAAGACGAGCCACGCCATCAAATAGGTGTAGGGCATCTCCACCCTAGGGTTTGGAGTTTTTGGCTGGGCAGTCTCTTTCGACTTGCCCTTTCCTTTCCCCTCGACCTTAATAGTGGGGAGGAAATCACGACAGAGCACCCTCAGTCCATACTGCAAATTGCATACCATGGCGGGAAGAAGTCCAAGGGGTTGGCCATATGCGAGAAGAACCGCTGGATATACCACGGTCACTGCAATTGCTTCTTTGGGCAACGACGGCATGACACATCTCTTCAGCCACAGCATCAGAAACCCGACAATGAGACCTCTGTTGGAGATCGGGAACTGGGCTTGATAATGGTAGCTCTTGAATGAAGTGCCGGGATCATATCCATTCTCATTAGAGTCTGTAGTATGATACAGATGGTAATGACCCCTGGCTACACGTTGGTCAATTTCTGGGATGGAGACAGGAGAATGACCATGGATAGTGGCCGAGCTATCCTTAGAATTCAAATTGGCAAAGAGATACTCGGCCCATTTCTTATAGCCGATACCGTGGTTACGCGCACCCGTCAAGTCAGCGCAAATATGATAATGGCACATCATCTCCCAGTATGTGGCGTAGATGCGCTCATCCCTCGCCAGTAGCATGTTCAGCTCCTCGGTGGTGGGGATATACTCTTCATAGGGGATTTCACCCATGGAAAGCCCGGAAATCTCGAACATCTCGTGAAGAGCGAATCCTAGCTCACCCACTGGTGTAAAGAGAGTACAAGTCTCAGGGTTATACATCTCCAAGAGGCAGTAAAAATGATAAGCACTCTGGGAAAACCTGAGTTGGACATTCCTAATAGCTTTATACAAGCCAATATCCTTTAAAATGGGCTCGTGGGAATCCAGCATGTACTGAACAAGGCGGGCCCACCACATATTGTTAGAAGAATGAACCCAGCCAGGCATCCTGAAGTCGCTAGCCGGGTACTGACCATCCTTCACCAGGAACTCACTTAAGAAAGTTCGGGCACGAGATGGGACTTCTCCCACTGGAAGCTCCTTGCCAAATCGGCCTAGAAGCAAGCCAGTAATGCATCTGGGGGGACCATCTTGAGAAACCCCTTTTGCACCAAATTTGCCTGTTGGGACGCCATCTTGCTCTTGAGTCAGTCCCCACTTTAATTCCCGAGGCATCGCCAGCCTCTGAAGATAGACCAGAGGATAGCTACGAGCCATTCTAGGCAGAAACATCAGCATTTCGCCTGAGTTATATAACCAAACACACTCCTCTTCAGAAAGGATCTCATCTGATTGATCCATCTGGTCTCCAAAGAGGAAGGCGGTTTTCTCCATCGCTTCTCTATTCAAAGTTTCGAAGGTTGCATCGGTTATGATTTCTCGCGCAGTAGTGGGATGATACTTGATCAACTTCTCCTTGCGCTCCTTCGGGTCTGGCTTATATAAAGCCAAGATAGTGGTGAAGCGAAATTGGCCTGAGGGATCAGAACCCCCAGCAAAGCCGAAGTAATTCTTGTGGGGAAGAGATTCCATCGAATACCCTACTGCAAAAAGAAAGCAGAGTGAGAGAAGTTTCTATAAGACAGAAAAATTTTCTAAGTATGGACGCACGAAGCTAAAAATTAGAACGCGCGAAGCTAATAATAGCACCGCGCGAAGCTAAAAATTAGACCGCGCAGAAGTCAAAATAGCCTCGCGATTCAACGTGACTGCTATTTAAAATAACCTCGCGTTTCAGCGCGACTACTACTTAAAATAGCCTCGCGTTTCAGCGCGACTGCTACTTAAAATAGCCTCGCGTTTCAGCGCGACTGCTACTCAAAATAGCCTCGCGTTTCCACGCGACTGCTACTTAAAATAGCCTCGCGTTTCAGCGCGACTGCTACTTAAAATAGCCTCACGTTTCAGTGCGACTGCTACTTAAAATAGCCTCGCGTTTCCACGCGACTACTACTTAAAATAGCCTCGCGTTTTAGCGTGACTGCTACTCAAAATAGCCTCGCGTTTCCACGCGACTGCTACTTAAAATAGCCTCGCGTTTCAGCGCGACTGCTACTTAAAATAGCCTCGCGTTTCAGCGCGATTGCTACTTAAAATAGCCCCCCGCTTTAAACGCAAGGATGACGCGATAACTTCGCGTAAGAAGAAAGTCAGAGACTTTTCTCCTTCTCCAAGCCTTACAGCAGGAGTACGGCGATCTCGCCGGCAAAAGAGTTGATTGATCAGTTAAAATTAAGCCAAATCACTCTAGAAATGTTCTAAAGAGTCTCGATGGAAAGATTCTTACCCCCGATGGGCGAAATGTGGGCTGGCGCGTCGCTGCCTTGGCCGCCGCCACCACTGCTTGCGCCAGTCGCCGATGATGAAGCTGCTCGAGAAGCAACACGAGTCTTGGGTGCCATTGTTGAGAAAAATCGACTGAAAATCTGGAGAAACTCGGTCGGAAGAAGATCAGGTCGCCTGAACTCTGATCGCCTGAATCTCTAAGTTTCTGGAAAATTCTCAAATAAAGTGAGAAGAATAAGGAATAGGGATTTCATTTAAAATGTAAGAAACCGCCTCTTGGAATTCGGCACGAGTTTCGGAGAAAGTGACTAGTCAGTTACTCTCTAAAACGCGAAGCTATTAGCCTCGCGCGATGAAGGAAAAGGCGAAGTTGTTTTACTCCGCGCAACTTTACAAAACGCGAGGATAGCCTGTGCCTTAGCTTCGCGTTTTTATGGAAAAACTTAGATTTTTGACGAGTGCAATTAGGCGCTTCCATCTAAGTTAAAATGATCCTTATCCGATCATTTGGATTAGTAATCTAAGTCACGCAGAAGAGCCTTAGATTATTTTACCAAAATTATTAACCATCTGTTTGTTAAGCAAGCAAAATTATTGAAGCTAACAGATAGAGAGGAAAATAATTTGTTCTTTATTCATAAAAGAAGAGATTACAAAGAGGGAGTTATAGCTCTCCCAAAAGCTTTTACATGATCAACTCATCAATAAACAAACAGTAAGCTTTCTCTACGGGGTGTTGAAGCTCAGTTCCCTGGTTCACATGCAAAAGATCTCCTCTGCAAATGTCAACTAGGATCTGTCATCCGAAATGAAGCACGAGAGGAAAGGAAAGTGCTGCATTGAAGCACAATTCTGCACTGCAAGTGCTGCAGCTCCTTATTTACAGCCCCTTCAGGAGTTTATCTCTCAGAGCCAGAGCTTGAAACCTGCAACTTGTTGTAAAGCATATGTTTCTGACTTCCTTAGAGTTACTTTTGCTGATGAAGATCGATGGATCCGCATACATTCCTCTTCAGAAAGGATTGGACTTACTGCAAAAGGAACAGAGTTTCCAAAAGAGTGAAAACGCGGAGCTAAGCTAACTCCGCGCACAATTGAAGAAATATCCTCGCGCTTTAAACGTAGAGGATGATGCGATAACTTCGCGTAAAGGAGGGACAAGATTTCTTTCTGCTCTTTCCTTCTCTTTCAAATTCATCGCGACTGCTAATCAAAGATAGCCTCGCAATTCATCGCGACTGCTAATCAAAGATAGCCTCGCAATTCATCGCGACTGCTAATCAAAGATAGCCTCGCAATTTATAGCAACTGCTAATCAAAGATAGCCTCGCAGATTCATCGCGACTGCTAATCAACGATAGCCTCGCAGATTCATCGAGATCACTAGTCAGATAAGCCCCGCGTTTCAAGCACAGGGGATGACGCGATAACTTCGCAGAGAATGGCGATCTCGTCGGTAAAATAAAACAGTTGGCTGGATTAAACCAAGTCAAAACATCTCAAGATGGTTCTTAGAAGCCCAAGAGTTAAGGTTTTTTACCTTCAGAAGACGCTGCATAGACTGGTTCACCGTCGCGTTTACTTCCATGGCCGCTGACATTAACGCCGGCCAACTTGTGCGATGTCGCACTCTTCCTAGATGGCATCCTAGTGATGAAAATCTATGGAAAGAAAAAAGAAGTTCGGCTGGAGATCATTCTTTCAAAATAAGAGGCCTGAGTCGCCTGCTCTGAAGCCCTAAGATTCTTCGGATGAGATGAAGAAGAAGATGAGCCGGGAGCTCTATTTAAACAGAATTTCCGTCGCTTGGTATTCGGCGTAGAAATTCAGGGTAATTAATGACATAATTACTCATTTCACTGAAGACGAAGTGAAGCTGATTAGCCCCGCGTAAGTGAGCATAACGCGAGATAGACTTGGTATTCTAACTCCGCGTTTCAGTTTAAATATCCAAAGTATTTCAAAATCTGCTGAAGTCTAAGCCATTTTGAAAACTTTGGAGGGGGTTCTGTTGGCAGTGAAAATTTCTAAGTTAAAAGGATTTTCCACAACAGAACGCGGAGCCAGTTCAGTAGCCCCGCGTTTGGTAATATTAACCCTGCGTTTGAATGAAACGCGGAGATGTTTAATAGCTCCGCGTCGATTCCGCAGTCTGGCTTGTATTAGCCTCGCGTTTGAGTAAAACGCGGAGATGTTCTATAGCTCTGTGTTAGCTCCGCGTTTTGGTTAGCTAGCGCCGCGTTTTGATGCGATTAAAGCTCCGCGTAAGCAGATAATCAGAATATCAAATTGATTGAGATTATGATTCTGGGCCTATCCAAATACCCAAATAAAGTCTAATCAGAATTCCATCAAAACTAAGATATTTGATTGGAATCCCTGATAATGACGAGTTCTATTTAGATAGAAACTCTTGTATTAACCTGGGGCTATAAATACCTTCCTGGTGAAACCCTAGGGGTCTTCTTTTTGGCATCTGAAGTCTCCTATCGATCCTTTGGCAATTCAAGTACGCGAGAGAGCCTTGAAGCCTTTGTTGATCATCTTCTTTTCGGCAATTGAGATATTTTTCTGAAATCTTGGAGAATTCAAGTTACGCACAGAGCTTTGAGTTCGTGAAGATCAGAGAAAATCACCATCTTCTTTCTGGAGTTCTTGAGAAGTTCGAGTTATGCGAGAGAGCCTTGAACAAATCAAAACTAGAGAAGATCGTCTATAGTCGGCCGATATCTTTAAAAGAGAAGATTTCAACGTACCGATCGTCCACGGGAACTACTATAGATCCCATCGCCACAGATCCCACAATATTGTAAAAGAGAGAGATTGAAGTATAAAATCCTCTCGTTTGTTCTCTTTATATATCTTGTTCACTTCTATTGTAATCCAAGATGTGTTCAATGGAAGGAAGCGAAGAAACTTTTGCGACGAACAGACGCCAGTAGTGACAGCTTCCATTCTTCTACTCCTCCTTCAGATCATGGTAAATATGTCTTTTTGAGCGAGAAAGTTCGAGCCGAAGTATACGGGCCTGAAGTGTTTGGTCCTGAAGTGTATGGACTTGGAGAATCCAGCGTCCAACCTTCAGGTCTTCACTTTTTTTCTTCAGCAATTATGTGATCTTATCAAATGACACTGTAACACTTAACTGTCAATTTTCTTCTTCTCTTTTTTTTTGCTAGCTCCAGTTTTGACTCCGGGCTTAGAGTGCATGGGCGCGAAGGTGGCTTCACCAAATAATACCATCGCAGGAGCTGATACTGGTGGAGTGACCGAAGTTACTACTGCCGCGGTTGACACTTCAGAAGCAGTGATTCCCGAGGCTGCTATGCCTACGACCTTGGTCACGAGCTCTCCTTCAACTGATGTTGTAGTCCAGGAGGCTGTGGTTGGTAGCTCCGCGGAAGTTTCTAGAGGTGCCATTCCTCTTGTTGCGGATCAATCCGTTTCTGCCTCATCCAGTATTACTCCTTCTCATGCAGAGATTGACATGCTTGAGAGTGAGTTGCTTAAGGACACGGTGGAGACTTTCCTTAAGTTTCTGGACCGCTGTATCGATAAAGTACTAAAGGGGGTTCCTTTTGCTTCGATCGCCAATGTTCTCAACATTTATCTAACTGGTATTGTTAGCATTGGTGGAGAGGATAGAGCTGCTCCTTTTAGGCTTATGATGACTCAGCTTCAAAGGCACGCTGAATCTCTGTCGAAGGCCAGAAGTGCTGATAGATCTGAGTCAGTGGAAATCATCTTTTAGAAGCTGAGAGAGGAGCAGCTTAAGTTCTAGAAGGAGACTCAAGAGAGAGTAGATGTTTGCAAGGCCTCTTTAGAAAAGGGCCAATCAGACCGCGAGTCTCTGGTTCTTCAAGTGGAAGCCGCTGCTTCAATTGTCAAGGGCTATGATCAAGCCATTGCCAAAGCTCAAGCTTTCCTGGCCAAGATCACCAAGGAGCGTGATGAGTCAATGAGGAATCTGGCCGATTTGTCGCGGCGGAGGGACAATGTATCCAAGGATCTCCAAGCGATGCAAGCTGAATTGGATTCGCTGGAGGCTGCTGCAGCGCAGAACATTATTGCTGGTGACGAAGAACTGCGTCGCCAAGCTACTGTTCATGCTTATGAGACCCTTCAGCAAGACACTGATGACGCAGAGGAGAAAATAAAAATTCTCTTGAACCATTGAGTTGTAGAACTCTTGTGTACACTGCTTTAGGTTCCTCTTTCTTTTCCTTTTTTTTTTTGTAATAGTTCCCTTGTCGTTGTTGGAGAACTTCATTTTGGCCTTGCGAGGCGTGATTTTGTAATTATTCTTCAAAGACTTGTAACGAACTTGCCATTTTTTTTTACTGAAGTTTGCGAACCATCGTAAAATTCTGGTATCTGTATATCTGTTACGCGACTTTTTTTCTTTTTTTTAAGTCACGTGAATTTTAGAGATTCGCGGATTTACACCATCCATATCTGACCCGCGACCCGGGTTCCGGAATTCTGGTCCGCGACGCTTCGTCTGGAAGTTCGCGGAATAGACCGTAGATTTTTCAGAATTTGTAGAGACTTCCACGAGCCATGGGATGCAGCCGTTTTGGCATGGAATTCCAAGCATTGCATGCCTCTATTAATGACGAGATCTCCGGGTTGCAATATCTAAGCATCCCTTGCAACAACAATAAATTCTGTTGAGATCTGAACTGAAAATCTTGACCGAAGATCTCGGTCTTATCTCTTCTAAACTAGAGATCACAGTTAGCAGCTCGCCTATATAAGGCACATGCTCTCTTCAATAAAGGTTCATTCAGCCGTGAGAAGATTTCTTCTTGATTCTCTTCTCTTTCTCTCTTTTGTAGTCGATCCACCAGCACAACTATGCTTTCTTCTTCTTCAACCGGAGTGATGGATAAGGGTTGGCATGTCACAAGGCCTCCAGACTGCATCAAGCCAGCGGGGTGTCTTATCGACAAGGTCCTTCTGACCGTAGTAATTTTCCTTAATTAAGGTATACCTCTTCTTCTGATTTATGCCCTCCTCTTTCTCCTTTTTCTTTCTTTTTAACAAAGATTTGTTTCGGCTGCAGGAGATAACCGTAGTCATTCTCCTTAACAATGGCCCAGACCCAATGAGCTCGTAATTGCTTCCAATGCCTCAAAGGGCTTGGAAGGTCTCATGTATCTTTCATGAGAGAAAAGATTTCGGGTCTAGGGCATTGTTTTTCTTCTTTCCCAGTATCCCACAAGGTTGGGGTACTAATGACCAGGACCTTGAATTTGCGCAACCCGTCAGCTATATAGTTGGGGTTCGCATTCGGTATGCCCAGTTTTGAACTAATCAATTCACTGGCATCATCCCTGGGAGAGCCAACCAGGAGGTCCTTGATTGTGGTCGGAAAGAAGAAACAAGATTATACTTTTTAAGCCATCCTAAAAAAAGGAGGCTACAAGAGCAAATTGGAAGTGAAGGCCAGGGAGCAAACTTTTTGATCTGAACCATACCGAAAGAGGCGGTTACAGAAGCAAGTCTGTCATTCCAGAAGAAGGGCCTGCAGGAGCAAACTTTTTGATCTGAACCATGCTGAAAGAGACGGTTACAGAAGCAAGTTTCCCCCTTTTTTTTGTATTTACTCTTATTGGCTTTATAGCACTTAGAGAATTCTCTGTAATTTTGTTCTGATGATGAATAAAGAAGTTCTTTTCTTTCTACATAACTGAGAGTATCTGAAAGATAATTCTGATGTTGATTACCAGAGGTAACTGTTAACTTGATAATTTTGAAATGGATCAGAATTTTCTAAGTACCCAAAACTACTATGAATGAGTGAACTTCTTTGCTGATAAACTTGATTTGCCAAATGTGTTATTGGCTTGGCAAATCTTGGTGGATAGGGAAATCTGATTCGCCAGAGGTAATTTTTAACTTTGCAAATTTTGATAGGAAGAAAATCTGATTCGTCAGAGGTAATTTTTAACTTGGCAAATTTTGGAAAAAGAAAAAATCTGGTTTGCCAGAGGTAATTTTTAACTTGGCAAATTTTGGAAAAAGGAAAAATCTGGTTCGCCAGAGGTAATTTTTAACTTGGCAAATTTGATATGAGGAAAATCTGGTTTGCGAACTAAAGGCATTTTTAGTCCGGAACCAAGAACTTTCATTGACGAAGTTCTAATTACAGAGAAACTTTTTGCTCATAATTCGCATAGAACTACCCAGGTCGTATTATAACTGGTGTTCTGCAATTTTGCTAAGGATAATACTTCTTCAAGAACTTGCCGTTGATTGGCATTAGGACCTTGTCACCATTAGGCTTTGTCAACCGATACGCGCCGTTGGAGTAGACCGTATCAATGACGAAGGGTCCCTCCCACTTTGGCTGGAACTTTCCCCTAGACTTCTGACTTGTTATGATTGGTCTTCTAACTGACAGGACCAGATCACTTTTCTTAAAAGTCCTTCGCTTAGCCTTCTTGTTAAAGGTTCTGGAGATCCGCGCCTGGTATAGCTCGATACTCTGTTGAGCTTCTAAGCGTTTGTCATCCAATACTTCTAACTCTTGGAGCCTTTGCTGATGCTTTCTTCTCCTGTCATCCTTGTTGTTAACACGACTCGTAATGAAGGGATTTGGATCTCCAAAGGCAAGACCGCTTCTGATCCATATACCAAGGAGAACGGAGTGGCATTGGTGGGAGTTCGGACTGTGGTCCGGTATGCCCATAGATACTCTCCGAGCTTTTCGTCCCAATCCCGTTGATTGGATGACACAAACTTCTTAAGAAGTTTTATAATGGTATTATTGAAGGCATCTGCTAGACCATTGGTTGCGGGGTAGTATGGCGATGAAGCCACATCCTCGATCCTGTATTTGTTGTAGAATCTGGAATACACTTGGCTTACGAACTGAGGTCTGTTGTCATGAATTATTCTTCTAGGCACCCCGAAGCGATAAAGCACATGGTGCTTGATGAACTTGATAACATCTGACGATTTTACTTCGGTCAGGGAGATAGCCTCAGTCCACTTTGAAAAGTAATCAGTTATGGCCAAAATGAACCGATGTCCTCTCGTTGATGGCAGAGAAATTGGCCCTATGATGTCCATACCCCATTGCTCGAACGGCCATGACGTAGCCATCGGGTGGAGATATTCTGGAGCTTGATGTATAAAGTCTGCATGTATTTGGCAGGCCCTACACTTCTTGGCGTAGTTCACTGCTTCTATCATCATCTTAGGCCAATAATAACCCGTCCTTCGGATTCTATTCCAGAGTTTCGGTCCGGCTGATGTGCTCCGCAGATGCCAGCATGAACTTCTTCGAGTACCTTTTGAGCTTCGCGGTTGGAAAGACAGCGAAGTAAAACTCCGTCATAGGATTTTCTGTACAGTGTCTGGAGTTCCGCATTGTAGTAAAACTGGATGGCCCTTCTTTGAATGGCTTTGGCTTCTTTTAAACTTTCGGGTAATATCCCGTAAAGGACATAGTCTATATAAGGAAAACGCCAATCCCTTGGCTCTAGGCTAGCGCGCAAGCATCAGCTTCGTTTTCTTGTAGCTTTTTCACTTATTCTTTGAGCTCATCCTTTGAACAGAACAACTCCTTGCTGCTTACCATAATTTGCCTTTTAGCATGCTTGGGCAAGGCTAATGTAGCAGCCAAGGAAGCTAGTGAATCCGTATAACTATTGAGGTGGCGCTTTATGTGGCTGATGTAAAAACCAGTGAAACCGTTAGCGACTTTGATCACCGCATGATAATACGGCAGGAGGTCTTCATGTTTGACTTCGTACTCCCCTTTTATTTGATTTACAACGAGTTGAGAGTCCCCATATGCCTCCAAATATTTGACCCCCAGTTGTTTGGCTATTCTTAAGCCGATTAGGAGGGCATTGTATTCCGCGACGTTGTTGGAGTACGAGCTTGTCAACGAGTAAGCTTGAGGAATAATGTGGTTGTGAGGAGAGACGAGAACGACTCCCACCCCCGCTGTCGTCTTTCCTTTGGGTCCCATTCGGGAGGCACCATCAAAGAAAAGTTGCCATACACCCTTCGAAACCGTATTTGATTCGAAAGACCTTCTCGAACCATCCTTTTCTGGAATTAGATTTCATTCCTCCAATTCTCCTGGGATTTGTTCATATAACCTCGAGGATACCGGAACTGGATGTTCGGCCAAGAAGTCGGCCACGGCTTGTCCTTTGATAGATTTCTGGGGGATGAAATGCATATCATATTGTGATAGCAAAATAGCCCAATTGGATAGTCTTGAATTTAATGACCCAGGTTTAGTCATTAATATTCTCAGAGGGTTAACTCTCGATACAACGTGGATAGTTTGTCCAACTAGGTAGTGTCGCATTTTCTGTATTGCGAACACCAACGCCAGACATTCTTTTTCCACGAGGTTATACCGGTGTTCCGCCCCGATCATCATTATGCTGAGGTAGTAAATGGCTCGCTCGTGGCCTGACTCATTCTTCTGCGCTAGCAAAGCACCCAATGAGTGGTCCATAGCCCTTACATATAACTGGAAAGGCTTTCCCGAAACTGGGGACACGAGCACTGGCTTCGTGAGATATTGTTTGATCTCTTCAAAAGCCTTTTGGCATGCGTCATCCCAAATGAACGACACTCCTTTCCTCATCAATCTGGTGAAAGGTTGATATTTACCAGATAAATTTGATATAAATCTGCGAATGTACGCTAGCGTGCCTTGTAACCCTCTTAACTGTTTGAGGTTACGGGGAGGTGGCATGTCTTGGATAGCTTTGACTTTGTCTGGATCAAGATGTATTCCTTTCGAAGTTACAACAAAGCCGAGGAATTTGCCACTAGAGACCCCCAGGAAAGACTTAGCTGGATTCATCTTGAGCTGGTGCTTCCTCATGAGATCAAACACTGTCTTCAAATCTTTTAAGTGATCTTCTTTATTTCTGCTTTTAATTGCTAGGTCATCTACGTAGCTGATGAATATCATATATTGTATTTTTCCTCTCATACTTTATCTGTTTTTGTATATAAATAAATGCTACTTGGGTATTTTTAGTGTCTTTTGCAGGTAATCCAAATTATACAAGGAAAAGGCATGAAACCAGAGTTGGAGTAGGAAATCAAACGCCGAAAAGTTTCTAAAGCGGGCGAGACTACAACATCAAAGTACTTCAGGAATTAAAAGTCCAATACAGTCCATCAAATCAAGTCTACAGGACAAGGGACTCACTTGGAAGAAATTACAGAGCCAAACTCCAAAATTGAGCCACGAAATAGCGGTTTAAGCCGCCAATTAGCGGCCATACAGTCTCTGTTTAAACGAATATTTTTTACGTGGGCTTATTTGTAATTTTATAGTTTTGAGGTCCTGCTAGGAATAGGGTTTGATTTCGGAAGCCTATTTATTGGCCAACCCTTGTATTTTGAGGAGATTCTGGATTCTGGATTCTGGATTTTATTTTTGTACGCGATTTTCTCTGTTGAATGAATTGGGGGTTTTTACTGAAGGTCGACGGCACAACACCGTGTCCAGAGGTAACCCATTATTTTTGCAATTTTTATTTTATTTCTGCATAAATTCAATTGCTTTTTATTTTAGGATTTACCGCTTTCAAGATTAGGGTTTATCATTGTATGAATTAAAATCTAATCTTCCTTAGCAAAAATCATGAGTAGCTGATTAGATCAGCCCTAGGATATAGATGAAACTAAGATCCACCATGTAATTATTTTCTAATATTTTTCTTCTTAAATAAAATTAATAAAAGCCATGATTTTTCAAATGAAACATTAAAATACGAGGACCCGAAGTTTAGAACTTTGATAGATTATACTTGAATTAGGATTCTTGATAATCTATGCTTAGTTAGGGATTGGGGTTGCTGGTTTTACTATTTTATTTGAATTATCTACAATATTTAGTTTATTTTTATAAGAAGTAGCATCCTTTGTTGAGCTATACTTGCACAACACTTGATAGCTCATGCTTAGGGCACTTTAAGTAAAAATTAAACTAAAAAGATCGAATTTTTATGATAGAAGAAAATATTAGAAGTAAGAACATGGTAGGAAATTAGTGGATTCTAAATCCTAGGCTACTTAGATAAATTCGATCTCAACCAAGAACCTTTGGTTAGTCCGTTGAACTATAGAGAAAGTAAGAATGCAGAAACACCCTAGATCCCTGTGAGACGACCTGTACAGCGCTACAACGATACTGTACGCTTGCAGTAAATATAACACATCAAGTTTTTGGCGCCGTTGCCGGGGATCGACGGTGTTTTTCTTGCTTTTTCTGACGTTTTACGGGATTAACAGTGTGTGTTGAGTTTTCTGGGACGAGAAAGTACATATACAGGAAACCAAACAGGACTATATAAGTGTTTAGAGTGTACTGAAAAAAATACAGAAGCTAATTCTCTACTTGGACCGCTAATTAGCGGTATTTACCGCGATTTAGCGGTACTTTAGTAAGCAAGTCCACGAAAATTTCCTGATATCTGTATTTTGTCTCTCTGGTGTTGTAAAAAAAATATAAAAAAAAAAAACAAAGTTTAGAAATATTAAGAATCACATTTTTATTTGATCATATCTCTTCCACCGTTTTATCTCCACCACACCCCACTTCTTACATTAGTTTAGGAATTTCACGCATACACTCACGGTCGCTGGTTCATGCCACACTGGACCCGTGATCAATTTGGTCAACTTGTGAGTTCAGATTTGTTCATGGGAGTCAAGATGGACCAACCGATCCCGATCCTTCAGGATCGATGTTACCCGTTGCGTACATCATTACCATCATGCATCAAACTTCCACACGTAGTGGGTAATCACTATGAATTAAAACCGCAGTACATTAGTATGCTTCCCAAATTCACTGGTTCTGATTCAGAAGATGCATATATCTTTATTAGTGAATTTCAAGAAGTATGCGTAATGATAAAACTGCAAAACTTATCGGAGGACGCAGTTAAGCTCCGCTTCATCCCTTTTGCACTTAAGGATAATGCCAAGAAGTGGTTGTATAGTATGCCTTCTGATTCAATCACTACTTGGGATGAATTCGTTACAGTGTTTCTCAAGAAATATTATCCCACGCACAAGACGGCGAGAATCAGAAATCAAATTAATCAATTCCGTCAAGTGTCGGGAGAACCTTTCTGGAAATACTTAGAACGGTTTAAGGATTTATTGGCTCAGTGCCCCCACCATGCGATAGAAAAGTGGCAGTTGTGTTAAATCCTATACGAAGGACTTGATTACACATCCAAAACTCTTCTGGAATCCATGTGTCAAGGGGAGTTTATGAAGAAAAACGAGGATGAAGCATGGGACTTTCTTGAGGACTTATCATGGAAGACTATGCAGTGGGAGAGTTCCACTGAGAAGCCCAGTATATCAACTTCTACTCATAAGAGTGGGATCCACAGTGTCGACAGCTCTATAGCTGCTGAAGCAAAGATCGCAGCCCTTATGAGAAGAATTGAGGCACTGGAGACTCCTAGTGCTCAGTCTCCACCAGTGGGTCAAGTGAATCAACTCCAAAGTCCCACATGCTTTAATTGCGGAACTCCCAATCACGTTATGGAGGAGTGTCCATTGTTAATGAATTCCATGGGTCGCACACTTGAGCAGGCTAATGCTTTATATCAACAACCCATGAACAATCCTTATGCTCCTACATACAATCCTGGCTGGAGAAATCATCCAAATCTATCATGGGGTCAAGGGCAATATCAGGGGGGCCCTAACCCTATCATGCAACCTCCAGCCACTGGTCAGTTTCCAAGACCAAATATGGGTACTTATCAACACCCAAATATTTCAAACTATGGGAACAACCAGAATAGACCACCTGTACAAAACCACTCATATCCACAACAGGGGTCTAATAATGAACAAGAAACGCGACTTCAGTCACTTGAGAAGCACGTTGAAAATCTTCTCAAGTCTCAGTCCAACCTTGACACATACATGCAGAATCTTATGAAAGTGTCAACTGATTTTATTCAAAGAACAGATCAGCACCTGCTCGTGAACTCTCAATCTATTAAGAATGTAGAGCAGCAGGTTGGACAACTAGCTAATCAAATAAGTGAACGTGGCAAGGGCACTTTTCCAAGTCAACCCATAACAAATCCTAACGCCAGTTCCTCAAACTCCAATCAGTCGCATGTCCACCAATGCAATGCCATTCACACGCTTAGATCTGGCAAGCAAGTGGATAATAGTGTAGCCGTGCCCCCTGATCCCACTCCTACTATCTCGCAGGCTACATCATCTCTTCCACCCGTTTCTCCACAATCATCTCCATCACCTCCATCACCGTCACGTACTCATTTGGAAGAACCTGTTCCTGAGCCGAAAGCACCATATCCAAATACGCTTAGGAAGCCTTCACCGCAAGTAGAAAAGATTCTTGAAACATTTCAGCAAGTGAAGGTTAATATTCCACTCATTGACATGATACAACAGGTTCCTACTTATGCTAAGTTCCTCAAGGATTTGTGCAGTAAGAAACGAGCAAGAAACGTTCCTGAGAAAGTTTTTCTTGCTGCAAATATATCACATATCCTCTCTAACTCCTTGCCTATCAAGTACAAAGATCCAGGTTCCCCTACAATCTCATGCACCATTGGGAACACTACATTTGATAGGGCGTTGCTTGATTTAGGGGCAAGTGTCAATTTGCTTCCTTACACTGTTTATCAGCAACTGGGGTTAGGAAAACTTCAACCTACCAAGGTCACATTACAGCTAGCTGATCGTTCAATTAAGAGACTACTTGGTATGGTTGAAGATGTGCTCATTAAGATTGGCGAGTTTATTTTTCCTGTAGACTTTATTGTTTTAGAAACTGAGCCAATCTCCAATCCACGGAATCAAATTCCCATTATCTTGGGTAGACCATTCCTTGCAACATCAAATGCATTGATTGATTGTAGGAGTGGTCTCATGAAGTTATCGTTTGGAAATATGACTGTGGCATTGAACATATTTAATATAGATGAGCACGCAACGAGCTCTCTCATTGAGGTCAATATGATTCATAGTTTGCACTCTCATTTGACCTCTTCCACTGATGATGAACCTTCATTTGAGCAAATGTTCAAAGATGAGCTCATACTATTAGAAGAATTGGCACATACTGATTTTATATATGATGATACTTGTGCAAGTGTGCCATTGAATTATGAGCAAACTTTTGAGGATTTGTTTGCAGAGGAGCTCGCATTACTTCATGAGTTAGAAGAGCCACCATCACATTCATTTAATCATATTAGACTCTTCTCACCTCATGATATTTCTACATGTATGCTTGTTGCTAACGATGATTGGCAGGTTTATAATAAAGAATTCTTTAACTCAATTGTTAATGCTTACATGTGGACAAAGAAAAAGCGAGGACGACATAAGAAGCAGACAGGTAATCTCGTGACTTGTAAGAGGTTGATGAAATATAATAATGCACCCACTTCACGTTTAAAACGCACACACTATGAAAGTGGGAAGCGATCGAGAGGTCGTAACCGCTTTTCATGCGTTAATAGGGTGATGATATTGAGATTGTAACTTTTACGACTCTCATTATTTGTATAGTATTTGTATAATAGTTTTTACATTTTGTTTTACCACACTTGGTTTGTGTATGAGGGCATACACAAGTTTAGGTGTGGGGGAGTAGTTTTTAGGAGATTTTTATTTTTAGGACTTTATTTTATTTTTTATTTTTTTTTATTTTTAGTATTTTGGGTTTCTTTATTTTACACTTTGGGTAGTTTTTAGGGTAACTAATTTAAAAAATTTTAAAAAAAACGAAAATTTTTTTTTTAAAAAGAAAAATTATATTTTTCATCAATAGACCAAACTAATTACAGATAAATGGATAAATTTAGATTTGAAATTGGATAGGAGAGTAGATTGGATGATACACTTTGAAATTTATGAAAAAGATCAAAATCTGAAAAATAAATATTGCTAACAGTAGTTTTGAGGCAAGTATACATCTATTTTTCACTTCACAATAGTTTATTAGATTAACGACAAAGATGATAACGATTGAGTAAGTTTTCTCTCTCTAAAAAAATAAAAAAAAAATGAAAAAAAAAAGGTGAGAATAAAATAATGGGGTGAGCCTGGTATTAAGGCAATAGCCTCGAGAGTGATAAAATAATGGGGTGCGCCTGGTATTAAGGCAATAGCCTCAAGAGTGAAAAAAGAGTATGATCCAAGTAATCGGATACTTTGCGCCTAAGTAAGCGTGAATATTCGCATGAAAAGTGAAATATTCTTAAAAAAAAAAAAAAAAAAGAAAAGAAAAAAAATGTTATGAGAGAGGAGATGAATCATGAGTTAGATTTCGAGTCCAAAACCGAAGTAGACTATCACACGTGTACGTAGATGTATAGTAGCCAATGGATTATATGTTAGTGAGTATTGAAAGATAGGATTTAAATTTTTGATTAAAATGATAAGTGTATCTGATATGACGCTCAATTTGAAAATTGATAATCTAGATGCGTTCTTGAGTTTGTATATTAGTGAGATTAATTGATGAAAACATGATAAAAAAAAAAAAAAGATTCTTCTTTCTTTTGTATAAAATTTTTATTTTTCTTGATTTTTGGTTATTCTTATTTTTCATTTCTTTATTCCTTAATCTATCTCCTTCATGAATTTTGTGGGTATATTCACTGCAAACCCTCACGAGACAACACTCGTCCACTAGGGTAATCTAGAGGTTTAAAGGCTTGTTGCACGTGCTAAGTGTAATCGCGATTCCTGCGAAAGTGAGTTAGGATTTTTGTTTTTCTTTTTAGGTTTAGGTTTTGCTCGAGGACTAGCAAAAGATAGGTTTGGGGGTGTGATGAATATCATATATTGTATTTTTCCTCTCATACTTTATCTGTTTTTGTATATAAATAAATGCTACTTGGGTATTTTTAGTGTCTTTTGCAGGTAATCCAAATTATACAAGGAAAAGGCATGAAACCAGAGTTGGACTAGGAAATCAAACGCCGAAAAGTTTCTAAAGCGGGCGAGACTACAACATCAAAGTACTTCAGGAATTAAAAGTCCAATACAGTCCATCAAATCAAGTCTACAGGACAAGAGACTCACTTGGAAGAAATTACAGAGCCAAAATCCAAAATTGAGCCGCGAAATAGCGGTTTAAGCCGCCAATTAGCGGCCATACAGTCTCTGTTTATTGAATATTTTTTACGTGGACTTATTTGTAATTTTATAGTTTTGAGGTCCTTCTAGGAATAGGGTTTGATTTCGGAAGCCTATTTATTGGCCAACCCTTGTATTTTGAGGAGATTCTGGATTCTGGATTTTATTTTTGTACGCGATTTTCTCTGTTGAATGAATTGGGGGTTTTTGCTGAAGGTCGACGGCACAACACCTTGTCCAGAGGTAACCCATTATTTTTGCAATTTTTATTTTATTTCTGCATAAATTCAATTGCTTTTTATTTTAGGATTTACCGCTTTCAAGATTAGGGTTTATCATTGTATGAATTAAAATCTAATCTTCCTTAGCAAAAATCATGAGTAGCTGATTAAATCAGCCCTAGGATGTAGATGAAACTAAGATCCACCATGTAATTATTTTCTAATATTTTTCTTCTTAAATAAAATTAATAAAAGCCATGATTTTTCAAATGAAACATTAAAATACGAGGACCCAAAGTTTAGAACTTTGATAGATTATACTTGAATTAGGATTCTTGATAATCTATGCTTAGTTAGGGATTGGGGTTGCTGGTTTTACTATTTTATTTGAATTATCTACAATATTTAGTTTATTTTTATAAGAAGTAGCATCCTTTGATGAGCTATACTTGCACAACACTTGATAGCTCATGCTTAGGGCACTTTAAGTAAAAATTAAACTAAAAAGATCGAATTTTTATGATAGAAGAAAATATTAGAAGTAAGAACATGGTAGGAAATTAGTGGATTCTAAATCCTAGGCTACTTAGATAAATTCGATCTCAACCAAGAACCTTTGGTTAGTCCGTTGAACTATAGAGAAAGTAAGAACGCAGAAATACCCTAGATCCCTGTGAGACGACCTGTACAGCGCTACAACGATACTGTACGCTTGCAGTAAATATAACACATCAAGTTTTTGTAGCACTCCACTGTTTTCCGGAGGTGCTCCTGGAAAACTGCATGCATGGCTCGTTGATACGTAGCACCTGCGTTCTTTTAGCCAAAGGACATGACTGTATAGCAGTATACTCCGAGTGGTGTCCTGAAGGACGTATGCTTCTCATCATCGGGATACATCTTTATTTGATTATATCCCGAGAATCCATCCATGAACGTCATGCGCTCATACCCACAAGTATTATCTATCATATTATCAGTGATGGGTAATGGGAATTCGTCTTTGGGGCAAGCCTCGTTCAAATCCCTAAAGTCTATGCAGACTCGGATTTTTCCATTTCTTGGTCACAGGAACTATATTTGCGACCCAGTCAGGGTGTTGTTCCTCGCGAATAAAGCCTGATGTGATCAACTTTTTGATTTCAGCTTCTATAACTTCCATGATTTCTGGGCGGAATCTCCGTTGTTGCTGTTTTACTGGCTTAGCTTCTGGTCGGATCTTTAATTTGTGAACCGCCACGCTTGGATCCAACCCTGGCATCTCCTCATAACTCCAAGTGAAAATATCAATGTATTCGCGGACGAGAGATATCAATTCTTTCCTTTCTTCCGAGGATAGGTTCTCACTTATAAATATGGATTTAGGATTCTTTTCATCCCCTATATTGATTTGGATCACTTTATCTTCAGTTGGGGCTCCCGTTTTTCAAACTGAATCTCCCACTCCCTATTAAGATGCTTGTCCCAAGGGTCATCTCTTTCTGGTGAGGTTTCCTTCAAATCTTCGTCTTCGTGGATCACGGAAGCCATGTTCGCGGATACCTCATGGAAAATTACACCTGTGCTGACATCTGAATCCCAGCATGATGATTCTGACGAATGATCGTACTGTCTTTCCTCAGCTTTGTCATTTGAGGAGGCCTCGAAAGTGGTGACGCATCCCAACCCCCTGTCGGTTTTCTGGTAATAGTCTGGCTTCTTCTCTTCGGGGACAAAAAGTTGAAGGATTGTCTTCCTTCCTTTTCCGAAATTCAACCCCCTACTTTTGGCCAGATTGTATCCCTTTTTCTTCATTATTCCATGGGAATTTTCATCGTAATGGAAGAACTCGGGTTTTCCCTGTTCTTCCTCAGAATCGAAACATTTCTCTTTGTTCCTATGACTTGCTCTTCCAAATACTATGGCCTTTTGGGTTCCGCTTCTGGGAGGGACCTCAAAAATAGCTTGGTCAGCCCTTTCAACGTCATCACTTAATTCATATAAGGATGATCGGATAGGTGCTTGGAAGGAAGTCAGAGAATATATCTCATTTACACAGTCGCTAAATGCATCTGTGCTAGTGCTTGAGGGCTCAGAATTAACACCAGAAGAATAAGCAAATCCCAGATTTTCATTTATCACCCATTCACCCTCAGAGTGAACGGTGTTATTTACATCAAGGCCTTCGAGGCTTATCACAATGGGCTCACCATCCCAGATTACATCCTCGGATTCTGAATCTTCGGATCCTGATTCTGTATCAGCCTCTTCGCCACTATCAGAGTCATCCTGAACTGGCCGATCTATGACGCCAAACGCATCTTGATATAGCAACGCGTCAGTAAAGTAGTTTTCAACTCCTTTGAAGGGTTGTTTCTCCGTAATGAGTGTCTTCACGTTCGCGTCTTCGTCGACGTACTTCATGCATTGGTGTAATGTAGAGGGCACGACTAGATTGCTATGGATCCAGGGTCTCCTCAACAGCAGGTTGTATGACGTGTCTGCATCTATCACGTAACACGTGACTTCCGTTTTCAGGTCGATGATTTGACACTTGAGCTTTATTTTACCCAAAGGTCTACTACCGTTAGCATTGAACCCGAAGATGGTAGTATTGGTCGCGGCCAACCTGTTTATCGGCACTCCAAGATATCGTAGCATCCTTCGCGGCATGATGCTCAAAGTTGAGCCTGGATCAACTTGAATACGATCAATCTCCGTTGACCCTATGTATCCTTTGTAATACAAAGGGTGATGATGCTTATTACTTCTGACTTGCATATCTTCCGGAGAGAAGGTGACGCAAGGGATGTTTTTACCAGAAATCTGGTGACATGTCGCGCAAAGAGACTCTCCTTCTTCGATCATCTCTGGTATTTGCGCCAAGAACACTTCCGAATCTTGCAAAGCCTCTCTTAAAGCTTCCCTAGTAGATTTGGAGAGTTTCAGAAGCTCGTACAAGGTTATCCTTGCAGGGATATTGGCCAACTGTGTTAGGATGTCGAACTGGAATGACTTTCGCGAGTCTTCCGCAAGTTCTTTTCCCTTCTTCCTTAAAGCTTTGTCAAACTTCAGCTCCTTTGGCTTGACTTTCTCTGGAGATGGTTGAGAATATGTTGTTTGGCCATAATTCTTTAAGTAATCTTTTCCCGAACGGGTCCCCTTGGAGGGAGGGTCTGCATCGGCGACCAAGGAATTTCCGATTTCTTTTTCCGAATCGGTCAGAGCAGGAACGATCTCATCGTCTTCGGGAATTACGGAAACAACGTTGGAGGTGAAGACCCTCTCTCTTCGGTTCTTTCCAGATGAACTAGAACTCCATTGTTCATCATTTACGAGATCAGCATGTACCCAAAGTATCTCCCCCCTATCAGTTTCAAAGGAGAATAGTCCTTTCTTTTGCTGTTGGTGTGGGTCGAAATTTATGACTTGCATCGTACCTTTATGGATGGGCTGCACTCCATCTAGAACTATTGACTCTATCCAGTAGGGCGCTTTACCGAACTTAACGGTCACCATATTCGCAGTCACCTTCTTCTGGTGCTCTTGAAGCTTGATGACATTAGCGTCCACTAAGACTTGAATTTTGTCTTTAAGGATGGTTAATGATCCTATGGTAGACGCAGTAGTTAGGATCATTAACTTTCCCAACTTCCTCTGGACGTTTAGACTCTGGCAACTTCAGCATCTTCTTACTCATGAGGAGGTTGAAGATAGTCTTCGTGTGCTCATCCTTAAAGGAGTATTGCTTTTGTAGCATTCGCGTCTGAGGATGAAGTTTAGGGGAAGTCTTCGTAGGTTGTGGCGCGTCAATGATCATTGTTTCCTTACCCTTATATCCTCGGGGTCGGGACTTATAGCTGTTATCACCACTTCGCTTTGGTTTCTCCTCGCCTCCCTCTTCTTCAAGCCTTTGCGCAATTTCTTCAGCTTCTTCAGCTTGTAGGGGAGATCCTTCTAAGTTGAGGACTTCACCGCCCCCATCCTGACTAGAACCTTGGTCGATAAATTATGTCAATAGGTTTCTACCAGGGTCTTTTCTGGCATCCCATGCGGACATCTGAGAGAATCGTTCCGGAATCTTTTGATGAAGTCCCGAGCTGACTCTCCTTTCTTTTTTTTAGCGGCTAGAAGCGCCGGCATTGATATCTCCATATTATCTTCATAGAATCGAGTGAGAAAGACTTTCTCCATGTCGCTCCAGGAATTGATGGTTCCCGGTTCTAATCTCCGGAACCATTCAAAAGCTAGCCCGGTTAAGGTACTAACAAATATTCTTGTAATAATAGGGTCATTTCCGGATAAATGCCATATCTGAGACTTAAAATAGTAGAGGTGTTGGTTTGGCGATCCTCTACCATCAAAAGATTTGAGCTTCAATGGTTTGTAGCTTTCTGGGAACGGCACCGTTTCCCACTCCATGGGATATGGCCTTACTACACCCAGTTCTTGTAGGTCGCCCTTATGCATAAGGGCGTTCAGTTGGTTCTGGAAGCTCTCCATCCAGACAGCATTTGCATTTCCCTCCTGGTGCATGGAGCGGTTGTCATCATCTTTATGATGTTCTTCTTCTTCTCGATTGTTATGAGTACCATGACCTTCTTTTCGGTCTTCTTTCCCGTATCCTTCAGTTTAGCTTTTTCTAACTCCATCAGAACGTGTAGCATATCTTTAAGCTCGCGATGGCGTTCTACTGTTGCTGGATATGCCTATCTTGCTCCTCCATTCTCTGCATGAACTCTTCTGGGATATTGTTCTGCGTCATATATGCAGAGGCGGAGTCTTCTAAGAATGAATCGGACGTTTGTGATTCAACCATAACAGACTTGGCTATATCTTCTTCATCAGATGAGATCCCTGCCATCTGTCTATAATTCATAGGGATTGCCACCCCACTTTTGAGTCGAGTGTGCCGAAAAACTCCTCGCTCTTCGTTGGATGGGTCTTTTGAACTCGAAGAGAACTCTGGGTCAGAAGCTTCTTCTTCGGAGACTTTCTTCGCCTTCTTTTTTTTCTTCTTTTCTCCAACGCTTATCATGTTGGAGGTCATCGCGGGGTATTCCGGCTCAGAAAACTCGAGTCCCCGTCATCTCCTTTTTGCCGATTGGGATGACGATATTGATGAAGACGACAATCGACAAAACACCGAGGATTGGGCATGAGTTGAACAACGACAGTGAGACAGTACTGCATTGATCAGTCGTTCACAGTGGCATTGAGATACATGAGATTCTTCTCTTCTTCTGTTTAGAAGTTCCCTAAGATCTCTTGCACTGGAGTCCCTTGTGATGGGCTCATTTGTGAGAGATAAACTCAGGGACGGTGGAGTTTCAGCCTCGCGGATGGCATGCACTTTCTGCGAATTTGATGTTCACGAGCTTCTTCAGATTTTCCCCTTGGGACACGAATGTATGCTCCGCGTCGACTATGGACAACTTTGACGGGTTCACTCCGCTTCCTGTAGGAAACGTGAGTGAATCCTTCTGCATCTTGACCAACCTCGCCCTTAGGCTTCCATATTTGGATCATAGGTTTCTGCCGAGATGAGTTGGCAGTTTCTTTTTGTTGCGCGTTCCCGTGAAGGGCACGAGCTTTGCTTCTCCTCAGGTTTCTCCTCATTGTACGAGTGAGAGGAACCTCCTTCTTCGCATGACAGCTTTGCGGAGCGGGTGGTGGTTGCTTCCCCTTGTTGAAGCGGGGACCTTGGTCCACTTTGCTTGAGAGATCAGGAGTCTTTATCGGAATTGGCAAAGAGCCCGTTGTTAAGGAAGGGGATTTTGGACTATCTTGGTCCGTTGATTTCCTTAACTGGGCTATTGCCATCTCATTGGGAATTGACCCCTTGGAGATTTTACGGCATCCCCTTAGGGAAGTAGGGCTCTTGGAGCCTGAAGAAAGAAATTCTTCATACCTTTGCTGGTCGACGGAAATGGTGAGCGAGTCGACCATACTACCAACTGGAATGTTGTCGGATTGAGCTACCACCAGGTCACCGGAGGTGATGGTAGTCCCCAGCGGAGTCGACAATCTTCTATTCGCCATGAAAATTGAATTTCTCTTTACTGACAATCTTTCAACAAAGGATTACAATCTAACGGTTTCCCGCTTACAGAAGATGAGGAAGATGGACTTCCTCTTTGTTTAATACTGGATTTCTAGGTAGCTATGGACGATCCTGCTCTCCGTTGACACTCCGTACAACCTCTCTTAGTTGGCTAAAAGAAAGAAAGAAGAGGCTCTTTGCTCTTGATCACAAGGGGTAATTTCTAGAAGAAGACGTCTGTCTCTGTCTGCGTCTGTAGAGTGTCTGTCCCTCTCTGTCTAGCTGTTTCTTGTGTCTCTTTCGCTCCCCGCCTTTTATAGGGGGCTTGGAGTAACGTCCCGCTATTTTTTGCTCGACCGTTAGCTCCCACTACTCGAGAAGTGCCGCCCTATTCGTTAGGCGGTTGCTCCCACGACCAAAGTGACGCCGCTACACTCGTTTGGCAGTTAGCCCCACGATCCGAGGTGGCAAGTCTGCTATTCGGGTCGGGTGACTTTGTATTAAACTCCTACCTGAAAGCTAGAGGTAGTGTCGCGAATCTCAACTTTAGATTTGCGAACCTGTTCTGTCGTCTGGGTCGCGAACCTCAGTTTCTTAGACACGCGGATCTCAGTTCTTTAGATTCGCGGATAAGATGAGTTGCGGGCTTCCGTCTCTGAATTCGTGGATCTGCTTTGCTTTTCCAGAATTTTTCGCCGACAAAAGGCTTGGGAAGAAAGGAGAAGACGGAGAAGAACTCTGGTCTTCTTCTTACGCGAAGTTATCGCGTCATCCTCGCGTTTGAAACACGGGGCTATTTCAACTAGCAGTCGCATTGCAACGCGAGACTATTTTGACTAGCAGTCGCGTTTCAACGCGAGGCTATTTTGACTAGCAGTCTCGTTTCAACGCGAGGCTATTTTGACTAGCAGTCGCGTTTCAACGCGAGGCTATGCGCGAAGTTATTTTTTAACTCCGTGTTTTTATACTTAGAAGATTTTTCGAGTTTTCTTTAACTCTTGATTCTTCTTTTGCAGTGGGGTATTCGGACCAGATCCTTTTTGAAGAGGAGTGCATGTGGCTCTACCAGTCTTCATCAGCCAAAATAACTCTGAGGAAGCCAGAAGCATATGCTTTACAACATAGTTGCAGGCTTCAAGCTCTGGCTCCAAAAGATAAACTTTTGAAGGAGTTACAAGAACTCTGCGGCAGCTTATTAAGTTTTCTTGAGGACCATTTCTGTTAGATGACAATCTCTGTCGCTTTCCAAAGCGATAGAGATGATCATCTAAGGGCTTGTAGCATGTCGAATTCAACTTGTGCATCTTCATTAGGATTCTTGTAGCAGTATCTTCAGATGATCCACTAAGAACTTTAAAACAGATCATAGTTGATATTTGCAGAGGAGATCTTTTGCATGTGAACCAGGGAATTTCAACACTCCATGGAGGAGACTCGTTGTCGGGTTATTGATGAGTTGATGAATAGGTTGAAGCTTTTTTGGGAGAACTATAACTCTCTCTTCTTCTGTAACCTTTTGCTTCATGAATAAAGATAATTATTTTTCTCTTCATCTGTTGGCTTCAAGAATTTTGCTTGCTCAACAAATAGATGGTTCATAGTTTTGGTAAAACAATCCAAGGATCATTTGCGTAACTTAGACTTGTTAGTACCTGAAATGATCAGATAAGGATCATTTAACTTAGACAAAGGCGTTTAATTGCACATGCCAAGTCCAAGCTTCTTATAGAAACGCGTAGCTAAAATACAAAGTTAGCTTCGCGTTTTGCATAATTGTTCGGAGCTAATAGCTTCGTGTTTCCTATCACCACGTGAAGCTAATAGCTTCGCGTTTTAGAGAGGAACTGATCAGTTATTGCTCCAATTCTTGTGCTGAATACCAAGGGGCGGGTTTTTTTCATTTAAATGGAGTCTCTTTTTCTTCTTCCTTACTTCATTCGAAGAACTGAAGAGATTAGAGCCCAAGAATCTCCAGGCGACCGAGCGATTTTCGACCGGATTTTCGTCGATTTCCTTTGAGATTTCGCAAGCAATGGCACCCAAGACCCGTGCTTCTTCACGCGCAGCCTCGCCGTCGGCGACTGGCGCAAGCAGCGGGGGCAGCGGTCGTGGCAGCGGCGAGCCAGTCCACGCCTCGCCTATTGGAGGTAAGAACCTCACTTTTGGGGCTTTTTAGAACATTTTTAGAGTGATTTGGCTCGGTTTTAACTGGCCAATCATTTCTTTTACCGGCAAGATCGCCGTACTCCGGCCAAATGGCTTGGAGAAGAAGGAAAAGATCTCTGATCTTCCTCCACGTGAAACTATCACGTTATCTCCGCATTTTAAACGCGAAGTTATTCTTGCTAACTATTGCGTTCTGACGCGAGGTTAGAATTTTAGATTTGCGTTTGTAAACGCGAAGTTATCCTCCTTAGCTTCGCGTTCGTAAAAGCGAAGTTATTTCACTTAACTTCGCGCGGAGTTACCTCTAACTCCGCGTTTTCATACTTAGAAAAATTTTCTGATTTGTAGAAATTTTCCTAACTCTTAATTCCTCTTTTGCAGTTGGCTATTCAGTGGATCCAATCTCCCAAGGGCATCATTTCGGCTATGGCGGGGGTGCAGACTCAGTCACCCAGTTTCGCTTCACGACTATTTTTGCTGCGTACAAGCCGGGTTTGAGGGAGCGCAGGGAGAAGCTAATCAGATACAGCCCTGCTACTGCACGGGAGATCAGTACGGATGCTCCCTTTGAAGCCACAAACCGGGAGGCGTTGGAGAATCCAACGTTCCTCTTTGGAGATGCTATAGAGCACTCGGATGAGATCCTCTTTGAAGAGGAGGGCAAGTGGCTGTACCAAGCCGGGGATCTGCTCATGTTTCTGCCTGACATGGAGCGTAGCTACCCTCTGGTGTATCTCCAGAGGCTATCTTCCCACCGCGAGTTAGAATTTGAACTAACTCGTGAGCATGATGGTGTCGCGACCGGCAAGTTCGGCGCGAATGGGGCTTTTCAAGACGGTCCCCCTAGATGTATTACGGGGCTCCTACCAGGCAGAGTCACCGAAAAGCACCCTGTTGGTGAAGTCCCGATTCGTGCTAAGACTTTCTTTAGCGAATTCTTGGCCAAGGGTGGTCAATACCCAAAGACTTTAGAATGCCCGGATGGGTCCACTCCTCGGGCAACATATGGTGGTTCAGACTTTTCAAACACATACTGGACACCCATGAGTAGACCCTAAAGGAAATTGGCTTGTACAAAGCCATTAGAAACGTCCAGTTTGACTTGCCTCAAAGTTCGTACCACTTGTTCAGCCTGCTGGAGATGTATAACCCCGAAACCGGCACCTTCTTTACACCGGTGGGTGAGCTGGGATTCGCTCTCCATGAGATGTTCGAAGTGTCGGGGTTATCAATGGGCGAAGTCCCTTGTGAGGAATATATCCCCACTAATGAAGAATTAAAGATGCTAAAAGCGGGGGATGAGCACATCTACCAAACCTACTAGGAAATGATGTGCCACTATCATATTTGCGCCGACCTGGCTGCAGTAAGGAACCAGGGAATTGGCCATAAAAAGTGGGCAGACTATCTCTTCATCAATCTGAAAGAGAGTCTCCCCATGATTCGTGGACGCCCTTCTGTTAGTATCGAAGAAGTGAAGGAGCGTATCTCCAACTTAGAAGCCACAACATATACGACCGAATCAAATGAAAGAAGATTTAGTCCTGACACGGTCTTTCAGAGCTTCCATTACCAAGCCCAGTTCCCTATTTCTGAGAAGGGTCTCCTTGCTGGCTTTTTAATATTGTGGCTGAAGAGGTGTGTCGTCCCTTCGTTGCCTAAGGAAGCTATTGCCAAGAACGTCGTCTATCCAGCCGTCCTATTAGCCTATGCACGACGCTTCGGGTTATTACCAGCGATGGTTGCCAACCTCCAAAGCGGCTTCGGGCCCTCTGCAACAGCTTTACGCCAGCAGAGAAGAACAAAGGTAAAGCTGGAAAGGGAAAGGCGGCCAAAGAGGCTGCTACGGTGAAGACACCGCACCCAAGAGTAGAGATGCCTTATACATATTTAATGGCGTGGCTAGTCATGCACTGCCCGTCTTTGATGAGTGCTGCGGATTATAACCCAACTGACAAGCCGTTCTTCGTAGAGAAATATGAGTGCTCTGTCTGGAGGAGTAATTATATGTCTCAAATCCGCAGGACACTCCGTCACCATCAAAACTATGAGATCTTCCACTGCTTCCTAGATTTCCCTGGGGGAGAGTATGAATCTAAATTTAAAGATATTTTTGGAGCAAACAAGTTCAACTTATCCTCAGGTGTCTTATGGTGGTTATTGAATATTCGCCCCGGACACCTAGTGTACAGGCAAGACACCATGTGCTACATAGAGTCGTATATCTCGAGCAGATTTGCTCGTCAATTTGGATACACACAGCTTTATGTAGGAAATCCAAATAAAGAGTTGGCGTACGAAGGGAATCTATATGCAGGGGTACGGGGCTGGTTCCATTTTGTTGCTGGAGGAACCGGAGCAGAATTTATGCTACCCCTGAAATCGCCAGAGCTAAGCATGGTGTTAAGCTTCTGTATCTGGTACAGCGTTGCTAATGCTGAAGTACCTAACTTCTCCATCAACCGCAGCTGCTGCAAGGAGATAGAGGCCTTCTATGCTAGCCGCAAAGGAGCCAAAAGAGTGAGGGTGAAAGGAATGGACAAATTCCTTAGTGCGGCGGCTGATCCATCAGACTTGGGCAACTCTGATGGTGATGACGATAATGGTAATGATGATGATGACGATGATGGTGGTGCCCCTCAAGATTTAGTTCCCCGTTCCCGGAGTCCAGCCATTAAACGCCGCGGATCTATAAGAGGCGAACCGGCGAAGAGAAGCAGAAATTAGCCCCGGAGACCCTCTTAGTCTCTCAAGAGGCGGCGGGTAAATTTGCTTCAGATTTGTTGGCCTCAACTCTGCCTCTGGCGCCGGCAGAGGAGAGTAGACCTGCTGAAGCTCCAAGTGTTACTGAGGTCCTGACTCCTCCAACTGCAGAATCTGTCGAACACTCTGCGATGCAACCTCTGGGTAGCAAAACGGGTGCGCTCCTGGAAACAGCAATGGCTCCCCCTTCAAGTCCGACAACTGGACTTGTATCTCCTGGTATGGTTTTTATATTCTATCTTCTGTCTATTATTCACTTTATCATTATATGTAAAACTATTTGTTTGCTTTCTGAAATGCAGGTGGTCAGCCCCACTCGCTGATGCATTTGACCACCAGGGAAGAGTCTGAGGAGAAGGTGGATTATTCTGGCACAACTGGCTCAGTGAGAGGTTTGGGTAGTTCTGCAAATGAGTTTGACGCAGACTACTTTACGACAACTCCTCCCTCTGTTCCTTCTTCAGTTCCCCCAATAGATGAACTCAGGAGTGATGATAGGACAGAGGTGGTTGTCGAGGCTGCAGCAAGAGAAGCTACGCCATCCCCAAGTCTGCCGTCTCCAACACCAACGGTCTGCTTTGAAGAGACATTTCCAGTAGTTGTTGGTGTACCCTCTGATCCTCAGCCAGCAATATTAACATCTTCTACCATTATGGCTGTTGAGACACCTGCGACTCCTCCAGCTCTAAGTCTTCTGCCAGTGGGAGATGAAGAAAATCTGAAGTTCTCATTCGAAGCCACTTCTGCCATAGGGAGAGATTCGGGTGAAAACACTCCATCGTCTACTCCTGTTGATGGTGTTACTCGAATGATCTGTACCAGTGATACTCCTCCTCGGGTTCCTAGTTCTGCCAAGTCCATATCGGCTTTACTGGCCCCTCATGTCATAAATCTGGTACAGGGACGGGCTTCTTCTTCCTCGACCCCAACGGACGCTACTCCTCCCCCAGCGACATCTTCTTTAGCGCTGTCTGCTCTAAACATAGACACTGTGGACCCTCTCAAAGAATTCTTCAACCACAGTGTAAATGACTTTATGCGGCTACTAAGGAGGTGTATCGGAATGATCCTGGACGGAAGAGATTTCTTTAATCTTCGACGTCCAATGTTGTCCAGCTATCTGGATAATATTGAAAGGATTGGGGGACGTGACCGAGCAGCTCCCTATCGGGCCCGCCTTGAAGCTTTAGAAGAACAGGTGAATACGCTAAACACAATTCGTCAAGCAGATGTGGAAGCGATCACTGAAATAGAGTTGGCGCGACTATGAGCAGAGTTAACAGCTCGCCAGGAGGAGTTGAGGCAACAGGAAGAAGGATGGTCGCGGGAGTTGGCCGAGCTACAAGCCAATCAGGAGTCCATTCTCAGGGGGTGGAGATGGTGGATTTCGAAATTGAGGGGAGCCAGACCGCCATTCTTAGAGCCAGAGAGACTATAGCTAAGGCTCGGGCTATTCTAGTGGCCAGCGAGTCTCGGCTAGGGGAATCCGTTAAGAAACGGGAAGAGCTGATACTCCAATAAGGACAGCTCGAACAAGAAGGCATAATGAAGAGCCGTGCTATCGAAGAATCTCGTCAGCGGTTAGCCGAGCAACTGGCAATAAACGACAATGATGTACGCCGGCAGGCCCAACGCTCCGTGGAGGAAACTCGTCGTCGAGTGATTGACGAGACGACAACTAAATTGAGGCTTCTAGGAGATCCATAACTTTCTTTCTTTCTATTCCTTTATTCTTTTTGTAATAAGAACTTGTAATAGAAGAGAGAACTTTACTGTTTCTTTGTGACTTCATTCTCTTTCGAATAAAGGTAATCTTTTGATTCTTTTACCTGTTGGCTACAAAATTTGTTTGCACAACAGATAACTTGTCATCAAAATGATTTAGTTGTTTAGGTAAAACAGTCCAAGGCTCATCTGCGTAACTTAGATTGCTAATACCGAGGTGATCGGGTCAGGATCACCAGATTTCAGCAGAGACGCCTAATTGCGCATGCCTAGAGTTTGATTGGAGGCGGTTCAAGGCTCTCATGCGTAACTTGAACTGCACATACCAAGATGATCGGGTTAGGATCACCAGATTTCGGCAGAGGCGCCTAATTGCGCATGCCTAGTTTTAAGCAAGAAGTTCAAGTGCTCATCTGCGTAACTTGAACAAGTGGAGGCGGTTCAAGGCTCTCATGCGTAACTTGAACTGCACATACCAAGATGATCGGGTTAGGATCACCAGATTTCGGCAGAGGTGCCTAATTGCGCATGCCTAGTTTTAAGCAAGAAGTTCAAGTGCTCATCTGCATAACTTGAACAAGTGGAGGCGGTTCAAGGCTCTCATGCGTGACTTGAACTGCACATACCAAGATGATCGGGTCAGGATCACCAGATTTCGACAGAGGCGCTTAATTGCGCATGCCTAGTTTTAAGCAAGAAGTTCAAGTGATCATCTGCGTAACTTGAACAAGTGGAGGCGGTTCAAGGCTCTCATGCGTAACTTGAACTGCACATACCAAGATGATCGGGTTAGGATCACCAGATTTCGGCAGAGGCATCTAATTGCGCATGCCTAGTTTTAAGCAAGAAATTCAAGTGCTCATCTACGTAACTTGAACAAGTGGAGGTGGTTCAAGGCTCTCATGCGTAACTTGAACTGCACATACCAAGATGATCGGGTTAGGATCACCAGATTTCGGTAGAGGCGCCTAAATGCGCATGCCTAGTTTTAAGAAGTTCAAGTGCTCATCTGCGTAACTTGAACAAGTGGATGGTTATACTCCTAGGGATCTGAACCAGATGTGACAGTTACTCTGTCATCATTCTGGTTTATTTTAGGCATAGTATTTCTTCAGAAATTTGCCGTTGATCGGCATCATCATCCTATTGTCATTCTGATTCATTAAGCGATAGGCTCCACTAGAGTATACTGTCTCCACGATAAATGGTCTTTCCCACTTGGGTTCAAATCTACCCTTAGTCTTGTGGGTTAGAATCATTGGCCTTTTAATAGCCAGGACCAAGTCTCATTGTTTAAAGGTCCTTGGTTTAACGCTCTTATTGAACGTTCGCGAGATTCGAGCTTGATACAACTCAATTTGTTGTTGAGCCCGGAGACGTTTTTCATCTAACGCCTCTAGTTCTTGCAATCTTTATTGATGGTGCTCTTCTGTCGTCATCTTTGTGGCTAAGGCCACTCTTAATGATGGATCTGGACTTCAAGAGGCAAGACGGCCTCACTTCCGTAAACCAAAGAGAACGGGGTAGCTTTTGTTGGAGTGCGAACGGTGGTGCGATAAGCCCACAAATACTCTCCCAGCTTTTCATCCCAGTCCATTTTGTTAGAAGAGACAAACTTCCGAAGGAGTTTAATGATTGTCATGTTGAAAGCTTCGGCTAACCCATTAGCCGTAGGGTTATATGGCGTTGAAGCAATATCTTTGATTCTGAACTTATCACAGAATCTTGAGAATCCCTGGCTGATGAATTGCGGTCCATTATCATGAATAATCCTTCGGGGGACGCCAAAACGGTAAATGACATGATGCTTGATGAACTTAATCACATCTGTCGTTTTCACTTCTCTCATGGGCACGGCTTTAGCCCATCTTGAAAAATAATCGGTTATTGCAAAAATAAACCGATGTCCTCTGGACGACGGGGGAGTTATTGGCCCCACAATATCCATTCCCCATGCCTCAAATGGCTAACTAGCAACAGTATTGTGCAAGTATTCTGGGGGTTGATGAATAAAATTGGCATGTACTTGGCATGCATGGCATCATTTAGCGTATGCCATTGCCTCTGTAATCATCTTCGGCCAGTAGTATCCCAGCCTTCTTATGCGGTCTCCGAGTTTAGGACCGGGCTGATGAGCTCCACACACTCCATCATGTATTTCCTTCAGCACTTCATCTGCTTCTGCTTTTGATATGCAGCTTAGTAGCAGGCCATCGTTTGACTTTCTGTATAAAATTTGAAGTGTACGATCAAAGTAGAATCTCGGGGCCTTCCTCTTTATCGAGGCGGCCCCCTTTGAATCCTCTGGTAGTATCCCATATATGGCGTAATTTATAAATGGAAATTGCCAATCACGGGGTTCCAGAATTAAGCCTGTCTGGCATACCTCTTTAGTTTGGAATACCGTATCTGGGTGGAGGAGTTCTCTGCTACCAATAGTGATGCTTTTAGCTTCACCCGGCGGGATAGCCAATGTTGCAGCTAACACAGCAAGAGCATCTGCATAGACGTTCTCATTCCAAGATATATGATATATATAAAATTGTTCAAAATATCCTGCTAGCTCAATGGCTAGCTGATGATAGGGGATGAGGATTTCATGTCTGACTTCATACTCACCCGTCATCTGGCTGACGATGAGCTTAGAGCTCCATATGCCTCTAGATAGTTCACCCCCAGTTGCAGAGCCATTTTTAAGCCGATAATGAGCGCATTGTATTCCGCCACATTATTCGTGCACGGTTCTGTTAATGAGTAACCGTTAAGTAATATATGTTTATGTGGGGATATTAGCACAACCCCTACTCCAGCAGCAGATCGTCTGACAACACCATCAAATAACATTTGCCATGGTTGTTCTTTACTAACTGTGTTGACCTCTGTCGTCTGTTTGGAATTGGACCAGATTGGATGATCTGCTAGGAAATCAGCGATCGCCTGTCCCTTCATGACTTTTTGAGGGACGAAGTGTATATCATATGGCGATAGCAATAATGCCAATTTCGCCAATCGGCCGTTTAAGGATCCTGATTTTGTCATTAGAATTTTCAAAGGATTAACCTGTGAGATGACATGTATCGTTTGCCCTGAAAGATAGTGTCGCATTTTCTGAACAGCGAACACTAGGGCTAAACATTCTTTTTCGATCGGGGTATACCGACGCTCGGCTCCGATCATTGTCCTGCTTAAGTAATAAAAAGCATGTTCATGGCCATGTTGGCAGTGAAAATTTCTTAGTTAAAAGGATTTTCCACAACAGAACGCGGAGCTAATTCAATAGCCCCGCATTTGGTTACATTAACCCTGCGTTTGAATAAAATGCGGTGATGTTTAATAGCTCCACGTTGATTCCGCAGTTTGGCTTGTATTAGCCTCGCGTTTGAGTAAAACGCGGAGATGATCAATAGCTCCGCGTTTTGGTTATTTAACGTCGCGTTTTGATGTGATTAAAGCTCCGCGTAAGCAGATAACCAGAATCTCAAATTGATTGAGATTATGATTCTGGACTTATCCAAATACCCGAATCAAGTCTAATCAGAATTCTATCAAAACTAAGATATTTGATTGGAATCCTTGATGAATGCGAGTTCTATTTAGATAGAAACTCTTTCATTAACCTGGGGCTATAAATACCTTCCTGGTGAAACCCCAGGGGTCTTCTTTTTTGGCATCGGAAGTTTCCTATCGATCCTTTGGCAATTCAAGTATGCGAGAGAGCCTTGAAGCCATTGCTGATCATCTTCTGGTCCGGCAATTGAGGTGATTTTCTGAAATCTTGGAGAATTCAAGTTACGCACAGAGCCTTGAGTTCGTGAAGATCAGAGAAAGTCACCATCTTCTTTCTGGAGTTCTTGAGAAGTTCGAGTTACGCGAGAGAGCCTTGAACAAATCAAAACCAGAGAAGATCGTCTATATTCGGCCGATATCTTTAAAAGAGAAGATTTCAACGTACCGATCGTCCAAAGGAACTACTATAGATCCCATCGCCACTGATCCCACGATTATTTTGTAAAAGAGAGAGATTGCCATATAAAATCCTCTCGTTTGTTCTCTTTTTATATCTTGTTCACTTCTATTGTAATCTAAGATATATTCGATGGAAGGAAGCGAAGGAACTTTTGCGACGAACAAACTGACGACCACAGTGGGAGCCATCTCTTTCACTGATGAAGAGATAGTGGCGCAATCGGACGTTGACTTGATCAGATCCGAAGTAGACATGCTGGTCATTGAAATCGACCAGCAGAAGTACGAGGAGTTCCTCTCCTCCGGATCAGGTGACTTGGATGAGACACGGCACTATCATCGCATGTACTCCAATGCCCGAGTAACGGGTAGAAAGGTATCCACCGAGAGACGGGGATCCTTGGAGACTGCGGCTATAGAGCCGGAGTTCACACAAGAAATCCTAGCCGAGGATGAGCTTCCGACTGCCGAAGAAGATCTAGGGACTGGACTGACCAGGACCCAACTCCGGAACAGGAACCGGAGAGCGAGGCGTAGAGCCCTCAAAGCCCGCCTTGGACGCGGAGCTAACTCTAGAGGACGCGAGACTATGGTCCCTCGCAAACTGGCTCGCTCTACCCGCGAGACCAGTCTCTACCGCGTTAAACGCGAAGATACAACTTGCCTTAAAAGCAAGGAAAAGCCAGCGTGTGATTTTCCACGCGAGGCTGTTGCTGAGCCTAGCGAGAGACGCGAAGCCAGTAAGGGTTGCGCTAGTCGCAGAATACCCAACACTCGCGAGAGACGCGAGTATAAAAATTCTTCAAAGCCAGCGTGTGATTTTCCACGCGAGGCTATTGCTGAGCCTAGCGAGAGACGCGAAGCCAGTAAGGGTTGCGCTAGTCGCAGAATACCCAACACTCGCGAGAGACGCGAGTATAAAAATTCTTCAAAGCCAGCGTGTGATTTTCCACGCGAGGCTATTGCTGAGCCTAGCGAGAGACGCGAAGCCAGTAAGGGTTGCACTAGTCGCAGAATACCCGACACTCGAGTATAAAAATCCTTCAAAGCCAGCGTGTGATTCTCCACGCGAGACTATTACTGAGCATAGCGAGAGACGCGAAGCCAGTAATACTTGCAATAAACGCAAGACTTCTGATACCCGCGAGGAACGCTAGGATGATTGGCAAATAGTTGTCAGTCGTAAGAATCGTGCTAGGCGCGAAGCTATGATCTGCGTTAATCGCAAAGATAAGCCAGCGTGCAAGAACTTCCCTTCACGCGGGGCTATTATTCCATAAGCTAAACTTCTAAAGACATACCAAGCCAGCGAGAGATGCGAGGCTAGTATGGATAAGCGTGGAGCTATTCTTAAGGCCCGTAATGTGAAACGCGAGGCTATTCCTAAGCCACGCGAGGATCGGTCCAACCCCAGAGTCAGGGTTGATCAGACAAAGAAGCTTCAGTGGGTTCCCAGATCTTCTCAAGAGTTGAATGGACCTCTTGACTCTATGACTAAAGGCGCTGATCTCAGGGAATATCTCTCTAAGAAGAGAGACATAGACCAACTTCAGGTTGAGCCTGTCTGTCATTGCCAGCAACTTGTGACGGCGATATCAGCCGTGATGGACAACTGTGGCTGCAGCAAGTGTGTTCGACCGATTAAACGAGTCAAACCAGAATCCTGCTAAGAAGACAAGAACCACTTGCCTGAAGCAAGGGAGAGCTGTAACTTCCAACATGGTAGGAAAAGGGAAGAAAATTGCAGAGACGGATGATGATTCAGAATCGAGCGATGAAGAACCTCATCGTGTTACTCGACTAAGATCAGGAGCCGTCCCGCCCCAAAATTATAAGAAGCTCGCAGGGGGTTCTTACGATGAGGACAGCGATAATTCCGCTATAGCCTCGCCTCCATCCTCTATATCGTCTCGGCTACAGAAGTCAGCATCGCATATGGCAGATAAGTCTGACGATATCAATCAGAGATTTGAAGCTCAAGAAAAGATGATTCGAGAGCAGCAAAAGATGATTGAAGGACTCAAAGTCATGCTATCGAGGTTTGTTGAAGATAATGCCAAAAAAGGCAAAGAAACTCTGAATGAAGAAGAACAGGAAGAGAAAGCCCACTCGATGTATGAGGAAGAAGATAGATTTTCTTTCCATGATCCGCATGGCGAAAAGATAGAAAAGCTGCAGAGTCAACTCGAAGCTTTAATGCGTAAAAAGGAGTTGAAAGAAGCTGGGGTCTCTAGACGGTATCCTCCTGAATGGGATATGATACCTTACCCACCAAAGTATAAGCCGCTCAAGTTAGAGCCATACGATGGGAAAGGATCGCCCAGTCAGCATATATATTACTTTTTGTCCCAAGTAGGACACTTAATGGGTAATGATCCCATCATGACCAAAGTATTTGCAAGTACTTTGCGAGGGCCTGCCTTTACTTGGTTCATGCAGTTGCCCCCAGGTACTATTAATACCTGGTTAGATGTTGAGAAATTATTTCTCTCACGTTTCTTTGAGGATGACACCGAGATTACGGTTCATTCCCTCCTTGCAACTAGGCAAGGAGAACAAGAAGCGGTTAAAGATTTCATAGAAAGGTTCCGGGAGAAGTCCGTACATTGTAAACACGGAATGATGCAGGAAACTCTAGTCGAGACCTGTGGACACAACCTTAAGACCAATGTGCTCCTCAAAATGGGGGCCGTAGAGTCTAAGACGTGGAGGGACCTGCTCAAACAAGGAGAGCAAGCTGAAGACTTGATTCGCCGAGTTGAGGAATCCCGCGGATCAAGAAATGCTGGGGGTAGTAAGCCATATACCCAAAACAACAGCAATAAGAATAAAGGGAAAGCAGTCATGTCGTCAGAAGCTGCTCCTCAGAAAACCGGTCCTCCGCCAGAGCCAAAGCCTCAAAGTCAGCGAGGATCAAGGCAAATCAGACCGCAACAAGAAAGGAATTACACTTTCAAGATGGAACAGACACATATCCTCTTTCACCTGCTCCAGAAGAAAGGAATGCTAAAACTTCCGGAGAATAAGAAGCCAGAAGATGCGGGTAAGACTAAAGACCCCAATTACTGTCTTTATCACCGGAATGTTGGCACCCTACCAGGGATTGTTTTCCCCTTAAGAACAGAATCCAAGCACTAATAGAGGCTGGAGTTCTGACGCTTAAGGAAGAACAGAAGAAAGTCACTGCCAATATGGCAACCATAATGGTCGGAACCCACGAGTTTCCCGCAGGAGTGACCCCAATCCCTAAGGGTAAGAAGGTCACGAAGAATCTTGATCCGCACAACAAAGCCCAAGAGGGACTTGTCCCCGTAACAACCCAAAAGGGGGAAGTTATGTGGGTTCACCCCGACTTGCTGGAAGATGAACAATGGACTACTTCAAGAGGTCAAGAGAAGAAACGGGCTGTTAATGTCATTTCTGCAGATATAAAGAAAGAATATATAGCTTCAGAGGCCTTCACAGATTCTGCAGAAACTATGGCCACCCATCAAGATGGGGCAGGCCCTTTCGGTACTCGATCTGGAAAGACATATCTTAAGGACTACACTAGAGTTGATCCAAAAGACATCTATGCAGAACTCGCAAAGCCTGCGAAGCAGAAAGGACTTCGTTTCCAGAAGAATCCTACCAGAGATGAAGGAGCCAAAGAAACTCCCTTCGAATTTGACATAATTGCGCAGTTGGCTAACATCCCAGCGCGAGTAACGCTTTACGAAATGTTGAGATTATCAAAATCAACACGTGAAGCTCTAAGAGAGGCCTTGGCAGACTCTGAGTCGTTCCTAGCTCAGATTGTCGAGCCGGCCATCGAAGAGCGGGACTCTTGCCCCCACTGTCATCAAGTGAGGAGGCAAGTCCCACAAATCATCTTCTCTCCAGAAGATATGCAGGTGAGGAATATAAAGCATAATAGGCCTTTATATTTCACTGGATATGTCGGGTCCACAAAAGTGGACCGAATTCAGATTGATCCAGGTTCTGCACTCAGCGTCGTGCCCAGTAGATTGATGCAGCTGTTGGGGATTTTCCTTCATCGCTTGACACCTACACACACTACCATCTATGGATTCAACGCTAATAATAGCCATCCTCTTGGTAAGATCCGATTGCGGTGTCAAATTGGAGACTTGAAAACGGAGGTTACATGCTATGTAATTGACGCTGATACCTCCTACAATATTTTATTAGGGCGACCTTGGATCCACTCTCATATGATAGTTCTGTCGACTCTTCACCAGTGCATGAAATATTGCGATGAGGAAGGAGAGGTCCGGACACTAATTGCTGACAAGCAGTCATTCAAAAGGTTGGAAAATTACTTCACAGATGCTGCACTCTACAAGCCAGCACATGAAGCCTCCAATGACAGTCTTAGCAAGTCTCCAAAGCCCGACGACATTGGCAATGAAGCCGACACTGAGTACGAGCTCCTTGGAGAAGATGATGGGGGTGATTACGAAATCAACCCTCACCTAGATCTTAGCTTAGGTCTTGATAATATAGTGGATGTAATAGAAAGTGAATGGGTTATTAATGAAAATGTAAAGTTAGTCTACGAGCATGCTGTAGCTACTGAGTCTGAGCCCTCTTGTACCTCCACCGAAGCGGATGGCCTGACCGAACTTGAAGTTCTGGCGGCATACCATTTGCCCCTCAGGTCTTCCCTCCTCTCTCAATTAAGAATAACCGAGGATCAAGGGCACTTCTTTGAAGTGCCTCCCCGACAGAAGTCCCAAAGGCCGATCATGTTCGGCAAAGTGGCCACGTCGCCTCGACAGAGACAAAGTAGTGAAAATGATGAACAAACATCACCTCAATTTCACTTATATGAGCAAAGGTCCCGACAGATGATGGAGAAAATAGGATATAATTTTACCCAGAAGTCGGGATTAAACTTTGGAAAAGGGAGACGGAATCTCATACCCTCGTTTAGACCAAGAGGAAAGAGCCCTGATTATTATCAGAAGACCCGCAGGGGGTTGGGTTATGTATCTACTCCACCCTCATCGCCATCCAAGGATGAAGAGAGTTCTTCGGATGAAGAAGAAACATCTTCGCCCGACCATGATTCGGATATAAGCACCGGTGCTTGGTTTCAGTCTTTGACAGCCAATATGGTTTCAGCTGCGCCAGAAAGCGACGAGGAACCAATTGACGTTCAAGATGATGCTTGGGCTAGGCATATGGATACTCTCTGGGATGTCCGCTTTGAACAGCGTGACCCGCCCACAGAAGACAAATTAATACAGGTTAACATGGGAACGGAAGAAAATCCGAAACTCATTTTCATAAGCGACACACTAACTCCTTTAGAAAAAAGAGGAACTTATATCCCTTATCAAAGAGTATATAGATGTGTTCGCATGGAGTTATGAAGATATGCCTGGGCTTGACCCTCAAATTGCCACACACCGGTTAAATATAAAAGAAGATGTCAAACCTGTTAAACAGCAACAGAGGCGTTTTCGACAGGAATTAATAGAGGCAATAGTTGCTGAGGTCAACAAGCTTATACAATCCGGTTTCATCCGTGAAGAACAACACCCAGATTGGGTGGCAAACATAGTGCCAGTTCGCAAAAAGAATGGCAAAATCCGGTATGCATTGACTTTCGAGATCTGAACGCTGCATATCCCAAGGATGAATTTCCACTCCCCATCACCGATGTGATGATCGATAACACTTGCGGTTATGAGAGGATGTCCTTTATGGATGGCTTCTCAGGTTATAACCAAATCAAGATGCACCCGGATGATGAAAAGCATACAGCTTTCAGAATGCCACAGGGGGTATACTGTTATACAGTGATGCCATTCGGATTAAAGAACGCAGGTGCCACTTACCAACGCGCAATGAGTGTCATATTCAAGGAACACCTGCGCAGAACAGTGGAGTGCTATGTGGATGACTTAGCAGTCAAAAGTAAAAACAAAGAAGATCATCTTCATGATTTAAGAGTGGTCTTCGATCTTATGCGGAAACATCATCTGAAGATGAATCCTACCAAGTCGTTCATGGGGGTATCCAGCGGGAAATTTCTTGGGTTCATAATCACCTCAAAAGGAATTTTCCTTGATCCTGAAAAGGTAAAAGCGATTAGCGAAATGCCGCCTCCCCGCAATCTCAAGGAATTAAGGAGATTACAGGGAAAGCTCGCATATATTCGACGCATCATTTCCAACCTATCTGGACGATGCCAGCCATTCTCAAAACTTATGAAAAAGGGAGTGTCTTTTATATGGGATGAAGCATGTCAGCAGGCATTTGATGACCTCAAGAAGTACCTTACTAAGCCTCCTGTACTAATGGCACCAGCCCCTGGGCAACCCTTCCTTATATATGTAAGGGCCATGGATAATGCTTTAGGAGCATTACTTGCTCAATATAATGAGCACGGCCATGAACATGCCCTCCACTATTTAAGTAGAACAATGATTGGGGCCGAACAGCGATATACCCCAATTGAAAAGGAATGTTTAGCCCTAGTGTTTGCTGTTCAGAAAATGCGACACTACCTTTCAGGGCAAACAATTCATGTTATATCACGGGTTAACCCATTGAAGATTCTAATGACCAAACCGGGATCCTTAAATGGCCGATTGGCAAAATGGGCGCTCTTACTATCGCCCTATGATATACATTTTGTCCCTCAAAAGGATATGAAGGGACATGCAATCGCCGATTTCCTTGCAGACCATCCAATTTGGTCCAAATTAAAGCAGACATCAGAGGTCAACACAGTTAGCAAAGAGCAACCTTGGCAAATGTTCTTTGATGGCGCTGCCAGACGATCTGCTGCTGGAGTGGGGGTTGTGCTAATATCCCCACATAAACATATATTGCCTAATGGTTACTCATTAACAGAACCGTGCACTAATAATGTAGCAGAGTACAACGCGCTCATTATCAGCTTAAAAATAGCTCTGCAACTGGGGGTGAACTATCTAGAGGCATATGGAGACTCTAAACTCATCATCAATCAGATGACAGGTGAGTATGAAGTCAGACATGAAGCCCTCATCCCTTATCATCAGCTAGCTATTGAGCTAGCAGGATATTTTGAACAATTCTACATATATCACGTATCTCAAAACGAGAACGTTTATGCAGATGCTCTTGCCGCATTAGCAGCAACGCTGGCAATCCCGTCAGGTGAAGCTAAAAGCATCACCATTGGTAGTAGAGAACTCCTCCACCCAGACGTGGTATCTCAAGCCGAAGAGGTATGCCAGATTGGCTTAAAGTTAGAACCCCGTGATTGGCGATTTCCGTTTGTGGATTATGCCTTGCATGGGATATCACCAGAAGATCCTAAGGAAGCCACCTCAATAAAGAGAAAGGCCCAAAGATTTTATTATGACCATAAACTTCAGACTTTGTATAGAAAGTCAAGATGTGGTCTATTGCTACGCTGCATATCGAAAGCAGAAGCAGAACAAGTGCTGAAAGAAACACATGATGGAATATGTGGAGCTCATCAGCCCGGTCCCACACTTGGAGACCGTATAAGAAGGCTAGGGTACTACTGGCCGAGCATGGTTACGGAAGCAATGGCATACGCTAAACGATGTCATGCATGCCAAATACATGCCAATTTTATTCATGAACCCCAAGAATACTTGCACAATACCGTCGCAAGCTGGCCATTTGAAGCCTGGGGAATGGACATTGTGGGGCCCATAACTCCCTCGTCATCCAGAGGACATCTGTTTATTCTTGCAATAACAGATTATTTTTCAAAATGGGCCGAAGCCGTGCCCATGAAAGAGGTGAAGACGACAGATGTGATCAAGTTCGTCATTTACCGCTTTGGCATCCCCTGACGGATTATTCATGATAATGGTCCGCAATTAACTAGTCAGGGATTCTCCAGATTCTGCAACAAGTTCAGAATCAAAAATATCGCTTTAACACCATATAACCCTGCGGCTAATGGGTTAGCTGAAGTTTTTAACAAGACGATCATCAAACTCCTTCAGAAGTTCGTCTCTTCCAATAAACGAGATTGGGATGAAAAGTTGGGAGAATGTTTGTGGCCATATCGCACCACCGTTCGCACCCCGACTAAAGCTACCCCGTTCTCTTTGGTTTATGGAAGTGAGGCTGTTTTGTCTCTTGAAATCCAGATACCATCATTAAGAGTGGCTTTAGCCACAAGGATGATGACAGAAGAGCGCCATCAGCAAAGATTGCAAGAACTAGAGGCGTTAGATGGAAAACGTCTCAGGGCTCAACAACAAATTGAGTTGTATCAAGCCCGAATATCTCAAACGTTCAATAAAAACGTCAAACCAATGACCTTTAAGCAAGGAGACTTGGTTTTGGCTGTTAAAAGGCCAATGGTGCTAACCCACAAGACTAAGGGTAAATTTGAACCCAAGTGGGAAGGACCGTTTGTTGTGGAGACAGTATACTCCAGTGGAGCCTATCGCTTAAAGAATCAAGATGGCGACAGGATGATGATGTCAATCAATGGAAAATTTCTAAAGAAATACTATTCTTAGTACCCCTGGAGATACGCGTCTTCTCTTTTTCTTAGGCATGCGCATTGTGCGCCTCTGACCTAAACCAGGTGTGTTTGGTTCTCAAGTTTGAACCACCTCCGGTCTTTTTCTTGGGCATGCGCAATTCGGCGTCTCTGACCCAAACCTGGTGTGTTTGGTTCTCAAGTTTGAACCACCTCCAGTCTTTTTCTTAGGCATGCGCATTGTGCGTCTCTGACCTAAACCTGGTGTGTTTGGAGTACCCAGTTCAAGTTACGCGAGAGAGCCTTGAACCGCCTCCAGTTTGGTTCTCAAGTTTGAACCACCTCCAGTCTTTTTCTTAGGCATGCGCATTGTGCGCCTCTGACCTAAACCTGGTGCGTTTGGTTCTTAAGTTTGAACCACCTCCAGTCTTTCCTGGGCATGCGCATTGGGCGCCTCTGACCTAAACCCTGGTGTGTTTGGAGTACCCAGTTCAAGTTACGCGAGAGAGCCTTGAACCGCCTCCAGTTTGGTTCTCAAGTTTGAACCACCTCCAGTCTTTCATGGGCATGCGCATTGGGCGCCTCTGACCTAAACCCTGGTGTGTTTGGAGTACCCAGTTCAAGTTACGCGATAGAGTCTTGAACCGCCTCCAGTTTGGTTCTCAAGTTTGAACCACCATCAGTCTTTTCTTGGGCATGCGCAGTTTGGCGCCTCTGACCCAAACCTGGTGTGCTTAGTTCTCAAGTTTGAACAGCCCCCAATCTTCTTTTAGGCATGTGTAATTAAGCGCCTCTGACCTAAAAAGTATGAATTGCCCAACGCCAACTAGGCAATGGGAAGAGAACTAGTTTCTCGCAAACCCATCATGCTGGGGTAAAAGTATGAATTGCCCAACGCCAACTAGGCAATGGGAAGAGAACAAGTTTCTCGCCAACCCATCATGCTGGGGTAAAAGTATGAATTGCCCAACGCCAACTAGGCAATGGGAAGAGAACAAGTTTCTCGCCAACCCATCATACTGGGGTAAAAGTATGAATTGCCCGACGCCGACTAGGCAATGGGAAGAGAACAAGTTTCTCGCCAACCCATCATACTGGGGTAAAAGTATGAATTGCCCGACGCCGACTAGGCAATGGGAAGAGAATAAGTTTCTCGCCAACCCATCATACTGGGGTAAAAGTATGAATTGCCCGACGCCGACTACGCAATGGGAAGAGAATAAGTTTCTCGCCAACCCATCATACTGGGGTAAAAGTGTGAATTGCCCAACGCCGACTAGGCAATGGGAAGAGAACAAGTTCCTCGCCAACCCATCATACTGGGGTAAAAGTATGAATTGCCCAACGCCAACTAGGCAATGGGAAGAGAACGAGTTTCTCGCCAACCCATCATACTGGGGTAAAAGTATGAATTGCCCAACACCGACTAGGCAATGGGAAGAGAGCTAGTTTCTCGCCAACGCATCATGCTGGGGTAAAAGTATGAATTGCCCAACGCCGACTAGGCAATGGGAAGAGAGCAAGTTTCTCGCCAACCCATCATACTGGGGTAAAAGTATGAATTGCCCAACGCCAACTAGGCAATGGGAAGAGAACAAGTTTCTCGCCAACCCATCATACTGGGGTAAAAGTATGAATTGCCCAACGCCGACTAGGCAATGGGAAGAGATTAAATTTCTCGCCAACCCTTTCATACTGGGGGTAAAAAAAAGTATGAATCGCCCAATACCGATAAAGTAAAGGGAAGAAGAAAAGTTTAGCATTTTAGCCCAGACGTAATCCTCGACAACTCACCATGTTGAGGGGAATAACATGCTTAGCCCAACTCAAACGGTAGTTGGTAAAGGCTAATCAAATCCGTTAATAGCTGGGGGTTTGCTAAAAATCCCATATTAAACTTTAATTTTTACTTCGGCTCGAGAAATTGAGCAGAAATGGTACCGAGATTATTTGTTAAAAATCCCATATTATTTGTTGGGCAAGCAAATCTGTTTTGAAGCCAGTAAATAAAAGAGTCAAAAGAATCATCTTTATTAAAAAGGTGAAGATACAAAAAGAATTTCAAAGAAACATCGTAAGGTTATCTCTCTCATGTTTACGAAGTTCTTATTACAAGAAAGATAAAAGTGTAAAGAGAGATGAAACTATTGGCCTCCCAAGAGTCTCAATTGGTTTATTGTCTCGTCCAAATTTCTACGATGAGAAGCCTCCACGGTTTGCTGAGCTTGCCTACGCAACTCATCATCACTTATTGTAAGTTGTTGCTGACGAGATTCTTCTATGGCACGATTCCTGGCCATCTCTTCCTGCTGAATCTGCTCCTGCTGGACAAGCAACATCTCCCGCTTCTTGACAGATTCTCCTAATCGGAGTTCATTTTCTATCAAGGTGGCCCGAGCTCTAGCAATCGTCTCCTGGGCTTTAGAGATGGCCGCCTGACTTTCCTCAATTCCAAAGTTTACCCTCTGCAGGTCGCCAAGAACGGATTCCCGACTGGCCTGGAGCTCTGTCAGCTCCTGAGACCATCTCTCCTCCTGCTGCCTTAAAATATTTCTTCGAGATAAGGATTCTGCCCGAAGCTGCGCCAGCTCTATCTCAGTGATCGCCTCCACATCCGCCTGACGGAGTGTGTGTAACGTGGTCACCTGCTCTTCTAAGGCTGCAAGGCGGGCCCGGTATGGAGCTGTTCGATCTTGTCCACCGAATTCTTCAATATTTCCTAAATAGCGGAGTAACAGTGGACATGCGAAGTTAAAGAAATCGTGGCCAGCAAGAACCATCTCGACACATCTTCTTAACAAATGCATAAAATCCTCGACAGTGAAGCCGAAAAGTTTTTCAAGAGGATTTGCACTGTCGATAGGCAAAGTAGGTAATGCCAAGAAAGGTGTCGTAAGCAAGGGAGCAGTAGTTGCTGGAATTGGAGAAGAAGAAGCCCGTCCCTGCATTAAATTCATAATATGGGGGACGAGTAGAGCTGGAGACCCCAGACGAAGTACCGTCAGTACAGATCACTTGGGTACCCCCACCAACAGGAAGAGAAGATGGGATCACTTCGCTTGAAGCTCCTCCGGTGGGAGAAGCATCTTCGAACGAGAATTTCAAATTATTCTCCTCCCCTGCTGGAAGGCTGGAAGTCGGAAGAGTTGCAGGTATCTCAGCAGGCACGACAACAGACGACGTTAAAATCGTTGACTGAGAAGGCACGCCAACGACCGTGGGAAATGTCTCAGTGGAGCAAACTAGTGTTGGAGATGGCATGCTAGGAGATGGTGTGGCCTCCTTAGCAGCAGCTGCAATAATAATCTCAGTTCTCTCGTCACTTCCTAATTCGTCAATTGGGGGAATTGAAGAGGAAACAGAGGCAGGAGCCGGTGTGGAATAATCAGCCGCAAACTCACCAGCAGAGCTACCCACACCACCAACGGAGCCGGAATGGTCCATTCTATCGTCAGACTCTACTTGGGTAGTCGAGTGCATTGGCGAGAGAAGTTGATCACCTGCATTTCAGAAGACCAGAAAAGCAGTGTTACGTTAAAATAAATAACGGGCAAAAGATAAAATGCTAAAGGCCATACCAGGCGATACAAGTCCAGTTGTCGGACTTGAAGGGGGAGCCATTGTCGTTTCCAGCAATGTACCCGTCTCGCTACCCGTTAGTTGCGCCCTAGGTTTTGCCACAGGCCCTATGGCCAAAGGGGCCGAAACCTCAACAACACTTGGAGCTTTAGCAGGTTCGTCTTCCCTTGCCGACGCTGGGGGTACAGCTGAAGCCAACAAGTCGGAAGCAAGTTTAATAGCCACTTCTTGGGGGGCTATCAAAGTTTCCTGTGCCAGTTTTTGCTTCTTACCCGGCCTTTTCTTTAAAGTGCCGCGGCGTTTGAGAGTTGGACTCAGGGAACGACTGACAACAGGCTGGGGAGCTCCACCAGCACCAGTATTGTCGTCATCATCACCGGCATCATCGTCTGATTCGCTGACATCCGAAGGCTCAGCCGCAGCGCCAAGGAATTCTTCCATTTCTTTTATCCTTACCCTAGAAGCACCCTGGCGGCTAATATAGAGGGCTTCAATCTCTTTGCAACAACTGCGATTGAGAGAGAAGCCGGGCACATCAGCATTCGCAATATTGAACTAATTGCAGGAGCTGAGGGTCATGGCCAATTCTGGCACCTTCTGGGGCAAGGAGAATTCAGCCTCAGTCCCGCCCACTGCAAAATGGAACCAGCCACGAGCGCCTTCGTATAAATTACCCTCGTGAGCGAGATCTTTATTTGGATTGCCCACATAGAGTTCAGAATATCCAAACTGGCGAGCAAAGCGACTCGGAGTATATGGCTCGATCTGACACCTGAGATCTTGACGATACACCAAGTGTCCGGGACGGATGTTGAGAAGCCACCAGAACGCTCCTGCAGATAAAGTAGTGAACTTATCTGCTCCCACGGCGTCCTTCAGCCTCGTCCCATATCCTCCGCCGGGAAAGTCAGGAAAACACCGGAAGATCTCGTAATTCTGAAAGCTACGAAGAGTCTTCCGAATCTGGGACATATAATTCTGCCTCCATGAAGAACGTTCATACAGTTCTACAAGGAAGCACTTTTCGCCCGAACGACGCTCTGGTGCACTCATTAAAGAGGGACAGTGCAAGACGAGCCACGCCATCAAATAGGTGTAGGGCATCTCCACCCTAGGGTTTGGAGTTCTCGGCTGGGCAGTCTCCTTCGACTTGCCCTTTCCTTTCCCCTTGACTTTAATAGTAGGGAGGAAATCACGACATAGCACCCTCAGTCCATATTGCAAATTGCATACCATGGCGGGAAGGAGTCCAAGGGGTCGACCGTATGCAAGAAGAACCGCTGGATATACCACGGTCATTGCAATCGCTTCCTTGGGCAATGACGGCACGACGCATCTTTTGAGCCACAGCATCAAAAACCCGGCAATGAGACCTCTGTTGGAGATCGAAAACTGGGCTTGATAGTGATAGCTCTGGAATGAAGTACCGGGACCGTATCCATTCTCATTGGATTCAGTGGTATAATATAATAGATGGCAGCCCTTAGCAATGCGGTGATCAATCTCTGAGCCATAGACGGGTGGATGGCCATGGATAGTCGTTGAACTATCCTTAGAATTCAAGTTGGCAAAAAGGTATTCGGCCCATTTCTTATGACCGATACCGTGGTTACGCGCACCCGTCAAGTCAGCGCAAATATGATAATGGCACATCATCTCCCAGTATGTGGCATGGATGCGCTCATCCCTCGCCAGTAGCATGTTCAGCTCCTCGGTGGTGGGGATATACTCCTCGTAAGGGACTTCGCCCATCGAGAGCCCAGAAACCTCAAACATCTCTTGGAGAGCGAACCCTAGCTCACCTACTGGAGTAAAGAAAGTACAGGTTTCAGGGTTATACATCTCCAAAAGGCAGTAAAAGTGATAAGCACTATGGGGAAACCCGAATTGGACATTCCTGATGGCTTTATACAAGCCAATATCCGTTAAAATGGGCTCGTGGGAATCCAACATGTACTGAACAAGGCGGGCCCACCACATATTGTTAGAAGAATGAACCCAGCCAGGCATCCTGAAGTCGCTAGCCGGGTACTGACCATCCTTCGTCAGGAACTCACTTAAGAAAGTTCGGACACGAGATGGAACTTCTCCTATTGGAAGCTCCTTGCCAAATCGGCCTGGAAGCAAGCCAGTAATGCATCTGAGGGAACCGTCTTGAGAAACCCCTTTTGCACCAAATTTGCCTTGGGACGCCATCTTGCTCTTGAGTCAGTCCCCACTTTAATTCCCGAGGCATTGCCAGCCTCTGAAGATAGACCAGAGGATAGCTACGATCCATTCTAGGCAGAAATATCAACATTTCGCCTGAGTTATATAACCAAACGCGTTCCTCTTCAGAAAGGATCTCATCTGATTGATCCATCTGGTCTCCAAAGAGGAAGGCGGGTTTCTCCATCGCCTCTCTATTCACAGTTTCGAAGGCTGCGTCATTTATGATTTCTCGCGCAGTAGTGGGATGGTACTTGATCAACTTCTCCTTGCGATCCTTCGGATCTGGCTTGTACAAGGGCAGGATGGTAGTGAAACGGAATTGGCCTGAGGGATCAGAACCCTCAGCAAAGCCGAAGTAATTCTTGTGGGGAAGAGATTCCATCGAATACCCTACTGCAAAAAGAAAGCAGAGTGAGAGAAGTTTCTATAAGACAGAAAAATTCTCTAAGTATGGACGCGCGAAGCTAAAAATTAGAACGCGTGAAGCTAAGAATAGCGTCGCGCGAAGCTAAAAATTAAACCGCGCAGAACTCAAAATAGCCTCGCGTTTCTACGCGACTGCTACTTAAAATAGCCTCGCGTTTCAGCGCGACTGCTACTTAAAATAGCCTCGCGTTTCAGCGCGACTGCTACTTAAAATAGCCTCGCGTTTCAGCGCGACTGCTACTTAAAATAGCCTCACGTTTCAGCGCGACTGCTACTTAAAATAGCCTAGCGTTTCAGCGCGACTGCTACTTAAAATAGCCTCGCGTTTCAGCGCGACTGCTACTTAAAATAGCCTCGCGCTTTAAACGCGAGGATGACGCGATAACTTCGCGTAAGAAGGCAGTCAGAGACTTTTCTCCTTCTCCAAGCCTTACAGCAGGAGTACGGCAATCTCGCCGGTAAAAGAGTTGATTGATCAGTTAAATTTAAGCTAAATCACTCTAGAAATGTTCTAAAGAGTCTCGATCGAGAGATTCTTACCCCCGATAGGCGAAATGTGGGCTGGCGCGTCGCTGCCTTGGCCGCCGCCACCACTGCTTGCGCCAGTCGCCGATGATGGAGCTGCTCGAGAAGTAGCGCGAGTCTTGGGTGCCATTGCTGAGAAAAATCGACTGAAAATCTGGAAAAACTCGGTCGGAAGAAGATCGGGTCGTCTGAACTCTGATCGCCTGAATCTCTAAGTTTCTGGAAAATTCTCAAATAGAGTGAGAAGGATAAGAAATAGAGATTTCTTTTAAATGAAAGGAAACGCCTCTTGGAATTCGGCGCGAATTTCAGAGAAAGTGACTGGTCAGTTACTCTCCAACATGCGAAGCTATTAGCCTCGCGCGATGATGGAAAATGCGAAGTTGTTTAACTCCGCGCAACTATACAAAACGCGAGGATAGCCTGTGCATTAGCTTCGCATTTTCATGGAAAGACTTGGATTTTTGACGAGTGCAATTGAGCGCTTCCATCTAAGTTAAAATGATCCCTATCCGATCATTTGGGTATTATCAGTCTAAGTTACGCAGAAGTGCCTTAGACTATTTTACCAAAATTATTGACCATCTATTTGTTGAGCAAGCAAGTTTATTGAAGCCAACAGATAGAGAGGAAAATAATTTATCTTTATTCATGAAGCAAGAGATTACAAAGAGGGAGTTATAGCTCTCCCAAAAGCTTTTACATGATCAACTCATCAATAACCAAACAGTAAGATTTCTCTACGGGGTGTTGAAGCTCAGTTCCCTGGTTCACATACAAAAGAATTCCAGATTTCTCTATGGGGTGTTGAAGTTCAGTTCCCTGGTTCACATGCAAAAGATCTCCTCTGCAAATGTCAATTAGGATCTGTCATCCGAAATGAAGCACGAGAGGAAAGGAAAGTGCTGCATTGAAGCGCAATTCTGCACTGCAAGTGCTGCAGCTCCCTATTTACAGCTCCTTCATGAGTTTATCTCTCGGAGCCAGAGCTTGAAACCTGCAACTATGTTGTAAAGCATATGCTTCTGACTTCCTTAGAGTTACTTTTGCTGATAAAGATCGATGGACCCGCATACACTCCTCTTCAGAAAGGATTGAACTTACTGCAAAAGGAACAGAGTTTCCAAAAGAGTGAAAACGCGGAGCTAAGCTAACTCCGCGCACAGTTGAAGAAATAGCCTCGCGCTTTAAACGCAGAGGATGATGCGATAACTTCGCGTAAAGGGGGACAAGATTTCTTTCTGCTCTTTCCTTCTCTTTCAAACTCATCGCGACTGCTAATCAAAGATAGCCTCGCAATTCATCGCGACTGCTAATCAAGGATAGCCTCGCAATTCATTGCGACTGCTAATCAAGGATAGCCTCGCGGATTCATAGCGACTGCTAATCAAAGATAGCCTCGCAATTCATCGCGACTGCTAATCAAAGATAGCCTCGCAATTCATAGCGACTGCTAATCAAAGATAGCCTCGCAATTCATCGCGACTGCTAATCAAGGATAGCCTCGCGGATTCATTGAGACTACTAGTAAAGCCCCGCGTTTCAAGCGCAGGGACGACACAATAAAACGGCGATCTCGCCGACAAGATAAGCAATCGTCCAGAATAAACCAAGCCAAAATATCTCAGAATGGTTCTTAGAAAACCAAGAGATGAGGTTTTTACCTTCGGAAGACGCTGCATAGACTGGTTCACTGTTGCGTTTACCTTCACGGTTGCTGCCATTAACGCCGGCCAACTTGCGAAAAGCCAAACTCCTCTGGAGAGACATCCTAATGATGAAAATCTATGGAGAATTGAACGAAGATCAGTTGAAGATCATTCGTGAGTCACTCGAGTTCTCAGAAATTCTTCGGATGAGATGAAGAAGAAGATGAGCCGGGAGCTCTATTTAAACAGAATTTCCGTCGCTTGGTATTCGGCATGGAAACTCGGGGTAATTAATGACGTAATTACTCATTTCACTGAAGACGAAGTGAAGCTGATTAGCTCCGCGTAAGTGAGCATAAGCGAGATAGACTTGGTATTCTAACTCCGCGTTTCAGTTTAGATATCCAAAGTATTTCAAAATCTGCTGAAGTCTAAGTCATTTTGAAAACTTTGGAGGAGGTTCTGTTGGCAGTGAAAATTTCTAAGTTAAAAGGATTTTCCACAACAGAACGCGGAGCTAATTCAATAGCCCCGCATTTGGTTACATTAACCCTGCGTTTGAATAAAACGCGGAGATGTTTAATAGCTCCGCGTTGATTCCGCAGTTTGGCTTGTATTAGCCTCGCGTTTGAGTAAAACACGGAGATGATCAATAGCTCCGCGTTAGCTCCGCGTTTTGGTTATTTAGCGTCGCGTTTTGATGCGATTAAAGCTCCGCGTAAGCAGATAACCAGAATCTCAAATTGATTGAGATTATGATTCAGGACTTATCCAAATACCCAAATCAAGTCTAATCAGAATTCCATCAAAACTAAGATATTTGATTGGAATCCTTGATGAATGCGAGTTCTATTTAGATAGAAACTCTTGCATTAACCTGGGGTTATAAATACCTTCCTGGTGAAACCCTAGGGGTCTTCTTTTTTGGCATCGGAAGTTTCCTATCGATCCTTTGGCAATTCAAGTATGCGAGAGAGCCTTGAAGCCTTTGCTGATCATCTTCTGGTCCGGCAATTGAGGTGATTTTCTGAAATCTTATAGAATTCAAGTTACGCACAGAGCCTTGAGTTCGTGAAGATCAGAGAAAGTCACCATCTTCTTTCTGGAGTTCTTGAGAAGTTCGAGTTACGCGAGAGAGCCTTGAACAAATCAAAACCAGAGAAGATCGTCTATATTCGGCCGATATCTTTAAAAGAGAAGATTTCAACGTACCGATCGTCCAAAGGAACTACTATAGATCCCATCGCCACTGATCCCACGATTATTTTGTAAAAGAGAGAGATTGACATATAAAATCCTCTCGTTTGTTCTCTTTTTATATCTTGTTCACTTCTATTATAATCTAAGATGTATTCGATGGAAGGAAGCGAAGGAACTTTTGCGACGAACAGGCCATGCTCATTATATTGAGCAAGTAACGCTCCTAAAGCATCATCCATGGCCCTTACATATATAAGAAATAGCTGCCCAGGGACCGGTGCCATAAGAACAGGAGGTTTGGTAAGGAATTCTTTGAGATCGTCAAACGCCTGGTGACATGCCTCATCCCATACGAAAGAAACCCCATTTTTCATGAGTCTAGAGAACGGCTGGCATCGCCCTGATAAATTGGAGATGAAGCGCCGGATATAGGCTAACTTTCCTTGTAACCCCCTTAATTCCTTAAGATTGCGGCGCGGTGGCATTTCACTAATCGCTTTCACCTTTTCGGGGTCAAGGAAAATTCCTTTTGAGGTTATTATGAACCCAAGGAATTTCCCGCTAGACACCCCCATAAAAAACTTAGTGGGATTCATCTTCAAGTGATGTTTTCGCATAAGATCGAAGACTGTTCTTAAATCATGAAGATGATCTTCTTTGTTCTTGCTTTTGACCGCTAAGTCATCAACGTAACACTCTACCGTTTTGCGCAGGTGTTCTTTAAATATGATGCTCATCGCTCGTTGGTAGGTGGCACTGGCGTTCTTCAATCCGAAAGGCATCACCGGGTGCATTTTAATCTGGTTATATCCTAAGAAGCCATCCATAAAGGATATCCTCTCATAACCGCAAGTATTATCAATCATCACATCGGTGATGGGGAGTGGAAATTCATCCTTAGGGCATGCAGCATTTAGATCGCAAAAGTCGATGCATATCCGGATCTTGCCGTTCTTCTTACGAACTGGTACTATGTTAGCCACCCAATCAGGATGTTGCTCTTCACGGACAAATCCTGATTTTATAAGTTTGTTGACCTCAGCAACTATTGCCTCCGTCAATTCCGGTAGAAAACGCCTTTGCTGTTGTTTAACTGGTTTGGCGTCTTCTTTAATATTTAACCGGTGCGTGGCAATTTGAGGATCAAGCCCGAGCATGTCTTCATAGCTCCATGCGAACACGTCTATGTACTCCTTGATAAGAGATATAAGTTCCTCTTTTTCTTAGGGAGTTAGCGTATCGCTTATGAAGATGGACTTCGAATTTTCTTCCGTTCCCATATTAACTTGTACCAATTTGTCTTCTGTGGGCGGGTCACGCTGTTCAAAGCGGACATCCCAGAGAGTGTCCATATGCTTAGCCCAGGAATCATCTAGAACATCAATTGGTTCCTCATCGCTTTCTGGTGCGGCTGAAACCATATTGGCTTTCAAAGATTGAAACCAAGCGCCAGTACTTAGATCCGAGTCCTGATCAATCGGGTTTAAATCCTCATTGGACGAAGATCTTTCCTCATATTGGCATGGTGGTGAGGGAGGAGTAGATACATAACCCAACCCCCTGCGAGTCTTTTGATAATAGTCTGGGCTCTTTCCTCTCGGTCTAAATGAGGGTATGAGATTTCGTCGCCCTTTTCCACAGTTTAACCCCGGTTTCTGGGTGAAATTACAACCCATCTTCTCCATCATTTGTCGGGATTTCTGTTCATATAAGTGAAATTGAGGTGATGTGTGCTCATCACTTTCACTGCTTTGTTTTTGTCGAGGTGACGTGATTACTTTGCCAAACATGATCGGCTTTTGGGACCCCTGTCGAGGAGGCACATCAAAGAAGTGACCTTGTCCCTTAGTTATTTTTGATTGAGAGAGGAGGGATGACCTGAGGGGCAAATGGTATGCCGCGAGAACTTCAAGTTCGGATAGGCCATCCACTTCGGTGGAAGTACAAGAAGGTTCAGATTCAGTAGCTACAGCAGGCTCGTAGACTAACTTTATGTTTTCATTGATAACCCACTCATCCTCTACTACATCAGCTACATTATTATCAAAATTCAAATTAAAATCTATGTGAGGATTGATTTCATAATCACCCCCATTGTTTTCTTCGGGAGGCTCATACTCCGTATTCGCCTCGTTGCCGCTCTCATCAAACTTTTGAGTTTTGTTGAGGTTGTTGTCGGAGACATCATGGGCTGGCTTGTAGAGTAAAGCATCCGTGAAGTAGTTCTCCAGCTCTTTAAATGGTTGCCTATCTGCAACTAGTGTCCGGACTTCTCCTTGTTCATCACAGTATTTTATACACTGGTGGAGAGTCGACGGGACTATCATATAGGCGTGGATCCAAAGCCGTCCCAGTAAGATGTTATAGGAAGTGTATGTGTCGATGACGTAGCATGTGACCTCCGTCCTCAAATTCCCGATTTGACACCGAAGTCGGATCTTTCCAAGGGGACAGCTATCATTGGAATTGAACCCATATATTGTAGTATTGGTTGGCGTCAGGCAATGGGGAGAAATTCCCAATAGCTGCATCAACCTTCTGGGAATGACGCTTAGTGCAGACCCTGGATCAATCTGAATGCGATCCACTTTCGTGGATCCGACATACCCGGTGAAATATAAAGGCCTGTTGTGCTTTATATTTCTTACATGCATGTCTTCTGGAGAGAAGATAATTTGTGGGACCTGCCTCCTCACTTGATAACAGCGGAGGCAAAAGTCCTGTTCTTCGTCGGCCGGCTCGACAATCTGAGCTAGGAATGACTCAGAGTCTGCCAGGGCTTCTCTCAACTCCTCGCGAGTTGATTTCGATAATCGCAACAACTCGTACAGCGTGACTTGAGCTGGAATATTTACCAGCTGAGCTATTATATCAAATTTGAAGGTAGCGTCTTTGACTCCTTCATCTTTTCCAGGATTTTTCTGGAAGCGAAGTCCTTTTTGTTTTGTAGGTTTTGCGAGTTCCGCATATATATCTTTCGGGTCTACTCTGGTGTAGTCCTTGAGATATGTTTTTCCGGATCGAGTGCCGGAAGGGCCTGCCCCATCCTGATGAGTAGCCATAGCTTCGGGCTCCTCTTCAAAGTCTGTAAATGCCCCTGTAATTATGTATTCATCTTTTATCTTCGCGAAAATAGCATTGCTGGTCCGCCTTTTCTTTTGACCCCCTGCGGAAGTCCACTGTTCATCCTGTAGTAAATCATAATGGACCCACATGATTTTCCCTTTTTGAGTTGTTATGGGGACAAGTCCTTCTTGAGCTTTTTTATGCGGGTCATGGTTTTTCGTAACCAGCTTCCCCTTTGGGATTGGGGTCACCCCTGAGGGGAACTCATGGGTTCCAACCACTATGGTTTTCATATTGGCAGTGACGTTTTTTTGTTCCTCTTTAAGTGTCAGAACTCCAGCTTCTATCAGTGCTTGGATTCTGTTCTTTAGAGGGTAACAATCCCTAGTAGGGTGTCTAACATTCTGGTGGTAGAGACAATAATTGGGGTCGTTGGTCTTACCAGCGTCCTTCGGTTTCCTATTCTCCGGAAGTTTCAACATTCCCTTCCTCAGGAGCAGGTGGAAGAGTGTAGGCGTTTGCTCTGCTTTGAAGGTATATGTCCTCTCTTGCTGAGGCCTATTTTGTCTCGTGCCCTTCTGATTTTGGGGTTTCGAGTTTGGAGGATTTGTCTTTTGTGGAGCGACTTCTGCTGCCATCACCGCTTTTCCCTTATTTTTATTATTATTATTTTGGGAGTACGGCCTATTATTCCCAGTGTTTCTTGACCCACGAGACTCTTCAACTCGATGGATCAAGTCCTCGGCTTGCTCTCCTTGCTTGAGCAAATCTCTCCACGTCTTAGACTCTACGGCCCCCATTTTTAGGAGCACATTAGTCTTAAGATTATGTCGACATGTCTCGACTAGAGTTTCCTGGACCATTCTGTGTTTGCAGTGCACGGACTTCTCCCAAAACCTTTCTATGAAGTCTTTTACTGTTTCTTATTCCCCTTGTTTAGTTGCAAGGAGGGAATGAACCGTAATTTCGGTATCATCCTCAAAAAAACATACGAGAAATAGTCTCTCAAAATCAAACCAGGTATTAATAGTACCTGGGGGCAGCTGCATAAACCAAGTAAAGGCAAGCCCTCGCAAAGTACTTACGAATACTTTGGTCATAACCGGGTCATTGCCCATCAAATGTCCTGCTTGGGACAAGAAGTAATAAATGTGTTGACCGGAAGACCCTTTCCCGTCATATGGCTCTAATTTGAGCGACTTGTATTTCTCCGGGTATGGTGCCAGATCCCATTCAGGTGGATATGGTCTTGATACCCCTGATTCTTTCAACTCCTTTTTGTGCATTAGCGCTTCAAGTTGATTTTGTAATTTCTCTATCTTCTCTCCATGTGGATCATGAAAAGAATACCTATTCTCGTCCTCATGCGTCGAATGGGCTTTCTCTTCTTTAACTTTTTCGTTCATTTTATTGAACGGAGTTTCTTTTTCCTTTTTAACATTATCCTCGATGATTTTTTGGGTATTCTCGACCACTTTTGAGAGCATCATTTTAAGATCTTCAATTGTCTTTTGTTGCTCCCGAATCATCTTCTCTTGGGCTTCAAGTCTCTGGTCGATGTCATCCGATTTATCCGCCATATGTGATGCTGACCTTTGTAGCCGAGTGATACAGAGGAATGAGGTGAAGCTATAGCCGAGTTATCGCTGTCGTCGTCATAAGAACCTTTTACAAGTTTCTTATAGTTTCGAGGTGGGACAGCTCCTGATTTTAGTCGGGTGAAGTGATGAGGTTCTTCATCACTTGACTCTGAGTTATCATCTCTTTCAATGACTTTATTACCCTTGCCGACCATGTTGGAAGTTACAATTCTCCATTCTGCTCGGGGAGTAGCCTTTGTTTTCTTAGCAGGATTTTTGTCCGACTTGGTTAACCGGTCGAACACCGATACCCTGTTATTGTTGCAGCAACAATTATCTATTACAACGGATACCGCCGTCGTGAGTTGCTAGCAATGACAGACAGGTTTGGCTTGAATTTGTTCTATACCTCTCTTCATGGTTAAATACTCCCTGAGGTCAGTGACTTTAGTCATGGAATCGTGGGACCCATTCAACTGTTTAGAGGGTCCAGGCGCCTGTTGAAGTTTCTTGGAATCACTGGAGTTCAGTTCTGCTCCATTAATGCGACGATCAGCCCTGATTTTGTATTCGGTTTGATCAACGTGGAGCTGAGAAATAGCTTCGCGTTTTGGAGCGCGGAGCTGAAAGTTAGCTTCGCATTTTGTGTCGCGGGCCTGAAGAATAGCTCCGCATTTTGCTATGCTAGCCTCGCGTTTTATGCTGGCTTGGCATTTCTTCAGAAGTTTATCTTCTGGAATCTTAGCCCCGCGTGGAAGAAAATTCCTGCACGCTGGCTTACTCTTGTGATTAACACAATTCATAATTTCGCGTCTAGCGCGATTTTTACGATTAACGACAATCTGCCAATCATCTTTGCGATTTACGCGGAGGTGAGGTATCTTGCGTCTCTCGCAAGTACTACTGGCTTCACGTTTCTCGCTAAGCTCAGTATTAGCCTCTGATGTGTAATATTTACTGCAAGCGCACAGTATCGTTGTAGCGCTGTACAGGTCGTCTCACAGGGATCTAAGGTGTTTTGCGATTCTTACTAATTCTATAGTCTAACGGATTAACAAAGAATTTTGGGTTGAAGTTTGCTTGTTCTAATTAGCCTACGATCTAGAATCCACTAGTTTCCAATCATGTTCTTACTTCTATTATCTTCTTCTCTCATAAAAATTTGATCTTTTTAGTTTAATCTTTATTCAAAGTGCCCTAAGTATGAGCTATCAAGTGGTGTGCAAGTATAACTCATCAAAGATACTACTTTTCATAAAAACAAACTAATTCTTTAGATAATTCAATAAAAAAGATAAAATCAACAACCCCAAACCCTACTAAGTATAGGCTATCAAGAAACCTAATTCAAGTATAACCTATCAAAGTCTTAATCTTCGAGTTCTTGTATTTTAAACTTTTTATAGAAGAATCATGTCTTTATTATTTTTATTCAAGAAGAAAATACTAGAGAGCAATTACATGATGGATCCTAACTTCATCTACATCCTAGAGCTAAATTAATTAGCTACTCATGATTCTAGAAAGCAATTAAATCTAATCTAGAAAGCAAATAAATCTATACTAGAAAGCAATTAAATCTATCTAAAAAGCAAATAAAGATTAGAAAACAATGGCTTACCTCTGGAGCACGGTATTGTGGCCGCCACCCCTTCAGCAAAAGCTTGATTTTATTAATGAAATACGAGTACAAACTAAATCCTAATCTACATTAACTACTGCTTAAAACCTAGAATACAAGGATACGGTCAATATATAGGCTTCGGAAATCAAACCCTAATTGTAGCCGAACTAGAAAACCAAGAAATTACATCGAAGCCAGGGAAGAAAATTCAACATGTGGGGCCCACATTTGGCCGCTAAATAGCGGCTAAAACCGCTAAATAGCGGTTTTATTTTGAGTAAATCAATTGGAATTTCTTTCACGTGCGTCTCGTGTCTTGTTAATTATATTTCCTTGACTATATTTGAATTTTCATCTTTGTGACATCGTAATCTCGTAGTTTTCTCACTTTAGAAACTTTTCGGACTCTGATTTCCTACTCCAACATTGATTTCTTGCCATCTCCTTGTACGAATCGAATTACCTGAAAAAGGCACTAAAAATACCCGAGTAGCATTTATTTATATACAAAAATAGATAAAGTATGAGAGGAAAAATACAATATATGATATTCATCACACCCCCACACCTATCTTTTGCTAGTCCTCGAACAAAACCTAAATCTAAAAAGAAAAATAAAAATCCTAACTCACTTTCGCAGGAATCGCGATTGCACTTAGCACGTGCAATAAGCCTTTAAACCCCTAGATTACCCTAGTGGACGAGTGTTGTCTCGTGAGGGTTTGCAGTGAATATACCCACAAAATTCAAGAAGAAAATAGATTAAGGAATAAAGAAAAGAAAAATAAGGATAACCGAAAATCAAGAAAAATAGAAATTTTATACAAAGGAAAGAAAAATCTTTTTTTTTATGATATTTTCATCAATTAATCTCACTAATATACAAACTCAAGAACGCATTTAGATTATCAATTTTCAAATCGAGCGTCATATCAGATACACTTATCATTTTAATCAAAAATTTAAATCCTATCTTTTAATACCTACTAACAGATAATTCATTGGCTCCTATACAACTACGTGCACGTGTGATAGTTTATTTCGGCCTTAGACTCAAACTCTAACTCATGATTCATCTCCTCTCTCATAACAAATTTTTTTCTTTTTTTTCTTTTTTTCTTTTTTTTTAAGAATATTTCACCTTTCATGCGAATATTCACGCTTACTTAGGCGCAAAGTACCCGATTACTCAGATCATACTCTTTTTTTCACTCTTGAGGCTATTGCCTTAATACCAGGCGCACCCCATTATTTTATCACTCTCGAGGCTATTGTCGTAGGCTCACCCCATTATTTTATTCTCACTTTTTTTTTCTTTTTTTTTCTTTTTTTTCTCTTTTTTTTTTGTTTAGAGAGAGAAAACTTACTCAATCGTTATCATCTTTGTCCTTAATCTAATAAACTATTGTGAAGTGAAAAATAGATGTATATTTGCCTCAAAACTACTGTTAGCAATATTTATTTTTTAGATTTTGATCTTTTTCATAAAATTCAAAGTGTATCATACAATCTACTCTCCTATCCAATTTCAAATCTAAATTTGTTCCTTTATCTGTAAGTAGTTTGATCTATTGATAAAAATACATAAGTTTTTTTAATTTATTTTTCTTTTCAGTTTTTTTTTTATTTTTTTCAGTTTTTTTTATTTTTTTTAGTTAGTTACCCTAAAAACTAACCAAAGTGTAAAATAAAGAAACCCAAAAATCTAAAAAAAAAAAAAAATCATAAAAACAAAAATAAAATCCTAAAAATCCTAAAAAATAAAAATCTCCTAATCTACTCCCCCACACCTAAACTTGTGTATGCCCTCATACACAAACCAAGGGTGGTAAAATAAAAATAAAAAAAAGAAAACTATTATACAAATATTATACATTTATTAGAAAATTCAAACGGTTACGACCTCTTGATCGCTTTCCACTCTCATAATGTGTCCTTTTATGTTTTGATATGGATGAACTTAGCCTTTTTGTCAGTTTTGCATTTAATCTCTCCATCTTATTTTTGATTTTTCTCAATTTTTTTCTAATTTTCTTTTTTTTATTCAATAATAAAATTTTGAGGTTGGAAAGTGTACCTTTACCATCGTTCGTATTACATCCACGAGCATCTTTCATATTTGTAAGTATTTTGGTTTTATCAACGTGTGAGATAACATACTCACTTTGGTATTGTGGAATCATTAGCTCAATTTTGGAGGGCTCTTTTAAGTCATCAGGTACCATGATCTCTTCTTTTTGATGTTCCTTCCTTTCCTCAATTATTAGGGGCTTGTCATGCAAATTTTCTTCAAATCTGTCATCAAAATTCTCAAAAGAAAATGCCATACTAGTAGACTTATCATTAGTCAAGTTATTATGAATGGATAAAAATTCTTCTTCACAAATTTCTTCACAATTTCCATCAAAAGAATCAAATGATAATGTGTCACTAGCAAGCAAAATATTTTCTTTATCACTGGTTTCTTCATAATTATTGCCACAATGGTCTAAAATAGGTTGATCACAATGTTGAATTATAGACTCATCATGCACAAAACTATTTAATTCATTTTGAATCATATCTACTTCAGAAGATGACTGGAGTGATTGCTCGTTTGAGTCAGATACGTTCAAACTATTAGATGGTTGATCTATAAAAAGTTTAGCTTGAGAAATCGCTTTGAGAAGATCTTCCATACAAGATTCAATTTTAGAGGATGATTTTTGAGATGATGATTTTAGCAAAACTTCCATATCTTCCTCTATTCTACATTTTCGTTTCTCAGACTCATGATCGTAATTTTCCTTATTTTTCTCAAATGATTGCATCTCGAGATCATGAGTGAAATTTGAAGAATGATATGATGGATCCATGTACATATTTGATGACAGATATGAAGTGGTTGGAGGTAGATTCTCATGACATACATGTCTCGCTTCTAATCTTTTTAATCTTTCATCTAACATGTTCAATTGAATATCTTGTTCATGATTGAATGTAGAACATGAAGATAAATAGCCCATAAAGAAAGGATCAGATGGAGGATTATCTTGATATGGCTCTTGATTATATGCAAAATTAGAATTATTCATCCATTCATAATTGTAATTTTGTGTATAAGAAGCGCTCGTAGGTTTATTATATGTATTGTGAATTTGTTTATGACCTAGTCCTAGCGAACTTCCTATCCATGGACACTGATAATAATTATGGTATGGATCACGACAATGATTGCAACCAGTTTGATTTTGAAACATTTTTTTTTTAATTTTTTTTTTTGTTTGTTTTGAAGAAGGCGGAGAGGGAAAGAGATGGAAAAGAAAAAATAAAAACAATTGAAATATGATTTTTATAATTTTTTTATTATTTTTTTTGTAGAATCAAGAACGATAAATACAGAAATACACAAAATTTGAGGGCGAAACGGAAAGATATTGCCGCTAAATAGCGGTATTTACCGCTATTTTGCGGCCAAATCTGGGAGGTTACCTCTCGGATTTTTGCAGTGCACTTCCACAACGCTTTCCTTCACTTTATATATCTTGTATCTAAAGTTCCAGATCTATACACACTCAACACACACTGTTAAGCCGTAAAACGTTAGAATAAGCAAGAAAAACACCGTCGATCCCCGGCAACGGCGCCAAAAACTTGATGTGTAATATTTACTGCAAGCGCACAGTATCGTTGTAGCGCTGTACAGGTCGTCTCACAGGGATCTAAGGTGTTTTGCGATTCTTACTAATTCTATAGTCTAACGGATTAATAAAGAATTTTAGGTTGAAGTTTGCTTGTTCTAATTAGCCTACGATCTAGAATCCACTAGTTTCCAATCATGTTCTTACTTCTATTATCTTCTTCTCTCATAAAAATTTGATCTTTTTAGTTTAATCTTTATTCAAAGTGCCCTAAGTATGAGCTATCAAGTGGTGTGCAAGTATAACTCATCAAAGATACTACTTTTCATAAAAACAAACTAATTCTTTAGATAATTCAATAAAAAAGATAAAATCAACAACCCCAAACCCTACTAAGTATAGACTATCAAGAAACCTAATTCAAGTATAACCTATCAAAGTCTTAATCTTCGAGTTCTTGTATTTTAAACTTTTTTTAGAAGAATCATGTCTTTATTATTTTTATTCAAGAAGAAAATACTAGAGAGCAATTACATGATGGATCCTAACTTCATCTACATCCTAGAGCTAAACTAATTAGCTACTCATGATTCTAGAAAGCAATTAAATCTAATCTAGAAAGCAAATAAATCTATACTAGAAAGCAATTAAATCTATCTAAAAAGCAAATAAAGATTAGAAAACAATGGCTTACCTCTGGAGCACGGTATTGTGGCCGCCACCCCTTCAGCAAAAGCTTGATTTTATTAATGAAATACGAGTACAAACTAAATCCTAATCTACATTAACTACTGCTTAAAACCTAGAATACAAGGATACGGCCAATATATAGGCTTCGGAAATCAAACCCTAATTGTAGCCGAACTAGAAAACCAAGAAATTACATCGAAACCAGGGAATAAAATTCAACATGTGGGGCCCACATTTGGCCGCTAAATGGCGGTTAAAACCGCTAAATAGCGGTTTTATTTCGAGTAAATAAATTGGAATTTCTTCCACGTGCGTCTCGTGTCTTGTTAATTATATTTCCTTGACTGTATTTGACTTTTCATCTTTGTGACATCGTAGTCTCGTAGTTTTCTCACTTTAGAAACTTTTCGGACTCTGATTTCCTACTCCAACATTGATTTCTTGCCATCTCCTTGCACGAATCGAATTACCTGAAAAAGGCACTAAAAATACCCGAGTAGCATTTATTTATATACAAAAATAGATAAAGTATGAGAGGAAAAATACAATATATGATATTCATCAGCCTCGCATGGAAAATTACACGCTGGCTGTAAGGAATTTTTATCCTCGCGTTTCTCACGAGTGTAAAAAATCTTGCGTTTATCGCAAGTGCTACTGGTTTCGCATTTATCGCTAAGCCCAGTAGTAGCCTCGCATGGAGAATCACATGCTGGCTTTAATGAATCTTTATCCTCGCGTTCCTCGTTAGTGTAAGAAATCTTGCGTTTATCGCAAGTGCTACTGGCTTCGCGTTTATCACTAAGCCCAGTAGTAGCCTCGCATGGAGAATCACATGCTGGCTTTAATGAATCTTTATCCTCGTTTTCCTCGCTAGTGTAAGAAATCTTGCGTTTATCGCAAGTGCTACTGGCTTCACATTTATCGCTAAGCCCAGTAGTAGCCTCGCATGGAAAATCACATGCTGGCTTTAAGGAGATTTTATACTCGCGCTTATCACGAGTGTCAGAGATATTGCGATTAACGCAAATCTTACTGGCTTCGTGTTTCTCGCTAAGTTCAGTAATAGCCTCGCGTGGAGAATCACACGTTGGATTTTCCTTGCGATCAACGCAAGTTGTAACTTCGCGTTTAACGTGATAATGACTGATCTCGCGATTAGCGCGAGTCAGTTTGCGAGGGACCATAGCCTCGCGTTCTAAGAAATTAGCCTCGCGTTCAATGCGGGCTTTGAGGGCTTTTCGCCTTACTCTCCGATTTCTATTTCGGAGTTGGGTTCTGATCAATCCAGTTTCCAGGCCTTATTCAACAGTAGAGAGGCCATCCTCTGCTAGGATTTCCTGTCCAAACACCGGCTCTATGGCCGCGGTCTCCAAGGATCCCCGTTTATCGGTGGATACCTTTTTACCCGTTCCTCGGGTAATGGAGCGCACACGACGATAGTGTCGTGTCTCGTTCAGGTTACCTGATTCAGAGGAGAGGTACTCTTCGTACTTCTGCTAGTCGATTTCAACGACCACCATATCTACATCGGATCCGATCCTCTCGACGTTAGATTGCGCCACAATCTCTTCTTTAGTGAAAGAGACGTCTCCCACTGTGGTCGCCAGTTTGTTCGCAGGAGAATTTCGTTGCTTTCCTTCCATTGAATTAACTTAAATTACAACGAAAGTGAACAAGAAAAAGAAAGAACAAACGAGAGGATTTTATATCTCAATCGCTCTCTTTTATAAAATAGTGTGGGATCTGTGTGGCAATGGGATCTGTCAAGCAGCTCCTTTGGACGATCTGACGTCGAACTCTTTTCTTGAAGATGGTGGCCGACTGTAGAACTGATCTCTCTAGTCTTGATTCGTTCAAGCCTCTATGTGTAACTCGAAGTTCTCCAAAACTCTAGAAAAAAATCTCAGATGCCGAAAAAAGACCCCTAGGGCTTCCCCAAGAGGGTATTTATAACCTTAGAATCATATGAGAGTTTCTATCCAAATAGAATTTGTACTCATCAAGGATTCCAATCAAATATCTTAGTTTTGATTTAAATCTCTTGATTTAGAATTCTGATCGGACTTAATTTGGATATTTGGATAAGCCCAAATCATAATCTCAATCAATTTGAGATTCTGGTTATCTGCTTACGCGGAGTTAATCGCATCAAAACGCGGAGCTAAAGAACCAGAACGCGGAGTTATTGATTAGCTCCGCGTTTTTCTCAAACGCGAGGCTAATATATAGACAAACGCGGAGCTACAGAGTTAGCTCCGCGTTCTGTTGTGGAAAACTCTATTTACTTAGAAATTTTCACTGCCAACAATTCCTTTCTACAGTCCAGAAGTATTGGAAGAGTTTCGCAATTTGGACCTCCATATACTCATTTGTCGTCCATACTTAGACCTTGACAGTCTTTTAGTCGCACCGCTTGATTAAGATATCATATTCTGCCACCACTTGTCTAGCAGTGATCGATTGAAGTTGTGCATGTCTATTACCCCCAGACCTCCCTGTTATTTTGATTTGAAGATATGTCCCCATGAAACGAGATAGTATTTTCTATTTCTGGTATATGTACCTTGCCAGAGAAACCGCCCGCGGATGCAGTCTATTTTCTCTCTGACCAAGAGGGCTAGAAGTAAAATGGACATCAGGAACATATATAGTTGCAGTTGATAGGACCATATTGATCAATACCACTCTTCTCCTGGTGATAGGATGTAGTGAGATTTTATACCAAGTATGGACTTAAGAATCTAACTTTGGCTCCCCCGTAAACAAAAAAAGCGTGATATGGGATCGCATAATAAGCCAGAACTTATTCCATTTTTTTTTTTTTAATGACAGTATCTTCCATCACTCACAATAATACAATCATTCATCTGCTCACTCTCTCCCCATTATGAATGCACAGTACTGTTATATGCATTCCACCATGTCAATTTTCAGTACTATGGCTTTTTTTCATGTCATCATTTGGCCACAACATTGCCATCATAATGTCATTCCAGGTGTCGACAACTCCCGGCAAACACCAGTGAAGGCAGTCGTTCGCTTTAGTCTTTTCACGGTAGCCATGGTTGCCATTTGGATGCCCGTCAGGTCGAAGCAGAGAGAGGTAGTAGATGTCCAACAATTGGAACTGAGTCATGTTATTGCTTCTCGTTGCCATTGCTTTAACAAACTCTTCTTTCACGACCGCATCCATCAACTTGTCATCCTCATAGTTTGTCAGGACATCTGCAGACAAAATGAGAAAGATAAGAAAAGGCAATATATAACACATACGACCATCTCTCTCGATCATGAGGAAATGAGTTGGACCTGAGATATCGGCTACACTTCTGAAGGGTAATGTTCAGTTACGGAAGCCGGCCTCGTTCCAGCGTCCATGTTCAAAGTGATTAGGTGATTGAGTCCTGAAGGTGACGACTCCAGGCTTCTGATCATTCGATGCAGCAGTCATGAAGCTGAAGGCCTGATTGAGGGCTTTGCGGAAAGTATAGTACTTACGAAATTCAGGCAAACTATTTGGTTGGCAGCCATGGCAGCCCACAAAGTTGTCTCCTTCAACCATATAAATTGTTTTATCAAAACAAGCTCCGTCGCCAATCAATACATAATCAAAGTCATGATATTTAGAGGTCCAGGTATCGTCAAGAACATCAAGATGCATAGTTAGGTTATTTGGGTTCTCCCAACTGTCTACTTTGAGAAGCATCATACTCGAGAGAAATTCAATGGTGAAGTTATAGGTGGGAAAGTGCCAGTGTTTATCCCCAGCTAACACCATAGGATTCTCAACCTAAGGATCAAAATACAAATTTAAGTAGATTTGGTATGACTAGATTTCATTATGAGAGACTAAGATCATATATTAGCAAACTAAATAAATAAATACGAATTTAAATAGAATTGATACAAGAGAGATGATTTATTGTAGATGACCAAAATAAACATAAGAGAGATGATTTATCGATATAAGAGAGATCATTATAAAAGACTGGTCCTCAAAATATATATTCTGATAGACTTCTTATTTGATAATACTCATATATATATATATATATATATATATATATATATATATATATATATATATATATATATATATATATATATATATATATGACTCGACAACTCAGATGAGTTACGTGAGTCAGGAACAAAAAACGTAATAACTCCATTATTTTTTTTTCAAAATTGTTTTTTGGATTTTTCATCTCTAGCTCCTTAGCTATTTTAGGATTGAATTTCGAGAATGTTGAAGTTTATTTATTCTTTTATCAAGTGGATGTAAAATATTATATTCACTAAAAATTATTAATTTTGTGTTTATTTGATGGAATATCAATCAAAATTAAAACTCAAAAAGTTGGGTATGAGCAAACCTAGGGAGTCGAGATCATAATCCAAATAATTTTTTTTAAGAAAAATTTATTAGAGATAGTGGAAATAAACTGTAGCTCATGTTTTTATGTGAGTTGAAGGCTCATTTCTATCTCTCTCTCTCTCTCTCTCTCTCTCGGAAATGGACTGCAGCTTAGATATTTTATATGAGTTGGGGCTCACTTCCATCTCTCTTTCTATGTGTATATATACATATATACATATATATATATATATATACAATGGATACTCAAGTTTTCGTTGGAAAAATGTTGAGAAAGACATATAATATGCAATGTATATTTTAGTTTTCTATTTGTTATTTTAAGGAAGGATTACTTCTTTTTTTTTTCAGGGTTCATAGAAGCATTTTCCTCCTTTTTCTAATTCGGATACCCTTTTGAGGTATATTTTAGTTTTTCTGTTTATTATTTTAGTACTGTTGTGAGGTATAATATTTGTTTATATGGGGATTGTTAGGATTTTGATCCTTGGTAATGGCAAGTGATCACCTTGTTAAAAAAACACGAAGAAGAAAGCTCTTAAAATCAAAATAAAGATACCTCGGGGTGTTTCCATGCGGGAATGTTGCTACATCCAACTTCACCGTACGTGATAGTGTTACTGTGAACAGAGAGAGAGAGAGCCAACTGCATGATATAGGGGATTATCTGACTCCATTAAAGTGATGAATTCTGAGAAATTTAGAGTTGAATTTTGTTTGTCTCATAGATTAACACTGAATATTTATATATGTGAGTTGTCTTTCTGCTATGACAAAAAGGAAAAGGAGAAAAAAAAAATTTTGATTTTTTCCAGCAAATAGAGCTTTCTATTGGTGCTGGCTGAGCTCTCTCTCTCCATTGATTGGCTAGGAAATTAAAGGAACGTCCCTGAGACTCGTTCTCCCTACTTTTTAAAGTCATTAAATTTTCCTCAAAATTCAAAGAGAAGGAAAAGGACGAAAGAGGAAGAAAATACGGAGAAATTATCACCTGGGAGAGCAGAGAAAGTAAGGACTGTAGCTGATTGCCCAGAAGTGAGTCGCCAATACCTCCGAAGCTCTTATTCCTCATTCTTCTCAAGAACTTCTCCGGATCAAATGGAGGTAAATCACACCCATATGGCTTCCACCTCCATTGAAGGTAAGTGTCGTCGGGTCGGCCATTCTCCTTACAGCTAAAGATTCTACCCCAAGTCAGAATATCACGTTGCGGACTGTAAGATCGTCCCGACGATGGATCATAGATCCACTCTCCAAAGAAAAGATCACATTGCTCTTCTGCAGTAAGTTGCATATATATCAGTGTTGAAAAAAATGCACTACTTAACGCGTTATAACGCGTTGCGGAGCGTAAGAGAAGAAATTCGCTCCGTAACGGGGCGAAATAACGCCCCACTGCGGAGCACAGAGTTTATTTAAAAAAACGTACGTTACATTACATTTTGTCGTAACGTAACATAACGTACGTTTTTTCCCTACTTCGGAACATATAAATTTGCGAGCGAAAAAAAAACCTAACCCTAAAATCGATCGTTCTCTCTCTCTCCCACCTGAGCGATTTCTCACCCGAGCGATCTCCCCCTCTCGACCCGTCCCCCTCTCCCATCCCCCTCTCCACCGTCGCTCCGTTTTCAAAACGCTGACGAGAGTCTCCAATCAACCTCCTAACTCTTCAGCTTCCTCAGAATCTTCGACTGATCAAAAAATCGATGCTTCTCCATCCTCATCACTCCGGCTCCTGCTCCGATTATACCTCTCTCCCTCGACGCTGAAGCTCTCCCACTTGCCCTCTCGCTTTCTCCCCCTCTCGAAGAGCTTCCTGAAGCTTTGAAGCTCCGATCGACTCTGTAGCTCCTCCGATTGGCTCTGCAGCTCCATCTCCGGTTCTAAGAAACTCGGTCGATACCGAATCGGCCCTCCACTCTCCCTCAGCGCTCCGGTCCCTCTTCGGTTCAACAGAGGTAAGCTTTCCAATCTAATTTTCTTAAAGTTAGTTATAAATACTTAATTGAATTAATTCTATAATGTTGGATTATTCATTACTTGATTATTTGCATTGTTTGATTACTTGGATTTTTTTCAATTTTACATTGGACTTTTAATTGGATTATCGTATTAATTGGACTGTTATTTTTACATTGGACTATTAATTGGATTACTTGGTTCAATAAATGTGTGAATTATCTTGATGTTAATTGGATTGTTGTTGAGTGTTCACTGTGCAGTGTGCACTATTGCAGCTACTGCAAGCCTGCAACAGTGCATTTTTTTTGCAATTTTGCATAGGGTTTTTGTGTTCGGCTGCACTGTGCAAATTGAAGTAATTGTTGTAGAAAATGGATTAATGTAAAGAAAATAGATTGAATCATGAAGCATAGGGTTTTTGTATAGGGTTAATGTAAAGAAAATAGATTGTAGAAAATAGTTTTGTATTGGGTTTTTGTCTTCGGTTGCACTGTGCAAATTGAATTAATGTAAAAGAAAATGGACTTGAAGTAATTGTTGTAGAAAATAAATTATGTGAAAAAATGGACTAAATTGGTTGTAAAGAAAATAGATTTAGAAGAATAATTGAATTATTGAATTAATTATTGATTCTCAAATAATTGAATATTTGAATTATTGGTATGTTTGTGTAGATTGAATCATGTCAAAAAATTTATATTCAGCCATAGAATGGGGGATTCACAAGGAAGGGAAACCTCCAAATTATTTTTACTGTAAATTTTTTAATCACCACATTACTGCTGTAATCACCCAGCTTAAATACCATTTGGCCGGTACGAGACATGGGGTGAAAATGTGTGAACGAGTCCCGCCAGATGTAAAGAAAATATGTAAAGATGTTTTAAAGTCTACAGAAGTAGAAAAGAAGAAAAAAACATTTCTAAGCCGTGAAATTGGCAGAATGGGTGAACTAGACACTGAATTGGTGAGCGAAGAGCTTGAAAGAGCCGCCGGTAGTAATACTCAATCTCGAACTTTAGGAGCAATGAATAAATTTATTAATCTTGAAGCCCGACAATCAACGTTGGAGACAACTTTAAAGAAAGAGGTAAGAGAAGACTATGTTAGAAAAACAATTCATATATAATCATGGCTGGGTTTTGAGTTTGATGCAGACATACACGAAAAGAAAGGAACTGATAAGACCGGCAATCACTCGATTTGCTACGTCATTCTTGACTTTACAAAAACTCTATAAATTAAAGCAGTCATTGAGCAAGTTGTTTGCTTCTTATGATTTCACCAAGAGTGCTTGGGCGAAGAAACCGAATGCAGTGAAGGTAAAGAAGACAGTGCTATCTAGCAGATGCTTCTGGAGCCGAGTTCTCTTTTGCTTTAGCACCACATTGCCACTGGTGTACGTGTTGCGAGAGGTGGATTCAGATGTAAGGTCTTCCATACCTTTTTTATATGAAATGCTTGATAGTTGTAAAGAGAAAATTGCCGATGTCTGTGGGGGCAGTAAGAGGAAATATATGCCACACTGAAATTTGATTGATAAGATATGGACAGGCATATTGCATAGCCCCCTCCACGCAGCAGCTTACTTTCTAAATCCTAGATGCTTCTATAGTGATACATTTTCTAATGTTCCTGAGGTTAGAAGATGCCTTCGTGAATACATGCAACGAATGATCTCCGATCTCAATGAGTATGCACCAGCTGATGCGGAGCTGGATCAGTATAAAAAGAAGCTTAGAGAATTTAGATCCCCACTAGCTCAAATGACTATGAATGCTCAAAATCCTGATATATCTTAATTCATTGTTTCCATTTCTAGGGTTCTATTGCTAGTTATATCATTAAGTTATTTTTTTTTATTTTTTACACCAAAATTAATTATCTATTTTAGCTGCCTGGTGGAAAAGATTTGGAGAGGATGTTCAAACACTCCAAAAAATTTTATTATCCTCTCTCTTACGACTAGTGCTTCTGGATGTGAATGCAATTGGAGCACTTTTGAACAAGTATGAATTTAAAAAACTTAATATATTATTTTTAAGAACTTTATTTATCATCATACTCATATAACAATTTACAACTTCATTAAAGGTGCATTCAAAAAAAAGATGTCGCTTGGAGCAAGAACGTCTACGTTTTCTCGTGTACGTCATGTATAATATTAAGCTTAGAGAGAGAAATATTCAGAGGAAGATAATAAATTTGGATCTAATTTTGATTGATGAGGCGACACCAGAGGATGAATGGCTAGTTGAGAGTGAAGAGACTTGTCTCCCAGAAGATTTTTGATTGCTAGATTGGCTTACTGAGGATGATTCAGCTCCAAGAACAAATGATTTCTTAGAAGTCACTGCAATTAATAGCAATCAAAATGTTCTTCCATCCATTGTAGATAAGGGAGACAAGTAAGATGAAACTGAAACTCTAGCAAAGAAACGAAGGGTCGATACTTGTAAGTTATCCAATTTTAACAATTTAATATTCTTAAATGAATATTCTACTATCGTGATTTGAGTATCTAATAATATCTTAATTTGTATATTTCTTGTATAGTGTCTTCTTCGGATAAAGGAAAAGCAATTGATGATACTTTTTATGAGACGAGAGAAAATGCAAACTATATTCTGGAAAAGGATTATCTTGTTATTGTAGATTAGATGGAGGAAAATAATATTTTGTTGTGTATGACTTAAAAAATTGTTGTGATATTTGTTATGAAATTTTATAATTTTCTATGTCTTTATATTGATTTTACAGTATTTATATGATTTTTTAGATTTATTTACTTATTTATGAAAATTATTTAATACAGTTTAATATTTATTTTAATTAAATAAATAGAAAATTGCATAACCTACGTTAAGCGTTACGTTATTTGCTACATAACCTAACAAAAAAAACATTACATTAACGTTATCGTTATTTTAAACATTGATATATATATATATATATATATATATATATATATATATATATATATATATGTATATATATATATATATGTATATGTATATATATATATATGTATATGTATATATATATATATGTATATGTATATATATATATATGTATATATATATATATATATATATATATATATATATATATATATATATATATATATATATATATATATATTCGAAGGTAAAAGAAAAGGTAAAAAAAAAAAAAAAAAAAATAACACCAGCAGATCTTAGATCTTGCTAGTTGCTAATTTACAGCTATATGCCTTACCTTTTACCGGATTCTGATGCTTGAGCTCTAGAACCTCATCCTCGTCTGCAGCAATGGTGACTGCAGCAATGCGGAGGAGGAGGAGGGCAACATGGATGCCGACAAGAAAAATGAAGTTGGTGGTTTCCTTTGCCATTGGGTTTGCATTGCTAGGAGAAGAAACTAGCTAGAAGATATTTAAGTAATGGTGATATCAAACTGCAATTTTGACGTCACTTTAAAAACTTCAAACTTCTAAAAAAAAAATTGATGAAGATGGATCTGGACAGCAAACAAGCCAACATTGATGCTACCAAGGCCCGTTTTGTTGCCAACTCTGTTACAATACATGTTAGAATACATGTATACTTGTTGTATTTCTTTCGTTTCCCTTGCGTATTTTGGAAGTAGAGTCAAAGAGTGTATGACTACATTTTAATATTAGTTATAGCCAAATTAATTATACAAGTTAAATTTTCCAATCAATAGTTACTATTGGAAATCAGATATAAATTAAACCATCCTTTTGGAAATATAGAAGGTTAACGACTGGACTAACCAACTTCCATAAATTCTAATATTTTGAACCTCAATTTATAACTATAATTTTTTGTAAAATTTAATGTGTCACCGATATTGAATCGTGCATCAATTCTTAATAGCACAAGAGCATGAGGTGGTTAAAATATTTCCTCATATATCATACCTTTAATATTATATCTTTAATGATTTGCAGTAGTATATATTTTGCATTAAGAATTAGCTATTCAATAACTTGATTGGCAGATGAAATTATATTTTGAATGGTATTATAATCTAACACCTTGAAAAATATCTGAAGTGCTCCCATATTAATTAGCCTATTGGATACTTTTATAATTCTTTAAGCATAGGATATAAAATAGCATGAGGCGCAAAATAAATATTGGGTTGGTGCTTAAAAAATAGAAAAGAACAAATATATATAATATATATATATATATATATATATATATATATATATATATATATATATATATATATATATATATATATATATATATATATATATATTATTGTAGGTGAGCCGCCGCCAGCTCAGGAAAAGTTATGTGAGCTAGCAGCAAAACTAAAATGATCCAATAATTTTTCTTTAAATTTTTTAACATTACTATCTCTACGTCCTTAACTTCTTTCGGATTAAATTTCATAAATTTTCGAGTTCATTTACCTTTTCATCAAGTGCGTACAAAATATTTTATTTAGTGAAAACCGTTAATTTTATGTTAACTTGATGGAGGACCAAATCAAAATTAAAACCCAAGAAATTGGATATGAGTGAACTTGTTTTCTGTAAAAACAGTGGATTTTTCCATTGCCATTGATAGAGAAAAATTACAGATAATAAAAATTTCTTTTTTTTGGGATTACAATGAAAAGAAAAGAATAAAAAAAAGATAGAGAGAACTTATAGAACGCGTCGCTCTCTTTTAATCAGAAGATCGTGAGATTCGAGACAGCTATGAGAATCGGTCCTGATGTCGATGATTTGGAGGCGAGCTCGTTCTTCTTCTCTTGGAGGAAGCACGGGAGAGGGGAATTCTATTTACATACGAAAATTTATTCTTCACCCACGGTTTTAAAACTTGTAAATAATTACAAGTTTATCATTTATTTTTTTGACTAAGTTATCCTTTTAAATCACAAATTAAAACTTTTTAAAATTTAGAATTACAACTCATCGTCTTCCTACTCTGTTTTTTCTCTAGAACCTTTAAAAATATTTTTTAGTAGAATTTAATTTTAAAAAAATACATCTCCCACAAACCCATTGATTTGATTTCTTAACCTCTTAAATTTTTTAAATTCATGTTCCTAAAAAGATCTGAGAAAATTTTAAATTCTTCGAATTCATTGTAACAAGTAAAATTAGGGTTTGAAATTTTAGTTTGAGTTTTTTTTATTCAAATGGAAAATTCCAACATACAATTGGTGTCGGAGGACAAATCTAAGGTATAATTTAAATTTATTCTTAGTTTTTTATGTGTATTTGTTTGTAATTAATTATTACTTAGATTCTTTTGTGAGAGTGACGTCGGCTACTGGTCGGGTTTTAATACCCGACCAAGCAATTATTTGGTCGGGTATTAATACCCGACCAATATATTTTTAGCTTGGGAATTAATATCCGACTCGAAAAATTTGGGATCGGAAGTAAATTTGTGACATTTCAAAAAGGAAGTTTGGTGTAAAGAGCACTCAGGGCGTCAAAAGTAAATTGCAGTGTGTAAATAGAATTTCCCACGAGAGAGTGCGCGCAGGAGAGATCTGACCAAAGGTCTCTTCTCTCTGCCGGTCCCAAGGCTTCAAGACTCTCGCGTGTAACTTGAATTGTAATTTGAGTTCTCTTGAGGGGTATTTATAGGCTCCATATAGTTGAGAGGGTTTCCTTTTAGATAGGAATAAGATCTTGATGTAATCTTAATAAGATATTTGAATTTTCTTTTTATTTGATTTGCTCCAGATTCATTGTATCGGATACTATTTCTGCACCCAAAAATCAATTAAAATCAAATTAGAATTTGCAAAATTATCAAACTCAACAGAAGTGAACGATCCTGCGTAAATTTTTTTTGGTTCATTTAGTCTATCCCAAGTACTTCGGATAAAAAGCTAAGCTTAGTTGTTGTTGTTGTTGTCTGTTCGGTTTTCTCCTTCTGAGCCTTGCGTTGCGGGACCGCGAGGCTTTTTTTTTTTTTTCGCTTTTCCTTTTCATTTACTCTCCTCGCGGAGCGAGGTTGGGAGCCTCGCGTCCAGACTTCCCTCTTTTATTTTATTATTATTTTATTTTTTTAATTTTTTTAATTTTTTTTATTTTGATTTGGATTTGAATTTGGACTTGGATTTGGATTTTGGATTTAGATTAATGCAGAGATAATTTTTCTCGCTCTACAGAGCCCTAGGGAGCCGAGATTATAATCCAAAAGAAATTTTTTTAAAAAAATTATTAGAGATATTAAAAATGAACTGCAGCTCTTGTCAGCTCATTTATATATATATATAGTAAACAGGAAATTTACCGGTGATGAAGGGAGTTATTTCACCGTTGCTTAGATGGCCCATAAAATTATTACGCGTGGCATCACTCAAAAAACGATTAAGTGAGTTATTTTATTTATTATTTTAAGTGACGCCATGTGTAATAATTTTATTGGGTCCGGTGAATGAACTCCTTTCACCGTCGGTAAATTTCTCGTTTTCTCATATATATATATATATATATATATATGAAGAAAAATTCCAATTTTTTTTACTTCATCTTCTATAGTGCTCATAAATATTAATTAGCCACATGCATGTTTCTTGGTTTATTTAATCAGTAGGATAAGAGAACGAGAGGACAATCTTTTTATTTTTAGCCCAAAATAAAAAATTAAAAAAATCCTTTATTCAACCAAACGCCTAAATAATGAAAAGCATATTACTTTCTCTCTCAACGGATGATCGATCGATGGATCAAGTCCAATGATACATATGCATGCAATTAAATTTCTTAGAAAGTTTTTGATTATTTTGTTCTCCTAGAAAATTATAATAACTTTTAGATTATCGTGATATCTAGAATTATATGGACTCTTAAAATTTTGTAATGTTATTTAGAATACTCTGTATATAGAAGACTCCTAGGAACTTGTGATGGCTCTTAGGATTCTGAGTCATTATTTATGTCTTTGAAACCTATGTATATAGGGGTAAAGTCTGTGCATTGTGCATCAAGTCTTATAAACAAAATCTATTTTCTATTTACAAAAGTTTGTTCTTGTTTATCTCTACTTCTTAATAGGATTTATTTGATCTGAATGGTATCAAGTGCGTGAGCTTTCTGTTTAGAGAGAGATTATGAACGGACACGAAGGAGATTGTTTGGTTCAGTGGGGTTATTATTTGTTCCCTTAAATAGGAATGAAAATGAGCAAGTTCATGGTCTGATTTTTAATCCGTCTTATTTAAAATTTTACTTTTTTTTAAAAATTCAAAAATTGAATATAACAGACTAAGTATTGGCACTTGAACTGTACATTCTCGTCCATTGTAGAGAGAATGATGAACTAGAAAATTTTTATTTTTATAGTCGAGGGCCTTCATACACAAAATATGCACTCTCTATCCATTTGCTCTTGCTCTGGCCCTTCACTCAGATGGAACAGTGATGAGAGAGAGCTGGCACAAAGAAATGGGATACAAATCATGTTGCTTAATCACTCAACAACCTATAATTATAAATATAACTAGACAATATGCTCCCAAGAATCTGAAAACTTAAGATTCAAAACTCTTATTACATTAATATGGTCTAAGGGCACCTCAATATTTAGGATGCACATAATTATGTCGAAATGTACCAACTTATAGTCTAGGATCCATGGCCATTAGGGGGAGAGAGGAATAATAGGTTTCTAAAGCTAGTGGTGCCAGCAATTTGCGGGAGTTTTCAAAGGAGCACACCATTTTTCCCAGTGAGTCCACTTTATAACTGTTCGGATTTTGAGCCGGGAAAAAAAAAACACAAATTGCTTATGCTCTCTTTATAACTGTCCACTTTAAGCCCACTTCTTTCTATATACTAAGCAAAAGGGAGAGAGAAAAAGATAATTTTTAAATACAAATAATTAGAAAATAAGAAAAAATTCTATTGAGGCTTTCCTCTTTTACTAAATTTTAGGATTTTTTTTTTAAAAAAAAAATTGAAAGCCACATAAGATAAAGAAAGTGAGATTAGTTATAGTTATTATAACTACTATCTAAACACAAGAAACTATAACTAATAGATATCACTCCAACTCTTCTTTACCCACATTCGTATCTTTTTTATTTTTCCTTATCTCCCTCCATCCTTCTCTTAACATGTTCTTATCGGATCCAAAATCTCTCATTAACGTATAAGATATTTAGAATTTTTTTTGTTTGAAATTTAATTCATTGTCATATGTCTAATTTATTTTTATTTCTCTTTTTTGTAGGATGATTTGAATTTCATAAAGTAAAAGTCACAATATAAAATAAAGGTTAGACAACTAATACTCATTTAATTCTATTTATCTAATTGATTAATACTTATGATTATTAGTAAGATAAGGAAAAAAAATTAAAGGCTCATTATCATAAATTATGTTATAATACCTCTTATATCATTAAAATTAAAGGAGAGATAGACATGAAAATTAAAATATTACTGAATACCTTATAGATTAATGCTTAGTATATAAGTGTGGCCCTTATATATAACTATTAGTATACAAATGTGTTTACCCACATTTTTATAAAATATAACTATTAGTATATTTTGTGTATGATTAAAATGATATAATATACTAATAGTTATATACTAAGCTATACATAAAAATAAAAATATAACTATCTAAGTATTTGGATAAAATATGTATATAAAATAATTTATTTATACTAATATTACACACATAATACAAAATATTACTATTAGTATATTTTGGATATTAGTATACAACTAATAGTATACAAATGTGGGTAAAAAAGATACATTATCATCATTTTTATATTAATGTAAATTACTGTAAAGAAGGATTCCAAGCATTGCGCGGGTTTCCCACTTGTTATAACTAGGAAAATTGGTGTGCTCCTTTGGAAACTTCCCAATTTGCTGAAATATATGGAGAGAAACTTTTGGAAACTCCCCAATTTGCTGAAACATATGGAGAGAGAAAAGTAATAGGCTTTTCAATAACGCATCACTTAGTATTGGTTGGTGTATTATTTCTACGTATCATGACATAACTCATTGGGCATGTCGGCTTTCACACAGACAGAGATTATGCATGGAGTGATGGTTCGGGATGTGCCAACTCAGCTTATGCTCTCCTTTTTATATTTTTTGTAGTGCAATCATGTAACAGTACAAGCTGATTATCTTTCGCTACTGAACTTGTATATTTGTACTGTTTTATTAACCATCGCTAATAGAACACAGAGAGCCTCGCCTCTACTAGCATGCCGTTTTACCTTCAAGAAAAAACTCTTATTACACTGTACATGGAATAACGGAAGAAATATCTACATTTCTCTCTATAATAATGAAATGAATCAGGAATAACTGCACAAAAAATGAATGTGAAAGCTTGAAAAAAGAATTTACTAGAGATATGATCTCTACGACTCCTCCATCTTGTTCAGCTCAGCTAAAGTTACCGCTGTAATCTTGGCTGCTAAATCGTGTCCGCTGGAACATTTCTATCTCCTCACTGTTTGGTCCTGAATTGAATTCTTCACTCGTTCCTGGTCTAACACCGTTGGTTAGATCCGAGTCGACCAAGTTGGCTAGAGCTCTCACCACCTGAAACATATCAAACAATCAAAACTCAATCCCTACAGAAATTACAATACCAAAGTGTCTAGCGAGAAAGATGGAAGATTGATATCTACAGCATCCAATCCTTGTAAATTTATGACACAAGCTCTAACGATCGAAGACATTAGTCTACAGACTTGAGCAAATGATACTACGTACCTGTCCCATTCTAGGCCTCATTGCTGCAGAGTGGCGAACACACGACGCTGCTGCTTCAATCATACAAAAGATCTCTTTCCGGTTATATCTCTCTTCTAACCTAGGATCAGGCAATTCTCCAATTTCTCCTTTCTCAAGAGCATGACTCAGTAATGGTCGCGCCTGAAAGAAACAAATTAGTAGTTAATGCGATGGTGTTTAGCAATAGCTTTGAACAGTAGGCTTGCGACCATTTTGATCCAAAAGGTTAACCTTATTAGGTCTTGAATCTCAATCACATATTAATTAAGCCCTCAACCTCTCATCGGATATTTAATATGAGACTAAACTTTGACTCCTCACCATGTCAAATAATATGTTTCTGTATACTGATAAATAATGGAGTACAAGGTGAAGAATTTCAATTTCAGGTAAATATAGGAGATAGATATAGAAAAAGCATATTACGAATAAGAAAATATAATAAGATTCTCATATATTACACTACAACTAAACATTATTTTCTACACAAGATGTAATGGATATAAGGCTATCTTGTTGTTATATATAGTATATGTCAAAAAAATATAATTAGCGAAATGTGAACAAGGAAATCATAATACAAAGAAGGACAAACAAAATTGTTTATCGTCAATATTACCATTTTTATATTCTATTAAAATAAACACAAAATAGTACTATACAGGCAGTTGGACTCTATTAAAATAAACACAAAATAGTAAATATATACGCAGGTAGAGAACATATAGGAACCTTTTACCTATTTATTTTCATTAACATATTAAAAGTACATATGATGGAGTAGTAGTCAATGTCAGAAGTCGTGGTGGTCTAACAAGTAATTTTTCAATCACAATTGAATTGCATCAAAGATCTGCATTAAATTTGTTCTTATTTACCATAATGATGGATGAGCTTACTATAACTATTCAGAATGAGATACCTTGGTATATGCTATTTGCTGATAACATTGTCTTAGTTGACGAGATAAGAACAGGGGTGAATACTAAGTTAGAGTTATGGAGGTAAATATTAGTATCTAGAGATTTTAGATTGACTAGGTCCAAAATATAGTATATGAAATATAAATTTAGTAAATGATGGATCCTGAATTATAGTGCTGGGACACTGGATTAATAAGAGATACAAATGAGCAGTCAATTTAGATACTTCGGTTCTATTATGCAAAATGATAGAGAGATCGATAGTGATAACCATAGGATCCAAGCTGACTAGTTGAAATAGAGGAGTGCAACAGGAGTTTTATACAACTGTAATATTCTGTTAAGGCTGAAGGAAAATTTTTATAGAACTGCTATTAAGACAGATTTATTATATGACACGGAATGCTGGACTATAAAGAAACGTCATTCACAAAAGATAAGTATAACAGAAAAGTACATGCTTCGTTGGATGTGCGGCAACACTAGGAGAGATAAAATGAGAAATGAAGATATTCGTATTAAGGTAGATGTAGCCTCTATCGAAGATAAGATGTGAGAAAATCACTTTTGGTCATATACAATATAGACCTACAAATACATCAGTTCGACGATGAGAGCTTATCAACATGTGACAAGTTAAAAGAGCAAAGTGAATACCAAAGAAAACATGGATGAAGGTGATACAAAAATATATGGATTCTAAAGATTTAAGTGAGGGCATATTACTCGATAAGAATGAATGGAGAAGGATTATTGGTGTGATCAATCCGGCGTGATCCTCTTTTGATTCATGTAGCCCACTCCAAATACTTGGGATAAAAGACATTATTGTTGTTGTAACATATTAATGCAAATTGCTAGGGGTGTTAATCAAATTAGAAAATATCTTAACCACCCACTAATCTAATGGATGGCCGAGATTCCTCCTTCGAACACCTGCTTTGGTGAGGAAACAAATTGTATGCTGTGAAACTTTTGCAAATTGAAGTTTAATTTGCTATGGATTAATATAGTATGGCAATAGATGTATAATGATTATCTAAGCTCTTAAAACTTCAGTGCATAGTTTTTGTAACATGAAAAGTCCATCTTTTAGCTCGACCACTTACTAGGATCAACTATACACTAAATCTATATGTAAATTATCAGTCAAAACATTATAGAGACATGAAATTAGAAGTTGAGCAAGGAAATGAAAGACTGTTAACTCACCCATTCCACAAGACTCTCGTCTCCTAAAGGTTGAGAGACATCAACAGGCTTTCGACCAGTAATAAGCTCTAGAAGCACAACCCCAAAAGAATATACATCAGATTTAGCAGTCAACTTGCCAGTTGATGCATACTCGGGCGCCAAGTATCTGGAAGGATAATGCCATGTCATATTCAAAAGCTGAAAGTATCATAGCAATTCAATTTGATCTTCAACACTCAAAAGAAACGAATAAATGCAAATTATTGTTGAAAACATCTTCGACTAAATATTTGTTACGCTTACCCAAAAGTCCCCATGACACGGGTCGTAACATGTGTACAAGCATCCATAGCTAGTCTTGCAAGTCCAAAATCAGAAACCTACATGGCGAGAGAAAGAGACAGACAATAAAGAAAACTATAAGACTATCATCTTCAAGAAATAATAATAAATAAATAAATAAAAATTAAAGAAACACACAAGTTCAGAAGATGGATAACCTGAGCTTCAAAGTTGTTATCCAACAAAATATTAGAAGACTTTATATCCCTATGAATGATCCGAGGATGACCTGATTTAGGGAGCTAAACAATGTGATCAAGCCGTAACATAGAACGAACAGTTAATTATGTGAAATAAGCATGATAATGTAGCAACAAAATTGACGGGACTTTACAATCTTCATGCAGGTATGCTATTCCGCGAGCTGCCCCAGCTGCAACCTTTACCCTGGTTGCCCAATCCATAACTGGCATTCCTTTTCCTAATAATGCAAATTTCAGTAGTGTCAGAATCATTATTGAGGAAAATGAAAGCTACAAAAAAAATGGGGGAAGTATGGATACCATGAAGATGATAATGAAGTGTATTATTAGGGACATAGTCATATACAAGAAGTTTTTGGTGCTCCGAAATGCAGTATCCAACAAGTGAAACCAGATGCCGATGGTGAACTCTGCTAATGATTTCAACCTCTGCTCTGAATTCACGCTCCCCTTGCGAACCACCAACTTTTAGCTGCTTCACTGCAACTAGTCTTCCGTTCGGTAACCGCCCTTTGTATACAGGACCAAATCCACCTTCACCCAATATATTCTGAGCTGAGAAGCCATTTGTGAACATGGATAGGTCCTCGTATGTAAACCACGATCTTGAATTGCCTAAGCTTGAATCAGATTGCGAGCAGGCAAATCCATAGCTTCCAGACCTGTCTCTTGCTGAAGGAAATCTCGGATAGGTTGACACTGACAAGGAAAATTGCCACAAAGATGAAGATTTCATTATAGAAAAAAAAAGGCTCATGGCCCAACGATCATGTATCATACCAAACATTTGTCTTCAACGTCTGTATTCAACATTACATATGGAACTGAAGTTCATGAGGCTACATAAAAGGATTGACCAAAAATTTTAAGAATATGTCAATTTGAAGTTAAAACTCTACAAGTTTGTGCTCATATCCCAGCACCATAGACAAGGGAGGGGACATGCAATAAGACCCCGAAGACCTAGTACATTGATTGTATTCCAGCCAGGTGTTCAGTATGATGCGATCTATGATCTTTAGACACGGAAACAAAAGTTTTAAACTGTCATAGACATGGAAACACTTCAATATCTAGACATGAAACACAGCCTATATGTGCATTCTTTATAATATTTTCATATCTGACACATACAAGTATATGTATTTGTTGTTATTAACATATGTAAGAAGCTAAAATAGCAAGATGAACCCATGACACATTTAGCTTTCATCAGACTGACATCAAGCTCCATCTTATGCATGTTTCGGGATAGAGAAAAAGTATAAAGTGTTGTAAGTATCAAACACTTATGTACATGCGTGTCATGCTGACATGGCCAGACACAACATTTCTTAGTTGAGAGGAAACAATAACAACAACTAAGTCTTTTATCCCAAGTGCATTGGGTAGGCTACACGAACCAAAAGAGAATCATTCCGGATCAATCACGTTAACAATCCTTCTCCACTCATTCCTATCAAGTAATATATCCTCATTTAAACCTCTATAATCCATATTTTTTCATATCATCTTCATCCATATTTTCTTCGGTCTTCCCTTCACTCTTTTAACTTGTCCTATGTTAATAAGCTCCACTCGTCAAACTGGTGCATTTGTAGGTCTACGTTGCACATGACAAAATCATCGTAAACGATTTTCTTGCATTTTCTCTTTGATAAGGGCTACACCTATTTTAGCACGAATATCTTCATTTCTCACTTTATCTTTCCAAGTGTTGACGCATATCCAACGAAGCGTGCGCATCTCTGTTACACTTATCTTCTATTACACTTAGTTGAGAGGAAACTGTTATGAAACAATCAGAACCAACCAATCTAATTTATTATAAGTCAAGAGATATATATTTATAGGTGTTTCAACACTATACAAATAATTCCGCAGACATGGGATTAAACATAAACCTAAATACAAGATAGTTTTCTAGTCTAACAGAAACTATGATATTTAGGAGACTTCTTCTAACCACAAAATTGGCATGTCCAGCCACACCAAACACATCCCCTTGTCCGATGCCTATATATGTTGAAAATTCTAGGTACATAAAAAAAAAAAAATACCGAGATGGACAATGTTATGACACCCTTTTGATAAGAAGTAAACAATCAATGATTCGTTTTACTATTTTGAATAATAACCCAATGCATATACTTGTATAATTAGATATAGATTTATTTTAAGGCCCTGGCTGGAAACAAATTGCAGTCTGCTATTAACCTAGCAGTAAATAAGATGGTATTATTAAAAGTAAGCTCCTTGTTGACAAACACCTCTTCACGGGCTGTTGCCAAGAGGGGGTGGAAGAGAAGAGGCCAAGCTAGAGTCCTTATGGTGGCAGCAGTGAGAATAGCTGAGAGACCAGAGACAAGGGAGCTCCACAAGATGAGGAACAAGAAATAGAAACGAGTTGACAAGAGGAGAACGGAGTCCGGAAAGCGGGCAATACATCCTTGAGAATGATATCCGAATGTGAGGACAGTAAGGAATCGTAGGGCAGTAAGAGAATGATTTGTCATTTATTTCTCTTATGCACATTTTCTGTGGATATCTAGATAACGGTTGGCCTCTGCCATAAACAAAACATACCATGCCTAGCATTTCCATCTTGCCATTTTGGAATGCATGTTACGGGTCGATAGGTAGGATGTCCTTAGGCCAAGAGAACTGATGACTGTAGCGGCTGTTTTTTGAAATTTTTTGAAAGAAAAAAATAATAGAATGTTAATGATTGTTACTTCTAATATATTGACAATTATCTCTCTTATATGTAGCAACATTTCTTGGTGGTCAAGTACCCATTAGCCAGACCCAAGCAAGAGGACCAATTTTCCAAAATAGCTACAAAAAATAAAAAATTCCATAAATTGATCTGGACTTGCAAGTCTGGATTCATCATGCATATAAAACTGGACCTAGCAAGTCTGGGTTCCTCTAAATAATGAATTTAGATTTTTTAGAGGAATTCGGACTTGCCAAGTCGATTTTTCTTTTTTTATTTTCTTATAAGTACTTTGGAAAATTCTTCAAGTAGGGGTGGACTGGAGCCTGCAGCTAGGAGGATGACATTGACCGGTGTTGATGAATATGAATCGACGATGAATGAGCATGAGGGAGACCCTAGTGACGGTGGAGGGGACTAAGGCTTCAGGGCTGGCCGTTGCCTGATTATGCATTTATTGGTGGAGTCTACTCAGCAGGACAACTAATATAGCATGCTGGACTACTTATATTTTTACATATTTTGCTTTGTTTTATTGTTTAACATTTTTTATGTAAGCCCTTGTAGGAATACTATTAGCTTGTTTTCTTAACTCATTTTTAATGGAACTTTTTTTTTTTTTTTGGGGAAAATTCCCACCATTTAGCTCAAAAAAAAAAAAAAACATATTTATAAATTGTATCCTTATTCTAAATATTGGAGGTTTGCCATATCCATGTTATAAGACAACACTCATACCCCATGCCCCCTAATCATAGGGAGAGTGTCTAGCATGGTCATATACAACAAGATACACCAAGACTCATCAAATTATTTATTTAAAAAAAAAAAAAAAACATACACATACACACACACGACAATGTAAAACATAGCAAACTATTGTGTTTAATACACGAGTTAGATATACATATATTTTCAAAGAAGCACACATATAGTTGTCCCTTTGTATTTAGATATTGAATGGTTATTGTGCCTGTGTGAAGGACGAGAACCGTGTCCGTGTCAACAGATTATGGGGGGAAGTGTCTAACACAGCCACATACGACTAGACATATCCATACACATCATATTAAAAAATAAATATAGATATGGTGCTGTACGCGAGACTGTTTCAATGGAGCAGCAAAGTTTGAAGAAGAGGTCTTCTAGTTTTGAATTTGAGTTTGGGCCAGCAAATGAATGATTAAGAATAGAGTTTTTATATTTTTCTTGAAAATTGTTTGTCAAATGTAAATTTAAGGAGCCAAATTAAAGGTACATTCCTCTCTCTCTCTCTCTCTCTCTCTCTCTCTCTCTCTCTCTCTCTCTCTCTCTCTCTCTCTCAGTAGCATATCTTTTAAAATTGGAAAAAAAATAAATACAGCAGAAAAAGAATGTATGAAACATGCCACCACAGATGCTCTCTCCATAAAAAGTAGCAACAAAAAGGAAAAAGAAAAGAAAAGAATAAGAGTTTCCCTCGACTTGGGAATTGGTATGTTGATCACCACCACCACCATACCACCATAGTTTAAGTGAGCAGAATTCTGGAAAAGGTTTTGTGTTGTATGGATGATGCAGATAATTCATTCTTCCGACTGGCGGTGACACATGCAATGCAGGCAGATATTTGAAGGAGACCTATATATTTTTGGCACCATTTTGGAATGCATGTTATGGGTCGATAGGTAGGATGCCCTTAGGCCAAGAGAATTGATGAGTGTAGCGGCTGTTTTTTGAAATCTTTTGAAAGAAAAAAATAATAGAATGTTAATGATTGTTACTTCTAATATATTGACAATTATCTCTCTTATATGTAGCAACATTTCTTGGTGGTCAAGTACCCATTAGCCAGACCCAAGCAAGAGGAGCAATTTTCCAAAACAGCTACAAAAAATAAAAAATTCCATAAATTGTTCTGGACTTGCAAGTCCGGATTCATCATGCAGATAAAACTGGACCTAGCAAGTCTGGGTTCCTCTAAATAATGAATTCAGATTTTTTAGAGGAATTCGGACTTGCCAAGTCAATTTATAGGATTCTTTTTTTATTTTCTTATAAGTACTTTGGAAAATTCTTCAAGCAGGGGTGGACTGGAACCTGCAGCTAGGAGGATGACAGTGACTGGTGATGAATGAGCATGAGATTGACCATAGTGACGGTGGAGGGGACTAAGGCTTCAAGGCTGGCCGATGCCTGATTATGCATTTATTGGTGGAGTCTACCCAGCAAGACAACTAATATAGCATGCTGGGCTACTTATATTTTTACATATTTTGCTTTGTTTTATTGTTTAACATTATTTATGTAAGACCTTGTAGGAATACTATTAGCTTGTTTTCTTAACTCATTTTTAATGGAACATTGGAAGAACATATTTATAAATTGTATCCTTGTTCTAAATATTGGAGGCTTTCCATATCCATGTTATAAGACAACACTCGTACCCATGCCCCCTAATCATTGGGAGAGTGTCTAGCATGGTCATATACAACAAGATACACCAAGACTCATCAAATTATTTATAAAAAAAAAAAAAAAACCATACACACACACACACATAACAATGTAAAACATAGCAAAATATTGTGTTTGATACACAAATTAGATATACATATATTTTCAAAGAAACACACATATAGTTGTCCCTTTGTGTTTAGATATTGAAGGGTTATTGTGTTTGTGTGAAGGACGAGAACCGTGTCTATGTCAACAGATCATGAGGGGAAGTGTCTGACTCAGTCACATACGACTAGACATATCCATACACATCATATTAAAAACATACATATACACAAAACAAAGAAAAATACAACAAAAGTGTTATATTTGGTACAAATGACTGGTATGGCTCTACTAGTCTACTTCATAACAGAAAGTAAACATGCTTCATAGTTTCATTGACAATAAGACAGATCTAAATTGAATTTCACTTATCAAGTTTTTAATCCCTTTCTCTGAAAACTAAGTTTTTAATCCCTTAAGGGGAAAAACCATGACCGTGATGAAACTAAAAGACCACAGAAGAGTAGAAAGGATCTGATGAGTACCTGACATTGCAGATAATCCACCTGGCTGAGACATGGTGACAAAGCCAGAAGAAGCAGGCAGCCGTTTTCGTTTCCTCACTAACCAAACAGCCACTCCGACAACGGAAAGCATCATAAACCCCAGTAACGCTGCAACAGAGGCTGTAGCTCCATTTGCGATCCCATTGTTCCTTGAGGAGCTATCTTTAAGCCCTATCCGACCATTACTAGTAAAATTGGACGAATTGGGCCGACCAAGGAGCGACGGCGAGGGCACTGACAAAGGCAACGGTGAAGCAGTACTAGGAGCGCGAGGTTGTGATGGGAGAGAATGAATAGGAGGAGTTGGTGGCGGAGGGGTGGATGAAGGTAGTGGAGGTTTAGGCAATATCCGAGGTGAGGGTGAAACAATAGGTGGGATGACGGGCACGGGAGGTGGTGGGGGGACAGGCTGGGGAGGTGGACCGGAAATGGCAGTAGGTGGGGGGACGGGCACGGGAGGTGGAGGAGACGGCGGGTGCAGAGTGGAAACAGCAGTAGGTGGGGGGACAGGCATGGGAGGTGGAGGAGACGGCGGGGGTGGAGGGCAAATGGGAGGGGCAGCGGCCGGGGGTGGCGCGGGAGGCAATGCAGGAGGTGGCAAAGGTGGGGGAGGAACGTACAAAGGAGGAGGGGTGTCATAGGAGGGCAATGGGGGTGATGCCATCGGAGTAAGAGGAGAACTCAAATCTGGTGGTGGCGGCGGGGAGTAATAGGAAGTTGAAAGCGGTGATAGTGGTGGTGGAGGAGGGGAGAGGTAAATAGGAGATGGGTCTGCCGATGGAGGTGGATTAGGGTTAGGAATGGATTTAAATTGAAATTGGGGTGGTGGTGGTGGTGGAGGTGGTGAGAGATCAACAATTGGCAAGATTTCTGAGTAAACGGGAGGAGGGAGCGTGGTGTAGCTTGCCATTATCTTTCTACTGAAATTAGACCCCAATTTGATTGTCAATTTTATCTACATTGGTGGGAAGTCGTCATAATCGATCAAACATGATGAAATAAAAGAAGAATTTAGCAAACCCAGATTGCAAAAGAAAGAAAATTTAGAACCTAACAAAAGGGATTGTGGAGGGAAAAGATTGAGTACCAGAGAGACTGGCAAGCATTCTCTTCTTCATCGTTTGTCTGTTTTATTGCTTGTCTTGTGTGCGGAAGTGGGAAGAAGGAGACTTTTGATTGGGAACGGTGTTTGAGAGGATCAAAGATGCAAGGTTTGTTGGGTTATGAGCTGGACTGATTTTTTATAAGAGAGGTTTTGATTCCTGCTGTTATTATAGAGAGCAATACCTGCTCCACTCGCCGCCATTTTTTTTTTTTTTTTTTTCTTTTTTTGGTTGCTGTCAACTCTGGAAGAATCAAAGCTAATTTAGGAGGGATTAAGTAATGGGAAGAACATGGCAATTTCGTAAAAGAAACCCTCCAATTTAAAAACGGAAAAAGAAAACTTGAAAAAACTGAAAGTAAAAAATAATTAAAGAAAATTGTGGCTGCTGGGATTCGAGCCCAGGTCTCCACGGCCACAACGTGGAATTCTAACCACTAAACTACAGCCACTGTGGTGGTACAGTGTTAATAAAATATATCCTTTTCTCAATCAGCCATGCTCCTTCCTCCAGAGAACTGAGAAACTGTTATAACGTTCAGTTACCAAAAGCTACATTCAATCACTAATTTAATATTCAATTACCAGCAATATATCCACAAAACTTGATTAATGGAGCAACAGTCATTACTCCCATTCTAAAACCAATTGCTGTTTTAATTGAATATAAACATAGTGTCATTAGTTGTAGAAGCCATTTCAATTAACTAACTAACAACCATGAGACATGTAGAATCTGATGGCAGAATTCATGAGCTAGCAAGACCCCGGGTCTAGCTGTACTCTTTAACTGGAACAAGTGTCAGCTATAAAGAGTCAACCATGCAGGAGACAACAATTAGGGTGAACAAGCAAGTAAAACCAAAATTTTATAATTAGGAAAATTGCAGATATAAATGATTTAACTGAACTCATAAAAAAGTTAAAATTCAAAGATAGTGTAACCAGTACTTATTGTCGAAGAAAATTGAAAAAAAAAACGCCAAAAGTCAGCAGCCATCAAGTAATCTGCAGCTCATAAGACACCAACTTGAATTCAACGATAAATGAACAATTGAAAAAAGAAATATAAATTTATATATCAAAGAAAAGTCTTGAAAGAATGCTATGATAACTTCTGCAGGCTGATGGCCAGAGCATTAGAAAGAGAACTGCTATCATACAACATCTTTCTAAACAAAATTGCTTTCGAAATTGAATTTTACATACAAGGATTCATACGTGTACAATAATATAATCAGCTATTCAAAGGAATATCAAATGAATACAGATACATTCACCAGATGAGATAAAAGCCTTGAACAAATAATTAGATCCTATAAAGAATTGGATAAATCAATCAGAATCTCAAGGAAAATGCCTCTTCAATAATTACTGCCATGCATCACTACTTCGTCAATAATAGCACAGAGATGCAAATAAGATGAGAATATCAGTAAGTAGCAGGCCCAGCGCATCAAAAACATATTTTGGTGCAAACAGTCCCCACACCTGCAAAGAGAGCAAAAAAATTGAAATGTTGAAAAGCAAAACCTCATAGAAATCCACGAACTCAATAACTAGAATTTTAAAGTAAACCAGTAAAAAAAAAAAATTGTCAAAGGATACAACAGAAAAATTCCGCTTTCGCAGAATAAGACCCCCTTAGTATGGGAATAATATAACTTAATACCCATAAAGTTTAAAATTCTCACCTTAATTTCTGGAGATTAGAGTGAGGGCGCCGTTTAGAGAGATGGCACGTAATGTGCACGTGCGATAAAAGGACTAGTTTGCCCCTGAAAAGGATACATTGGGGTGGGGGTTAGAGCACTAACTATCTAATTAATTAAAACTACTAATCCATGCATGCAACAAGCATGCGTCTAGCTCGAAAACAATGAGAGAGATGAAGGTGAAGATGGAGATGGAGATGGAGATGATGGTGAGCGTGAGCATCAGCATGAGCATGGAGGGTGGAGGTGTCATTGTGGATCATCTCCTGGACATGGTGGTAGTAGTCGACGTGGCAAGGGTTTTCACTCGTTTCTTAGCCAATCCAGTCAACATGGACGATGACATGGACGACTTCGGTGATCTTTAAGGCGACCTCGATTGCCACATAAGCAAGAAGATGGAGGGAGGTAAGGTTGAATCGAAGACAGTAGGGTTGATTCAGTGGTTGACAAACACATTCTCTGCGCTGCAACTTTGTGCCAAGTGAAGAATCCCAGTTCAAATGAGGTCGATCGGTCCACAGTACGTCGGTGGAAAGAAAAGTTGAAAGTATAGAACAAAAAATTGTTTTTATATGATTCTTCTTTACCTAACCTAGATTTTCTCAATTTCTTCTTTCGAAATTAGTCCTCAAACACTCGCTCGCCATTTGCACCCTCAAAAAAAATGAGGTCCCAAATGTTCTAAACTAAAGTAATCAAGTTGAAGATGTCTTAATTTCTTAGGTTAAACTTCTCTTAATACCTCAACAAATCTACAGAACCAGACAAATCTACATGGTTTTTGTAGAGAGAGAGAGAGTAGCATCAGGTGGGCAAGATTGGAGGCAGCTAATTAACAAAGCAAGGAGCTAGAGAGTAAGTAAGAGAGACGTAGAGAGAGAGAGAGAGGGAGGGAGAGGGGACCTGTGCAAGGCTGCCTGGGAGTAGAATGGGGAATGACAGAGCTTGCCACGTTTGGATGGATTCTTAATCAGCGCGAAGAGGGCAATCTTGGGATTACAAAAAATGCATGGAGATTAATTTAGAAAAGGTGAGAATATCACACTGTTGACTAGTTCTACTAACAGTCTAGGAACTAAAACGAAGGTTTTAAACTTCATGTGTATGAAGTTATACTACCCTCATACTACATGGGGGCTTGCTGTGATTAAGTCTAAAAATAATTCATTTTATGTTCACTTGAGACATGTGGCAAGAGGTCTAAGCTAACTTTTAAGTAGAATTTTGGAAATGGCATATCACCACAACTTCAAGGTTTTGGTTCATGTAGGGAGACTTTAATATGAAATTCAGCAACCAAATTCAAATCCCATTGGGCGTGCTTTTAATTGCATATTGAATGACTATCATTGTGCAAGAAATAAAATTTTTGCCCATGTAAGGCCCACTCAATCCTTAGCCCTTGCCATAAGTTCGGAGTTTTGATGGAACGAAGGGCTCATTTAGTAAGGCATTATAAAAAAAAATGTTGGCCCTTGCACAACGTATAAATGGTGTCATATACAGCTGTATGCCAGAGACACTCGTGCAATAAACAGGGGTTGCAAATTTACTGAGATAAGAATAATGATGCTGGAAGTGCGGGTGCCTGGTTATACATAAAGTACCAGCATGCAGTCTATTTACTTATTGGTGGTTTGGAAACTTCAAAATTGCCCCCAATTAGACAGTGTCAGAAACCACATATGTTGTTAAGCTGGGAAAGATAGCTGTATGGTGCTTACAATATTGATTGTAGCAAAGAAAATGTGGTGAGCAATGTACCACATTTTTCAAAAGTGCTCAAAGAACTGTAAATAAGAAACAATGCACCTATTAGGTTAATAGTGCCCATCTGGGGTGCCTGTTCACATAAAAACAAAGTGAGAAAACGTCTCTCATTTTGAGGAAAGGCGAATCAACTCCTCCCAACCATCCCTGTCTCCTCCTTGAGGTAATGCTTGAGTGTAATTGTCATGAATAAAAAAAAGCCCAAACAATGAAAGCAACTTGCACGGACTGGAGAGTACATCTCCATGTATAACATTAACGAAAGATAAAGATAGAAAGGAACTTGGCCAAATCTTCACAATGTTAAGGAATTGGTTAAAATACATAGATCCACCCACAATTGACAAAACGGGGTACGGCAAAAATAAAAAATTAAAAAGAAATGGAAAGTACTCGAGTTTACAGAGGAATATAAGCAAAAAGAAAATTATCAAAAATACATCAAAAATTTAAAAAAAAAAATGTATAGATATCGGAAAGATGATGATTCATGATTAAAACGAATTAGTTCCAAAAATACGATGCAAAAAATGTTATGTGCGTGTCAAAAATTCTATCTTGATACACTAATATATATTACATAGTCAATAAAAAGAATAAATCCAAATAGTAAGTATTTTTGTGTATATTGAAATTATGGTAATACCGTAATAATGTATCTAGGCATGTGCATAGATAAGTTACCTGTACGTGCGCATTAAATTACATATTTGGCCAACCGTATAGATGATCAGATCCATTCCACATAATTTTCACAGCACCAAATTCTCATGGTTCAAAAATCTTGAAGTTTGGGATTTTATATTCTATATATCATAACATCCAAGTAAACAGTATGTACTGCTCTTAAAAACATGTTATTTTGACCAACTAGATTTGCATGATATAAAACTCTAAATCACATTATTTTTGAACTGCAGAGATTAGTTAACATGTAAATTACAAACAACAGTCCAGATTATCCATGTGATTAGCCAAATGTGTGAATTATTGGATGTGCAAAGGTATCTCACCTATGCATATGAATATATACCCTAAAATTGTTTAGATTGTTTAAAGTATTAGTTGGGTTGCTAACAAACTTTATTAGTAAATCGAAAAAATTAAAATTAATTTTTAAAAAATTAAAATTTTACTGGACATAATATTTAAAATATTCATTTTCTAAACAAAGTAAAAAAAATGCAAAATGTGTTTAGAAAGATTTTGCCAAAAGTACATGCTTTAAAGCTCATCTTCCTTTTTAAATAAAATTTTAAATGCAGTAGATCTTAAAAAAGATGTTTTTTTAGGGGAAAATACCGTTTTAAACTGTTTGCTAACTATGGGTTCACCATTTTCTTTTCTTTTTCCTACACTGTAAAATCAAGATTGCCTGGGATCAGAGAAGAAACAGCTTCCAACAATGAAAATATGGCTACTACACAAGCTCATAATGCACATATATAATTCTCAATAAACTATTGTCCCTATACATCTTTACAATGAAAATAAAAGAAATAGTCCTAATTTGAACTACTACTGTCATTACCATCCAGTAATATATCTATACCCGTCAATACAAGTTGATGAATGTTAATTTGCATATAAAAAAAGAAGTTGAAATTTGAATGCTTACCATCAAATGTCGCCTGTTGATTGTGACACAAATGATGGTGAAACTAGTCGTAAGTGTTGTTATCAGCCCATAAATCAAGAAAACCTTAAAAACAGGAAACATTATGAAGCATGTGAGTCAGTGCAACTTGAATCAATAAGATGAAAGGGAAAAGGTTCATGCACCTAGTTTACTATGCACAATTTTACTAACTAAATTCAAGAAAAAAAAAATGCATCTGGTCGAGGAAATTAAGGGCCAAGTATCTTTTCTACATAGTAATGATACTGTATCAATTAAGAAAAAGATGCACAAATGAAATCTATGGTTTAAGCATCATAATCTAGCAGCATGGAAAAAAGCAGGAAAGAGTAAAGAATGAAACGAACATTTCAGTAGAGTATTCTACAGTTAGAAGTTAACATATTCATGCTCAATAACTTTGTGAAGTCGTAAAGTGACCAATAATGTACACAATGCTTATGCATTCATCAACAGCTAAAAACATCATGTATAGAACAGTCCATAGCGCGTAAGCACATGAAGGAGTTGTGCATTACATTTAGAGGAAGAGAAGAAGAGAGAGTGGATGAGGAAGGGGGAAGAAGGAAAGCAGTTAGTCATGAGAGATTCAGAAAATCAAGATAGGATTCAGGTACAGGGCAATTTTGCGAACATTCTATTTTAGAAGAACATTAGCTTGTGATAACTCTCAAGTCTCAAATATAGCCTCAGTTTGAGTTTGACATCATCCAAAATGTGATTCATTTTTTTTAATTAATATAAGTTAATTGAGTTCAATTCTAAATAATAATTCTTAATAGATTATAATAATTAAATATAAACAATTACCAGTGAGTATCAATAATAAAATATAAATGAATAATAATTTTGTACGTGGAGCCAATAACCAATCTACCACTTTGTTTGACCAAGAATGTGTAATACTTGTAATGCAAAGAAATATATAGCAAGAGAACTGTTTCTTGTAATAATATATATATATATATATATATATATATATATATATATATAGCAAGAGGATAGTATAAGCTAACAATTATACATTTTTAATATCTGCTCCTCTCTCACCCCCTTTCCTGAAAATCAACTCTCAGCATTAGGCTAGTAACATATGTTATAATAGAGAACCCCGAGCCTTGAGAAAAATTAAAAATTATAGACAAGAAAACATTGAAAAAGACAAACAAAATGCAATAATATCATCTTCTCGTTCATGTAAAAATTAATAGGAAAGCTGGACAAATTCATGCTATCTTACACATCCTACTAAAAAATATCAAAAACTTTCTAAATCAGTTCAGAAAAGGACCCTAAGAAAGATAACTCTTTCCTCCGCCCAAACAAAACAGAAAACGCAGCTTGACCTTCAGTTGCCACTTGCCAGTGCTTCCATATAGGAGCTCACCGGCAAACCTATGAAGTTGAACCAAAGAAAGATGAGAGATAGATCCGGTCTAGGGGGAGAGGGAGACCAGAGAGTACCAGTCCAAAGCATGATTCGAGAAATATAAGGGCCAGCCTGCTGAGTTTAGAGGACTGAGCCAAAGTATTAGATATGGTGACTTGAAGCAGTGCCAAATTAGGACCCTAGACAAGTAAAGTGCATTCCAAATTCCATCCTGATTATCACTAAATTCTGAGAAGTGATCTGCTTTTATCAGAGGAAATATATGTTCAGTATGCTTTTTAGATGCTAGCAGGTAGGATGTTAGAGAGTTGATGCACCAATGGATTTGAATTCCAATTTGCTACCTTATCAGGGGAGCTCTAGGAAGATCCATAGGGATACAAGAGACTTGTCAAGAGTTGAACTATCAGACAGTGACACACCCAGATATTGCATGCTCAGTGCGTTGTGAGTTACTTCTTATCTGCACCACAAATGACTCAGTGGAATGTTGTAGTTCAGATACCTAAGGGATGCTCCAGATATCAGGGCTCCTGTGTTTAGATTGTGCTATAGTTGCATAGTTGGTTTTTCTAATGTAGATTGGACAAGACCACTAACAGATAGAAAATCCACTATACGATACCATGTGTTTGACAGACAGAAACTTGTATATCTGTATATTGGACGAGCAAGAAACATAATGCGACGTTCAGCAAGTACAGAGACAAAGTATCCATCCATCCTTATGCTACTTGCAAGTTGATTCTGGTACAGGATATTCTTGGTGAACTAGGTTACTTGTTCATCTCTCCTCTGTGATTATAAAATTATAATCAGGTATATTATTGCAAACAATTTTGTTCTTCATGAGTATCAGAAGCACATTAAAGTGGATTGTATTAGGTCATCTTGTTCTACGGAAATTTGTGGATGAAAATATCCTTCAAGCTAAACATTTATCATCCACTAATCAGTTTGCAGACTTGCTCAATAAACCCGTTCAGGAGATTACAGGTTCAATTTATCTGTAACAAGTTGACACATGCATGATGCATATGCTCCCGCTTGAGAGGGAAGAATTATGAATATAGTATTATTTGAGGAACTTTTGTAAAAGTGACATAATATATAAATAAGAAAAGAGATGATGTAAATCTCATCTCAAAACTTCCTTCAATCCCAATTCTAACACAAATCACCAAAATTTATACTCTGCAATTTGAGAACCCATCCTCACTAGCAACCAAGCAGTAAAAAAATATTTTCTTGAACACAAGACTATACAAAAAAAAAATGTTCATGTTGGGATCTCAATAGCATAGGCGCAGTGGCAAGAGATAGTACTAGGGAAATGAGTAAGACTGAATAAACATTTGGAATCAAGTACTCCAACTAGCAAGTGTTCTCATGTACACTAGGACAACAGTATGATACCTGAGAGGCTGAGACACTTCTGCAGAAGATGGCAGACATGTCTAAAAGGATATCAGTTGGACCTAAGATTCTGTTTATAGGAGTTTATCTAATCTGCCCTCTACTCAGTTGTAACTAGAGGATTGTTTTTCTCCTTTTGTATCTAAAAGCTTGATAGAAGATGACGAAATATTTCTCTATTTGCTTCTTTTTTCTTTTTATCTTTCATAAGACTCCTGCTGACATGATTGCTCTCTGCATCACGATGTACAGATCTCCAACTGCATGCAGTGAAAATTTACAGCAGAATCACCCATTTTTTTCCTATTAACTTTTCTCCTCAATGGATGCACCCCAACAACGATTAGGGTGTAAAAAAAAAAAAAAAAAACTAGTAAAGCTAGATGCTCGGCTTGTAGTCGGCTCAGTATAAGTTCATTCGTGCTCATTTGATAATTAAATGAACCAAGTCGGCCAAGAAATTCATATTCAATAAAATAAATAAACAATCATGAACATACCTAGTTTATTAATCTTATTTGGGCTAATTTAGGCTAGATTCATGGTCGTATCTGCATTCAACCACTAGGACATAACTAGTTTATTAGTCTTAACATGATTACAACAATAAAAGAGCTCGACGCTCAGGATCAGCTCAACAAAACCTTAGACGTCTGAAAAAATGTCAGAAATTAATCTTCTATTCTTACAACTCTTGATTGCAAATGTGCTGCACAAGCTCGATAAAGACTCTGAATCCACTCGGGCTCGTTAAAAGTTTGTTCATATAAATGGACAGACCTTGAACACACTTTCAACTAAGTTGTTTCCTTTCAAAACATTTTATGGTTGCTTTGAATTTTTAAGTTGAATTCTGACCACTTCCTCCCTCAAAGAGTCAGAGGTCACCTTTTTCCTCCGCAATTGGGCATCTCTCCCCTCCTCCAATTTCATGCAAATTCTGTATTCCATTCCACACTCCTTAAACAGCATGAGAAACTTGCATCACCATGTTAAACTAGACTTTTTTTGCCCCTAAATTTTAAATCTACCATTTATATTCCGATTTCAGAACTAGTATTACTCTACTTCTTGACAGCAGGAGTTAGAATCAGCAGCCATATTTATAAGGTAAATTGAAAGCAAAAACACTTTAGTATCAGTAATTAAAATTTGACCTATGGCCGAGATTTATTATAATTTTATATAGGAGAAAAAATTAAGGTGGCAATGCATAATCATAGAAAACGATCAAAACAATTTCAGATTTTATTTTCACTGACGGTGTCCAGATCAGAAGATAATAAAGATGATTCAAAATAATTGCTTTTATACTGCCATGTAAGGAGTGCTCACACGATCAAGCATAATAGCACGAATACAGTAAAAGAAATAACAACACGCAAAGATAAACAGTGAAACTAAACTAGAACATTCTAAAGTTCAAACAGATGTATGTCTTTAACAGGCAGGGAGCAAAATCAACCAAAAGCAAGAAAGTTCAATAGATCGGCATGGAGTTCAATTGGAGATGGCTGGGGAGGGGCAAGAATCGCAAGTATGATAGTAGCGATGAAGACAAGAACCCCAAGCACAGGAGAAAAAGTTGGGCCGATGTCGCCAAAGGATCGTCGGAGGCCGACAGGGCTGTCATAACCCCTCCGGTCCACTCGGTGACCCCTGGCATCATTGACCCCGAAGCCACATTCACCGTCACAGAGGCTGCAACAATGCTCACTAAGGCTTGTATGTCAAGAGGGAAAGAGAAGCAGTCGAGGATAAGGGCGAGCCGTGGACGGAAGTCCGTGCTCGTACCTCGAGTAGGAGAGCTAGGGAAATAGCCTCAGCCAATGTCGGGTCACAAGAGGAAGATCTCACCCTCCAGAAGCGAGAATGGAGAGGAATGTTGGACTTGTAGCCGGAAGGGACACTTCAAGGATGAATGTCCGTTTATACGATGTCGATTTTGCAAGGTCCTCGGCCATAAGATTACAGAGTGCCCAGTGTTACCGGCAACGACGAAGTCACCAGAATCACAGGTGAAGAGGCCTGTTCCACAAAAAAAACCAAATACAAGAGTCATTACTGTGGAAAATAAAGGCAAAAGAAAAATACCGGTAATGCAACAGATGGAAAGTAAGGAGGTTAACACTGATCCGAAGGGGAGGAAGACAGGATTAAACAATAGTGTAATCACAACTCCAAGAACTGAACTCAAGGAGAGTGTTAGCAAGCAGACAACTACTAAGGGACTGCAAAAGGGGAAAAAAAAAAAAAAAAAGGCAAACGGTGACCATCGATCGATTCGGTTCGGTTTTTTAAAAAAAAAATCCAATTGAAAACCAAACCGAATATATAAAATCGAAACCGAACCGACCGAATAAAAGTGAGAACCGAAAATCGAACCGAATTTTTGGTTCGGTTCGGTTTTCAGTTTTTAGGTTTAAAACTAATTAGGTAATAAGCGCATGTATTTTATAGGAAAAATAATAATTTTCTTTCTATTTTTTCTTTTACTACCTATTAAAATAACAATCACATGTTTTTCATTAAAAATTTAAAAGAAAAACACATTGAAAATAAATCAAAGAAAAAAATAAGCAACAATTCCAAAAGTTCGGTTTGTTCGGTCGGTTTCGGTTGGAGTTAAAACCACCGAAAACCGTAATTAGTTTCGGTTTTTAAACCAAACCGAACCGAAAACCGAATAAACCGAACCGATCGGTTCGGTTCGGTTTTTTCGGTTTTATGCTCAACCCTACCAATACTCTTCCTTCCAACATCAAATAGGACGGCGGAGGATAGGGTTTGGTTGTCGATGGTCATTAGAGTGGTGTACCTGGGCCACGGGAACCCCTCTATACCCGACATAATCGGTGGTCTCAGGGCGATATTGACAGTCTTTGCTCGTTTTGATTGAAAATTTTATAGTCTTGGTAGATATTACCTGGTTCATTTTTTATCGGCCGAGGGACTAGATTATGTTGTTGGAAGAACATCGATCTCCTGCCGGGACCATACCGCCGGTTGTACGGTGTATAGGTGGTCCAGCGAGGAGGATGACCAGATCCAACTCTTCCCAATAACAGCAATAATAGCTATCCAGGGCTTGTCATTACACCACCGGAACAGGTGCGATCTAAGCAAAGTGGTAGCTAAGTTTGCTCAACTTATCGACGTCGATGAAGCCACGCTCAATAGAACTGAGTTGGCAATCGCAAGGGTGAGAGTAGGCTGCGAAAATACCGAATCCATACCAAGGGAGTTCACGATCGTAGTAGGTAACCAGCAGCGAAAACTAACAATAAGTGTAATCGACATAATCAGCCTCCCACCGGGGCTGCATCATACGGTCACGTTTGGGGAGCCGGAGCCATTAGTGGCGGATGGTTCGCCGTTAGATAAGGGGAAGGCAACTGCCCTCGGTAAGGGGGTCACCCTGTCTACAAGTCCAACCATCCTGACCATCGAGCCTCATCGACATTGGAGCTGATAAAAAGGCCAGAGCGACGTACGATAGACCAGACACTGCTGGATTCCGGCCAGAAAGAGAAATAGCAAGAAACACAGAAGAGAGATGCCCAGGTGACTTACACAAACAAGGAAAACATTTCCAAAGAAGGAAATCAACCTGTTGAAGAAGAAAGGTGCCAAGATTCTTACCATAATGACGATGGAGACAGAGAGCAGCGACCCCGAATTTCATTGCCTGGGTAAGGGTCAAAAGGTAGATGGAAAAGCTCATCTGACAAAGGGAAAGGACGACCAAGCACTTCTCTGTGCTAGCCGAGTAGTGGCCGAGGGCAGGGGAGCATCGGGTGAGGGCTTTTTGGGTGTGGAGGACGAGGGCAATAGGTACAAGAGGGGAGATGAGGGGTCAGGCAACAGGGTGGTTGAGGCTAGGGAAGCTCAACAGAGAAGGGACAGCTTTCAAAGTGATAGGGAGACATTTAATGGAGGCTTGAGTTTTGCTTGAAGGGGGGCTCACAAAAGTGATTGAGCGGGCCACCAACCCAAGGAGGTCATTTTCGGGGTAGGGGCTCACATGAGAAATTGCTGCACTTTGGAGGTGGGTTTTGCTGCATGAGAGGGACGAGGCCCATATGGGAGAAAAAAGCACAATACATAGTGCCAGTGGGGCCCACAATCAACAAGTGCTAAATGAAATGGGTTCCAATTTCAATTACATGTGCAGGAATAAGCAAGGAATTTTATGTTTGAACCGGGTGAAACTGGAATTGGAGTTCCAAGCGATACTTCTAACAGTTTGACAGGACAAGATAAAACATTTGACAAGGTGCTGGATTTTTTTGAAAAAAATCAAGAACATGGGTCTTAACGATAACAATGAGAACTCCAAGTCAATCGAACAATTGGGCTTGCTATCCATATTGCCCGGTTTTGATAAGAATGTCATCAAAGAGGCCACTTCGAAGCTGCTAACCAACATAGTCACTGGTGAGGTGAGGAAGAGACCATTGAAGTCGCGAAGACGACAGTCATCAAGATTCCCAAAGAGAATTAGAGAGAAGCTCAAAAACCTACCTAGACACCACGAGTTACAAAGAGAATGAACAAATTGCACCTCAGATAGTAATGAAGGAGGTGAACAGTCCAGAATATAACTTAGTGCCGCCAGATCAGGAGCATTCATCTACAAGACCTCCCGTTGAGCATGCCCCTGACAGCAACGAGAGAGGAGGACAGTCCAGCTCTATCAGAGGGGACAACCTCCAAGAACCAACAACAAAAGGAGCCCAGATTATCTTCTTCTTCATTGCACCTAGATAGCGCATCTGCCACCTTGTTCTCCGCCACCTTCTTGTATTCCACCACATAGTCAAATCCAGCCAATTAGAGCAACCATGGGTGTTGAGATTCCTGGAGGAAGCATTGGTCCAGAAGAAACTTGAGGCTTCTCTGATTTGTTCTGATAGTGAACCGATGCCCAAACAGATATTGCCGCCATTTCTGAATTGCCAACAAGATAGCGAGCATTTCCTTTTCATAGGTTGAAAGAGATAGTGCCTTCCCCTTCAAGGCCTTGCTGATGAAAGCCAATGGATGCCCATTTTGCATTAACACGACTCCGATGCCCACCTCCAAAGCATCACATTCTACAATGAAGATTTCTTCAAAATTCGGCATGCACGGTACCGGTGGTGACATGAGCACTTCTTTAAGACAATCGAATGCTCTTCGTGATTTTTCCGACCATTGAAAGCTTCCCTTCTTAAGAATGTGAGTGAGGGGTGCTGCTATACTTCCATACCCTTTTACAAGCTTCCGATAGTAACCCGTTAACCCCAAAAAACCTCAAAGAGCCTTTGTAGATTTGGGCAGTGGCCACTCCCTAATGGCCTTTAGTTTGTTAGGATCAACAGAGATGCCGTTTTCGGTGATGACATGTCCCAAGTAGTCAATACTCAAACACCCAATTTTGCATTTAGACCTCTTGGCAAAGAGTGAATTCTCCTTCAATACTCCTAGAACTGTACTCAAGTGTTCTAGGTGCTCCTCCAAGGTGCGGTTGTATATAAGTATATCATCAAAGAAAGTAAACACATACGTCCATAGATGTGGTCGAAACAGGTGATTCATAAGACCTTGGAAGGTTGAGGATGCGTTAGTGAGGCCGAAAAGCATCACTAGAAACTCGTAGTGCCCCTCGTGCATCTTGAAAGCAGTCTTGGGCACATCCTCCTTTGCAACCCGTTGCAACCCGTATCTGGTGGTAGCCTAACCTGAGATCGAGCTTGGAGAAGTACTTGGCACCATGTAGCTTGTCTAAAAGGTCATCGATCAATGGAATGGGAAATTTATCTTTGATGGTGTTGCGGTTGAGAGCGCGATAGTCCACACAAAGGTGCCAACTCCCATCTGCCTTCCTAACCAAGACAAAAGGGCGAGACAAACGAACTCGAACTGGGTTGGATGATCCCACTGACTAGCATCTCTTGCAGTTGTTTCTCAATTTCATTCTTCTAGTGAAAAGGGAAAAGGGTATCTGTATGGTCTAACATTGGCCGCGAGGTTTGGGTTAAGGAGAGGGATGCGGTGGTCACATTGACGGGATAGAGGTAGACCCTAGTGAGTTGCAAACACCCCACTGAATTCATCCAAAACTCTTTGGAGAACACCTAAGAATGGTTCTGCAGAGGATGACATCTATTCCTCTTCTACAAACTGCAACATATAAGCAAGACCCTTCACTTGTACCACGTGTGTCATCAGGTTCCCCTCCACTACATCCACTTCTTTGGCTGCCACTCTTCTTAGAGTCACTGATCTTCCTTCTCTCCAAAACTTGAGTGTATTATGAGAGAAATCCCAAAGTATTGTATCCAAGCTCTTAAACCACACCGTGCCAAGGATCACTTGAGAGTCTCCCAAGGGAACTACAAGCAAGTCTGCATTAGATTCAAACTCTTGAATACTAAGGGAAGTGGCCTTGCAACACTCATGGCCCACAATCTTCTCCCCATCTGCAACTTCAACTTCAAAAGTCGTCGCCCTTTGGGGTTGGAGACCGACCATTTGCGCCATTAACAGGTCTATGAAATTATGGGTAGCCCCGGTGTCTACGAAAAAGCTCACTGCCTTGCCCAGTATCTTCCCAACCAATCGAATCGAACTCACCCCTACTACTCCTGCCAAAGAATTAGCTGATAGCTCAATATGTGAGTTTGGTTCCTCCGACTCTCGAACTTCGAATTGCTCTTCCAACTCTCCTTCATCTTCTTCAGGTGTTATCTCCAATTTAAACATCCTCTGATGTTGGCACTTATGACCTGTGACATATTTCTCATTACAATAAAAACAAAGCCCCTTCTCTCTCATTTCCTTCATCTCCTGGGGTGATAACTTTTTAATGGGATGGTTGGGCGTGTTGCTAGCCGTTGGACCTGCATTCCTTGAAGCATTAGCTCCTCCACTTCCCCCACTACTAGACCCCATGTTAGTAGGGTAATTAGTACTTCGCGGAAATGCCAGTTTCTATGATTTCTTCAATGCTGCTAGCTTCTCCTCTTCTACTTGTGCCAACCTCATTGCTTCCATCACAGTTGTAGGCTTCTTTGATATGAGCTCATATTTTACTTGATCCCTCAAGCCGCTGATGAAACACCCGACTAGGTAGTCCTTGGGTAACTCTTGGATCTGGGAAGACTGAAACACCCGACTAGGTAGTCCTTGGGTAACTCTTGGATCTGGGAAGACAGATTAATAAACTCCTCTTGGTAACGGTCATAATCGGCTCCTTCCTGCTTCAACTTGGAGAGCTCTCCCGAGTGCTCCACTACAGACCGTCTACCATACTTCAATATAATTCCTTTCTCAAACTCCACCCATGAGGGCAGCACCCCTTTGCTTGACCTCAACAACCATCTATACCATTGTAGAGAGGACCCCTTCAAGTACATGGCTGTGAATCTCACCCGCTGCTCCATATTGATTTTATAATACTCGAGCACTTGCTCCATCACATATAGCCACCCTCTAACATCTTCCCCAGTGAATATGGAAAACTCTAATTTCGGTTTGGGGGTATACCCGTGGTCAGAATGCTTGTTGGAGTATGGAATCAATTCATAACCTGAAAGGTGAGGCAGGTTCGAGTTGGGGAAAGGGTAGGAATATGAGTACGGGTATTGAGGAGGAGGTTGCGGTGGGTTTGGTAGTAAAGGAGGTGGAGCTCGTAGGGTTGGAAGCAAAGGGGGTGTGGATAGCAGAGGGCTCTCGGGTGGTGGTTGCGGTGGAGGTGTAGGTAATAAGGGGTGTGAGTGAAGAAGAGGACCTTCTATGTTGTTGCTCCCAACTCCTTCTCCCTCTAGATTTTGGCTGGATCTAGTAGGAGGAGAGATAATCACAGGGGGCTTTTGAACAGATTCAGGGCTGGATCCAACTCTAGAGCTGAGGTTGATGATGAGAGCCTTCAGTTCTTCCTTGTCACTAATCCGCTCCAACCGATCATGGCAGCGATCAGTTTGGATCATTTTCAACTCCTCGCTTACAGATCCCATTTGTCCCACCATCTCTACTAACTGGTCGCCTTGATGGCGGACGATAGATTGAATGGCCTCAAAGTCATTCACCAGAGCAGCTACAGCAATAACCGCTTGCTCGGAGCCCTCCGAAATCACCGGGAGTGCCGTGCTTTGATACCCATGTCAGGCTCCCTTTCTGCAGAGCACTGAGAGGAGACTGAAGCACTCAATCTTCTGCACTGAGAGGAGACTAAAGCACTCAATCCTTTCGAGATTGTCTGCAAATGGGTGAAAAATGCAGAATAAAACAGAGATAAGACAGATTGAAAGGATTAGAAAGAGGAGGAGGAAGAAGAAGAAGACTTGGGAAAGAAGAAATGAAAGGATAAGATGATATTGATTCTCAACTTAGGGTTACAAAAGGAGAAATTGAGCTTATATACTGCTCAATTTTACATGGTTTACTGTTTTACCGCTTTGTCCATTTTCCCCTCAATTCTCTGGATGAGCATCAACGGCTAGTGACCGTTGCTCACCGTATCCGTGTGCACGCCTCCAGTGGATCAGCAAAGGTAAGCGCGTCGGGTCAGCAGCAGATACCCGTTTGCAACTAAAGGAGAGAGGGCTCTTGTTCAGCCATAGCCCACAGTGGCCCACGAACCCAGGGAAGGTTAGTTATAACCGCTCCCTTCAGGAATCGGAGGTGCCTGACAAAAACAGGACAAAAAAGAATCGTAACCTTGAAAGAAACTACTCGGCGCCACGACATCAAACCTAATCAGCAAAAGAAATCAGACATGAGAACCTAAAACCCAGTTCAGTTTGTAGGAGGGATTCGGGGATAGGATCACCTGAGGGCGTCGAAGACGATGATGACAAGGCGGTCGACGGCGGGTCGGGTCCAGCACTTTCCATCGGGTTCGGATCCGGATTCGGGTGGAGAGGAGAAAGAGCAAGGGTTAGGGTTAGGGTTAGGGTGGGGTTTGGATTGGGAGAGATCGGAGCAGTGGCTGTAGGAGGAGAGCTCGGTGCGGGTGAAGAGGAAGATGGCGAGGAAGTGGGTGAGGAAGATCAGGATGAAGGGGCAGATATGAGCCCACTTCGATGGTCTCTCCGCCATTGAGATTACTGGGAGAGAAGGATCCAACACCGAGCTAGAAAGGTTTGAATCTTGAGCAGGAGACCGAGAGCCGGCATCGATGTTAATTGCTGAGGGGGTAATTATAAAGGCCCACATTCCTTCTAAGGGCAGACCCATCATTGTTTATGAAAATTTGATAGGGACAAATCTGCCTTTATGGTTGCCCTTGCTAGAGATGCCAAAGCCCAAAGGGTGTGCCTGTGAAAATTTCTAAATGAGCACACTACCGGCGCAGCTCCTGCCGTTATAAAAATTTATATGTTTGTTGATCAGAAATTAATCTCCAAATATCTGTAGGGTGGCAAATTAATCTCTAAATATCTGAATATCTGTAGGGTGGCAAATGGGCCGGACGGTCCGTGCCGAACATGTCAGGCATGGCTTGCGGGATCCGGACACACTCCAGCACAATAAAAAAAATAAAAAAAAATTTAATCTGACATATTATAGTCGTTGGAAGGTTTTTTTAAATAAAATTTATAAATTTTGCCTTGGCCATTGGGGTTTTTTTGTAATTTTCTTAAAAGAAAATTGTTTTCTTTCCCATACTTCCTCACAAATCACAATTCTCACTCTCTTTAATTAAATTAAGTTAACTAACTTAATAAACTAATTTATTAATCAAAATAATCATTTAAAAATAAAAAAAACTTGCCGGCACATTCAGGTATGAGCACGACACGTGTCTAGCGGGCCATGACGACTAAGGATGGTAATGGATGTGTCCATGAACTAAATTTTGGCTATTTCTATATAAAATTTTGAATTAGAAAAATAAGATTCTTATTTTTAATTTAAAATTTATATAGGACGGGCCAAAATTTAGTTCATGGATGCATCTATTACCATCCTCAATAACGACGGGCTAAGCCCGGCCAATACCCTTAGGCACGACACGTTTTGAAAACAGGACGTGTCGTGCTAAGTACGACCTGATTGCCACCTCTAAACACCGGAGATTAATCTCCAAACGCTATTGAAACCATCACTAAGACCAATGATATGCTCTTTCGTGACCCCAACTAATTAAGATAAGGCAAAAAGTCTATATTTGAAATGATCTCGTACCTTTAATTTACAATATTGATATTTTCACTGTCTCCACCACCATGGGTTATTAATATTAAAAAAATAATTTCTAAATATAGGAGTTACAATTGAGCTTGGTTTAGATTTAGTTTCACTTTTATCTTACTACGGAATTGTGAAAACTCACTCTCGAAAGTTCCTTTTTTTTTCCTTAATTCTTGAGGTTTAAACTCTATAATATTGTTTACAAAACAATGATTCACTGTAACTCTTGAAAAAAGATCTTGTAACTAAACAAGGCCTAGAGAGGGAGGATGTTTGTCCGGAGCGGGGCGAGAGAAAAATAAATAAATAAATAGAGAGTTTTAGAAAATAAAACTGAACACTATCTCAATTGAATGTTAATTTAGTCTTAAAATGATAACTTAATAGTTAAATGAGAATAATTAAACATCTATGGAGCGATGAGGTAGCAAAAATGATTAAACTCCATGTCTCATGAAACGTTCGGAAGTCTAATTACACATAAAAATAAAGGTATGCATACAAATTTGGATAAATCTCATTGATAAAAATGAAAATGAACAGATTCAAGAACTAGTTTTTAGTCTGTTTTATTCATTTTTTTTTAAATTAAAATAATAAAAAGTTATTCTAAATTTAAAATTTTGAATTGAACAGACCAAACACTAATGCTTAGACCAGTATACTCTCAGCCATAGTCATCGATGGAACAAGCTTCAAAACTTGAAAGCAAGTTTCAATTATAAGGCACCATCTAAGAACCACAACAACAACTATGATGAACTTTGTTTAACTTATTTTTTAAAACGTCTATATTTGGAAAGTCTCATGTAATTTAATAGAAAACTATTATATGAATTTAGATAAATTATTATATTAAAATTGATCATATCTTATGCACAATCATAGACAAAAAAAACAAAAATAAAAAAATTGCTAAGACATGACCTCAATGGGTATAGTCTCTCATAATAAAATCCAGAAATATCCTTTATCACGAAAAATGGAAATTGGTCCGAATTGTACAAGGAAATAATCTGAGTTTCTAAAGGGGCACACCATTTTTCCTAGTGAGCCCACTTAAAAATTTGGTTTAAATAGTAAGTTTGCCATCGATTTTTTTTTATACTAATGCCCTTGTATTCAACCTCCATTTTATCCTTGAAGTTCTCGTCCGTCATAGAGCCCTCTCCATGCAAATAAAGAACTGAGATTCGTTGGTGTTGGGGCCATCATTGGCCATCGAAAGCACATCAAGTCCAGTGTACTTATTTTTTTAAAGTTCTCATCCTCAAACTTCTGCACGTAGGTACATTCTCCTAAACCAAAATCTGAAAATAAAAATTGATTGTTGTAAGATGAATATAACACAAAAACCATACTTACAACATCATTAAAGCAGAATACAATTTCGAACAACAATGTGAATTGAAGTTTTACTTATAACATCAATAAATAAAACAAGAATCTGAAAAATAATATAAATTCAAGCCATAATTACAAAAATATTAAAACAATATTTGTACAAAAAGGTAGTTGGGGCTTTGTGAACCAATATAATCTCAAAATGACATAACATTTAAGTACAAACTCTTCAAATTATGACCCTAATACTAAAAGAAAATGATCAAATGCCTATGAGTTTCCGAACATATTGACACTGCAATATAGTACTGACACTTCAATGGGGCTTTGTGAACCTGTTGGATCTTCAGCTTGTGTGCGTCCGTTCGATTTTTGTAAGGCCTTTCAATAATATGAGATTTTGCTAATATCGATACCTTAACCCTTGCAAGTAGATAAGTATAAATATTTAGTACATAAGTGGAAAATAAGACAAAAAAGTAACCAACTTATAGAATGTAGCGGAGAGTCATAATAATAGAAGCACTCTTTGATAATAATAGGCACCCTTTCCGGGATTAGTGAGCAACTAGTAGAATGGTGTTCTTAGGTTGATATATATGAAACATGCACACCTCTACTCAAGAAGTCACACCACCCTTGTCAACACTCGTGAGACATACTTCTTGGACACTTTATGGTCACATGTAGGGAAATTGTAAGGTCAATTCTTTTGTGGATCCCAGGAGAATATTGTGGAAAGTGAAAGCAAGGGTGAAGTTATAGGATTAAAGTTTCAGATTGAGTTCTGCTTTGTGGGTTGTAACTCATGAGACTTTATCACTCCTGGACAATTTGAGTTCTCCTTTCTGAATTGCAACATGTTATTTTATCCTTTCTTTCTTTTGAAAAGTGATATATTCTTTGAATAATCCTCCTAAATTTTTGTTTAGATTTGAATCTGTATGGCAAGATAAAAGATGTAAAGTAGATAATTAATGAGTTCATATTAGTGCACATGCTCACAAAGTGTTTCATCATCGTTGTTGACCCACCTTACTTGAAGTTTAAGGGATGATGGTGACTATGGATCTCCAACTACAACCAGGGAGCACTAGATTTAAAATCCCAAGACTAGTAGATAGAAAAGAATTTGGGTTTTGATTCTTGACATAGTTTCATCAGGTTTTCTAATCCTCATACATTCAATGCAACCTACGAACATACTAGTAGATAGAAAAGAATTCATATCTCAGATCTCTAAGACTCTAATGCTGCAAAATGATTTGGGTTTTGACTCTTGACATATTGAATTCTATATAAATCATCATTGACACTTCAAATACCTTCTATTAACGATTCTCAGTATCTTGCAATATGATATACACACAATTATGATCCGTTACAAGATGCAAACAATATTGATACTTATCTTACTCATACCAATGTATCTCACCAACTGATCCAGAACTAAAGGGATGCATTTTGATAAATTTACTAAATATATAACTGGCATCCAAATCCATTCAGACAACTTTTAGTTTAATTGCACTTTCAAGGATTAAATAATTTCTACAAAATTCCCACAAAATTTCTACAAATAGAATTACTCATCAAAAATTGATTTTTTTTTTTCAAAAATTATTTCTGGCAAAACAATAATTTCTATAAAATTTATACAAAATTCATCTCTATAATTTCAACAAAATTTATTTTTGAAATTGATTGGATATGTCTAGCAGTAACCAAATAGAATTACCCATTGTTGGCAGTGAAAATTTCTAAGTTAAAAGGATTTTCCACAACAGAACGCGGAGCCAATTTAATAGCCCCGCATTTGGTTATATTAACCTTGCGTTTGAATAAAACGCGGAGATGTTTAATAGCTCCGCGTTGATTCCGCAGTCTGGCTTGTATTAGCCTCGCGTTTGAGTAAACGCGGAGATGTTCTATAGCTCCGCGTTAGCTCCGCGCACTGGTTATTTAGCACCGCATTTTGATGCGATTAAAAGCTCCGCGTAAGCAGATAATCAGAATTTCAAATTGATTGAGATTATGATTCTGGGCCTATCCAAATACCCAAATCAAGTCTAATCAGAATTCCATCAAAACTAAGATATTTGATTGGAATCCCTGATAATGACGAGTTCTATTTAGATAGAAACTCTTGCATTAACCTGGGGCTATAAATACCTTCCTGGTGAAACCCTAGGGGTCTTTTTTTTTTGGGGCATCTAAAGTCTTCTATCGATCCTTTGGCAATTCAAGTACGCGAGAGAGCCTTGAAGCCTTGGCTGATCATCTTCTTTTCGGCAATTGAGATATTTTTCTGAAATCTTGGAGAATTCGAGTTACGCACAGAGCCTTGAGTTCGTGAAGATCAGAGAAAATCACCATCTTCTTTCTGGAGTTCTTGAGAAGTTTGAGTTACGCGAGAGAGCTTTGAACAAATCAAAACCAGAGAAGATCGTCTATAGTCGGCCGATATCTTTAAAAGAGAAGATTTCAACGTATCGATCGTCTAAAGGAGCTGCTCGACAGATCCCATCGCCACAGATCCCACGATATTGTAAAAGAGAGCGATAAAAATAAATCCTCTCATTTGTTCTTTTTAATCTTGTTCACTTCTATTGTAATTCAAGCTTATTCAATGGAAGGAAGCAAAGCAACTTTTGCAGCGAACAAACTGGCGACCACAGTGGGAGCCATCTCTTTCACTGATGAAGAGATAGTGGCGCAATCAGACGTTGACTTGATCGGATCCGAAGTAGACACGCTGGTTGTTGAAATCGACCAGCAGAAATATGAGGAGTTCCTCTCCTCCGGATCAGGTGACTTGGATGAGACACGACACTATCGTCGCATGTACTCCAATACCCGAGTGACGGGTAGAAAGGTATCCACCGAGAGACGGGGATCCTTGGAGACTACGGCTATAGAGCCGGAGTTCACACAAGAAATCCTAGCCGAGGATGAGCTTCCGATTGCCGAAGAAGATCTAGGGACTGGACTGACCAGGACCCAACTCCGGAACAGGAACCGGAGAGCGAGGCGTAGAGCCCTCAAAGTCCGCCTTGGACGCGGAGCTAACTCTAGAGGACGCGAGGCTATGGTCCCTCGCAAACTGGCTCGCACTACCCGCGAGACCAGTCTCTACCGCATTAAACGCGAAAATACAACTTGCCTTAAAAGCAAGGAAAATCCCGCGTGTGATTTTCCACGCGAGGCTATCACTGAGCCTAGCGAGAGACGCGAAGCCAGTAAGGGTTGCGCTAGTCGCAGAATACCCACCACTCGCGAGAGACGCGAGTATAAAAATTCTTCAAAGCCAGCGTGTGATTTTCCACGCGAGGCTATTACTGAGCCTAGCGAGAGACGCGAAACCAGTAAGGGTTGCACTAGTCGCAGAATACCCAACACTCGCGAGAGACGCGAGTATAAAAATTCTTCAAAACCAGCTTGTGATTCTCCACGCGAGGCTATTGCTGAGCCTAGCGAGAGACGAGAAGCCAGCAAGATTTGCGCTAGTCGCAAAATACTTAACACTCGCGAGAGACGCGAGTATAAAAATTCTTTAAAGCCAGCATGTGATATTCCACGCGAGGCTGCTATTAAGCCAAGCGAGAAACGCGAGGCTATTTGCGAGAAACGCAAGACTTCTGACACTCGCGAGAGACGCGAGTATAAAAATTCTTTAGAGCCAGCGTGTGATTCTCCACGCGAGGCTGACACTGAGCTAAGCGAGAGACGCGAGGCCAGTAATACTCACAATAAACGCAAGACTTCTGATACCCGCGAGGAACGCGAGGACGATTGGCAAATAGTTGTCAGTCGTAAAAATCGTGCTAGGCGCGAAGCTATGATCTGTGTTACTCGCAAAGATAAGCCAGCGTGTAAGACCTTCCCTTCACACGGGGCTATTATTCCAGAAGCTAAATTTCTGAAGACACACCAAGCCAGCGAGAAACGCGAGGCTAATGTGGCAAAACGCGGAGCTATTCTTCAGACTCGCGATATAAAACGCGAGGCTACTTCTAAACCCCGCGAGGATCAATCCGACTGCATAACCAGGGCTGATCATTCAAAGAAGCTTCAGTGGGTCCCTAGACCCGTCCAAAAGTCAGACAGACTTCGTGATTCCACGGCTAAAGGCGCTGATCTCAGGGAGTATCTCTCCAAGAAGAGAGGCATAGACCAACTTCAGGTTGAGCCTGTCTGTCATTGCCAGTAACTTGTGACGGCGGTATCAGCCGTGATGGACAACTGTGGCTGCAGCAAGAACAAGATATCTGTGTTCGACCGATTAAACGAGTCAAACCAGAATCCTGCTTAGAAGACAAGAACCACTTCCCTGAAGCAATGGAGAGCTGTAACTTCTAACATGGTAGGAAAAGGGAAAAAGATTGTAGAAACGGATGATGATTCGGGATCGAGCGATGAAGAACCTCATCGTGTTACTCGACTAAAATCAGGAGCCGTCCCACCTCGAAATTATAAGAGACTCGCAGGGGGTCTTTATGATGAGGACAGTGATAATTCAGCTATAGCCTCACCTCGTTCCTCTGCATCGTCTCGGCTACAGAAGTCGGCATCTCACATGGCAGATAAATATGATGATATCAATCAGAGATTTGAAGCTCAAGAAAGAATGATTCGAGAGCAGCAAAAGATGATTGAAGGTCTTAAAGTCATGCTATCGAGATTTGTTGAAGATAATGCCAAAAAGGGCAAGGAAAATCCAAATGAAGAAGAACAGGAGGAGAAAGCCCACTCGATGCATGAAGAAGATGATAGATTTTCTTTTCATAACCCACATGAAGAAAAGCTTGAAAAATTACAGAATCAACTCGAAGCTTTGATGCGTAAAAAAGAGTTGAAAGAAGCAGGGGTCACAAGACCGTATCCTCCTGAATGGAATACGATACCATACCCACAGAAGTATAAGCCGCTCAAGTTAGAGCCATACGACGGGAAGGGATCGCCCAGTCAGCATATATATTACTTCCTGTCCCAAGCAGGACATCTGTTGGGTAATAACCCAATTATGACAAAAGTATTCGCAAGTACTTTGCGAGGGCCTGCCTTTACTTGGTTCATGCAGTTGCCCCCAGGTTCTATTAATACCTGGATCGATGTAGAGAAATTATTTCTCTCACGTTTCTTTGAGGATGACACTGAGATTACGATTCATTCCCTCCTTGCAACTAGACAAGGAGAACAAGAAACGGTTAAAGATTTCATAGAAAGGTTCCGGGAGAAATCCGTACATTGTAAACACGGAATGATCCAGGAAACTCTAGTAGAGACCTGTCGACACAATCTTAAGACCAATGTGCTCCTCAAAATGGGGGGCGTAGAGTCCAAAACGTGGAGGGATCTGCTCAAACAAGGAGAGCAAGCTGAAGACTTGATTCGCCTAGTTGAAGAGTCCCGCGGGCCAAGAAATACTGGGGGTAATAAGTCATATACCCAAAACAACAGCAATAAGAATAAAGGGAAAGCAGCGATGTCGTCAGAAGCTGCTCCTCAGAAAACCAGTCCTCCGCCAGAGCCAAAGTCTCAAGCTCAGCGAGGGTCAAGGCAAATTAGACCGCAGCAAGAAAGGAATTACACTTTCAAAGCTGAACAGACACCTGTCCTCTTTCACTTGCTCCAGAAAAAGGGAATGCTAAAACTTCCGGAGAATAAGAAGCCAGAAGACGCTGGTAAGACTAAAAATCCTAACTACTGTCTCTATCACCGGAATGTTGGGCACCCTACCCGGGATTGTTTTCCCCTTAAAAACAGAATCCAAGCACTAATAGAAGCTGGGGTTCTGACGCTTAAGGAAGAGCAGAAGAAGGTCACTGCCAATATGGCAACCATAGTGGTTGGAACCCACGAGTTCCCCACAGGAGTGACCCCAATCCCAAAGGGTGAGGCAGTTACAAAGAATCTTTATCCTTACAACAAAGCCCAAGAAGGACTTGTCCCTGTAACGACCCAAAGAGGGGAAGTTATGTGGGTTCACCCCGATTTGATAGAAGACGAGCAATGGACAAACACAGGGGGTCACAAGAAAAAGCGGACTAGCAATGCTATCTCCGCGGAAATAAAGGATGAATATATTGCAGGAATACCCACAGACTCTGAAGAGGAGCCCGAAGCCATGGCCACTCATCAAGATGGGGCAGGCCCTTCCGGCACTCGGTCTGGGAAAACATATCTTAGAGACTACACCAGAGTAGATCCGAAGGATATATATGCGGAAACTACCAATCCTGCAAAGCAAAAAGGTGTTCGTTTCCAGAAGAATCCGCGAAGAGACGAAGGAGTTAAGAATACCTCCTTCCAATTTGATATCATAACTCAGCTGGCAAATATTCCAGCTCGAGTAATGCTATACGAGTTATTACGATTGTCAAAATCAACTCGTGAGGCGTTAAGGGAAGCTTTGGCAGACTCTGAGTCATTCCTAACTCAGATTGTCGAGCCGGCTAATGAAGAACAGGACTCTTGCCCACGCTGTCACCAAGTGAGGAGGCATGTCCCACAAATCATCTTCTCTCCAGAAGACATGCAGGTGAGGAATATAAAGCATAACAGGCCTTTATATTTCACCGGATATGTCGGATCCATAAAAGTGGACCGAATTCATATTGATCCGGGTTCTGCATTAAGTGTCGTGCCCAGAAGGTTGATGCAGCTGTTAGGGATTTTCCTTCATCGTCTGACGCCAACCAACACAACTATATACGGTTTCAACGCCAACAATAGCCGGCCCCTTGGAAAAATCCGACTCCGATGTCAAATCGGTGATTTGAGGACAGAGGCTACATGCTACGTCATCGATGCAGATACCTCATACAATATTTTGTTGGGGCGGCCGTGGATCCATGCTCACATGATAGTCCCATCGACCCTCCACCAATGCATGAAATATTGCGATGAGGAAGGAGAGGTCCAGACGCTAATTGCCGACAAGCAACCATTTAAGGGACTGGAGAATTACTTCACAGATGCTGCACTATATAAACCAGCCCATGAAGTTTCCAATGACGATCCTAGCAAACCTCCAAAGCCCGAGGACAGTGGCAACGAAGCCGACACTGAGTACGAGCTCCTTGGAGAAGATGATGGGGGTGATTACGAAATCAACCCTCACCTAAATTTTAGCTTAGGTCTTGATAATATAGTGGATGTAATAGAAAGTGAATAGGTTATTAATGAAAATGTAAAGTTAGTCTACGAGCATGCTGTAGCTACTGAATCTGAGCCCTCTTGTACCTCCACCGAAGCGGATGGCCTGACCGAACTTGAAGTTCTGGCGGCATACCATTTGCCCCTCAGGTCTTCCCTCCTCTCTCAATTAAAAATAACCGAGGATCAAGGGCACTTTTTTGAAGTGCCTCCCCGACAGAAGTCCCAAAGGCCGATCATGTTCGACAAAGTGGTTACGTCGCCTCGACAAAGACAAAGTAGTGAAAGTGATGAACAAACATCACCTCAATTTCACTTATATGAGCAAAGGTCCCGACAGATGATGGAGAAAATGGGATATAATTTTACCCAGAAGCCGGGATTAAACTTTGGAAAAGGGCGATGGAATCTCATACCCTCGTTTAGACCGAGAGGAAAGAGCCCTGATTATTATCAAAAGACCCACAGGGGGTTGGGTTATGTATCTACTCCACCCTCATCACCATTAAAAGATGAAGAGAGTTCTTCGGCCAAAGAAGAAACATCTTCACCAGATCATGATTCGGATATAAGTACCGGTGCTTGGTTTCAATCTTTGACAATCAATATGGTTTCAGCCGCGCCGGAAAGCGACGAGGAACCAATTGACGTTCAAGATGATGCTTGGGCTAGGCAGATGGATACTCTCTGGGATGTCCGCTTTGAACAGCGTGACCCGCCCGCAGAAGACAAATTAATAAAGGTTAACATGGGAACGGAAGAAAATCCGAAACCCATTTTTATAAGCGACACACTAACTCCTTTAGAAAAAGAGGAACTTATATCTCTTATCAAAGAGTATATAGATGTGTTCGCATGGAGTTATGAAGATATGCCTGTGCTTGACCCTCAAATTGCCACACACCGGTTAAATATAAAAGAAGATGTCAAACCTGTTAAACAGCAACAGAGGCGTTTTCGACCGGAATTGATGGAGGCAATAGTTGCTGAGGTCAATAAGCTTATAAAATCCGGGTTTATCCGAGAAGAGCAGCATCCTGACTGGGTGGCTAACGTAGTGCCAGTTCGCAAAAAGAATGGCAAAATCCGGATATGCATCGATTTTCGAGATCTGAATGTTGCATGTCCCAAGGATGAATTTCCACTCCTCATCACCGATGTGATGATTGATAGTACTTGTGATTATGAGAGGATGTCTTTTATGGATGGCTTCTCAGGTTACAACCAAATCAAGATGCACCCGGATGATGAAAAGCATACAGCTTTCAGAACGCCGCTGGGGGTATACTATTATACGGTGATGTCATTCGGATTAAAGAATGCAGGTGCCACCTACCAACGCGCAATGAGTGTCATATTCAAAGAACACCTGCGTAGAACAGTGGAGTGCTATGTGGATGACTTAGAAGTTAAAAGTAAAGACAAAGAAGATCATCTTCATGATTTAAGAGTGGTCTTCGATCTTATGCGGAAACATCACCTGAAGATGAATCCTACCAAGTCGTTCATGGGGGTATCCAGCGGGAAGTTTCTGGGGTTCATAATAATTTCAAAAGGAATTTTCCTCGACCCTGAAAAGGTAAAAGCGATTAGCGAAATGCCACCTCCCCGCAATCTTAAAGAGTTGAGGGGATTACAAGGAAAGCTCGCTTATATTCGGCGCTTCATATCCAACTTATCTGGACGATGTCAACCATTCTCCAAACTTATGAAGAAGGGAGTGTCTTTCATATGGGATGAGGCATGTCAGCAGGCATTTGATGACCTCAAGGAGTACCTTACTAAGCCTCCCGTACTAATGGCACCAGTCCCTGGGTAGCCCTTCCTTATATATGTAAGGGCCATGGATAATGCTTTAGGAGCATTACTTGCTCAATATAATGAGCACGGCCATGAACATGCCCTCTACTATTTAAGTAGAACAATGATTGGGGCCGAACAGCGGTATACCCCGATTGAAAAGGAATGTTTAGCCCTAGTGTTTGCTGTTTAGAAAATGCGACACTACCTTTCAGGGCAAACGATTCATGTCATATCACGGGTTAATCTCCTGAAGATTCTGATGACAAAACCAGGGGCTTTAAATGGCCGACTGGCAAAATGGGCCCTGCTACTGTCGCCCTATGACATACACTTCGTTCCTCAAAAGGCGATGAAGGGACGGATAATTGCCGATTTTCTTGCAGACCACCCAATTCGGTCTAATGCCAAACAGATGTCAGGGGTCAACACAGTCAGCAAAGAGCAACCATGGCAAATGTTCTTTGATGGTGCTGCCAGACGATCTGCTGCTGGAGTGGGGGTTGTGCTAATCTCCCCACATAAACATATACTTCCAAACTGTTATTCATTTACGGAACCGTGCACGAATAATATAGCGGAGTACAACGCGCTCATTATCGGCTTAAAAATAGCTCTGCAACTGGGGGTGAACCATCTAGAGGTATGTGGAGACTCTAAACTCATCGTCAATCAGATGACAGGTGAGTATGAGTCAGATATGAAGCCCTCATCCCCTATCATCAGTTAGCTATTGAGCTAGCAGGATATTTTGAACAATTCTACATATATCACGTATCTCGAAATGAGAACGTTTATGCAGATGCTCTTGCCGCGTTAGCCGCAACACTAGCAATCCCGCCGGGTGAAGTTAAAAGCATCACCATTGAAAGCAGAGAGCTCCTTCATCCAGATACTCTTCTTCAAAATAAAGAAGTGTGCCAAGTAGGCCTAACCCTGGAGCCCCGTGATTGGCGATTTCCGTTTGTGGATTACGCTTTACATGGGATATTACCAAAAGATCCTAAGGAAGCCACCTCTATAAAGAGGAAGGCCCAAAGATTTTATTATGACCATAAACTTCAGACTTTATATAGAAAGTCAAGAGATGGTCTGCTACTACGCTGCATATCAAAAGCGGAAGCAGAAGAAGTGCTGAGAGAAACACACGATGGAGTATGTGGAGCTCATCAGCCCGGTCCTAAACTTGGAGACCGTATAAGAAGGCTAGGATACTACTGGCCAAATATGATCATGGAAGCAATGACATACGCTAAACGATGTCATGCATGCCAAGTTCATGCTAATTTTATTCATCAACCCCAAGAATACTTGCACAATACTGTTGCAAGTTGGCCATTTGAAGCATGGGGGATGGACATTGTGGGGCCAATAACTCCCCCGTCATCCAGAGGACATCGGTTTATTCTTGCAATAACCGATTATTTTTCAAAATGGGCCGAAGCCGTGCCCATGACAGAGGTGAAAACGACAGATGTGATCAAGTTTATCAAGCATCATGTCATTTACCGATTTGGCGTCCCTCGACGGATCATTCATGATAACGGTCCGCAGTTCATTAGTCAGGGATTCTCCAAATTCTGCAATAAGTTCAAAATTAAAGATATCGCTTCTACACCATATAACCCTGCGGCTAATGGGTTAGCTGAAGCTTTTAACAAGACGATCATCAAACTCCTTCGGAAGTTCATCTCTTCCAATAAACGAGATTGGGATGAAAAGTTGGGAGAATGTTTGTGGGCATATCGCACCACCGTTCGCACCCCGACCAAAACTACCCCGTTCTCTTTGGTTTATGGAAGTGAGGCTGTTTTGCCTCTTGAAATCCAGATACCATCATTAAGAGTGGCTTTAGCCACAAGGATGACGACAGAAGAGCGCCATCAGCAAAGATCGCAAGAACTAGAGGCGTTAGATGAAAAACGTCTCAGGGCTCAACAATAAATTGAGTTGTATCAAGCCCGAATATCTCGAACGTTCAATAAGAGCGTTAAGCCAAGGACCTTTAAGTAAGGAGACTTGGTTTTGGCTGTTAAAAGGCCAATGGTGCTAACCCACAAGACTAAGGGTAAATTTGAACCCAAGTGGGAATGACCGTTTGTTGTGGAGACAGTATACTCTAGTGGAGCCTATCGCTTAATGAATCAAGATGGCGACAGAATGATGATGCCAGTCAATGGCAAATTTCTGAAGAAATACTATTCTTAGTATCCCTGGAGATACGAGTCTTCTTTTCTTAGGCATGCGCAGTTTGGCGTCTCTGACCTAAACCTGGTGTGTTTGGAGTGCCCAGTTCAAGTTACGCGAGAGAGCCTTGAACCGCCTCCAGTTTGGTTCTCAAGTTTGAACCACCTCCAGTCTTTTCTTAGGCATGCGCAGTTTGGCGCCTCTGACCTAAACCTGGTGTGTTTGGAGTGCCCAGTTCAAGTTACGCGAGAGAGTCTTGAACCGCCTCCAGTTTGGTTCTCAAGTTTGAACCACCATCAGTCTTTTCTTGGGCATGCGCAGTTTGGCGCCTCTGACCCAAACCTGGTGTGCTTAGTTCTCAAGTTTGAACAGCCCCCAATCTTTCTTTTAGGTATGTGTAATTAAGCGCCTCTGACCTAAAAGGTATAAATTGTCCAACGCCGACTAGGCAATGGGAAGAGAACCAGTTTCTCGCCAACCCATCATATTGGAGTAAAAGTATGAAATGCCCAACGCCGACTAGGAAGAGAACCAGTTTCTCGCCAACCCATCATATTGGGGTAAAAGTATGAAATGCCCAACGCCGACTAGGCAATGGGAAGAGAACCAGTTTCTCGCCAACCCATCATACTGGGGTAAAAGTATGAATTGTCCAACGCCGACTAGGCAATGGGAAGAGAACCAGTTTTTCGCCAACCCTATCATACTGGGGGTAAGAGTATGAGATTAACTACCCAATACTGATTGAAGGCAAAGAGGAGAGAAAATTAATTTCTCGACAACTCACCATGTTGAGGGGAATAACATGGCTAACCCAACTCAAACGGTAGTTGGTAAAGGCCAATCAAACCCGTTGATAGCTGGGGATTTGCTAAAAATCGCATAAAATCTGTCATGTTAAATTCTTACCTCTGACAGTACGACTTGGAACGCTTTGCATAAAAACAGAGAAAACTACTTTTTGATGGCAAGTTATTTGTTGTGCAAAAAGATTTCCTAGCCAACTAATAAAAGAATCAAAAAGTAGTTATCCTTATTCATTATTTAAAAGGAATGGGGTTACAAAAGAAGTCTGAAAACCAATAAAGACCTTTCTTTTATTACAAGTTCTCATTACAAAAAAGGAATGAAGAATAAAAGAAAACTATGGATCTCCGAGATGCTTTAACTTACTCATCGCTTCGTCAACCACTCGACGACGAGTTGCCTCTATAGATTGTTGAGCATGCCGGAGCAGATCATCATCATTCATTCCAACTTGCTGGATGAGATGCTGGCGAGACTCTTCCATAGTACGACTTCTTATTGTCTCCTCCTGATCAACTTGCTCCCGTTGAAGGATCAGCGCTTCCCGCTTCTTAACGGCTTCCCCTAATTGAAGCTGGCTCTCTACTAAGATCGCCCGAGCATTAGCAATGGCCTCCTGGGCGCTGAAAATGGCAGCCTGGCTCCCCTCAATTTCAGAGTTCACCAAATCCAAACCTCTAAGAATGGACTCTCGACTAGCCTGGAACCCTGCTAACGCTCGAGACCACTCTTCTTCTTGGCGCCTCAATTCTTCTCGACGAGCAACCAACTCCGCCCGAAGACGAGCCCATTCGATCCCAGTAATCGACTCAACATCCGCTTGGCGAACTGTGTTGAGTATGTTCATTTGCTCTTCCAAAATTCCAAAACGGGCCCGGTAAGGATCTGCTCGATCTCGTCCGCCAATTTCTTCGATGTTTTCCAGATAGCGGAATAACAGTGGACGTGCGAAGTTGAAGAAATCGTGGCCAGTAAGGACCATCTCGATACATCTCCTTAGCAAACGCATAAAATCGGCGACACTGAAGTTGAAAAGTTCTTCAAGAGGATTTACAGTGCCAACAGACAAAGCAAGTAATGCTAAGGAAGATGTCACGGGCAGGGGAGCAGTGGCTGCCAGTGTCGAAGAAGAAGCCCGTCCTTGTACCAGGTTCATGACATGCGGGGCCAGTAAAGCCAATGCAGATCTGGTGGAATCAGGAACCTGAGAAGGAGGGCTGCTAATACAAGTCACCCGGGGAGCGCCACCAACAGGAGAAGATGAGGGGGTATCTCCACCAGAAGTTCCTCCGATGGCAGAAGAAGCTTCAAATGAGAACTTTAAGTTCTCCTCATCCCCGACTGGAGGATTAGAAGCTGGAGGAATTACAGGTGTCTCAATAGCCATTATAGTAGAAGGCGTTAAAATCGCTGACTGAGAAACAGAAGGTACGCCAACGACCGTGGGAAATGTCTCAGTGGAACAGACTGGCGTTGGAGATGGCATGCTAGGAGAAGGCATCGCCACCCGAGCAGCAACTGCTATAATGACCTCAGTTCTCTCATCACTTCCCAGTTCGTCAATTGGGGGAATTGAAGAGGGAACAGAGGCAGGAGCCGGTGTGGAATAATCAGCCGCAAACACGCCAGCAGAGCTACCCACACCGCCAACGGAGCCGGAATGGTCCATCCTATCGTCAGATTCTACTTGGGTAGTCGAATGCATTGGCGAGAGAAGTTGATCACCTGCATTTCGGAAGACCAGAAAAGCAGTGTTACGTTAAAATAATAACGGGTAAAAGATAAAATGCTAAGGGCTATACCAGGCGATACAAGTCCAGTTGTCGGACTTGAAAGGGGAGCCATTGTCGTTTCCAGCAATGTACCCGTCTCGCTACCCGTTAGTTGCGCCCCGGGTTCTGCCACAGGCCCTATGGCCAAAGGGGCCGAAACCTCAACAACACTTGGAGCTTTAGCAGGTTCGTCTTCCCTTGCCGACGCTGGGGGTAGAGCTGAAGCCAACAAGTCTGAAGCAAGTTTGATAGCCACTTCTTGGGGGGCTATCAAGGTTTCCTGCGCCAATTTTTGCTTCTTACCCGGTCTTCTCTTTAAAGTACCACGGCGTTTGAGAGCTGGACTCAAGGGATGACTGACAACAGGCTGGGGAGCTCCACCAGCACCAGTATTGTCATCGTCATCACCGGCATCGTCGTCGGACTCGCTGACGTCTGAAGGCTCAGCCGCGGCGCTAAGGAATTCTTCCATTCCTTTTATTCTCACTCTAGAAGCACCCTGACGGCTAATGTAGAAGGCTTCAATCTCTTTGCAACAACTGCGATTGAGAGAGAAGCCGGGCACGTCAGCATTCGCGATACTGAACCAATTGCAGAAGCTGAGGGTCATGGCTAATTCTGGCGCCTTCTGGGGCAAGGAGAATTCAGCCTCGGTTCCGCCTGCTGCAAAATGGAACCAGCCACGAGCGCCTTCGTATAAATTCCCCTCGTGAGCGAGATCTTTATTTAGATTGCCCACATAAAGTTGGGAGTATCCAAACTGACGAGCAAAGCGACTCGGAGTGTATGGCTCGATCCGACACCCGAGATCTTGACGATACACCAAGTGTCCGGGACGGATGTTGAGAAGCCACCAGAACGCTCCTGCAGATAAAGTAGTGAACTTATCTGCTCCCACGGCATCCTTCAGCCTCATCCCATATCCTCCGCCGGGAAAGTCAGGGAAATACCGGAAGATCTCATAATTCTGAAAACTATGAAAAGTCTTCCGAATTTGAGACATATAATTCTGCTTCCACGAAGAGCTTTCATACAGCTCTACAAAGAAGCACTTTTCGCCCGAACGACGCTCTGGTGCACTCATTAAAGAAGGACAGTGCAAAACGAGCCATACCATCAAATAGGTGTAGAGCATCTCCACCCTAGGGTTTGGAGTTTTCGGCTGGGCAGTCTCTTTCGACTTGCCCCTTCCTTTCCCCTTGACCTTAATAGTGGGGAGGAAATCACGACAGAGCACCCTCAGTCCATACTGCAAATTGCATACCATGGCGGGAAGAAGTCCAAGGGGTCGGCCATATGCGAGAAGAACCGCTGGATATACCACGGTCACTGCAATTGCCTCTTTGTGCAACAACGGCACGACACATCTCTTCAGCCACAGCATCAGAAATCCGGCAATGAGACCTCTGTTGGAGATCGGGAACTGGGCTTGATAGTGATAGCTCTTGAATGAAGTGCCAGGACCGTATCCATTCTCATTGGATTCAGTAGTATAATATAATGGGTGGCAGCCCTTAGCAATGCGGTGATCAATCTCTGAGCCATAGACGGGTGGATGGCCATGGATAGTCGTTGAACTATCCTTAGAATTCAAGTTGGCAAAAAAGTATTCGGCCCATTTCTTATGACCAATATCGTGGTTACGCGCACCCGTCAAGTCAGCGCAAATATAATAATGGCACATCATCTCCCCGTATGTGGCATAGATGCGCTCATCCCTCGCAGTAGCATATTCAGCTCATTGGTGGTGGGGATATACTCTTCATAGGGGATTTCACCCATGGAAAGCCCGGAAACCTCGAACATCTCGTGAAGAGCGAATCCTAACTCACCCACTGGTGTAAAGAGAGTACAAGTCTCAGGGTTATACATCTCCAAGAGGCAGTAAAAATGATAGGCACTCTGGGGAAACCCGAATTGGACATTCCTGATAGTTTTATACAAGCCAATATCCTTTAAAATGGGCTCGTGGGAATCCAGCATGTACTGAACGAGGCGGGCCCACCACATATTGTTAGAAGAATGAACCCAGCCAGGCATCCTGAAGTCGCTAGCCGGGTACTGACCATCCTTCGCCAGGAAATCACTTAAGAAAGTTCGGGCACGAGATGGAACTTCTCCCACTGGAAGCTCCTTGCCAAATCGACCTGGAGGCAAGCCAGTAATGCATCTGGGGGGACCATCTTGATAAACCCCTTTTGCACCAAATTTGCCTGTTGGGACACCATCTTGCTCTTGAGTCAGTCCCCACTTTAATTCCCGAGGCATCGCCAGCCTCTGAAGATAGACCAGAGGATAGCTACGATCCATTCTAGGCAGAAATATCAGCATTTCGCCTGAATTATATAACCAAACACACTCCTCTTTAGAAAGGATCTCATCTGATTGATCCATCTGGTCTCCAAAGAGGAAGGCGGGTTTCTCCATCGCCTCTCTATTCAAAGTTTCGAAGGCTGCATCAGTTATGATTTCTCGCGCAGTAGTGGGGTGATACTTGATCAACTTCTCCTTGCGCTCCTTCGGGTCTGGCTTATATGAAGCCAAGATAGTGGTGAAGCGAAATTGGCCTGAGGGATCAGAACCCCCAGCAAAACCGAAGTAATTCTTGTGAGGAAGAGCTTCCACTGAATACCCTACTGCAAAAAGAAGCACCAGAATTAGAGAAGTTTCTATAAGACAGAAAAATTCTCTAAGTATGGACGCGCGAAGCTAAAAATTAGAACGCGCGAAGCTAAGAATAGCGCCGCTCGAAGCTAAAAATTAGACCGCGTAGAAGTCAAAATAGCCTCGCGTTTCCACGCGACTGCTACTTAAAATAGCCTCGCGTTTCAGCACGACTGCTACATCAAATAGCCTCGCGTTTCAGCGCGACTGCTACATAAAATAGCCTCGCGTTTCCACGCGACTGCTACTTAAAATAGCCTCGCGTTTCAGCGCGACTGCTACATCAAATAGCCTCGCGTTTCAGCGCGACTGCTACATAAAATAGCCTCGCGTTTCAGCGCGACTGCTACTCAAAATAGCCTCGCGTTTCCAAGCGACTGCTACTTAAAATAGCCTCGCGTTTCAACGCGACTTCTGCTCAAAATAGCCTCGCGTTTCAGCGCGACTGCTATTTAAAATAGCCCCGCACTTCAAAACGCGAGGATGATGCGATAACTTCGCGTAAGAAGAAAGTCAGAGACTTTTCTTCTTCTCCAAGTCTTACAGCGGGAGTACGGCAATCTCGCCGGTAAAAGAGCTGATTGGTCAGTTAAGATCAAGCCAAATCACTCTAGAGATGTTCTAAAAAGTCTCGATGGAGAGATTCTTACCTCCGATAGGCGAAATGTGGGCTGGCGCGTCACTGCCATGGTCGCCGCCACCACTGCTTGCGCCAGTTGCCGATGATGGAGCCGCGCGAGAAGTAGCATGAGTTTTGGGTGCCATTGCTGAGAAAAATCGACTGAAAATCGGGAGGAAACTCGGTCGGAAGAAGCTCGCGTCGCCTGAACTGTGATCGCCTGAATCTCTAAGTTTCTGGAAAATTCTCAAGTAAAGTGAGAAGAAAAGGAATAGAGATTTTATTTAAAAGAGGGAAACCGCCTCTTAGAGTTCGGTGCGGATTTCGGAGAAAATGACTGGTCAGTTACTCTCCAAAACGCGGAGCTATTAGCCTCGCGTGATAAAAAAAAAGTGAAGATATTAACTCCACGCAACTCCGAGAAACGCGAAGATAACTTGGTATTTTACCTTCGCGTTCTCATGAAAAACTTGGATTTTTGGCTAAGTGGAAGATGATCCATGTCCGATCTCTTCAGGTATTAATGATCTAAGTTACGCAGAAGAGCCTTAGATTATTTTACCAGAATTATTAACCATCTGTTTGTTGAGCAAGCAAAATTATTGAAGCCAACAGATAGAGAGGAAAATAATTTATCTTTATTCATGAAGCAAGAGATTACAAAGAGAGAGTTATAGCTCTCCCAAAAGCTTTTACATGATCAACTCATCAATAACCAAACAGTAAGACTTCTCTACGGGGTGTTGAAGCTCAGTTCCCTGGTTCACATGCAAAAGAACTCCAGATTTCTCTACGGGGTGTTGAAGCTCAGTTCCCTGATTCACATGCAAAAGATCTCCTCTGCAAATGTCAACTAGGATCTGTCATCCGAAATGAAGCACGAGAGGAAAGGGAAGTGCTGCATTGAAGCACAATTCTGAACTGCAAGTGCTGCAGCTCCCTATTTTACAGCTCCTTCAGGAGTTTATCTCTCGGAGCCAGAGCTTGAAACCTGCAACTATGTTGTAAAGCATATGCTTTTGACTTCTTTAGAGTTACTTTTGCTGATGAAGATCGATGGACCCGCATACATTCCTCTTCAGAAAGGATTGGACTTACTGCAAAAGGAACAGAGTTTCCAAAAGAGTGAAAACGCGGAGCTAAGCTAACTCCGCGCACAGTTGAAGAAATAGCCTCGCGCTTTAAACGCAGAGGATGATGTGATAACTTCGCGTAAAAGGGGATAAGATTTCTTTCTGCTCTTTCCTTCTCTTTCAGATTCTAGCGACTACTAATCAAAGATAGCCTCGTAATTCATCGCGACTGCTAATCAAAGATAGCCTCGCAGATTCATAGCGACTGCTAATCAAAGATAGCCTCGCAATTCATCGCGACTGCTAATCAAAGATAGCCTCGCAAATTCATCGCGAACTGCTAATCAAAGATAGCCTCGCAAATTCATCGCGAACTGCTAATCAAAGATAGCCTCGCAAATTCATCGCGAACTGCTAATCAAAGATAGCCTCACAATTCATCGCGACTGCTAATCAAAGATACCCTCGTAATTCATCGTGATTGCTAATCAAAGATAGCCTCGCAATTCATCGCGACTGCTAATCAAAGATAGCCTCGCAGATTCATCGAGACCACTAGTCAGATAAGCCCCACGTTTCAAGCGCAGGGGATGACGCGATAACGTCGCGGAGAACGGCGATCTCGCCGGTAAAATAAACAGTTGGCTGGATTAAATCAAGCCGAAACATCTCAAGAATGGTTCTTAGAAGCCCAAGAGTTAAGGTTTTTACCTTCGGAAGACGCTGCATAGACTGGTTCGCCGTCGCATCTACCTTCACGGCTGTTGCCATTAACGCCGGCCAACTTGCGCGATGTCGCACTCTTCCTAGATGGCATCCTAGTGATGAAAATCTATGGAAAGAAAAAAGAAGTTCGGCTGGAGATCATTCTTTCAAAATAAGAAGTCTGAGTCGCCTGCTCTGAAGCCCTAAGATTCTTCGGATGAGATGAAGAAGAAGATGAGCCGGGAGCTCTATTTAAATAGAATTTCCGTCGCTTGGTATTCAGCGTAGAAATTCAGGATAATTAATGACATAATTACTCATTTCACTGAAGACGAAGTGAAGCTGATTAGCTCCGCGTAAGTGAGCATAACGCGAGATAGACTTGGTATTCTAACTCCGCGTTTCAGTTTAGATATCCAAAGTATTTCAAAATCTGCTGAAGTCTAAGCCATTTTGAAAACTTTGGAGGGGGTTCTGTTGGCAGTGAAAATTTCTAAGTTAAAAGGATTTTCCACAACAGAACGCGGAGCCAATTTAATAGCCCCGCGTTTGGTTATATTAACCTTGCGTTTGAATAAAACGCGGAGATGTTTAATAGCTCCGCGTTGATTCCGCAGTCTAGCTTGTATTAGCCTCGCGTTTGAGTAAACGCGGATATGTTCTATAGCTCCGCGCACTGGTTATTTAGCACCGCGTTTTGATGCGATTAAAAGCTCCGTGTAAGCAGATAATCAGAATTTCAAATTGATTGAGATTATGATCTGGGCCTATCCAAATACCCAAATCAAGTCTAATCAGAATTCCATCAAAACTAAAATATTTGATTGGAATCCCTGATAATGACGAGTTCTATTTAGATAGAAACTCTTGCATTAACCTGGGGCTATAAATACCTTCCTGGTGAAACCCTAGGGGTCTTTTTTTTGGGGGGCATCTGAAGTCTTCTATCGATCCTTTGGCAATTCAAGTACGCGAGAGAGCCTTGAAGCCTTGGCTGATCATCTTCTTTTCGGCAATTGAGATATTTTTCTGAAATCTTGGAGAATTCGAGTTACGCACAGAGCCTTGAGTTCGTGAAGATCAGAGAAAATCACCATCTTCTTTCTGGAGTTCTTGAGAAGTTTGAGTTACGCGAGAGAGCTTTGAACAAATCAAAACCAGAGAAGATCGTCTATAGTCGGCCGATATCTTTAAAAGAGAAGATTTCAACGTACCGATCGTCTAAAGGAGCTGCTCGACAGATCCCATCGCCACAGATCTCACGATATTATAAAAGAGAGCGATAAAAATAAATCCTCTCATTTGTTCTTTTTAATCTTGTTCACTTCTATTGTAATTCAAGCTTATTCAATGGAAGGAAGCAAAGCAACTTTTGCGGCGAACACCCATCAACACATCCAAAACCCTCTTTCGCCACTGCCAGTGATAAAAACCTTCTCTTTTGATTTGCTATAGGAGACAGCACGGCGAACTCATTCTCACGAGAGGCGAGGACGGCGGGTGAGGCTAGGGCCGACAGGGGGCGGCGTAAAGTGGCGATCGATGGGCTGGACGAGCAAGTTTGAGGGATTGGATGGGGAGGAGATGGAGACAGAGCGGGGGTAACACCCCACGATTATCATGCTTATTAAATTATAAATTATCAAGTTAAAATATTTTTTCTATGCACCTTCAAATTTAATTAAGTTTCTAAAAGCACCCCTTTGGCATTTAGTGGTGATGAGTTGTTAAAGTAGAGTGAGAGGTGACACTCTAGTTGGACACTTGTCCTATATGCAAGAAGTCTTGGGACTAGGTTAAAGGATAAGGTTACCAAAATGCCCTTAGGCATATATAATCTCATTCTCTCAAAGAGAAATATTGTCAAAGAACAAAGCAAAATCATCCTCCTCTCTCTAACCTTAGTTCTTTTTGGTTCGCTTGAAAGAAAGAAAGAAAGGGAGAAAAGAGAAAGCCAAAGAGAAAAAAGATTCGCTAAATCTAAGGAGATTGAAGAGGAATTTGAGGCAAGTAACACCTTATTCTTGTTCTCTCTTTGAATCGTATTTGAGTACAAGTAGCATGTATGATCTTTCTTGGAAATTATTTGATTTGTATTGTGAGAATACAATTCTTTTATGGATTTGGTGCAAGTAGCATTTTGTTATTGTTCTCTCTTTGAAACGTATTTGAGTACAAGTAACATGTATATTCTTTCTTGGGAGTTATTTGATTTGTATTATGAGTACATGATTCCTTTTTCTTTATGGATAATTTTACATCATTTTGGATCTGCATACTTAGAAAATTTCTGGACTGCACACTTAGTCAGATTCGCGGACTGCACACTTGGCACATTTGCGGACTGCTCACTTGGCAGATTCGCAGACTGCACACTTAGCCTGATTCGCGGATTTACATACTTAGCCTGATTCGCGGATTTACATACTTAGCTTGATTCGCGGATTTACATACTTAGCCTAATTCGCGGATTTACATACTTAGCTTGATTCATGGATTTACACATTTGGCCTGATTCGCGGATTTACATACTTTGCCTGATTCGCGGATTTACATACTTAGCCTGATTCGCGAATTTACATACTTAGCCTGATTCACGGATTTACACATTTGGCCTGATTCGCGGATTTACATACTTAGCCTGATTCGCAGATTTACATACTTAGCCTGATTCACGGATTTACACATTTGGCCTGATTCGCGGATTTACATACTTAACCTGATTCGCGGATTTACATACTTAACCTGATTCGCGGATTTATGATAACATGACATATGAATATCTACATGATACATGAAGGCAAGATTATTCATGAGAATAAGTTCTAGTATCTTTATTACATGAAGTATTCTTATGATACATTAAGGCAAGATTATTCATGAGAATAAGTTCTATTATTTTTATTACATGACATGAGAACAAGTTCTAGTATTTTTATTACATGACATGAAGTATTCTTGTGATACATGAAGGAAAGATTATTAATGAGAACAAGTTCTAGTATCTTTATTACATGACATGAAGTATTCTTATGATACATGTGTACATGATCCCAAATCTTGATTCCTGAACTCTTGATTGTGAAAATGATATGTACATAATTTGATAGAAAGGCCATGTATTTTCTTTAATTCACGTATATCATATGCATTACTAATATGGGAAAAACTACATGATGGATAGATAAGTACCGTATTATATAAGGATCTTTATGGCCAACTTCTTAATTAGGTGCTGAGGGCATTTTACTAGCAGCACTGGGTGGTACTGAGCCACCATCTGATACATGAGTCACCATATGGGTGATACCCGTTACTTGTTTCATTGAACGGGATCTGACTTGTAAGCACCTAGCGGTGTGTCATGGTTCAGCGCCATGAATTTGAGACCGGGTCTCGGGTATACACGGACACATGTATAATATGGGAAACTGCTCTCTATCTTATCCATCATTGAGTTCCAATTCCAACACTAACATGATATAGACTTGTTAAATTTTACATGAATCTTGTGGATGACTTACATAGTTCTTATTACATGCAACATGATTGACACTTACTTCACATAGACTTGTCACATTTACATGATTTGTGTCTGCTATTTGCATGAATAGTCTTACTTAATTCATTTTTCAGTATTCTTAGGATATGTTTGTACCAACGCAATTTATTTATTCTTTTATTTATTTTTGTACTATAATAGTACACGTGTTTCTTGTTCTTGTGTTACTTACTGGGTTTAATCCCCTGGGTTTTCTTAAGCCCAGATCATGAAAGTAGATAAGGGGAGATTGCTCTAGACAACGATCCTTACTTCACCAACCAGATCGAGTAGAAAATATTAGTACAATACTATTTGGGCACTTCGCACTTCTTCTTCTTGTTTCCTTTTGTTGGGCACTGCTTTAACTCTGTAGTATTTAACTCTTTTGTGTAAATATTTAGAGCAGTGTGCCATTTTATGTAATCAATTCTCTATATAAATGAAATCTTTCAGATTCAGACATGTTTGTTCATCTTGATATAGCAGTAGTTATGCTTATTCCAAGATCCTCTGATTGTTGAGTTATTTATAGTTTTAAGAAGCGTCCCCTGTTTTGAGGGGAAAAAAAATAGAGCCGAATCGGGAACGTTACAGTTTGGTATCAGAGCCTAGATTTAGGTGGGAGACTATATGACTACTGCCACATGAAAACATGTCTAAGATACACTCTTGACAATTCTTCCTTATTTTTAATATCCATCAGATCTAGTATCGTACCTATTCTATTATTTCTAATTTATTTGGAATATCTATCTTGAAACTCCATCTGATTAATTTCTTTTGGACCGTCACAGAACGATGACGACCCAATCTTCTACTAGCGCAAACCCAAATCCTACGGGCGAAGAGTCTGAGCTTAGAACTATAGTGGAAAGGGTAGCACAGACGCAAGAGACTACAACGATAATATTGGAAAGAATGCTATAGTCCAAAGAACAAGAAAGAACTGGGATGGTGTCAGATTTTTGAAGATTGCAGCTATCAGTATTTTCCGGAATAGAAGGACCACTAAAACCTGAGCAGTGGATTGTGAATATGGAGAATCTTCTGAGGGCAGTAAGGATTCCAAAGGAGAATCGTGTTGAAGTAGTATGCATTCAGTTGGCTGACATAGCTAGAACATGGTGGCTTACTGAAGAAGTGAAACACCAGGAACCCTTAACTTGGGACAAATTTGTAGAGGCATTTCTTGCCAGATTTTTCCACTTATCAGCAAGACAAGAAATGAGAAAGAAATTTCTAGGATTGCAATAAGGAGATCAAACTCTGGATGCATATGCCGCAGAATTTGTGAGGCTCAGCCGATTTGCCCCAACCCTGGTAGCTGATGAGGAGGAAAATGCACACTTATTCCAGCAAGGGCTGAGGTCTCATCTGAGGGAGCACTTTGCAGGGCATAACTACAAGACTTATTCAGAAGTATTTGAAGCGGCATGTCGTTTGGAACAAGTATTCGAGGAGAATAGGCCAGTGGCATTTAAAAAGTTGTTTGGGCAAGGAACAAGCTCATCGGCCAAGAAATTTGGTGGTCCGCCAACAAATAAACAAATGATGCCAAATCGAAATTCAATAATATGCAACTATTGTCATATACCAGGGCATACCCAGGACATGTGTAGAAGAGCTCAAGGGTTGTGCCTGGCATGCGGATCCGCTAGTCATCAATTGAGAGATTGCCCAAAGGCCCAACAGTCAACGATAGCTAAGATTCCATTTCAAGCAACAACCAGGTCAGTAACAATGTCAGCCCAGAGAGTTCCAAGACCAGGCCGGAAAGGACCCTGGGAGAACCAACAACAAACCTATGTTAGAGCTCAAGAAGGAGCAGAACGGAGGCAAGGGCAGGTTAGACTAATGAATGCAGAAGAAGTTCAAACCACTGGAGGAGTCGTGGTAGGTATGATCTTGGTTAGCGATATACCGGCAACTATTTTATTTGATTCCGGAGCATCACACAGTTTCATCACTAGCATGTTTGTTTCCCGCAATTTTATTGATTTTACTATCTTACCTGCGGGGTGGAATATTAAGACCGGGAATGGTAGTATCATGACCAATAAAGAGTGTAAACTATGTTCATTAGTAATTAATGGTAAGGAATTTTATGCCAATTTACTAGTTATTAGTGGAGGAGAATATGATGTTATCATAGGTATGGATTGGTTAAGCACCTTCTATGCAGTGATAGACTGTAGGAGAAGGAGAGTAGTATTCCAGATTCCTGATTGTCCAGACTTTGAATTTGTCAGTGGAAGCCAATCCGTAGAACCAGATGAATCTAAGGTATTTCCAAAGGGAGGAGTTTTGGATGCCATGGAAATAGGAGAAGGAATGATCCCAGTAGTATCAGAATTCTTGGATATATTTTCTGAAGAGATACCTGGACTACCACTAGTAAGGATAGTAGAATTTACTATTGATATTATCTCTGGAGCTGAACCAGTTTGTAAGCCACCTTATCGAATGGGGATTGCAGAACTAGAAGAAGTCAAGAAGCAAGTGGGCGAGTTAATGAAATTGGGTTTTATAAGACCCAGTGTGTCACCTTGGGGAGCTCCAGTATTATTAGTAGGAAAGAAGGACGGGAGTAAAAGGTTATGCGTAGCCTACAGAGGTTAGAATGCAGTAACAATCAAGAATAAATATCCATTGCCAAGAATAACTGATCTGTTCGATCAACTTGGAGGAGCGAAGGTATTCTCAAGAATAGATCTTCGATCATGATTTCATCAAGTAAGAGTCCGAACAGAAGATATCCCAAAGACTACATTTAGAACCAGACATGGTCATTATGAATATTTAGTGATGCCATTTGGGGTAACTAATGCTCCAGCGATATTTATGAATTTGATGAACCATGTTTTTACTCAGTATTTAGACAAATTTGTGGTAGTGTTTATTGATGATATATTGATCTACTCTACGAATAGAGAAGAGCACGTTAAACATTTGAGGATAGCTTTACAAACTTTAAGGGAACAAAGGCTATATGGAAAATTGAGCAAATGTGAATTTTGGTTGAATAAAATTGCTTTCTTGGGTCATATAATATCTAAAGATGGTGTATCAGCATATCCTAAAAAGATAGAGGCTGTGATGAATTGGCCTGTACCGAAATCAGTATCAGAAGTTCACAGTTTTCTGTGGATGGCTGGATATTACAGGCGGTTTGTACAAGATTTTGCAAAAATTGTGTCTCCTCTAACTAAGTTGACACGAAAGGGAATCGAATATGTCTGGACAGAAGGATGCAATAAGGCATTTGAAGAATTGAAATAAAGACTGACAACATCACCCGTGTTAGCAATTCCAGACAATACTGGAGGAATGAAAATCTATAGTGATGCTTCAAAACTAGGACTGGGATGCGTGTTGACTCAGTATGGAAGGGTGATTGAGTTTGCATCAAGATAATTGAAACCTCATGAAAGGGTGGAAGTGTACACTGATGATTTGGAACTAGCATCAATAATTCATACTTTGAAAATTTGGAGACATTAGTTACTAGGACAAAGAGTGGAAGTGTACACTGATCACAAAAGTTTGAAATATATTTTCACTCAAAAGGAAATAAATATGAGACAGAGACGGTGGTTGGAGTTAGTAGCAGATTATGACTTGGAAATTAAATATCATCCAGGAAGGATCAATATAGTGCCAGATGCTTTGAGTAGAAGGCCTGCAATAGAAAGATTGACTCAACAAAAGGAATTGTTGACGGAAATACAAAGAATGGAATTGGAAATAATTTTACCAGGAATGATAGCACAATTTATGGAAATGCGACTATAGTCACCATTGATAGAGCAGATCAAGTAAGCCCAAGTCAAAAATGAAAGCTTCCAGAGGTTAAAGAGCAAAATTGAGACAGGTAAGAGGCCTGAGATGAAGATACACTCAGATGGGACTATTAGATTCAGGGAGAGGTTATGGGTACCCAAGGGAGAGACAAGGAAGAGAGTTTTAGGAGAAGCTCATAAATCAGCATATTCCATTCATCCCAGAGGCAATAAGATGTACAAGGATATGAAGAGGTACTTCTGGTGGCCGGGCATGAAGAAAGAATTTGCAAGACATGTATCCATGTGTTCTACTTGCCAACAAGTGAAGGTCGAATATCAGAAAATAGCTGGATTACTTCAACCCTTAACAATTTCAGAATGGAAGTGGGAACAAATATCAATGGATTTTGTTACAGAATTACCAAGGAGCACCAAAGGTAATAATGCAATTTGGGTGGCAGTAGACCGACTGACCAAGTCAGCTCATTTCATCCCATTTAGGGTCAGTCAGTCAACAGAAGCATTATCAAAAAGATTCATGCAGGAAGTGGTGAGGTTACATGGAGTTCCATTTCGAATTGTCTCAGATAAGGATACAAGATTCATATCACAATATTGGAAAAATTTGATGGATAGTTTATGAACACATTTAGACTTGTCTTCAGCATATCACCCACAAACAGATGAACAATCAGAACAAACTATCCAAATATTTGAAGACATGCTTAGAGCATGTATGCTAGATTTTGGAGGATCTTGGAAAGACCATTTATATATGGCGGAGTTTTCTTACAATAATAACTATCAAGAGAGTATCAAAATGGCACCATTTGAGACTTTATATAGCAGAAAGTGTAGATCTCCATTATGTTGGAACGAGATTGGAGAGCGAAGTATTTTGGGACCTGAATTAATTACTCAAGCAACAGAGCAAGTAAAGGTTATTAGGGAATATATAAAATCTACACAAGATAGACAAAAGAAATGGGCAGATCGACGTAGAAAATCATTGGAGTTTGAAATAGGAGATAAGGTATTTATCAAGATATCGCCAATGAAAGGAGTGATCAGATTCGGCAAGAAGGGAAAGCTCAGTCCAAGATACATTGGACCATTCGAAATTACAGAAAGAATTGGGAATCTTGCATACAGATTACTATTATCTCCTGAGATGGAAACTATTCATGATGTATTGCATGTGTCGCAATTAAGGAAGTGCTTGGGCAACGAACATAAGACTGTAGACTTGTCCAAAGTGGACCTGAGATCCGATTTAAAGTATGAAAAATAACCTGTAGCAATCATTGATCGACGGGAGAAAGTCCTGAAGAACAAAGTGATATCGTTGGTCCTTATTTCATGGGATGCACGATCACCTGGGGACTCCACTTGGGAACTTGAAGGCAATATCAAAACAAAGTACCCATACCTATTTTCATTATCAGGTATGTAAGTTGAATCTATATTTATATGACAACACGTATCTGTATATAATGGTGTATTTTTAAAATTGAAATTTCGAGAACGAAATTCTTTTATTAGGTGGGTAGGATGTAACACCCCAATTATCATGCTTATTAAATTATAAATTATCAAGTTAAAAATTTCTTTCTATACACCTTCAAATTTAATTAAGTTTCTAAAAGCACCCCTTTGGCATTTAGTGGTGATGAGATGTTAAAGTAGAGTGAGATGTGACACTCTAGTTGGACACTTGTCCTACATGTAAGAAGCCTTGGGACTAAGTTAAAAGATAAGGTTACCAAAATACCCTTAGGCATATATAATCTCATTCTCTCAAAGAGAAATATTGTCAAAGAACAAAGCAAAATCACCATCCTCTCTCTAACCTTAGTTCTTTTTGGTTCGCTTGAAAGAAAGAAAGAAAGGGAGAAAAGAGAAAGCCAAAGAGAAAAAAGATTCGCTAAATCTAAGGAGATTGAAGAGGAATTTGAGGCAAGTAACACCTTATTCTTGTTCTCTCTTTGAATCGTATTTGAGTACAAGTAGCATGTATGATCTTTCTTGGAAATTATTTGATTTGTATTGTGAGAATACAATTCTTTTATGGATTTGGTGCAAGTAGAATCTTGTTATTGTTCTCTCTTTGAAACGTATTTGAGTACAAGTAACATGCATATTCTTTCTTGGGAGTTATTTGATTTGTTTTATGAGTACATGATTCCTTTTTCTTTATGGATAATTTTACATCATTTTGGATCTGCATACTTAGAAAATTTCTGGACTGCACACTTAGTCAGATTCTCGGACTGCACACTTGGCACATTCGCGGACTGTACACTTGGCAGATTCGCAGACTGCACACTTAGCCTGATTCGCGGATTTACATACTTAGCTCGATTCGCGGATTTACACATTTGGCCTGATTCGCGGATTTATATACTTTGCCTGATTCGTGGATTTACATACTTAGCCTGATTCGCGGAATTACATACTTAGCATGATTCGCGGATTTACATACTTAGCTTGATTCGCGGATTTACACATTTGGCCTGATTCGCGGATTTACATACTTTGCCTGATTCGCGGATTTACATACTTAGCCTGATTCGCGGATTTACACATTTGGCCCGATTCGCGGATTTACATACTTAGCTTAATTCGCGGATTTACATACTTAGCCTGATTCGCGGATTTACACATTTGGCCTGATTCGCGGATTTACATACTTAACCTGATTTGCGGATTTACAGACTTAGCCTGATTTGCGGATTTATGATAACATGACATGTGAATATCAACATGATACATGAAGGCGAGATTATTCATGAGAATAAGTTCTAGTATCTTTATTACATGAAGTATTCTTATGATACATTAAGGCAAGATTATTCATGAGAATAAGTTATAGTATCTTTATTACATGACGTGAGAACAAGTTCTAGTATTTTTATTACATGACATGAAGTATTCCTGTGATACATGAAGGCAAGATTATTCATGAGAACAAGTTCTAGTATCTTTATTACATGACATGAAGTATTATTGATGTGATAATTTACTGCAAGCGCACAGTATCGGTGTAGCGCTGTACAGCTCGTCCCACAGATATCTAAGGTGTTTTTGCGATTCTTACTTTCTCTATAGTTCTATCGGACTAACCAAAGGTTCTAGGTTGAAGATGAGAGTTATTCTAATTAGCCTAGCATCTAGAATCCACTAGTTTCCAATCATATTTTTACTTCTATTATCTTTTTCTTTAATAAAAATGTGATCTTTTAGTTTAATTTTTATTTAAAGTGCCCTAAGTATGAGCTATCAAGTGGTGTGCAAGTATAACTCATCAAAAATACTACTTTTCATAAAGACAAATTAAATCTTTAGATAATTCAATGGAAAAGATAAAATCAACAACCTCAAACCCTAACTAAGCATAGGCTATCAAGAAACCTAATTCAAGTATAACATATCAAAGTCCTAATATTCGAGTTCTTGTATTTTAATTTTTTTTATAGAAAAATCATGTCTTTATTATTTTATTTAAGAAGATAAATATTAGAAAGCAATTACATGGTGGATCCTACCTTCATCTACATCCTAGAGCTAAACTAATTAGCTACACATGATTCTAGAAAGCAATAAAATCTAATCTAGAAAGCAAATAAATCTATACTATAAAGCAATTAAATCTATCTAAAAAGCAAATAAAGATTAGAAAGCAATGGCTTACATCTGGAGCACGGTATTGCTGCCGCCACCCCCTCAGCAAAAACCCTAATTTTTATTGATTTCAAAACGAGTACAAAAGTTTAGAATTTTCTTAGAATACAAGGATAGGCCAATATATAAGTTTCGAAAATAAAACCCTAATTCTAGAAGAACTGAAAAACTACAAAATTACATCAAAGCCATGGGAAAAATCTTGGCGTATGGGGCCCATAATTTGCCGCTAAATAGCGGTAAAAACCGCTAAATAGCGGCTAAATTAAGCCAAAAAATCATGAAAATTTTTCCTCGTAAACTTCTTGTCTTGTATATTTAATATTAATGACTGTATTAGACTTTGGGTCTCTGTAGTATCATAATTTTGTAGTTTTACTCACTTTAGAAACTTTTCTGGCTTGATTTTCTACTCCAACTTTGATTTCATGCCACTCCTTGTACGAATCGGATTATCTGAAAAAGACACTAAAAATACCCGAGTAGTATTTATTTATATACAAAAATAGATAAAGTATGAGAGGAAAAAATACAATATATGATATTCATCAATTCTTATGATACATGTGTACATGATACCAAATCTTGATTCCTAAACTCTTGATTCTTGTGAAAATGATATGTACATAATTTGACATGAAAGGCCATGTGTTTCCTTTAATTCACGTATATCATATGCATTACTAACATGGGAAAAACTACATGATGGATAGATAAATACCGTATTATACAAGGATCTTGTTAGTCAACTTCTTGATTAGGTGCTGAGGGTATTTTACTAGCAGCACTGGGTGGTACTGAGCCACCATATGATATATGAGTCACCATATGGGTGATGCCCGTTACTTATTTCATTGAACGGGATCTGACTTGTAAACACCTAGCGGTGTATTATGGTTCAGCGCCATGAATTTGAGGCCGGGTCCCGGGTATGCACGGGCACTTGTATAATATGGAAAACTGTGCGTTATCTTATCCATCATTGAGTTCCAATTCCAACACTAACACGATATAAACTTGTTAAATTTTACATGTATCTTGTGGATGACTTACATAGTTCTTGTTACATGCAACATGATTGACACTTACTTCACATAGACTTATCACCTTTACATGATTTGTGTCTGCTATTTGCATAAATAGTCTTACTTAATTCATTTTTCAGTATTCTTAGGATACGTTTGTACCAACGTAATTTATTTATTCTTTTATTTATTTTTGTACTATAATAGTACACGTGTTTCTTGTTCTTGTGTTACTTACTGGATTTAATCCCCTAGGTTTTCTTAAGCCCGGATCATGAAAGTAGAGAAGGGGAGATTGCTCTAGATAACGTTCCTTACTTCACCAACCAGATCGATTAGAAGATATTAGTACAATACTATTTGGGCACTTCGCACTTCTTGTTCTTGTTCCCTTTTGCTGGGCACTGTTTTAACTCTGTAGTATTTAACTCTTTTGTGTAAATATTTAGAGCAGTGTGCCATTTTATGTAATCAACTCTCTGTATAAATGAAATCTTTCAGTTTCAGATATGTTTGTTCATCTTGATATGACAGTAGTTACGGTTATTTCAAGATCCTCTGATTGTTGGGTTATTTATAGTTTTAAGCAGCGTCCCCTATTTTGAGGGGAAAAAAAAAATAGAGCCGAATCGGGGGGCGTTACAGCGGGGCTTAGAGGTTGCAGAGGAGAAGGGAAGGGGAGCGGCCGAGAAAACGAAGAGGGCATAGGTTGGCAGCACAGGGAACGGGGCGGGAGGGCAGGGGTCAAAGCAGAGTGGAGATATTTTGAGATTAAGCTTAGAGAAAAAGGGTTGTTTGGAAATTTGAGGTGTGCTTACTAGGAAAAACCCTCTCTTTTCGAAAGAGAGGGTGTGCTCACTAGGAAAAATGGGCTCACTAGGATAAAAGGTGTGCCCATTTAGAAACTCTCGAAGTAGGGGAGTTTCTAAAGTGGCACACCATTTTTCCTAGTGAGCCCACCCTCTCTTTCGAAAAGAGATGGTTTTTATTAGTGAGCACACTCAAAATTTCCTCCCCTACCCTTCCTAATTTTCTACCCCATATTTCTCCTTCCTCTTTATTTCTTATTTCCAAGTCCTAGACTTGAAAAATTTTCCTTCCAGCTCTACCGCGTCCTTAACCAGTTGGTTCTTGATGGATGTGGTGGTGAAGCTGAAGTCGTGGATGCTGGAAGAGTGACTAGTACAATCAGGAGAGTCGTCCAGGGCCGAGAACACGTTCTTGAGGCTCATGTACCTGACGTCCTCACGCAGCCAACCGCCGCCTACTGCTCGTCCCGAATGCTAATGTAGCTCGAGGACTTCCTAGGGATCGCGAGGAGCAGGAGCTCTCTAGTTGTCACAGCTCCTTCTCCATCTCTCTTAGCCATTTAAGAGATAGTTCGTCTGTTAGATTTTTAGTTTTTATTTATTGATTTCTTATTATTATTTGTTTGTTTTTGTTTCGATTGAATGGATGAGAGAATGGAGAGTTGAGAGGAGACAGAGATGAGATGTAGATTGTATTTGTGTGTATTTGTGGAACAGTAGTTATTTTAGTTTAGATTTATTAGGAATTTTACTCGATTTAGCGAAGTTTGACTGGGACAAACACTGAATTTAGTTAATTGGATAATAAAAGGAGTACAAGTTTTGTTAATTTTTAGTTTTATAAATTTTATTTTTGCATGTTTTTGATAATTTTGTGTTCTTGACTTAATGGGTGTTTTCAATTTTTGTATATTTGGAAGAAAATAGGTATAATCAATGTTTGGTGTATGTGTTATGAGGATTAGGTTATTTTTGGAGTGATTTATTGAATTACTAACACTGGATGAAATTATTATACAGAAAAGGTGATTTTAATATGAATTTCTTAAAGTTTTCCCTTTTAAGAGTTTTTTTTTCATGTAGATCTTTAGTCTTGGTTGACAGTAGGGGTTCATCCCATCTTAATTATTGCCTAAAATTAATTTATGTGGACAGGTTAAATTTTTGATAAGTTCTTGCAATCGAATGGATTGATGCCCTAACCGTAGCCCTAACCTAATCCGGTGAATTATTGTAAGTTTATGGATTTGTTTTCTTATTCTTCTTTTCCCCTTCGAGTTATTTACTAACCTATTCCAGTTTAAAATTTTATCAGAGCAATGATAGTGGACCCCAAAATTTTCTTCAATGTACTGATCGGAAAGGCGAAAGTTGGGTGCATAGTGATTAAGTTGTTTGCCATATTGGACCGGCAGAGAATCCATCTACGGGCAGAAGTTTAAGGATGAGAACTTCAAGAAGTACACTGTACCTAGTGTGCTTTCGATGGCCAATGCTGGCCCCAACACCAATGGATCTCAGTTCTTCATTTGCACGGAGAGCACTCCGTGGCTCGATAGGAAGCATGTGATGTTTGGCAAGATTGTGGTGAATTTACATAAAAGTGAAGTGTAGAGGGTTAAGCTCTTTGAGATCATGACTGTAGAATTATAGTTTGATGAATTGTGTTTGTGGTACCATCATGAGTAGAGAGTGTGATAGCATGTTATGCAAATAAAAATTTCAATATTTTCTTCAGAAGCATTTTATGTAATATTTGTGAATAGCAAAATATCTTATATGTTTGTCTTAGCATATATATTAACCAAAAGCATGTAATTATTGCGCCTATTTTCAATCTCAAAGTTGCCAACAATCTTGCATCTCCGAGATGACCGCGGTTGGCTCCACTTTTTCAACGTGTTGAAACATCATCCTATAACTAACATTTTCAACGTATTAATACTTATTAATTAGTTAGAAAAAACTCAAAACAAAACCTACTTTCCGGGGTAGAAATCACAGACAAAGAATATTTCATCCGGAATAACAGTCCGACCAAAGTGAGCTCTGTTAGGACTGTAATACCGGCCAGAGATCCACTGTCCAGGTTATAACCCTGGACGGAAAATATACTGTTCGGGATCTAACCCCGAACGGTATATGATTCGTACGGGATCTAACCTCGGATGGAAAATTAACCCCGGATGGACAATATACTATCCGAAATCTAACCCCGGACGGTATATGATTCATACGGGATTTAACCCAGGACAGACAATATACTGTTCGGGATATAATCCCGGATAGTATATAATTCATTCATAATCTAACCCTGGACGGACAATATAATGTCTGGAATCTAATCCCGAACGGTAAATAATTTGTTTGGGATCTAACCCTAAACATAAATAAAATGGAGGCTGAAGACAAGGGCATTGGTGTCAAAAAAATTGATGGCAAACTTGTTATTTTAACCAATTTTTAAAGTGGGCTAACCTGGAAAAATGGTGTGCCCCTTTAGAAAACTCTCTCGGAGTAGTCTAATATATCCAAACCCAATAAGCAACCCAAAGCCCAACTGACCTCCAAAATGGGAGTTTCTAGAGGGGCACACCATTTTTCCTAGTGAGCCTAGTTTTCCTAGTGAGCTCACCATCTCTTTTGAAAAGAGAGGTTTCCTAGTAAGCACACCAAATAACCCCAAAATACCCTCACTCTCTTTCTCTCCCATTTTCCCTTCCTTCTCCCCCACCTTTATTCTTCTCTCCCTCGCCTCTCCAACTCTAAGGTCAGTCATATCTCAAACCCAAAAACCCAACTCCTCCCTTCCTTCCCTCTCCCACCTCTCCTAATCCATTATCTTTCTCTTCCACTTCCCTACCTCCTCCACCCAACTTCGCTTCTCTCTCCGAGTTGCCGATCCCGCTGCCTCTGCTGTCACCGTCGATCTAGCTTATACCGCTCGCCCATCACCCTGCCATCGCTTCTTAAGTTTAGGTGGGTGAGATCTCTTCCTCATTTAGTAAATTTATTTTTTTTATTTTGGTCTTTTTTTTTTGAGTAAAGAATGGGAGGTTTTTGGATTTGGTGGTCTTGTTGGGTTGAAGATGAGGAAGAGGGGAAGGTGGAGGGGTTTTAATGATAAAATTAAGGATGAAGTATTGAGGTTTTGATTATAAAATTGAGAATGGAGTATTGGGGTTCAAGTAAACCCTACTGCTTATTTCAATTATTACTCTTAGAATTGTTAATTGAAAGTTGAGATTTTCGATAGAATTTTTAATTTGGTTGAATTTTGGAAACAAGAAAAGTTGAAAATCTTGAGTTCTACAGAATTTGTTTGGGATCATAACAACAGTCACATTATTATTATTATTATTATTATTATTATTATTATTATTATTATTATTATTATTATTATTATTATTTATTGCTGCCTATTATGAGATAAAACATCCAGGCAAGGTGAAAAAAGCAACCCAAAGAGGAAAGATGATCACAAATGAGAGAGTGACCATGTTTTATTTTTTGCTCTCTTTCTCATAGAGAAAGAAGCAATTTTTAAGGTTCTTGAGAGCACAGATTCATCAAAAGTTACTCAACTGTTGATGGGTATACTGCAAATCATCTAAATTTGAGATTTTGTTATCTGGGTATGATTTGTTTTGGGTTATTTTTTTGTGCCTATCTAATGTTTGCTGTTTTACTCATGATAAATTTTTAGAAAAAGTAAAAATCTTCTTCTTCTTCTTCTTCTTCTTTTTTGGGTACTTGATTCAAAAATTAACTTTTGACAACTCCACTTGTATATTTAAATTTTATGTTGGCTTTATCTTATTTTCTACTTGTATACTAAATATTTATATTTATTCACTTGCAGGGGTTAAGATATCGATATTAACAAAATCTCCTGTTGCTGATGAGTCTTATGGAAGAGTAAACATTAATGAACCAGACTCAGAAGAACAAATGCAACTGATTAGTGGAGGACCAGTTGAATTAACACTCCTCAAGAGTTTCAAGATCTGAGAACGTTAGATTTAATTATTTTTGATTTTGGATCATAATTTGAAAGAGTTGTGCTCGAAAATAATGTGTTTTATATGGTTTTTGAGAACTGTTTGTTGCAAACGAAATTTTGTATATATATATATATATATATATATATATATATATATATATATATATATATATATATATATATATATATATATATATATATATATATATATATATATATATATAATGTAATGTTGTTTCTAATTATGGGCTGATTTGTTTATAATTCTCATTGTGTGAATTCACATTGTAATAAAAAATGAATTCTTTGTGTTTATTGCACTATATTGCAATTGTTCCCGCACACTGGATACTGATGAATTGACCTTTCATTTACATATTTTTGGTTTTCTGCAATGGGTTGCAAGTATTTAATTTTATTTTCCTTATTGTTCATGGTGGCGAGCATATGTAAATATTTATCAATTTGAATGGAAACTAAATCGAATAAACTCTGTTTAGTTGGGAGAAAATATCATTTATTTGGGAAAAATAAAATAAAGTAAAAAGAGATTTGTTGTTTTACTAGAACAACCAAAATGTAAAAAAATCGCAAACCAAAATTTCAAAAATATCGTAAAAATAGCTCGCTATTGCCAATGATCGAACACAAGGCGCTCACATGAGCGGTGGGAATACTCACCACTATACTACAATGACTTCATGGATAATTGAACAAAAAAAGACTTATTTATAATGACTCTTATCTCCTGTCTGAGGTGTATAGACATCCAGTCCGGACAAGAGTCCACTGTCCGCACTGGAAGTCCGGACAGTTAATGGACCGTCCGAACTACCAGTCCGGACAGTGGGGAATCGTCTGGACTGTCAGTCTGAATTGTGAATTTTTTTGGGTTCATAACTTTTATCAATCTACAATATTTCTAGGATTTTTCAGTAAGTAAAAACCTAATAACTTGAATTTTCGAATTTAATTTGTGAAATAATTTAATATAAGAAAAGATTCGTTGGAATAGTCGTTAATTTTAGGATTTTTTTTTTGGTTAAATGAACTAGATTTGAGAAGAGGAGAAAGAGATTGAAAAAATGGACATTCCAGTCAAAAAAATTGACCACAAACTTGTAATATGAAAGAAGTATTTAAGTGGGCTCGCTAGTACAAATGGTGTGCCCCTCTAGAAACTCCACTCCAAAACCCGATAGCAGCCGGCCTCACCACCGCCCGCTCTCAGATAAAAAAAAGTGCGATCTTGCCGAAGAAACTGGGGAACTTCTAAAGGGGCACAAGTTTTTTCCTAGTGAGCCCAGATTTCCTAGTGAGCCCGCTTTGAGTTTAGTAAAGAGGAGAATTTCTTAGTGAGTACAATTGGTATTCCGAAAATACCCTTGAGCTATATATTCCTCATCTCCCTCTTCTCTCCTCATTTCTCCTCCAACTGCCCTAACCCAAAACCCAAGCTTCATCTTCCCTCTTTCCCCCCCACTTCCCCTCATCCTCTCTATCATTTTCTCTACCTCCTTCTCCTTCCAAATCTCCTCTCTCTCTCATTCGTACACCTGACGCCGCCGTCGCCGAACCCGCCGTCGTCGCCGACCCTGCCGCCGCTGCCGGTGTTCTCCCGCAACCGCTGCCGGTGTTCTCCCGCCGCCGCCGACTTCCCTCCATTAAAAGGTGAGTTTTCCTAATTTAACAATATTTATTTTAAAATTTAAATTTTTTTAATTTTGGATCAAACAACTCTTCATTGTGATTTTGTTAGGATGGAGAGGAGGAAGAGTGAAGGAGCTAGCAAAATTGGTTCTACCATTTTTTTTGTTAATTTTGATTTTTAATATTTAGATTATAATTATGAAGAAAATATAATATTGTAATCATAGTTGTAAAATATGCGAAAATTTAGTTATTTTTCTAATTATGGATGTTAATATTAAAATTTATTAGTTAATTTAGAAGTTTAATAGTATTGTCCTAATAGTTGATTAAGTAACAAAAGACGGTTTCAGTGTCTTTAAACTTTCATATTACACTATCTTGCAGAAAAAAAAATAAATAGAGAAAATATGATATTTGTAGTAAATTATACTTTGTTACTACTTACTTACACATAGAAAATTTACTGTTTTGATAAAAAAATATTTATGAAAGAAATATCTTTGTATTGCATAGATGGATCCGACAGAATCTTCTCGCGTTCGACCAATTGCCTCTTTAAGGAGGAAGAAAGTAGCATCTTGACCACAAATCCAACGCAGAGGAAGGAAGTCAGTCAACCCGGCCAGATGTCGTTGATGAGGTAATCACCATATATGTTCTTTATTTTATGTCTCATATAGTACCAAGTTTATCTGATGCTTATTTTTTTTCCTTCATTAATATTACAGAGATATACACGCATAGAAGTAATAATTGATCCATTACTTGCGCAAGGGGAGAAGACATTCAAGAAGCGACATGGGATATTATTTAGTGCACTTGCGAAGATTAAAGCCGTGCTAACTGGTTGCACTCAGCCAGAAGAACCACCAGAAGAGCAAACAGATGAGCAAAAACAAGATCAATCCACTCCTGATGCACCTGATACGGCGTTTATGTCTCGAACCAGAAGCAAACGTCAATTCCCGAGGAAGACAAGGAGACAGTGATTAGATTATATTAGTTGTGTATTGATATCGATGTTGTAAAGAACTTCAAGTGGCCAGTGTAATTGTTTTTTTCAAATTTTTTGAAGAATTTGTAGAATATATGGTTTTTGTTTGTAATGAACCCTATTATTTGTTTTTTGTTCGAGAAATATATACACTACGTTTGTATTTGATCTTATTTCTTTAATTTGTATAAGATCTTGTTTGTTTTATACGTAGGGGACCTTATTTATAATCTTCACTATATCATTGTATCAGTTATTGTATCGTTGTATCATTGTATCGGTGTATCATTGTATCATTATATCGGTGTATCAGGAGTATCATTGTATTTGTGTATCTGGAGTATCATTGTATCGGTGTATCAGTGTATTGGAGTATCATTGTATCGGTGTATCGATGTATTAGTGTACCATTGTATCGGTGTATCGGTGTAGCAGTGATCATTGTATCGGCGTATCGATGAATCAGTTTATCCATATATCATTGTATCGGTGTATTAGTGTATCATTGTGTCGGTGTATCAGTGTGTCGGTGTATCATTGTATCTTTTTGCTTCCTTCACTATATTTTTGTAATAATGTATAATTAGTTGTCAATATAAGTCCGTAAAGTGACGTTACATTGGGTAAACTAATGATATATCAGTTTATTACATAAATAGAGTGGGTGAGGTGTCCGGAGTAGCAGATCGGGTCAAACTCCTGTCCGGACTGACAGTCCAAACATGACTGACCTGTCCGGACTGTCAGTCCGAATAGGAATGGCCTGTTCGGACTGTCAGTCCGAACAGGGAGGTTTTTTTCGAACTGCCAATCCAAACAAGCCAGTCCTGAAGGAAGCGGTTGAAGAAAGAAGGACAAAATGAGAAATTTTTTTAGAGGGCAAACTTAATATATACGAGAGTTATTAACTGGGCTCACTGGGAAAAAAGGGGAGTTTCTAGATGGGCACAGCATATTTCCTAGTGAGCCCACTTAAAAGACCGTTTTTTTTTACCATTTTGCCATTATTTTTTTTGGTCAAAAATGTCCAGCCATGTTTCCTATCCGGGCTAACTAGCCCGGATCCATAATCTGGGTCCGGGGCTGCCAGTCCGGATCCAGTAATCTGGGTCCGGATCTGCTAGCCCGGATCCTCTTCTTCCCTCCGGCGGCGTCCACTGCACATTCGGCACGATCCCTGCCAACGCCACCACCATCTCCTCCTCCTTCACCACCGACATCACCGTCCTCACCATCCCATTCCCCTCACCCGACCAGACCGGCCTCCCCGTCGGCGCCGAGAACATCGCCACCATCCCCTCCTCCCTCTTCACCGCCTTCACCTCCGCCCTCCGCCTCTTCCGCCCCCTCCTTCGACTCCATTGTCTACGACGTCAAGTCCGACTGCATCATCTCCTACTCTCTCTTCCCCTGGACCGCCGACACCGCCACCGAAGCCAACATGGGTGGTGAGGAAGGAGGTGGAGGGAGAGGCGGTGGCGGAGATGAGAGAGTGGAGGAGACGAGGGTATTTGGAGAATATTGGTGGGCTCACTAGGAAAAATCCTCTCTCTTGAAAAGAGAGGATGTGCTCACTAGGTAAAGTGGGCTCACTAGGAAAAATCCTGTGCCCATCTAGAAATTCCCGAAAAAAGAGTTGTGCCCCTTTATAAGTTCCCAAGAAACTGTCAATATCAGTCGTAGGCGAGAGAGATCTGATCGGAGCTCCGAATCCGTTCCCAATGTCATCTCCTTCCTCCTCCTCTCGCATCTTCGAGTACTTCGTCGTCTGCGGCCTCGGCCCCGAGATCCGATCCCTCGACGGCACCAAGGGCTTCCATGGATCCCGAGTCCTCTACATGCCCACACTCCTCGATCAATTCCCCCCTTCGAATCACTCCCTCTACCCACCGCCCCCGCCCCAGCTCTCGACGGTAACACGACCCCTCTCTCTCTCGTTTCTCTCGATCCCATCGCAACTCCAATCACCCAAAAATTTCACTTCTTGACGAGAAAGTTCGCTTCTTTTTTGCGTTTCAGTGCGTTTTGCCGGCCGGGGTTGAGCTATACACTTCGGGATTCGAGCCTAACGATGCCTCCACCTATCCTCGCAGCTACCCCATTGTTTTGACGGGTGAGAGTTGAGCTGTTTAGGTGTATTTTTTATTTAGGGTTAGATTTTGATTACCTGTGGATGTTTTTGAGTGCAGAGGGTGATGGGTCCAAGATTTATGTTAGCTGCATTGCGTTTAGGGATCCGGTCTGCGAAGACATTGCTGAGGCCTATCGGATACCGCCGAACTCCTTCGCTGACAAGTGTATCTGTCTTGTTTCGCGGTCGCCAAGCTTTCGGGTTCTGAGGGAGGCGCTTGAGGAGCTGTTTGTTCTCTGCTTTTCCCCTGTTGGTAGCAGGTTTGGTTTAGGTTATCTGTTGTGGTACATTCGCTTGGCAATTTATTCCCTTTGCTATGCTCTACAGGTAATAAATTTCAAATGTAAAATAGTATTCACACATTTATGGGTGGCAGAAGAAAATGAGTTAAATAACACCCAGTAACCCCACCAGCATACATATGGGACTGATAACCCATTTAAATATGAAAGGGAGCAATTGAGACTGATAGTCCACTTAGATTTGAGGGATTCTTGCATCAGCACTGCTGGAGTTGTCACTAGGTAGACTGGGAGAAGGGGCATGGCAAGCAACTTTAGCATATGTGGACAAACCCCTACACTGGACATAACCCCTACAGTTCACTTATATTTTATTGTGCAATATATGCCAACACTGGAGTTGCTAGTTGTTACCTATGAAGTAGGAGACACTGATAAGGTATGAGACATCGACACAACATGACACACATACATGACAGAGACACGTCATATCCTAAAAAAGTAAGATAAAGGGAGACAATTATGTATAAATTTATGCTTATGTATATATACAATAAAGATAAAAAATCTATACTCAATATGACATGTCTTACAGGAAGTAGAAAGAAAGAAAATAAAAATTTTAAATGATTTAAACCATATATATCTTGCATATAACAAAATTATATAGTATCTCACGTGTTTGCAAAGCATTTATGTTCTATTAGCTTAATGACCCCTTTATATCATAATATTTGTTTCCATGTTTTTGAAGTAATCCATGGCTCCATGGCACCAAACGTACAAATTCTAGGACTTGTTTAGAGCCATCACAACTCTAATGCGTAAGTTTTTTGTGTTCTTAAAATCTTACACAATTCTCGAGTATTCGATATGTGTCATGCAAGTGTCTTACAAGTACCAATATTTAATACTTAATACTTGTTCGACACAGACATAATAATAACTTTAAAGTATTCTTTCAGTCTTTCTTCTTAGATTGTCACCAAGGGATTCCCATTGACTGGTTTAGCATGTTTTATCAAGCCTCTATGTTGATCTGCATCACTCCATCAATATTGTTGTTGTCACTGGTTGCAGAAAGAATTAGATGAACATATTGGGAAAATTGAAGTTTTATGGCCTGGATAGACTGATTTTAGCATGTGTGGTGAAGTCCTTTTGGTGTTTTCACTATTATGCAATATGGAAGTTTTGAGATTTTGTTAGCCTGAATGAAATCCTTGGTTTATTGGATCCATGTAATTAAGTATGTAGTTGGAATCATGGACGAACAGATTGATTTTAATGTGTTTTTGTTATGAACTTTGGGCCTGAGGTGATTAGAGAGTGTGGCTCTCATATGGTAAAGATGAGCCAATAAATTGTATTGGCCAGAAGGCCCAGAACAAGAAGCTAAGCTGCTAAAGAAACATAGCTACACACAAATTTCGTCCTAGATATTGAACTGATTGCCTTATATTTTTGGAGAATTTCTAAATGAGCACACCACTGGTCTTTGTGAGTCCCCTCTCTCTTGAAAAGAGAGAATTTTTCTTAGTAAGTCCATTCTATTTTTCCATCTCTATCCCTGTCTCTTTTTCCCCCCATTTCCTCCATCTCCTTTCTCCCCCACCGAGAAAAATCCACTACCACTATGGCTGCTTTCTTCTCTCTCTAACTTTCTCTCGCGTGATCTCTCTTTTTCTGTGGCTGCTTCCCCCTCTCTCCCCCTCTCTATTTTTGACTGGCAGCAGTGATTGAATTTTGTTCGAAGGCTAATATCCGAACGAATGTTATACCGTCTAGATAGTAATACCCGAAAGGTAATTAAACCATCTAGGTATTAGTAACTGAATGACTGGGAATAAAATAAGGGTAACTTAGTCCAAGAAAAAGAATGACAAAGTTGGAATTACTTGGAAGTTTTTAGGTGGGTTTACTAAGACCAGTGGTGTGTTCATTTAGAAATTTCCATATTTTTTGTTCTAGAATTTCTTCGTAGTTTTTGCTTGCTAGTACCATGTTATTAAAGCGCAGTGCTTAATTTTCTCAAACAGAAGGCATCCTGTTTAGATAGCGTGTGGTGGTTCTACTTGCCATATATTGGGTAATTTGTATAGCCTTGCCCAGGTCCTGCAAACATTGTTAAGCTTTTTCACAAATGAAAAGTTGAAAAACCAACATTATCAGAACCTCACAAAATTATATTTCATTAATATTTATATGTGATTTTCTTATTTTTAATATTTTAATTTTAGGAAAATTTGGTTGCTAAGAAAAAGAACAATCGAGAATTCGTGCAAAAGTGTTCCTAAAATTTTGAAGGATTATGCACATACACGATAAACCTTTTACCTAGTAGCATGGTACTTCTAAAAATAAGCTGTACTTGTACTAGGTTTGTGTCTGACACTGACACTCGAAAATGTGTTAATTCTTAACTATGCCCTCAAATTTTATAATGTAGTTTTAAATTGAGACACTTCTAGAACATTTTTTGGACACCACATGTGCACACTTCTCACTACTTTACAAGTTAAAATTGTATGTTTAATTTATTTATATATCAAATGTATTTAATATAGCAAGACAACCTTGATGCTAGTAAATGTAAAAGCAATGGTGATCTCATCTAGGATACCTTTATGATTATAAAGTTGGATTTTTTCGTGTGTATATATTATTGTATCCCCTCACTATATTTTACTAATATGATGTGTCCTGCACACATATTTGTATCCGTACTTGCATATGTACTTTTACCCATGTAAATCTAAATTAATGTGCAAATGTGAGATTGTAGGGTGTACATGCACAAAGTAGGTGGAGCACATATATAAAAACATTTTTTGTGGTGTTGAACAACCTATGCAACAGTATATGTGCTAGGTACACTACACTCTTTCTAGGTTGGATGGACATGAGTGGTGCATAGCCTCATTTATGCATCATCTCGTACATTGGGGTGGCAATGGAAACCAATCACCTAATCGAGTTAAGAGGGTTGTATTATAATATTTTACCCTTTAACTTGTTGGTAGGGTATGAATTTTAAAAGTAAATCCAATTTCAATTGGATCTAGTTATAGATCCTTAGAGATCCCAAAACCTAGTAAGTATTTATATAGATTAGTTCGTAACTTCGTATAATTCTATAAAATGTCTATTTTCTTCTGAATTATGATTTACACAACTTTATTTTGGCATATTTAACACGATTAATATTGTTAAAAGAAAATAAAAGAATAATACTTGTGGTAAGAATATTTGTAATTTCTTGTTGATTCTTAATAGAAATTGACACATTTAGAACAAAAAAATGGATGTTGGATAATCCAGAACCCCAATCATAATTTGATAAATTATCAAGTTTGGAATCTCAAGTGTAGGGGTGTCTAAATGGGTAGCTGGGCTCAGGCTGGTCCAGTTATTTGGACATCGTGATTTTTTTAAATTTTAAAAAAATAAAAAATATAGACAGAAAAATTGAAAAAAAATTGTAAAATAGATAAAATCATAACAACACACATGATATTTTTAAAAAACTTGAAATAAAGCATTATTGATTATTAAATTGATATCATTACAAATTACACGAATATGTTATTCGATTCAAACAATTTTAGGAAAATATTATATCACAATAGTGTGAGTACATCCCAACTAGGTTGCTACTTATTCATATATTTTCGATCATATCCAAATATTTCTAAAGAAAAATATAATTTATGTTCTACTTTGTTGTTTCTATTTCTAAGTCTTCTAGTGCTAGCTTTGCCACATTAATAACTTCCATGCCTTATACACATTAACGCTTGCACTGTTAGTGCATCCGGACTTGTTCTCTGGTCGTCGATTAACTGTGCTCCTATGCTGAACACACTCTCAAAAGTGTAAAAACTTGCACAATTGGTAAGTTCAAGTCATGATGGAAATGCTTAAATAGAATGTTGAAATTTGCTTCTCCCATTGTAAAATATCAAAAATCAGGTCTATTAATCGAATATTTAGTTAATCGAGCATTTAAATATCAATTAAGTTCAGAAACTTTCCCCATCGATGATGATCCCAACCTACCACTTCTACAAATAATAGAAATAATCATAGAGTTCCTTGATAGAAAACTCTTACGGTCTTACCTTTGGATAGGCTAGATCTTTGTTGGGTTTAGAATTGGGTTCGAGTCCCAAACACAGAATTATACTTCTTAAATAAATGCTTAAAATAATGCTTAACTTTAAACTAGTGTTATAGTTAGTTGACATTATTCATTATATAAAAAGTTCAAATAAATTATTAAGACCCATCTCTTACATGCTAGGGTTAGTAAGTATACAAAAGCTAAAAATAATAGAAATAGGCAAATAATATTTAGTAAATTTTGCATATATTTTTTGCTACCATATGTCCAAAAGGATGATCGTCTCGCTATACATGATTAAATTAAATGAACTTGCATGGCAGCTTGAATATTAGCAGGATAATAACAACTAGATAAAAATACAATGGTATCATAAAAAACTTGAAGCATGTATTGTACAGCTACAACAATCTCCCATTCTTAGTTTTCAATTTTCTCTAATTGAATACTGGGATTTAATGCATTAAATACAACAATATATGTATCAATAGTTGTACTATAAGAAGTTGCAATGTGTAACACAAATATGTAAAATTCCATATATGTTCAACATCTCGTGGCGTTTTTTTTGGCTTTACATTGAATCTTTTGCAAGTTTGTTTATGACGCTTAAGTCCACTTTCCGAGGTTTCAATAAAAAGCCAAACATATTTAATTTTGGAAATAGTATCTTTAATGTAATCAAAAGCATATTGTACAATTAAATTTATATCATGACATATATATGTAACATGAAAAAGTCCACCAACACCATGATTCAACAATGTGAAAGCGGCACCTGAAAACTCTATAGCTATATTGTTATTGCTAGCATTATTAAGAGTAAGGGTAAATATTTTTCCGGTGATTTCATAATCTAATAATCATTTATAAATCTATTCAACAAGATTTTCATCCCTGTATAAATCATAAAAAGAATTTTTCTTGTATTTTCTAATTTTCATAAATTCAGCGGGTAGTAAGATATAATGAGCTAATCTATGTCTAGAAGTTCAGATCAGATGTAAGAGTAATTTTACACTTAAAATTTCAAAAATATGAAACCAAATCTTGTTTTTCAGTTTCATAATAGTGTAAAATATCACATTGACAAGTTTGACAAGAAAAAACAGGATTAAAACATTCTCTGATCATATCTAATAAACTTCTTATTCTCAACCATTGTAAAATGATCATTTCTTAAAACAAATACTTTACTATTGCTTTTCTTCCTCTTGCGGAGTCAAAAGAAAAGTTAGGGAGATGATCCATAGTGGAAGATTGAGAGAGAATAAGATTGACAAATATTATGTTGCCTCCCTTTACTTTTTTGTGACTCTGTGAGCTTTCTTATGCCGAATTAATTGGATTGTTCTTTGCGAGTGATGTGCATTTAGGAGCTTGTCACAAATGAGACACTCTGTCTTTATTGCAGTAATGCTGACTAGTGCCTACATCATCTTTGAGTTTGACCTGTTTGAAGAAGCTCCACACCTCATAATAGGGCTTCCTAGATAAAGGCAGTGATATATCCATGTATATTTTTTCAACTAAGGAGTTCATAAATAATGTAAATTACGTATTACTTGGATATTTTTTCTTTTGAATATTTGCCAAAAATTCTTCTTTGATTCTAATTTTTTATCATCACAAGCTCGAACTATTTTTTCTTGTTTTTTTGTGATTCCTTCCGTTTGAGTCCTAATTTTGATTTTTGACTTTATTTTCTAGTAGTATTCATATCAAACTACGTCGGATCCTCCCTGAAATATAACCAAGAATTAGATCTTCATTGTCTAAATGGACATCGGACCACTGTGAAGTAATTTAGTAATTAAACCGTCATGAATCAATTTTTGCTTTTTTATTTGCGAATTGATAATGAATTGCTTTATTTGTTTACTCTATCTGATCTAATGCTTCTTTAAAGCACAAGCTCTATAACAAGGTATGGAACCTAAGGTTCTATTCCCATATTTGAACTGTGAACTAGATACAATTTCAGGAGAAGTTAGATTGGCATGTGCAACTTCTTCTCCAATGCAACATAGTAGGAAGAGGAAGGCATTGTAAACCAAAAAATTAAAAAATAATTAGAATAAACTAGAATTTAGAGAGATTAGAAGAGATTTTGAGAGGTGAATGAGGAATTGAAGGCTATAATTACTTTTTCCCTTTGAGTATAGAGAGATCAAACATAGTTTTGTGAGTAAAAAAAAAAAAAAAAAAATTAAAAATGGGGCTTTCTATTATAGAGGCAACTCATAATGCCAAAAGACTAGAACACCCCAATACTAGCTGTTTTTTAATTGTTGGGAGGTTATTTTGATCAAAATACCCCAATACATGGCCAACTAGCCATTGGAGGTTGCTGGAGCGATCCGAACCGGGCAACTCGAATTTTTCTGACCATTGGGAAAACCTAGGTTGGGCTTCGCCGAAAGTGTCTGGGTATTTGACTAGACTCGAGTATGCTCGGTTGATTGAACAGTTAGCTCTGCTCCGGTCAGGCACTGGGCTGGGTTCCAGCCTAGGCGGGCACCGCATCGGGTCCCAGTCTGAGCAGGCACTAGGTCCCTGGATTTTTGTGTTTTTGGATTCCAAAGCTTGTTGCCACCCCAATACACCAATGCACACATATATCCATATTGTTCTAGAACAAAGTTTTGAAAGAAAAATTGTTGACGGAGAAAGTGATTTATAATTGTTTTTGACCCCAATAGAATATATAATAATTGCCACCGTCGGCATTTTTTTATATGAATAAAGTTCGTTGCAATTTTTTACTGCCCAAACAACGTGGTAGACATGGCTGATATGTCTAACATGGATAAACGTGGCGACTATAGTCAGTATCATATATATCAGAGGTTAGATGGCGACATATTTGTTGCAGTTTCTGGTGTAGGCTATCAAAGTGATTGATCTGACATAATTTTTTTTGGTTCATGTAGCCTACCCCAAATACTTGGGATGAAAGGCTTAATTGTTGTTTGCTGGTGTAGGCTTCAGAAAATGTAATTCTATAATCAATTTTTTCCTGTTTTTACACAACATTAATGGCTGTTGTTGTCCAATGTTTTTTATTAAGCATTCACTTCTTTTATGAACCTGGAATTGCTAATAAGAACTTTCCAAATTATATTTTTTGCCGTGTTGCTAACTGTAGATACTGATTTTCAGCAAGCCATTATGGGAAGTCATCTCCCATATGGTTTCCAATGTTCCTTTACCTACGCCAGGACAAGATCGAATCTTATTTGCTATTGAGAACTGCCTACTTTCTGTGGAGGCCCCACCAAAGGAAGGACTTCCTCATGCAGATGTACCATCTTGTCTTTTTTATAATCTTATTTTAAATCCTGTTCTACAGATCCTGCATCCAGTTATTTTTGTTTTCCTCATAAATAATCTATGCAAGCAATTTTCTTATTTCATCATGCACAGATTTCTTTTCAGCCACTAGTGCAGTGCCTGGATGTGGATAACTTGATTAGGCTTTTCACTGCTGTATTGCTTGAAAGGAGGATTTTATTGCGATCAAATAAGTAAGTTTTCATTTATGGGTCATCTTTCTTTTTAACTTCTGTTGTATAAATATAAGACAATCTCTTTTGAAAGAGTTGACTTGCATGCTCATTCACAATATTCATGAAGATAAATTTTCTCAATTATCACATTGTTGGCATTGGATGCCTCCTATAAAATTCTGACCCTTGAAAAATTTTGCTATTTTTACCTGAGGATTGTGATTGAACCTTCTAGAGTAAGCTTTGAGTTGATCTTCTGTGTTAGAAGAATTCAAAGATCTATTGGAAGATCCAAGCATGATGACTATACTAACACAAACTCTCATCTGTATGAATGTCAATCTGGTCGTTATATTTAACGTAAATTCTATATTACATGAATGTTGTCATCCATTCCATTCTTTCATCACAGATAGCACCATTTTGTCAATTTCAGTTGTATTTCATTTATATTCAGTTTCCAATTGACATTTACTAATAAAGCTGCAAGTAATTTCCTGTTAAGATTTCAACCCTAGTTTTTATGCAATGCTGATTATTCTCCCCAATTTTGCAGGTATACGTTATTAACTCTTGTTTCTGAGGCCATTTGCCATTTAATATATCCTTTTAGGTGGCAAGTAAGATCCCCTTGTTATCTTTCTAGAACCTTTAGATATTATATTTTCATTTACTTTTGCATGGTTGCTGTATAGTCAATTTTTATATCCAGGAGAACTTTTTTTTTTTGGAAATCATTTTTGTTTGTTTATTTTGCTTATGCACGGCAACCTTCCTATATCTTTCTTTCCCCCCCTATGATTTGCCATCAGTCGCTTCTTTCCTGAAGTAGTTGAAAGCTCGGTTGCATGAAATCATATAGCAGATCTTTTTGAAAATATTTAGTTAGTTTGCATACTTTGCAAGAAAATAAATTATAGAAGAATTCAGTTGCAAGTGTATAACTTGTGAAGTGTAACATCTTTAAGGTCGAAGGGAAGAATGTTATATACCTTGTAGTATTTATTTTGTTGCCTTCTAAAGTTAATTCTTTTTCCTTTATTTCTAGTTTCTTTTCCTCTGACATATCATTATTTTTCTCATGCAGCATGTCTACATTCCGCTTCTTTTTTTTAGCGGTGTAGACTATATTGATGCCCCTACACCATACATGATGGGACTTCATTCAGGTGTTGATACTTTGGGCCTGACAATGGATGGGGTAAGTTGGTCAATTTTCTATGGTGTTTATTTTGACATACATAAAAAAGAGCTTTTGCTAGTTTAAGTGAGGAGAGAGACCCATATAGAGGCAGCTGGAGGAAAGGACTTAATGTACCTTGCCCAGTGCTAAACTGTTATTGTTATTGAAGGATACGCTTAATACCTTAACATCCATTATTTCTTTTCAATCAATATGTTCAAGATGGTGATACGTTGTGATGTTTAAACTTTACAATCTTTTTTTAATAAAAATTCTCTAGATCTTCAAAGAAACTCCATGTTATCGATTCGGCGTGATTCTCTTTTGGCTTATGTAGCCTAGCCCAAATTCTTGGGATAAAAGGCTTAGTTGTTGTTGTTGTTCAAAGAAACTAGGATGTTTCTGATATTTCCAAGCTGGAGCAGCTTGTATTGGCGTAATACAATGAATTGTGTTGAGTGATGATAGACAACATCTCCATAGCCATTCAAGTCTTTTCCTGCATAATTACTGCAAGTACTTTGAATAGTATTATCTACTGATTGTCATGCAATACTCTATTATGCTGTCTTATAGTTTTTATGATATGTTCTTGATAATTTGCCTATTAAAATTGATTGCAGGATATTATTTCATATGTTTGCATGTCATTTTTTGTTGATATTTTTTGAATTGATATAAAATTTGGAATTCATAGAGATTTATAGGCTTCGCTGACTTCATTTTAAAGTTTGTAGGTTGTCGTAGTTGACCTTGAGTGCAATTCCATCACGACAACAGAAGATATACCCCCGATACCGGAGCCTGAATCAAGTTTCTTGCGCAGTGAGATATTAAAGTTGCTGTATCCAAATGTTTTTGGGATTGATTACATGAAGGCTAATGCTGGTGGTCTTTCCGAGCAATATGCTAAGGGTGGTTCCAGACCTTGGGGAGAGGATCATGACTTTCAACTTAGGTGACACTAAAATTGATTGTCAAAAATGTCTTCAAGATTTGTTTTTTATTGCAATGAATTTAGGCTAAAACAAAACAAACTATATTCCTTCTTTTTATATATTGTAGGAACATGCTTCCTCTTTGGCTCTTCTTGCACACATGAATAGATTCCCCTATTATATCTTACCATTTTTTCTTCTCTGGAAAATTTCTAATTTAGGTAGTGCAGGGTTACTCCGAGGTTTTGTGGACTTAGTGATTGTACTTTATGATTATGATGATGCAGTGGTTTTAAAATCAAATTATCGTCTACCAGATTCCAGTCATATTTTGCAAAACAGCTATTCTTCTCTATCCTTTTCTTCTTGTTATAGTGCTTTCTAAATCGTCCTGATAATTTTACAGGTTGACATTCTTGAGATTCTTTGCAATATTTCTTAGTGGCTACCGTAATTTCATGGTAACTAATGTGTGCACTATTTCTTGCATTTTGTTTGTAGTATCCGTGAGGTTTAATCTGTTCCATTCCAGGAAAATACTGCATCCAACATCTTCAATTCTCAAGCATTTCTGAAAAAACGTTCTCGTGCAACTGGCCAACCTATCGAGTCTATGGAGATGGTATGATTCTCTCCTCAGTTCATATTCAAGCCTTGATTTTTGAATGTTCATTTTCCTTCAGTTGCAGAAGTCATTTATCTTATTCAAATAACCTATCTTCATCAAGATTTAGTTGGCTTAAGTAATATTAGAGGCAAGCAATGGGAAGGCAATTATGATTTAGAGTGCCTTCACTTGTTACCTCCCCATGGCCTAGTCCACAACATGTGACGAGGCCAGCAGGAGAATGATAAATGATGAAGGTTATTGTTAGAACAGGTTCTTTAGCTTATGCATAAAAAGTAGATTTGTTCACTTGTCGTGTCTAAACTGCAGGATGTTCTATTACTAGTAGGTTGCATGAAAGGGTCATATCAGGTTGAATTGTACATGGGTAGGAAGTATGGATGCAGGCATGCCTAAGCTCCATGGTGCCATTTGCTTTGATGATCAGTATTCCTTTATCTTTCAATGAGCCATGGATTATTTGGTAGAAGAGAGACTGTTTAAGGTTTGAGCAATCTGTATGTAGGATAGGTACGGCTAAGGGAGGTGACCTCCTCGTAGTGGCCTTATCTTGTACTTCCATCTAACTAATTGAAAGTCTTCTCCAGGACTTGTCGCAACTTTTCCACCTCTTATTCTAAAACAAGATACTCTCCAATAATAAACTTTTCTAATCAGGATATACCTTGAATGTTGTTTTTTGGAATCTGGCTTAATTGTAGACTTGTGCATGAACATGCCTTAGCGGTAAAGTATGGGTGACAAGAGGGTGCCACCTGGCTCCTCCTAGATCCCCAGACCTTCCATTGTTCATTCGTATGTCTACCTTTTCAGGTATTTGATTGTGTTACGAGTCTTATGACAAGAAACTTTCTCTTGAATTTAAATTTGTTCACTCTTATTTTTTTCACCAGGTAACACAATTTTTAGAATCTCAAGGTTTCCTGGATTATGTGGAGAGATGTCTCAATTCAGAAGAAAGCAATCTTAATCTTCTTGACAAATTACAAGATGCATCTGGGAGGGGTCAAAACCCTTCTTCTATTTTTCCTTCTTTGGAAGTGCCTGAAATTAAAACTATAGCACAACCTGATGCTGGAATTGCAGGTTTACTAAATGTTTTTCTTCCACCTCTGTCATTTTGGGTGGTCAACTTTATATCTCTGCCTGCATCTGCACTTCAACTTGTATTTTCATATTTTGTTCTGTGCTGAAATTTTCAGCCTTAATTCTTTTTTTGGTATTTTGCAAATTAGGTTCCCACTACCGATATGAACAGTTTCCTTCAAATATTAGGACAGAAGAGCAGGAAGAGAAGCGCAGAACAATTCTTGCATCAGCAAGTGGAAGCCTTTCAGCAAAACACACTCCGAGGTATCGGGGAAAGTAACTTTGATCTGGAATTGCAGTTTGGATGAATTTTATAAAATAATAAATTGTACAATCCTACTCTTGTTTGTATGACTGTATTTTCATTTGCTTTGTTTCAGCCCACCCTCGGTTATTGGGCTTGACTCGAGAGTAGATAGCCTGAGTCCCAGAGAGAGGGCTGTAAGTGTACTCTGCCTGAGTGTCTTGCATGATAATTTTAATGTGTTAGAACTTGGCAGAAGTTTTAATTGCTTCAATGTGTACTGCTTGCAGGCAGAGAGGGAACGAATGGTTTTGGATATAAAAGTGAAGTTGCAGGTGAATTACGTAACTTTGCTATTTTAATATTGTATAGGATAAGCCAAAATCTTTTAGATTCTTTTCAAGGTATATAGGTCCAAGATACCATATAGGTCCAATATGTAAGGTTGATTTTCTGCTACAGCTGGTTACTACTGTAGGCTCTGACATTCAGAGTGTTGACATTTCTCGTGAATAAAAATGAAAGTCAAGACTATAGTTACCAATAAGTGAAACTGATACAGCCCATGGGTATGATATGTTGGAGAAATGTCTGGATGTTTATGTGAAACTCAAAGGAAACCTATAAATAAAACGATAAGAATACTTTTGAGAAATAGTTATAACAGTAAAGAGACTTCATCATATCCGATAAACAAAAACTTTTGAGAAACTTATATGAAACGTAGAGGAAATGATGGCACTAAAAGGACACTATTGAAACACATGCCAGTTACTTATGAATCATCGCAACTTTTCTATAAAAGTTCAAACATTAAGATCTAAGCCATTGTCCGTGACTGTTGAGACCCTTTAATATGATAATAGTCAACAACTTATCTTTGCTAGTTGCTGTTAAAAGCACAACCTCTTGCAACTCAAAAAAAGAAGTCAAATCCTCATTTAATGAGATATGTTTAATAAGTAGTCTTATGGTTATTACTTTGAAGTAGTATCATGATATTGTTATATATATACATGAGTGTATATTATATGATTACTACAATGTAAATCATTATATATATTTTTTTTCGTGAGGAATTAATGAATTTCTCAAATCTTGCATATTCTCTTTCTATATGATAGCAACAAATTTCCTTGTAAAGAGAATTTCCAAAATTAATCTGATAGTGATAATGGTATCGTTTCTCTATAGTATTTGGACATGTGATTTTTATCTAGTAACATGGTTTCCTAAAAGTTTTGTAAACTAAAAATTTATACAAAAGCTATTGCACGGAAGTTTGTGAAACTTAAACTTAACAAATATCATTTCCCTGAAGTGTCTTTAAAGTGTCCGATTAGATTCTAAAAAGTTTGGAACAATTTCCTTGTATTTATAAAAAATGGTATGGTGTCAATGTCATAAGGGAACACACACGCACACACACATACACATGCGCACGCATGCACGCACAGTTGCTGCTAGTTACTTCATGTTTTTATTATTAATTATTATCATATAATGATTATCTATTGGGGGAATAATCTAGGCTAAAGCATTGGTCTTCCCTTTCATTGAAAATCATTTAAAAGCCAGCAAATCCTAGTTTCAATATAATTTCAATCCCTCATAGTTGTGGGAGGCAAGAGGGAGGGAGGAAAGATGATGCATGAATGTCTTATGGTCTTCCATGGGTTGTTTGTGCAGCCTTTCGAGTGCATCTGTTGGTCTGCCTTTTGTTTTCCTCCTGATGGTAGACGTAGTGAGATTCTAAGTTATGTAAGTAGATGAAGAATTGTAGGCAATATATTTTTATCTTACAATTAAAGGTGAGATGTTGGTTCGGTGTGGGTGCTGCGTGCACGTGGCACTTAGTGGTTTGTTCCTGGAGCTATTGCACTGCAGCTTTCTCTGTCATCCCTTCTCCGCATATGCCCTTTCAGACTGTAGGTAAAGGATATGATGAGTTGGGATTTGATAATTTTTTTTCTTTTTTTTAGATGAGAGGTTATTTGGGTTCAGCTTTGTGTGGGTATTGGTCAATGGTTCACCAAATTCAGTTGATAAATTAGGTCAGTATGTAAGTTCTGTTTATCTAACAAAATCAAATCTGATTCAGTTTAAATTGGATGGGCAATTTGGCTTCACAGAGGTAAAGAGTGGATGAGCAGAACACATGCTGTGGTGTGCATGAGCAGAACAGCCTCATGTGAATAACTCTACATACTTACCGTAATTATTACATTTTTGTTGATGAATAAAGACATAATACTAGATTCATGTCTGAAATATTTAATCATGTGAAAAGATGACGGGAAGCATGCTATAAACACCGCAGAGGCTTAGAGTTACATGGTTTAAGATTCAATCTGTCTATTAAGATAAGTGATGCATATAAGTAGTATGATGAACAATTCAACTATATTAGTTTTTGGGTTACTTGTCTGTGGACATAAACTATGTATCCATGCATTTTCACATGAACCATATAGATGGTGCTTTGGTTTTATGGTACTTTCTATTATCTGTTTTATGAACTGACATATTTTGAAGTTGATATGGCTTTTTATTGTTGCAAGGGATTATGGCTGAGGCTTCTTAGGCTTGGGGCTACTGAGGATCCTCTTTCATCATTTGAATACGGAACAATTCTTGGTATTGAAAAGAAAATAATTGTACTTTAGCTTAGACTTTTAAGGATATTTATCTTGTAATTTTTTTTGGTTTCTTTTTATTTTTGTGCTTTTATAGTTCTTTTATCTTTGGTTTTTCTTAAAAATTAAAAATTTGTGCTTGCTGATTTCTCTTAACTTGCAGCTCTAATTGAGTCTGATGCAGAAGGGATTGGTGGCAGCGGGTTTGTTGAGTGTATTGGGGAGCACATCCATTCGGTACTTTGTCAAAGGCTCTGCATATTTCTTTTATTGATAATTTAAAAGATTTGTGGTGATTTTTCATTCTGTTCTAATTAAGTTTGATTCCTAGGGATGGCAATGCCGGTTAACTGACGAGCAGTTTATTGCCGTAAAAGAATTGGTGAGCAATTGCTTTAGTACTCTTGAAATAAGTGCTTATTCTGAATTAGGCATATGAATATCACTGTTCTACAGTATGTAATGCCACTTTGTGTAGCCCAGATACTAAACCGAACACATACCGACACATTTTCAACACCGACATTTATTGGACACTACTTGCCTCCTCGACATGCAGAACACTTAAAAAATGTACCTTTCATTTTATATTATATTTTTAAGTTAAAACTTCTCACACGACTTCTTGGACATATGCACATTTTTTTTCTTTCCCTTTTTTGTTACTTCATAATTTTGATTTATGTGTTTAATTTACTTAAGGTCTTGCTAACAAGTGTCCTAAAGAGGCATTTAGTTATTCACTTTTTAACCTCTACCACTTTCAAAGCAGTCTCACCTCATTTTTGAGTATACCTAAGGAGCCGGCGATCTTTAGCTGAAATCTCATCAAGCTTGCTACCACACTGCTTATGGGGGATTTTTGGGTGTTGAGAGTGATCTGTATCAAGTATTATAGATTCTTGATCTCTTCATTTTGGATTCAGAGTTCGGTTAGCTTTAGACCCTCAAATTCCAATAATTATTTGGGTTCTGAGGTCTAATTAGTTTGCAACTTATTGCCATATCGTTCTCCATATTTAATCAAACTAGTTCCCTTGTTACTTATTAAGGTCTAAAAATATGCTTGGACAAAATAATAAAATTGATGCTTTGATTTTTTTGATAATTTGTTAACTATTAAAGACTTGATTCAAATACACAGAAAACTGTTGTGATGAAATGGAAGAGGTTGATGACATTTAGATGTAGAGGACAAAAATAATATCTGTTTTGATGGAGATGGAGATTGAAAATAACTTTGAAATTTAAATGAGAAAATTTTAGTGGGGGTAATTAGCTACAAAGAACAAAAGGCAAGGGCAATGAAAATTAAATAAGGTAGCTATGGAAAGAGAGTATGTGCCCAAAAAAAGTAGAGCATATTAATGGTTTGCTAGGTAGTGCCCTCAGGGCACTCAATATATCAAAGCTTTTTAGTTATCATGACAACCTTTATGCTAGGAGATGAAAAAGATAATGATGACCTTCTCCAAATTATGCATTTTAAGATTATAGTATTACCTTTTTGTGTGTATACATGCACTGTATACATGCACTGTATCCTTATACCTCACACTTTGCAGGTTCGATGTATTCATACCTGTGTTTGTACCCGTACGCTTACCTGTGTCTATGTTTCGTAGATGACACTTTGTTTTTCTAACTGATCATATGCTTGGTTGTTGGATTTTGGCAATTAGGTGGACGAAAAAGCTGTTTTGGTCCATGTTGAGGCGTTCAATCTCTTATTCATATTTGATATTTGATAAGGAAAATCTTTCCACTCTAAGTTTTGTATTGACTAAGGGTATGCTTAGTTATAAACACCTATCCATTGAACTAGAGGTTGGATATAAAAGAATTAAGGATTTTTTTTTTTTTTTAATGAAGGTTTTGAATCTCTGGGGATAAAAAGCTTAGTTGTTTTTGCTGTTGTTTTGAATCTCTTGGATTAATTTCGTAAGCATTTTCCTTTTTTATTGCTTACACTTGAAGATATTGTCCCCCTTTTATATCCTCTTACTTCTTTGTTATCTTTTGGAGAAGAACTCTTTCCATTGGTAGAATTATAGTTCTTTTATAGAAATAAGTCTTACAGTTACTAATATTGACCATTTGGTTGGAGTTGTAACTACATCGGGATTTGCAATAATTTTATTAGGAAATAACTATTTCAAAATTCAGACTCAATGTCCTACTGTTGTCAGAACTTGATTGGGATCCAAGTTTGGTCGGCATCTAGACTGCTTGATAACTTTGACTTGTTTAATCCCGATCTCTTTCATCCGGAGGGCATTTTATGTCATGGGACTTAATTCGAAGGTATCAAGATGGATTCTTTTCTGGTTTTGGTTTCTCAGAAATACTTTCTACACTTCTGGCTGTCCATGGAAGTCAACTGTCCCTGCAGAGGATCCTCACTTATCAATAAATTAACAAGCTCTGTTGCATTACGACTGCTAGTGTATGATAGCTTGTTATCTCCCTTGAACTCCAAAGAGCTCGTTAATTGCCAGACGGCAGCAATTAATTGGCATGGTTTCCTGTTTCTAGTCATTCATAGTGCTCCCGAGGCATATATATGATCATGTTCATTTTGTGCGAGAGGATCAGAGACCAATTGATGAATTAATATGTTTAACAAGATAATATGGACACACAGATGAAACATATTTACAACACCCAAAAAGGATAAAACGGTGCACATATACCCTTATTATAACTTTTTAAATCACAGTAGAAATTAACATTATTATGTATCCTTCGCTTACATGGTAATATAATACCAAATGCCCATGGAAAAATTACGAAAATATCTAGATCAGTGCCACCACCTCGTTAATGGCTTTTGCTTGCATTGCCTACTATTTATTCTCAATGCCACGCTAGTTTTTACAAACAATGGCAAGGGCGTTATTTCATTTATTTGTGGATGGACAAAATTTCTGGTCAGTTGTTGATTCAAAACTTTTTCTAGAGGTAACTGTATAACAGTTGAAAAGGAGCCTTCCTATATTTGGGTCAATACAGAGTTGCTAACTGTTGGTGATGTGGACCCTCAAGTAAAGCCTGAATTGTTTCGAAAGAATGTAGTTATGGATTTAATTTGCATGCTGGAAAAAGCATATCTGCAATTGTCCTAACAATGGCATAAGATATAATCAACCAAATAAAAGTAAGAAAAATAAAGAATGAATCAAGATTTTATGTTAATTCTTTCCCACAACTACATTAATGGCGGTTCACTCAGGAGATTACAATAAAAGGACGATAAAATGATTACAAGATTATGCCCATATCCCCCCTTCCCATGTGTGGTTTTCTTTCTCGTGTGTGTGCTTCAACCATGCAATAGAATGTTTCCACAACAGTTCAATCCTGAACCAGCTTGAATATTCTCACAGAAACATGTATGGATTTAAGAGTCTCCATTCTTCCACACCACCCAAAAAAAAAAATTATAAGACTGCTACTTGTGTGCTGCCCAGTGTTGAGTCTTCCAGTCACTGGAGAATGGGAGGATGAAAATCCTAGAATATCCAAACCTAGAACAGGCACCCATCATCCCATTCTACTTAATCAACCAAAATTCTGAATTACTTTAGTTTTTCTCATACCTTCTTATTATTTCTTTTTCCCTTGTAGCCTTTGTTACACATCATATAGGAGGTTTAACTTCTTCATAAAATTTTTTAGCCTTTGTTACACATCATATAGGAGGTTTAACTTCTTCATAAGATTTTTGAACTGCTGCGTTGTGGCTTCCACACAATATTCTTTAACTTAACTTTATGTTACATGGCACATGGTTCTAAATATCGATATCGTGATCGTATTGGATGGATTCTTTTATGGATTCTTTTTATATCGGATAGCGAATATTGAACAATATATCAGCGATACGAGCTTATATTGGATGTTCATATCAAACATTATATATACACGTCAAATATGTAAATTTAATATGATAGAGGTGCTTTAATTTTATCTATCTAACTAGTATGACATAATATGTATATAAAGATATTCAAGGACATGTTCATGTATATAAGTATAACAGATAAAAATAAACTATAGAATAGATGTAACTAAAGTTAAAAATATAGATTTTAAAATAATTGAGATTCAAGTGCAACAAGGATAGTAGTTGTAAAAATTGGTGGCGATGATAGTAATAACAATAGTAGTTGAGCAAGTAAACACGTAGAAAGAGAAGAAGTGGAAGAAGAAAATTTTTTTGGAGAAAATTTTAAGTTTTGAGTAGTACTTGAATAAGCTCCACAATTTAGAACTCTAGCATGTGTAACTGTTTACATGTCTAGGTCTCAAGTTTTTGAAGAAGCAATTTAAAAATCTGGTTGATTTAAGCAAAAGTGAAAGAATTTTGTTTTTACCTCATACATAGAAATAATATTGGATTTTATATCAAATATATTTCTATGTAAAAAACTCGATTGAAAAAAATAAACAATATTGCCCGATATATCGGGGTAATATATTGGACGAAATTGCAAATATCGGCTGATATACGCATAAAACGATATAACTACTTTTTTTAACATATCGTTTCGGTCAACTCCAAAAAACGATATATAGAGGGGATATATCGGCCATATCGGGAACATTTAAAACAACATGGCATGTAAGTATAGATTCAATTTATATTCTCCATCTGGTTTATATTTCTCGAGTGTACCTTTAAGTATATTAAAACTTTACTTGGGGAAGGGAATGGAAAGGGGTTGCATCCAATCAAATTGGGTCTTTGGTTAAATGTTCTCCAGATGCTTTGGCAATCAAAAGTAAGACAAGAATGCTGTTGCAAGCATTACAATTAGAAGTATTTTCCACTGAGCACTCTTACCAAGAAGTTGTATTCATGTCTATTTAATTTATTTGATTAATAAGGACGCGTGCCTGATATAAACTAATTTTCCGTACAGAAAGATCTGATCTCTACCATCAATATAACATCATCTTGTGCCCTAATAGCATAAACCTTAATAGATGTTGTCTGAAAACATGGTTTGCAGCATGAACCTCCCCATTTCAAGTATCATATGCCTTTTCTCTGATACACTATATCAGATACACAAATATTACGACTGAGTCAGGGCGGCCCCTCGACAAGTACACCTATGTTTTTTATTGGTTGATTTCTGATATAATATATAGTGCACATACACTTGCCTCTTTTATAGCTTGATTTCTGATTTCTTTTAGCTTAATTTCTGTGGAAGAGCTTTTTATAATTCTTTTGTTTGAATAATTATATGTCCAGCTTAAAACAGCAATTAATCGCGCTACCTCTCGCAATGATATGCAAACCGTCAGAGATGCGCTTGAGGTATCTGCTGAGATGTACCGAAAAGACTCAAATAATGTTCCAGATTATATTCAATGCCATCTTCTTCCACTATCTATATGGGATGAATTACGGTATGAGATTCTAGTTCAGTCTTTGTGGTGGTTTTGGTAGCAGTAGTTAAATCATTTTAGATCATAATTAATTAACAACATTATCTTGTTGTACCTCTTAATTTACTAAACCTATGCTAAACCTATCTGTAAATGAGATGTGGGGATGTTTGGTGGATCATGTTGTGCACAGTATTAATTTAGTGTTTTCTCATGTTCCTTCTTTGTATTTCTGTTAATCATTGCAACATTTTGATGTTATAAGTTTGAGTTTGTTTTAATTTTTTAAATTTTAATTGAAATACCTATAGGTACAAGTATAAATGTCGAGGCGAATAATAGCCAGCTTGTTTCATTAAATAAAGTAGCAATGCTAGCAATAAAGCAAGTTACAGACAAATGGCTGATATCATCAGAGCAAAGAAGACAATAAGTAACCCAATGTGGTCTTTATCCTTTAACAGAACTGAATGGCGGAACTCAATTGCAAAGATCTTTTTTCCTCCTCTTTTAAAGCCAATTTCTTGGTTGACAGTATTATATCATTCTAATTACATCGATCCATGTTCATTTAGCCCTGCCGTTACTACTAGCTGCTCCAATAATTCAAATAAGTATTATCCTGTCTTTCTGGCACATTTATTGAGCTATGTTGGAGATTCCTAAACCCATTTAATTTGTTCTTTCGCATTTTGTCCTTAATGGGGGCTGCCTCAAACTTTGAAGCAAATGATAACTTCTCATCTCTTTCCTGGTTCATGGTGAGATGTGTGAGCATCAGATTTCACATGACTTCTTAATATCACTTTACTAACTTTTAAATTTTAAACAAGGGTTAATTTGAGATAAGGAGAGTGGAGGAAAGAGAGGAATCACCAAAATATCAGTTATAGCGGATATATTTGATTGGAAAACTTTGTAGTAGCTATCATCATTGGAGAAATAGCAGGGATAATTTGCAAATATCAGATGTCAGTATTGAATGTAAATATACATGCATGCATCATATAAAATAAATATGAATAAGATAGATTCATGCTTATATCATAGAAAACTACATAAATCATCATATACATGCAAGTTTAAAATATATTTAGCTCGGCAACTTGCTTTAAGCTGATGAATTCGTAATCACCAACAAATTGTAGAATCTTCATAAATCCTAACCTAGTATCATGCAAAAGTGAAAACATGATTCTTGTTTCTCTTCAGCATACACTGTAATTTATTGTTATTATGCATTTGAATTGCAACATTATTATTTTTTCTTCATTTATCTTTTGAGTTCATGAAAATGTTTTGATGATATCTGAAGACTCTGAATTGGCTATCACTTATAAATTTAAATTTGAGAAGTTGAGATGTTTATTTGAGATATGAGGATAAAAAACTAAAACTAAATTGGGGAAGGGTGAAGTTAAACCTAAACCTTGAAAAAAGCCTAAATCTTAAACTGAGATGCTTTGATCTGAAAGAGGCATTTGTGAAAAAGAAATTAAAAACATCAATTGAAAAATCCAAAAAGAGAGATAAGGAGACTAGGAACATATGGAGAGAAAAGAACTTGTTAATTAGTTGCTGACTGCTGGAGACTCAACCTCACAACTCCACTTTGAGTTTCAATCGAAGATTGATTTCGATCTTCTTCAACTGTCAATCGACTTTGCTGGACAGCCATGGCTTCTTTGATCATCGATGGGTCTGTTCCCCAATAAGCGAGAGGGGGCAATTGAAGGTTCGATTAACAAGTGAGAGAGAGGAATTTGGGGCTCGATCGACTATTTCGCAATTGATATTTATGTATAACGGGTTGGGTTCAATTGATAAATGAGTAATTGAGATTGGACTTAATAATTTTTCAACTAATAAGTCATCCCGATATGAATTGCTTTCGGCCGATTTTTTCATTCCAACATTGGGCCCGTGACATTACCTCAAATCTGATATTGCGCCGCTATTTACCCAAACAAGATAAATGACAGGTCGTTGCGGCTAGTGCTCCAAAATGCAATATCAATTGCAATATCGATATTGCGGCTTCTATTTAGAATACTGATCACCAATCACCATGCCTCTTATGGAAGACAGATAACTTCCTTCATTGTTAGTGCATTGAAACTGATATGCAAGCCAGCCATCATGAATAGGCTAAGCACGGATTTAATTATTTATACACACATTCAACCGAACTTGATAAGTTCTCAGGGTGACTATTAGTGTAGGAATTTCCTTGTTCCATTCTTTATATTTACTTTTGAATTTGATTTCTTGTTTCATGTTCTTTCATTCTCCCTAATTTAATTTCACCAATTTTCAGATTACTTGCTCATATTCTCAAATTTATTAGCTTCTTTTGGCTTGAAACTCTGCTTCTCTTGAACTTGCATATCTTAAATATTCCATTTTTACCTAGCCCATCTCTTAATCTTAGCTTTTCTTCATATGATGTTTGGCATTTTCTTCCTTGAGCACAGAATTGATTTTTACGTAGTAAGGTAAACAAGCGAAGTGTGTACTTGAGGTTCTGTTATATTTCTGAAGATCTTCAGTCTGGTCATATAATTAACATAATGCCTCTGATATTCATAATTCTGTAGTGAGTATTGGATTTAACCTAATAACTGCTCATGAGGGTGTTGTAATGAAATATTGGATGGATCTCTGCTATTTATTTCTAAAACTGACTAATAGATTTTACTTTTGCTGTCTTGCAGTTTTTGGGATGGCTACTTTGAATGTCTAATGGAGCGATCTTCAAACAAGTAGGCACTGATTCTTCCTAGTCCAAATTTAGTGAATATTTTCCTTTATTACATTGCATATATTCAGTATTTGCTTGGGAAAACTTTCAACTTGGAGTTTAGTGGTTAACTTATAGGAACTGATCTAGATAATTTTGCATTTGAATCAGAAAATTCTTTATTGCATGGTATCCTTGTCTGAGTTTGAGTGCAAAAAATTTCTTCTAATTTTTAGTACGCTAAAGGTGTAATAATAAATCAATCATGAAAAATCATGGAGTCGTGTGCAAAACTAGAACTTCATTTGCAAATTATTACTAGGCTACTAGCTATAAATTCCTTAATCTACATGATATGTGACCCTGGCATCCATGAATAATCACGTTTCATTGAAGTCCTAAAACTTCCCAATTATTTCTTTGCTAGACTGTCATGAACATGGCAGTAATCTTTGAGTGTCTTCCTGTGACTTCAGACCAGCAATATGAATTCAGGCATTTCTGATTTTTGGAAAAAAAAAAAATTGTGTTGACGTTACCTAAATCTTTTGGGAATCCATTCAAATTTGGCTATGGGACTGAGATGAGGCTCCTTGTTGAGGTTTGAGTTGAGAACTACAATCTTTCATGTCGGTCTCTCTGCTTCTTGGGTATACACTCTCTCTGTAAGCCACTAATAGGAACCCATCTCTTGTTATATTGTTAGATGATCCAGAATAAAGTCACTTGTATATTTTGTATGATGGATATTTTTCCCCTCTTTTTTGGCTTATGCATTGGCCAGCGAAAGAGAATCAAAGCTTAAGAACATTTGGTCTTCATACAGGAACTGTTATGTGAATAATTAAAATTTAAGTGTGATACAGTTCTTTGTATTTGGACTTTTTTAATTATGTAAATCATACTTTATAGTATTGCTTTCTTTGATATATCCTTCATGACTTTAGTAAACATACATAATATTTTATCATTTAAACGACTAATATGTGAGTAGGGCAGCCCATCCAGGCTGCCTGGCATGGGCCCAAGCCGGGTTTTACCCCCTGCCAGTAATTGGACCCGGGTACCTCAAGCGATACCCAGGCCGGCCTGGGCCTGGTGCAGGTTGCCCAGAAAAAGTTCAAGCCCAGTTTTTTGAAAATATTAAAAAAATAAAAAAAACCAAGTCTTAAAAAATAAAAAATACTGTAAATTAAGAAATATTATCTAAGACACAGAATTTTTTCTAAAAAATAATATTATTTGCCATTAAATTAAATTTTAAAATATTATAAGTATGAGGAAGTTAATGCATCACAATAGTACGAGTACATTCCAAATAGGTTGGCTCTTACTCAACTATTTACGATTATGGGCAATGACTTATAAAAGTTGAATTAAGAAAAAAAATATAATTTATTTTAATTATTATATGTCAAAGTCGTGCATCTCTTCTTTGGCAGTTTTTATTCCTTGTTGCTTTTTTTCGGACTGCACTCAATCCTGAAAGTATATGACTGAGTAAACTGTGGTCGGATCTATGGATGGCATGTGGTCATCGATCAAGTGGCCCTCGATTCTGAATGCACTCTTTATAACTACAGTGGATACTTGAACTATTAGTAAATTTTTAGCTATGATGGAGACAGCAGGATATGATATGCCGACGATCTGTATGTCATCCACCATGACAAAATACAAAATCATCCTCATCATCTACACAATAAATTAAAGAAGTGGAATAATATTGGTCAAGTTCAGAAACTTTCCTTGAAGATGACGATCCGCCTTTTCCATTAACTTATTAACTAAGGAATTACTAAAAGAATCTCTTTGTTTATTAGTGCTAGCTATTATTGTAGATGAAGTTTGTGATCTAGTATCATACGTAACATTATATTCATCGAATAATTGACTAAAATAATATTTAACATTTAATTTTTTTTACCCAATGACAGCATTTTCGGTATCATACAAAGCCTTAAAATATTTTTGAAGGCCTTCGTCTTTCATGCATGAATCAATTAAAATACTTTAATCATAAATAATAGGAGCAGAAAAGTAATACTTGTGAAATTTGCTTTCCAATTTTGAAATCATAATTCCAAAAGTAAGATCCCCACAAAATTTGTTGAAAACTCTTGAATATCTAATATTTATAAGCCAGCTTGTGTTGGATAATAGTAACTGGATAATCTAACACTAGCAACATAAAAAACATGTAGCATATCTTTCAAACAAAAGAGGACATGCCACTCTTTTTGAGAAATAAAATCAAAATCAATAGCTGGGATTAAAAGAATATATATAATTATATTGAATAATAATTTCATTTATAATTGCTCTATATTCAAATTTTTTCTATCATTTCTCTAGTATCATTAAAAGCACCTTGCATAATTAATTAGGAATATGGTAAGTGCATTTCATATGAATGATATCATTTGCTCCATGACAAAAATTGTCAAAGAATTTTTTATGTGCTCAATAGCAACAATGTTATTGGATGCGTTGTCAAGGAGAAAATGTTTGTATAAGTTCAAAACTAGGAGTTTGTGACGAAATTAAATCAGCAATATTTCTTATCGCGTGTGCATCATCAAAAGGAATAAAAAATCACTCCTTTTTGCATTTTCCAACTATCATCAATCCAATGTGAAGTGATAGTTAAATATAGCATTCTTACTCTAGATGTCCATATATCATATGTTAGAGAAATTTGAGAATTAAGATTTGCAAAATAAGAAATTATTATTATTTTTTCAAATGTATAGTATTTAATAATATCTGGTTGGCAAGTTTAGTGTGAAATTTTTTGAAAGCGGGATAGAAACATTCCCTAAGTATGTCTTCTAAATCACTTTCTTCTGTGAATTTAAAAGTTATGTTTTTTAAAATAGCATATCCGAGAAGACTTTTCTAGTTTTCACAGCTTTGTAGGAAAACGTACCGAGACTTCTTGCTGAATATGGTTGTGAAAGTATAGCTTGGCAAATGTCAGGTTTGAGTTCTGTCCCTTGCCGTGACCTTTCATACGGTGTTTGAAGAGTCGTTCTACTTGCACCATGGCCAGCCAAACATTTTTTTTGCAAATTGGACACTTTGTCTTGATTGCCGTCACTTTGCATTGTCATTTTATGAGTATCAGCTTCTCAAAAAAAAAAAAAAAAACTCCACTCACTGGATCGTGGCCGTTTGAAAGATGGAGCTTGCATAGGTTCTTGAGTAGGCTAAGGGAGAATTGGAGGATACTTCCGGTGAGATGAGTGGTGTCTCCTCCTTAATCTCATGGACATGGTAGGATAAAAATACTATGGAGTAATTATTTAAATTTTGGAGAGTATAACTGAAGGGTGTAGAGAAATTTAGAGAGTAGAGGATAGATTAGAGAGTAGAAGAAAGATCAGATAGTAGGGATTTGTAGGAAAAATGGAGAGAATGTGTGGTATTATAGAGTTTGGAGGGAAAGAGGAGTTGAAGTGTAAAACAAATTACATAAGCCCCCTTACGGCTATTTTTTTAGCCCCTAAAAGTCAAACTCTTTTTTTTTTTTTACAAACAGCCCCTCAAAGGCTCTTTTTAGAGCCGTTGGGGTGTTAAACACAATAATATTGCATTTAGCCCCTCCAATGCCTCTTAGAGCCATTGGAACTTTAAACCCCTGGTTGGGCTCTGTCGGGTTACTCTCGGGTTTTCACTGCCTCCGTTCCTCCTCGTGCTGGGCCGGTTCGGGTTTTGCCGAGTAGACCCTGGCCTATTCTCGGGCAAGGTCCCGGTTAATGGGAGTTGATTGGGTTCCTGGCTGGTGTTTGGCCCGGGTTTGGAACAAAATAGACAGGTCTATATGCAAGTGGTTACCATTAACTTAGAGGGGCCATAGTTCTTAGAAAGAGTGATATGTATCTAGTTTTATAATTTTCTTTAAATTTTAATATTTGAAAGTCATTCATGTCTCCTGTATTTTGACTAAATTTTGTTGATAAATTTTTGGGTTTCCTCCTAGAGATAAAGCGCCCAATTTTCATATGTTGTTCATGACTGTAGTTTCTCAATATTTTTTTTAATAAGTTCTGAATAAGTTAAAGCCATGTCTCTTCTTGAATCTCTTTTCATTGAGGCCAAGTCTCTTATACAACGTATCATGTGTGTGCTGACTGATGATTATTGATGTAACAGAGTAGCCAACTATGTAACCCTTGTGACTGCGCAGCTCATTGTAATGGCAAGCCACATGGTACCTCTTGCAATTCATATTGCTTATCATTCTGAAACTTAATGCATTCCCTTAGTTTTTTCCCCTCAATATTGCATTACTGATTATTGTTATTATTTTCTTAAATTTCTTGTGGAGGCTGGATTAGGATTGCCAGATACTGATGCCTGGCACATGATTGAGACAATTGCAGAGAAGAACAACCTTGGATACAAGCAGCTTGTATGTTCTCTTGTTCATGTCAACTTCTGACATTATTTACCTCAACTTAATCCTTTGCACCAACTAAATAATCTTCCTTGAATTGCTTCAGATTAAACTTAGGGCATTGCTGTCACATATCCAACTGCTCCGAGTTGGTTACTGGGGTGTTTCGGCTGGAAAATCTCAATTCTCATCATATGGTTTGTCTTCCCCGCATTCACAAGATGCATCAGATGAAAGTCAACAGCCTGCTGAGGCTTCTGGTGTTGGCCGCAGTTGGGTGCAGAGCATGTTTAGCAGAGACAGAAGTATGAGAGCTAATTCTTTTAGTAGAGTTAGCAGGTGGACTTCTGATACCGACAATTCAGGTGTGTTTTTCCTTGAATACGTATTACCTCCAAAAATGTTGTCATTTCCTTGTAAAAATAAATATTTATTTTAGTTAAATCTTCAAGTCAGCTGCCTGGCTTTCCCTAGTTGTAGTTTACTTTATTTCATTATCTTTTTCCTTTCAGGTTCTAATGATAATACGAAGCCTGGTGCATCACCCGGTGCCCTAGAGGTATCCTCCGTTGGGCAGAAGAAAATTCAAACTAGCATGCGCACGCTTAAGGGTCATGCGAGTTCTGTTACTGCTCTTCACTGTGTAACAAGAAGGGAGGTGTGGGACCTTTTTGGTGATCGTGAAGATGCTGGATTTTTCATAAGCGGAAGCACTGACTGTACGGTGAGATTTATAGCTCAATCCATGATCCCTCTGTTTAAGTTTTTGATTTTTCAATTGTGGTGTTGGAAGTCTCTTTAATTGTCTCAGCTCTGTAGTTATCATGTCTATTGCCTATTCTTTGTGAGCGAGTGGCTGGCTGAATCTCTGTTTCTGTGGGCCAGCTCTAACATGATTATATCTGACAAATTGAGTCCTACTGGATTTATCTAGCTCTATTTGTATCTTCAGTTTCTATTTCAGGGTTCTTTTTTGTGCGGCCATGTTTTTTGTTGGCTGTTGACTTTTGTTTTATTTGATTCTTTTAGTTATCTTATGTATGTCTTTTATATTTGCATATATGTATTATGTGGTAATGTCCATTTCAATGTTTAAAATAACGATATTGGTAACTTAACATTTTGTCTCATTTAGTATCTCATACAGCGTAACACATAACGTAGTTTACGTAAATTTCTATTTATTTAAAATAAATAAATGTAAAGCTATATATAATTATTTTTATAAATTGAAAATTAAATTTAAAAATTCAAAAAAAGATTATAAAAACATTCTATAATACATAAAATCTATTCTAAATTTCTAACAAGTTTCACAATAATTTTCATATTTACCTCCATAATTTATATTAAATTTGCAACCGTAATTTTGGTCATCACTTAAATACGAAAACAAGATTTTAAATCTATTTATTTCATTCAGTTATTATTAATGTTATAATTTATGTCTCAGTTTATATGATTTATAATTGTCCATTTCAGTTCAATTGAAATTTTAATAGAACCAATAGCAGGTAAGAAATTTCAGCAATTGGGGAAGAATTACAAGAAAATAATCGCAAATTAGCGAGCTAATAATTCTATAAGAAATCAAATAAACATACAATGAATCAATAGTGATATGGAAATTACTGAAAAATAACAGCGAACAACATAAAATAACGTAAATAATGCATTATTATAGTGCACCGAGTTATTTTTGATTGTTATTGGCTCCCATTAGGTATCATAACGCAATATAACGGGTATCATAGTAGGTTATTTTCAACATTGGTACATTTGTTGTGCGAGTGTATTAGCTGAACCACACACTGTACATTATTATTAGAAACTTAACAACTTTTCCTCCAGCAGTTTGGAAACTAGAAATTAGAAACTAAAAATAGTTTAACATTTGAAGGAGTAGTTAACACATACTTGTGGGAGTCAACATAACTAGTTTAATTCATAATAATGGGTAATATATTTACTATTTAGACCATTTCTTACGTTGCATCAATTGCTGCTGATTCAATTCAGATTACTTGTTATTTTAGTCTTGGTGGTCTACATCATTTTGTGTGTGAAATATGGTCCAAATGCATTTGGCCTGGTTGGAGCTATCTTTATGCTGAACCCCATGATAGTTCGTTGGACTTGGCTTTAACTTTGCAATGAGCTATTCTGATGCTGATGTTCACTGATGCCTTTTCTTGTTATGTGTTTACCAGTTTGCAGGTTTCTTATTTTTTCTGATAAGGGACATAATATTAATTTTTTGGCCATATTTTTACATACTGACTATTCTGAGGATTTCACATATATTTTCTTACGCATGACATTAGTGTCTCGGGGTGTTGGTTCACTTGGATGGGCTTTCCTTTCTTGTCTTTATGTCTGGACTCGGTCCAAATAATCAGCGTGGCATCATTTAAGTCTTAACTTTGATCTGAACTGGTAATCAGTATGGAAGTGGGCGCACAGCTGAGACGTGTACAAGTAAAGCCTTCTCTTCTCGTTTTATATCTATAAGAAGCAAGTGGTCTCCCTCCTTCCTATCTCTTCTTCAGAGATTTTGTTATGATGGACGGAGGTCATATCTGTGAGGCAACTAATATCTGTCCAGGACCACTATGACCAAAAGGTTAACCTTATGTGATCGTGGATCCCAATCTCATATTAAGCAATTTTTTTCCCATCCTATCTCCAGAATGGGGCTAAACCTTTTTTCTGTCCACCCTTAGAATTTTTAACCAGATGAGAGAAACTGATGCAGCATATTTAAACTGAATTTACTAATTAAGATTGTTAAAGAATTATTTTTTATTTATGATTCTTTTATGCATTAAGCCCTCCAATTATTTTCTTTTCTGATTTTCTGTGCTATCAATGCAATTTAAAATTTTACAGATAAAAATTTGGGATCCTAGTTTGCGTGGTTCTGAGCTTAGGGCAACGCTGAAAGGACATACCAGGTATTGAGATCAGAATCCTTTCTTTCCAGAATTTTTTTTCTTTTTGCATTTAGGACAGCACATCAGCTTTAAATCCTCGCCATGTACTTTGCTTGAACGTACATATAGGTGATGTAGATGAAGCCACTCTCCCTCTGGTCGCCACTGTACCAGTCATGGAGTGGCATAGGAATATTGGGCTCATCAAGGGACAAAAATGTTATCCTTTACATCCATGGCAAGCTATGGGTATAATGTTAGCAGGTTCATTTTGGGTCTAATTATTTGGTTTTACATAAAATTGAAAGGGTTAATGATTGACTCCCGGCAAAATAACTTATAAAGTGAAGGTGCTTAGTTGTTATTACTACAAGTAGCCCGAAAGTCGTACTAGTCTCCAGATCATTCAAATAACCAAACCCTTGTTGGACAGCTCAGAAAGGGTAAATCCCAGGAACAAAGGCTTACTTTTCAGCATTTTCATCTGGTCCAGCTGACATAACCAAACGGAAGCATGTTGAGTTATTTGCATCAGCCTGCTTCCTGGCATCACAGCTCTTGTAGCTTGCCCTTATACCATGTCCATGTGGAGACACATGACTGTACAATACCAATGAAGGAAACCTTAGGGTACTGCCATATTGACCTTGTAGGATTTGAATATTGGCAAATGAAGCATTATTCTTACTCGGAGGAAACAAAAAAGTAAAAGATTATGTGGCACGAGAATGTTGTGATGAATACGAACATGAACAGGATGAGAACAGATAGAATACGAAATAAGTCAATAATTAGTCGCTGCAAGGTCAGGTTATTAGAAGCTAACAATGTGATGAGGAAATTTAATGCAGCTAAAGAGAACATGGAAACAAGAGAGAAGAAGAAACTGAAGGTAACCGGAGAAAGAAAGATAACAAGGTCTCAGTCTTAACATAATAAATAAAATCGTTCTTATCTGTTGATGTATGCCATGTCATTCTAAAATTGTGGTCTGCTAATTTCATGGTCTGCTAAATTCATTCTCAAACTGATATTGTTGCTAGTTATCATCTTTTTCATATGATATTCGTAAATTTATCGGTATTTTTTAGAAAGAATTTTTTTTCTGAATGCCGATTCAGTTTTATACAGCTTCCTTCATTTCCTATAACGTCTCACTGTAGTTCTTATTCAATCTTCCTGTTAGATGTTCATATTTAATAGCACTACGACATTCACGGTGTGAATTTTGTAGGTAGTTATCAACTGGTAATATTGTACTAAATTCCTGTGGCATTGAATTGAGTGTTGGGTTAGTCATTTTATTGTTTTAACCTGTTAAATGTTCATATTTAATAGCACTACAATATTCATGGTGTGCGTTGAGTAGGTTGTTTTTAAGTGGTAATATTATTGTATTGGTAATATTGTTGTATTGAATTCCCGTGGCATTGAACTGGTTGTTGGGCTAGTCATAATCCATCATCATCGATGTCGTCAGATTTTGTGACTGGATTTGTAGAATTTTTTTCACCTCTATCAAATAATTTTTTATGCCTGAAACATGACAACAATGTTAGTCTTGGAGCATTTGTTTATACTTGAAATTTCCCTTATACATTGCATCTTAAATTTATTTTATGCCTTTCCTTTCTACATTAATTCTCTCACCATTTTTGGTAGCATGATTTTTTCTTCAATGGGTTAAAGAGGATGGTTCCCTTATTTTTTTTTTTTTATTGGCGAGATTAGTTTATATTTGACATGTTACTCTTTGTTGTTATCAGGCCTGTTCGTGCAATAAGCTCAGATCGTAATAAAGTGGTGTCAGGTTCAGATGATCAGTCTGTGATAGTATGGGATAAGCAAACATCTCAGCTTCTGGAAGAGCTGAAGGGCCACACTGCACCGGTTTGATTATTATTCTCATTAATCTTTATCCTTACTTTTGTAAATCATCTTGTAACCCTATTTATCAAATGAATTATCAACTGGGCTAACTTGAGTTGGGGATTATATTGCCACTTGTAGGTGGAATCATGCTCGTATGTGCCGTGTTTATTCTGTTTATTGTTATCTTGCCCCCCATCATTTTCAGTGTAGATGACGGCATTAACATGCATTCTTCCTTTCAATTACACATGAAATGTATCAATTATAAACCTCTCTTTAAGACTAGGTCGATGTTTAAAATAGTGATAGCTGTAACTTATGTTTTGCCTCTGTCAGGTTATGTTCCATGTAGCTCAATGCATAAAATAGGTTATGCAATTTCCTATTTATTTAATAAATTAAATATAAAAATACTAAAAAATATATATAAAATAATTCAATAACAAATAAAAGTTATTCTGAATTTTTAACAAGTTTCACAATAATTTTTATATTTATCTTTATAAATTATATCATATTCACAACCATAATTTCAGTCATCACTAAATAGGAAAACAAGATTTTATCGCCGATGCTAATTTGTTCACGTTATTTGTGATTGTTCATTTCAGTTTTGTTGAGAGTTCAATAGAATCAACAATTAAGAAATTCAAGCAACCCAAGAGAAATTACAAGCAAAATAAGAAAGCAATTGTAAATAAGCAAGCTAGCAATTCCACGAGTATAGCAATTTAGTAAAAAAATTGAAACAATCAATTAACAACCACAACAAATAAACCATAGTAATATGGAAATTACTCAAAAAAATACAAAATAATGTAAAATGTCAATAACGTAAAAAAATGCATCATATGGTACATTGCTTATTTTTTCTTGTTAGATGACGCTAGGCTTGCGTTAGATATCATAGTACAATATAATGAGTTCCATAACGTATTATTTTAAACATTGGCCTAGAATCTATTCAAAGTTTAAATTCATGACGCACTTGTGCTTGCACATTAAAAAAAACTACAGTCACCCACCCCTGTCAAAGGACCACATTGTCTTCTGACTGTCGCCCTGTCCATATCCCAATAAGTTGATATATTTAATCTTTGCCATCCTCAATGATATTGGCGTAAATGCAGTGGTTTTGTTGATATGCGCTGGAGAGGGAGGTGTTGATTAGTAAACCTCCTCACTTCTTATCTTTCTTTCCTTTTGCCCTACCTCAGTTTATCATTCTTCAAAATTAATCTCAACATAAACTGGGGGTCTTGTAGTAAATAAATTACGCTTGATTCTTATGTATAATCAAATTACGCATGATTCTTATTGTAATCTATTGATATAGCTTCACGAAAATTTTAAAACTCGATGTTCCCCAAGATGACATTTGCTATTGCATTTGACAAGAGACAAGTATTAGGCTCTGGTGTTATTGGGATATTGATTACTTAAATACTCTTATGGTAAGTGCTTTATGCTAAATTTTTATTTATATTAGGGGTCTTTCCGCGTGGTGCATATACATTTGTCTTGTTTATGGTTATGAATTATGTGCATGTTCGTATGTTCTTCTATGTACAGGTTAATTTTCAGCCGAGGAATATGACTACTAGTTGACCTTTCCAATAAATTATATTGGCTTAAATAAGTTAATTTGTTGAAATAATATTACTGAAAGCAGTTTGAGTACTTGTGCAAATGGTGTTACTTGGAAATATGCCAAAATTGGGATGATATTGGAATGCGATAAATTATAATGTTTGTGTGGAAGTATAATACACATGTGGTTTAACTAAATATGTTGTAACTACCTATGAAATTTTACAATTGGCCTCTTATGTGGACGATCTATAGCATTCAATATAATCTTCAAATCAACAGACTGCTAGGGTTAAAGAATCATATGGTTTGGGTTTTTTTTTTTTAACCCTGCAGATCAAGCTAGTCAAAATAACTGATTTTTAAGAGTGTTACATGCCATTTGTTTTTTAGATAATGGGATATGTAAGATAGAAAACACCAAATTATATGATTTTGGAACTTAGGTTGTTGTTATTATGAAAACTATTTGCATAGCCTGGACATTTCGATCATGGAACTGTATCCTGTTTGATGTGCTGGGCAGTGGGCACATATATCCTATTTATTATGTATCTTGTTTTGGTTTGAACAAAGTTTATAAGCATCTCTTGCATTTGAAGGTTCGTATTTGTAGTTGTCATTCTTTCTTTGTAACTTTTATGTGCAGGTTAGCTGCATTCGGATGTTATCAGGTGAACGAGTTCTTACAGCCTCTCATGATGGTACTGTAAAGATGTGGGATGTGAGAACCGACACTTGTGTTGCAACTGTTGGTCGTTCTTTGAGTGTTGTTCTCTGCATGGAATATGATGACTCTACAGGAATTTTGGCAGCTGCTGGAAGAGATGTGTATGCATATGAATGATAACTCATAATTGTGAATGCTTGTTGGTGTTACAGTGTAGATTTTGTTCTTATATGTGGAGCTTGTGATCACCAAGGCTTTTGTTTTGTAGGACCGCAAGCATCTGGGATATTCGTGCTGGTAGGCAGATGCATAAACTTCTTGGTCACACAAAATGGATCAGGTGAGAAGGATTCAAGGATGGTCTGAAGAACAGCCAATCACATCCTGTTATGGATTAGCAAAAAAGAACAGTATGTCTGGTATGTCTGATTGAGTGGTGCATCAAACTCTTGCAGGTCCATAAGGATGGTTGGAGACACGGTACTCACCGGCAGTGATGATTGGACCGCTAGAGTGTGGTCTGTCTCTCGGGGAACATGTGATGCTGTTTTAGCATGCCATGCTGGCCCAATTCTCTCTGTCGAGCACTCACCATCAGATAAAGGAATCATCACAGGTTTGTCGCTTTCTCTTAGTATTGAATTTTGGATCGTTTCAAATCAGCGTGATGGTAGTTTATAACACAAGATGGTCATTTACAGACATTTATGTAAGTTTTGAATTCCAAATCACTATGATCTAAACACCTTTTTGTTGTTTCATTTCAGGTTCTGCTGATGGACTCATTCGTTTTTGGGAAAATAATGAAGGTAAGATCAGTAAATTAGAATACTGACTTGATACGTTCTTCTATCCTAGCATTTTCATTCAGTTATAGAATTTAAGTATAAATCCATGCCTATGGTACCAAACATGATATCAAACATTTTATACTGGTTGCTTATTATGTGTGTGCACTTCATCACAGGAGAAATTCGATGTGACCCAGATTTTCTAGCTAATAATATAGTTTCTGCTATTCCATATATTTACCATCTCTTAGCATACGAAAAACATTCTATAACTGTATAACATGACATTTAGGGTGCCTCTAGATATCTCAGCAGAATATGTCTTCATTTATGCATGTGAATCATAATGGTCCTAGCAATACGAAGCAGGTGTCAGTTTTTTCTCTCAACTATTCAAGTCCGGCATGGTGTGCCCATGGAAGATGTTAATGCAAGGTTTAGAAATTTAGAATCTCAAAATGGGTACCATAACCAGTTGATGGTTTATATTATCTATGGTTTTTCCAATATTAGTCCCTCAAATCTTCATCTTTTGATGGTAGTCCCTAACATCTTTATATTTTGATATTAGACCCTAGAGGTTGATGTATTATGTGAATGTGAACAGGAGAGTGATTCAATGTTCTTGGTGGAGTTGTACGACAACAAGGGGAGGCTGCCGGTGGAGGATGAGCTGCTGGAGCATAGAAGAGGTTGGAGGAGTTGGTTATTAGAGGGAAAGAGGATGAGGAGGGAGAATAGAGGGTTGGTTTGTTTGTTGATGAGAAAGACGAGGATGATAAGGAAGAAGAGTATTATGAAGATTATGCGCTTAGAGAACTTTCTAGTCCGAGATAGGTGATGGCTACGAGGATTTTGGTGATGGCATAGGTTATTATGATGATGAAGACGTGGTTGATAATGAGGCAAATAAATTGTGGAGTTTTGGATTCTGAAGCCAGGAGGTGAGTAGTGTTAATGATGTGTAGGAGAGAGACGGAGACTCGGTGAGGCTAAGCATGCAAGTAGGTGTTTGAGGAGTTATGGGGAGAGAGTGAATTAAGGAGTTAGGAAAAAAGAGTGGACGGAGAAGTTATAAGGAGAGACAGTCAGTTAAGGAGTTATTGGGAGAGATAGGAGTTATGAGGAGAATGAGAATGTGATCTATGAGGAGAGAGAATGAGAGAGGGAATTAGAGTAGCCAGTGAATGAAAGGGAGCTACAAGTGGTTGTTGGGTTCAAGATAAAGAAATTGATATAATGAGAAAAATGAGTGGAAAAGTTAAAGTTGAAGGAATATTCCCTTCTGATTGGATGATAACTAGAGGGACAAAATGGGAGTGACTAATGGGATTTGGTAAACTAATTTAGAAATATGAAGATTTAGGGGATTAATATCAAAATATGAAAGATTTGAGAGATTAATATCGAAGAAGCCTTGTTATTTAATCAATAGTAATGGGCGTATAAAACATGAAATATTGGAAATAATTGGTAACTGCAGTACCTATGAAGCACAAACATGGAAATAGAAGCGGGTATGGACACTGATCCGAGACACGCTAAATTTGAAAGCTGTAGTTTAGAAGGATACAACTATATATCCATAACAGCGGTGATATCTAATGCTACATTTTTATAATGCCGAATGCAGATGGGAACAATCATCATCATTGTTTTATTATCACCATTCGAGGTTGTCCTGATATACTACGTAGTTTTGTTATATAAATCAAAGTCTCTGCTATATTAATGCAAACCCACCTACTTGAGAAAATGTGGAGATGAATCATACAATATTTTGGAAATGTAATTCACATATGGAGTAAAAGTCATGGTCCATGCATGTTATTCTTTCCATGCAATTGTTCTATTAAACTAGAACAAAATTTCAATAGCTTCTATATTTTAATTTGTAAGTTTTCTTACAATTTTCAAGTCTTATATATTCTTTTCATATGTTGCTTCCTATATATAACACTATGTAGCATGGATACTGAAAAGGAGTTTTACCTGTGTCAGATACGTATACTCTGAAACTTTGATATTTGACCTAATATAACTTGGATACTCTATTTATTGTATCATACCTGCATCTCGTAGCTTTTATCTTTGTGATGCTTCATGGATGGTAAATTAGGAAAAACGAATTAGTATATATTGCATTGATAGTTGAAATGTCATTTGAGCGGCTGAATAGAATTTCTCATCATTTGCAAACATATTCCATAATATCTTATTTCAACTATAGTTTTATAAGTTTTTTATTTATTATTCAAATATCTATATCACACGTGTAGAGCACTTTCCAAAAAGCTCATAAACATACAACTCAACTTATGAAGTAAACAAAAAGTGTACAAGAAATGTGCACATCCATGAAGTGTCTGGTCAGTATCAACTTAAAGCTAGTATTACCTGAAAACGTTAGACCTCTTTCGTATCATGATCCGAAATGCATGTTAGAAATTGTGGTAAACTAGGAGTTTGGAACGAAGTTATCAACATTCTGGATTTTTAAAAAACTTCTTAATTATACTTTCGGCAATCCTTTGATATTAATAATGAGGTCCTTTATTTAATTTTCTAACGATTACTAAAACCTGTGAAAAGAGAGTTAGAGGAGAAGGAAAATTAGCAAAGAATGAGATAGTTAATATTTTTTTTGCTAATTCATGATGGTACCTCAGGACCTACACCCCCTCATAAGCTTTCCCCTTTACATCTTGGCTATTCAGTATGGGTGTTGCAAAAGCTATTTTAATACACACATATATATTAAAAACTATAGTATCTTGGTAAGATGAATGTAACAACTTGCTTCTGATTAATGTTCAATTATCCATAATTTAGAAATAGATCGGCTATATAATGACTGTAAATAGTGATATCCCCATGCAAAATATTGACATTTCAAAAGGGGAAAAAGATGGGTGAGTTAGAGAGTAGAATTAAGGTTTTATTCTACTTCTAGGATTTTTTCGCACTGAATTTTTGGTTGGGTTCAACTTGTAAGTACACTTAATTAGAAAAAATCAATACAAATTGTCGCCCGCATAAGTGAGTATGTATGCACATAATCTGTATAGACCTGATTATTCGGAATGACCACGTATTGTGGGTACATAATCCAAATTGGTTTGGTCTTCGGATGCGGCCTTGTAAACATTTTTCTAGAATACTGATACTCATATGATTATGAATATGGTTTGGTAAGAAAAGAATCATATCTATCTCCATTTCAGTTAGAAACAAATATTAAATGGTTATTTTTATGGATAGAAACAAATACACGTGTGGATAGGAATCTATTGCTGAATATGATAAATCATGACAATATTTTTATTTTTATGGTTTTATTTTAATTTTTTAGATTTAATTTATTTAAATTTTACATAAATGAAATAATGAATAAATAATCAACGCTGAGGTGCTAACATTTAAGTATTAATTTAAGTTATTAATTGCTCTATCGCTTTCTAGTGGTTGTCTAAAAAATTAATATTTTATAGTGGGGACGATAAGCTACTCTCTGCTATACTTACAAGAATATTGAACTTTGCGCATGTGAAAAATTTATATTGAATGTATTTGGGTATTTATGAAAGTTAGGCAGCAACTTCAGATAATGGGTATATGAATAATTATTTATAATCTGTATATCCGTATCTTGATTTTTTGTAATATGTCTATATCCACTCTATAAATTTATGTATATCAGTACCCGACATGATATTGATTTTCATATCCACACCCAATCTGAGTCTATGTCCGGATATATATGTTCTGATGTCCGGATGTGTTTGCACCCTTAATTCTGCCACAGTATCACTTCTCCTAATAGAAAGAAAATGTTATCAAATTAGTTGAGAGAGACAGAGAGAGGATTAAAAGGAATATGATGAACATAGTTAACAATTGACAATATAAGAGTGATATTGGCAGTACCAGTAACCCTAAGTATGTTTCCACTAAGAGTTGTGAATATTGATTTGAAAATATCTTAGTTCAAGGAACTTGAGATTTTCTTTTGAAAGAAATGATTAGTATTGATTTATTTTCTCTTTGGATTGAAGGCTGTGATCCTTATGCCTATATAGTAGATGTTCGGCATCTTTAATTTTTTAAAGATGATTTTTTAAATTACAAAATATGTTCTATTTATGTTCGGTGTGTAATCTAAATTAGTTTTTTTTTGGGCAAAATTTAATATGGATAATTTACTGTCTCTTGTGATTTATTTTTTTACCTTTGGTTTTGTCATTTATCCTCTCTAGTTAAAAGATATTTTCTTTCCACATTAAGTTGAGATATTATTAGCTTTACAAATTGATTTGAGGTGTACAAGGAATAGCATTCAGAAAAGGGAGTGTTTTCTTTACATTGAGTTGAGATGTTATTTCGACAAAGAGGAAGAAAAAAGTTAACAGGCTAATTGCTATTTTTATGTGAAAGACCTACTCTTAATAAAGTGATCTATGTAATTATTAGCTTCTCTTGAAATGGGAACAACATACTCCATCTAAAATTAAATGTTGAACTAAAAAGCAGCCTGCACATTTGTAAGTGCCTTACACGGATGTGTGCATTGTGTCCAGGTGTGTTAGAACAGACTAATTCTTTGGTTTTTGGGGAATTGTCCTATATATCATAGTTATTTGCTGCTAGGTTCAGCATAATAGTCACAAAAATGTTTTTTGGTCATGAAAGAATCATCTAACAGACTTGTTTCATAATTTATCTGAATGCAGGAGCGGTAAAATGTGCCAAGAACATAACAATTCATTCAGCTTCTATTTTATCGGTCAACGCTGGAGAACACTGGCTGGGAATTGGTGCAGCTGATAACTCCATGTCTTTCTTTCATCGTCCTCAAGAAAGACTTGGTGGTTTCTCTAGCACGGGCTCTAAGATGGCAGGATGGCAACTGTACAGGACTCCTCAAAAATCTGTGGCTATGGTATTTTATGCATCCTAAACTTTTATATGAGATCTGCTTTCCATTCTTATATGAGTTTAACATTTTATTTTTTGTTCTATTGACTACAATAACAACAACTAAGCCATCTATCCCAAGTACTTGGGGTAGGCTACATGAACTAGAAGAGAATCACGCCAGATTGATTACATTGATAATCTTTCTCCATTCATTCCTATAGAGTAATATAGCCTCATTTAAACCGATAGCATCCATACTTTTTTCGTATAATCTCCATCCATGTTTTCTTCGGTCTTCACTTCACTCTTTTAACTTGTTCTACATTGATAAGCTTCACTCGTTGCAAAATGATCAAACCATCGTAAGCGATTTTCTCGCATCTTCTCTTAAATGGGAGCTACGCTCACCTTAGCACGAATATCCTCATTTCTCATGTTATCTCTCCTAGTGTTGCTGCACACCCAACAAACCATGCACATCTATGTTATTCTTATCTTCTGTGAATGACGTTTCCTTATAGCCCAGCATTCCGTACCATATAATAAAACTGGACGACAACAATCTTACAAAAATTTCCCAATAGTCTTAACAGAATATTACGGTTATATAAAACTCTCGTTGCATTCCATTTCAACCAAGCTAATTTGGATCCTATAGTTGACATCACTATCGATCTCTCCATCATTTTGAATAATATGATCCAAATACCTAAACTGATTGAGCATTTGTACCTAAATTTTATAATCTCTCTATCATTTTAAATTTTTATTCTATTGACCACTACTTTTTATTTCATTGTAAGCTACTCATGTAATTTGGAAATCCAAACTGATTTCCTCCCCCCAAAAAAAGCTGATTCTTCTTATGATACACTAATAGGCACTGCTATACATGAAGTCACAAATTGACATTCAAAACATACTTTGCAGTTGACTTCCAGTTAACGCACAAGTTGAGTCTAATGAGAAAACCTCATTTTGGTTCTTCAAAATCCCTTGCCTCTACCTACAGTTTGTTTATCTCTTCTTGCAGCACTGTAGGCATAAGTCTGGCAGCACTGTAAACCATCAACAACTGTGATCTTGGTTTAATAGCATTATTTGCTGAACATTGTTACTGTTTCTTCAAGGGTAATGATGCATATAATTGATTTGTGCACTATCAGGTACGCTGTGTGGCTTCTGACCTTGATAGGAAAAGGATATGCAGTGGCAGTCGTAATGGACTTCTACGACTATGGGAAGCCACCATCAACATCTAGTTTCACAACAATGCTGGTGTTGATATTTTTCCAACAATGGTTTTTGTAGAATTACTGTTTGGGCTCTTCCTTATTCAGGACTTCTTTTCGAAAGTTTCTGCAGACTATTGTCGACACATTTTTGAAGTTTCATACATGAGAATTGGGACCGTAGTTGTTCAGTCCAGAATTGCTTTTGGTGAGATCAGATCAACATGCCCAGCGTATTATCCTTTCGAGACACCTAATTATAGTGATTACAAAAATCAAATATGCTAGAAACCCTTCTTTTTTTTTTTAATTGTGTGTGTGTGTGTGTGTGTGTGGCTAATCATGCTAGGGACATTTTAGAGCTTGAATTTCAAGAAAACAATTTATGCACTGCCGAATGCTGATTTTTCCATGGACTTGCTACATTGCATCCGCTGGCGTAATAAGATTGCAGTTGTCTGTTCCTACAATTTAACCTGAAACTTATCAAACTGACAGCTAATGGGAGATCGAATGTATAATTTTTCACCAGGAAAAGTTGTTTCATACCACATAAACAGAATCACTTGGATGCTTGGATGTTGTTTATGATATGTGTTAAACAAGCTTTTCTCTAAAAGAAGGATGTGAACCTTTAGTTGGATGAATTTGGGTGTTTATTTGTTTATTTTGTATGGTTGGAGAACGTATGAAACTTGTAATTAATTTTAGCCTTTTAGCACGCGTTCTTTCTTTACTTTATATATGTTTTGATGAACATAGTTTGTGCACTATAGAATTTAAATTATTGGGATTTAACGAATATATACTGCTTTTTTTTTTATGGTTTTTTTGTTTCTTTATTTTATGTTTATTTGTATTTTAACGTTGTTCATCTATTACTTCATATGTTAGTAACCTAGTCCAAGTTCTTATTTATCAAATTTGGATATTGAGTTGATTGATATCTCTGTGTGTTCACAGCCACAAAAGGAAAACACACACAATTACAATAATACAACTATTAGCTTAGTATATGTTTCGTTTGTATCTCTGTATTTATCATGTCAATTACTAAGAAACTCATTTCATTCCTAAATCATCAGTATAGATATTATGTGGTAAGGATAACTCGGTTATATCCAGCAAAACCAGATATGAATAAATAATTGATGTATGTATGTATGTATGTATGGATATGTGTACAATTTTTTTTCATTTTCTTCGTAGGGGCTCACATCCCAAGCCCATGGATAGTACCATCCACTAGTAGAGCTATGACTCAACCAAGCCCTTAATGTGTCTCATATACCTTAAAATAGAAAATTAATTAACAAAGAAGGAAAATTTCTCATTATCTATTAATATTTTACATATGGCATGCAGGCACCTTTTAATATTTTACATAATATTTTACATATGGCATGCAGGGCAGTACATAATATTTTACATATAATATTTTACATATGGCATGAAGGCAGTACATAATATTTTACATATTGATGCAGGCAGGCAAGGAAGGATTTTTCTTTTTATTTGTGTTGCTATGTGTAATATATTGATAGATCCACTAAAGCGCCAATGAAGGATTTTCGTTCTATGTCAGTTAATTTTTCATTTATATATATATATATATATATATATATATATATATATATGTATATTATATTATATTTTGTTCGATATGGATCATCTCTATATCTATCAGTATTCCATACAAAATAGAAAAGATATTTATATTTGAGTGTATATAAATCCTAACATCCGTATGTACAAACAGACATCAACACAATCAAAAGCTGATCTTAATATATCAACTGATATTTAGGTTCTTAAACACCCCTCTAGGATTCCCACAACTCAACCACAATATCAATCTATTAAAACAAAAGAAGTCATATATAGAAATAATACAGTGAATCCGCAGGAGGTAGAAAGCATCGATACTTACACTAAGAAACGTATCATGCTGTAACCAGTGTTTATGTGTAGTCTTGTACAACTTGTCATGTGTCAAAGTATCCGTATTCATATCCATGTAACATATATCTGGACTTTTTAGGAATTATCACAAGATTTTACAAAGTTACTCGATTTCACGGTTATCTTCTACATCTCATCATCATCATGCAACCTACACACACCTCACCACCTCCAGATACATTAATGCACGGTATCCTACCTCAAATCTCCAAAAGCTTAGCATAACAATAATTGAGAGGATATAAATAAGATGGACAACATCTGAACTCAACTATTCCTCAAATTAATCAACATCTTCTTCATTGATTAATCAAATGTAATCAAGAGCAGCAGCTGCTGCTGAGACAAGAGGATGATTAGCTGTACCATGCAACGAGACATGGATCCCCCACATGCCCAGTGCACTGCAGCAGGGTCCACACGTCCCCCGCCTCGGGCGCAGGCGCCTCAGCGGCCGCACGTACATGTTCCAAGTCCCGACATGGGAGGGCCGTGCCTGGGACCATGTAAATGCAGACCACATGGGCATGGATCAGTTGGAGATATGCAAGCATGTTCTGTGCATGTGCTCTTGAATTATCCCTCCTCAATGATTCTATAATTAATGCTGCATGCTCAAAAGGCTCGTCTAGTGTACTAGTACTGAATCTCAGAAAATTTCTGCAAACAAATTTATTGCACAGGAAATATTATCAGGGCATGTATCCTTCCAATGTTGATATCGGTTCAACATTGGAAATTAAATATATAGATGTTAGGAGCTCATATATGAGTATAGTCCCACACCATATGGGACAAACAAAGTTAGGACATCTAACTATCAACTTAAGCTTTTAGGTTAGTTTGGTTCTCGACTTTCCAATGAGCTAGCCCAAATCAAGCACAAAAGCTACTGCAGCAACATGCAAGCAATCAGTTGATTCAAATTCATGGCCACCCTCTCCCTGGTCCCTTACTAACTACAAGCTGGCATTGCATTTGCATTTGCCTTTTATCTTTTGCCTTTGCCCCCTCCTAGAATCATTCTCTCATGTCTATATGTATGCTTCATTTGCTCTCTCCCTCTTGCTCACCAAGTTTGATCTCTCTCTCCTCTCGGTCTCCCAATCCATGGAGCCAGAGAACAACAAGAAGGGCCGGAGGATAGTGGTGCAAACCACTCCTAGAAGAAGCAGAAACAACAGTATAGCTAGCGACGATGAGGTTGATACTAGTAGTGAGGCGGATGAATCGGTGGAGATAGAGAGGAGGGTGAAGGCGCTGCAGCGGTTGATCCCTGGTGGAGAGAGCATGGAGATGGAGAAGCTGTTCTGCGAGACTCCAGGCTACATTGAGGAACTAAGAGGTCAAGTGATGATGATGAGATCTCTGGCTGAGTTCATTGATGCAGTGGCAAGAGAGAAGATATTGTTAGTGTGGAGATAATATATAATACCTTCGTAGTTAAACTTTCATAGTATCTTGTATGCATGTGTGAGATGAAACTCCTCTTAACTAAGATGAGGAGGCAAGTTCTTTCTTGATTATCATCACCCAATTAAGCTGTATTTTTCTTTCCTTAATGTGATTAAAATTGAGTTAGCCTTGTGGGGGGGGGGGGGGGGGGGGGAGGGAGTGGTTTGGTTCTTTACGAGGTGATCATGGTAGTGCTGAGTTACTCGCAGTCGCAGCAGGGGGTTGGACGAGATAGCCATGAACTTTTCAGAAGGAGCTGCATGAATGTCGTGATATCTCACTAATTTAGATTATCTTCTTTCTAAATGAATCCTCTAATTTGTTATCTTCCTAAATTAGTATATTTATCAAATATACTGATTTAGGATTATATGCAATTAAAATTAAATTATATATTTTCTTGTTTTTACTTTTTATATTCGCCTCCTTCATCTATAAAATGGAGGGTTATTGTAATATTCTATATACACCTCAGAATACAACGCTCTTCTCCAACTCTCTCAGTCCATAGTTCAATTCCTATTGGGCGTGCATTTAATTGCGAGTTTAAAATTGGCCTTCAACTTACAGGAGCATATTAAAAATATAAAAATAATTTTTCTCAATTCTTATTACAAATTCAGAATTTTGATACAGTAAAAAGATTTTTTAACGGTAATAAATACGAATGAAGATGATGGACTAACAAAGGAGGCAATATCGTGTGCTATTCGTAATGGTAGTCATGTAATTGATTAGACTCTTTCTAGGACGTTAAAAGTTCACCCAATAGAGTCTAGTGCATCTTAAAATCTTTTGTTTCATAATTTTAAAGATGTGACTAGAGCAAAGGGTTATTAAAAAAAAAAAGGGTTATTCAAAACCCACATGCACTAGCTAGTAGGGGTATGGGGCCTCAATTTAGGCCCACATGCTTCCAGACGTTCCTTCTCGAACCACCAACTGACGGCGGGAATGCTTCTCCATGTGGGCCAACGTGCTGGCTCAGTAGCCCAAGGTAAGCCCACACGCTGCTTGTGGGTCGGTGGAGAGCTGCACGTAACAGCGTGGGCACGTGTGGGGGAGTTAATAGTGAACTCATCCGGAACAAAACAAAGGAGAAATTCTAAAGGCACACTCCAAAATCTACAAGGGCACTTCACTTCTAAGGGCACATCCAAAATATTTCGGAAAAATTGGCTTTTTTTTTTTTTTCCCTAGAACAGACATTATTTTTTCCAAATTACCCCCTTTCCGTCCGCACACCATTCGTGCCCACCACCGCACCCTCAACATCTTTGGCCTATCCCTGCAACCTCGCACTTGTGCCTGTAGTCAGTCCGAAAGGCCGACCGAATGAGAAGTCGTCCGGTGTTCATGTGTTGAACAACCTCCCATATGATCGGTCGTTGCACACTGACAAGGGAGTTTTAAAAACTAGCTTTAGAAGGGTACCATCCTTAGCAATTTGGGGGGTGTGTGCCTTTAGAATTTCCCCGGACAGAGTGGCTGGGACCAGTGCATGTATATTCCCTTTCGTTTCTTACAAATAATGGCCCGGAGAAACAAAAAAGCTCTCAACCGGTCAAAAGAGGAGTATTTAATAATTTTCATACACAGCTTCCATGCATTATAATTTTAACTTTATGAACTGCTAATCAAGTGGGGTCTCCGAATTCTTATTATTTTGCTCTTCAATTGGACCCTTCAAATTCACTTTATTTATGAGGTTAATTGCTAAAACAAAAAAATGAATGTATGAAGACCAAAGTTTTAAATATCAATTGCTACATGAAGTATCATATCTACATATAATATTAGTGTTATGTTGCTGATATGATACACTCATTATTATTATTGTCAGTAAAGAGAAATTCAATTCTCATTGTTATATTGTCAGTAAAGGTATATATCTTCTTCGTTTTACGATTTTCGAATTGATAACATGTATCAGCCATTGCAATCAAACTCTCTGACCAACTTGCTTCCCGCTGGTGCTCGTGCATTATGCATTACGGCAACACGAATCGGAAGTCGAAAACGATAGATGAACAAACACGCATCCATATCATGTCCCGCCCTCGTGGAAGCAATCACTATCGAAGCCCAACGCAACCTTATCATCCCTCGCTCTACCCTCTCTGCTCTCAACTGCGCGCGTGATCCCCATAACAATTGGACAGCCTACGTACGCACTGAATATGGCAAAGATTGAGACGAGCATGACTGGCCCATGCTGATCAGCCCCATGGCCACCCATGCATGCATTCATCTGTGTCCCCACGTGTGTCCATGCACGTGCGAGTGCGACACTTGTCTGGGTTTGGGACCAATATGAGAGGAGATGGTGAGAGACAGTGCACATGGGGGTGGTGTTGGGATTGATTGCTTGGGTTGGGATGGGAGAGGTCATGTGGGGGTTGCATGTGTTTCCACCTCCGTCCCATTCGTCTGCAAGGCAACCCCCATGCACTCGGATCTTGTTTTGTCGCCTTTCAATTTATGCCCGCCTTAGCTCGTCTTATTCAAAAATTTAACGTCAGTTCTCATCCCATAACCTTGGCATGAGAATATGTAATCCACATTTAAAAAAATATAAGAAGATAATTGGTTCATTTGTATTGTTATCGAAGAAAATACGATATCATCATTCTTTGATATGAAGAAGCTAAATCACTATTTAGCAACATGGCCCTTGATGAACCTAGCTAGTTACCTGTAACATGACAGAAAGAATATAACTATGAAAATGCTAAGATCGACCTCTATCCGATGCATGTTGCCTTTAACCAAATCCAAAATTAACCCAGAATTAAAAATGAGATGGAGCTGATCAGAAGTGCACAAGTCAAAAGAGATCGAAGAGCCACCAACTCCAAGTAAAAGGACAAAGTCGAGAGCTTGCATGACATCAGATGAGCCAACCCATGTACAAGTCCAGACAAGGCACAATCTGCTGCAACATGCAAAATGTCCGGCCCAGTTCAAACCCAGATGGTCCCTAAAGGCTAGCTGGCTATTCACACTACTACAGGTGATTTGTCAAACAGTAAACAATAATGTAATTCATTATTTATAACTTTATATAAACCCTTCCCCTGTAGTCTCCCTCAACCTCACCACAAAAAACAACTAAAGGAAGGAGAAATGAAGATGAAGGGCAATGAGCATCACAGGAAGCCCAACAACAACTACCAGAGCTTTGTCAAGAGAGGGCAGAGGATCAAGATGGTGGCCGAACTGGGCATGGCTCGATCATCCGGCACGGGCCGCCAGTGGAGCCATGCGCTCTGCAGCCGCCTTGTGTGTGACAATCACTGCAAGGGGACAAGAAAGGAGCCATCATCGGCAGCGGCAGCAGCAGTCAGTGATCCTGATTTGGCCTCCGGCAGCGATGATGGGGATGAGGAGGTGGAGGTAGAGAGGAGGGTGAAGGCATTGCAGAGGTTGGTCCCTGGAGGCGAGGAGATGGAAATTGATGATCTGTTTGAGGAGACCGCAGACTACATTGAGGCATTGAGAGGGCTGGTGACTGTGATGAGAGCTTTAACTGAGTTTATCGATGGAGCAGCAAGAGAGAGAAGGATGATGGGAGGTGACTGTGATGAAAGCTTTAACTGAGTTTATCGATGGAGTAGCAAGAGAGAGAAGGATGATGGGAGGGTGAAATTTGTTTTTCCAACGTTTTTTTTTTTTTTTTGTCAATCTGTATAACAGTAACAGACCTCCTCTCTATAAAGAGCAGGAGGAAGAAGTGTCAAGTAAAATTCCCTCTTTCATCACATATCTCTATACCAGCCTGAATTCTTAGATAGATGATTATATGTGTTGAACGAGAAGATAAAGAATTTTGTTGCAATTTCATATACAAGAACTAAGTTCACAGTGAAAATTAGAAGTACATGTCTACAGGTTATATCCAAGTAATCAACATTCCAACTAAACCAAACTGATTGGGAACTGAAGCACAATGCAATAAAAACACAAACAATAATGCAGGAAGAGATTATTGTATCTAACAAAATTATGGATATGTAATGTATAAGACAAGATATGTTCAAGCTGCACAGCTTAGAAATGAAGGAAAAGGCTAACACAGACCAGATAGAATTGTGTGATGATGTCTGCGCTCGGTGATGTGCAAGCAGGAAGGCTGTGATCTGCAATGAATCACATGAGCTCCAGAATATTGTTGCTCATAAAAAGAACCCTACATGTGGTCTGCCTCTCTGTCCTGAGCACACACAGGACTCTCGTCGGCACCCTATTGGATGTATGTCACAGGATGCATGGGGTTCACAGTTGGAGCTAGTCCATCCCCGGGGGTCAGGGAACATGTCGAAGCACCTGCAGTCTGTCTGCAGAGCATGTGAGGGTTCCATGTGGATGGGTTGTACTCCCATGTTCTCTAGTGTATCAGAAGGAAGAAATCAAAAAAAGATCCATAGTGTATCTTCTTCCAATTCATGGAATCCAATCTCACTTCAAATTGAATCTAATGACCAGTTTCAGGAATGGCTCAAGTCAGACAGAGGTTGTCCTGAATCATTTCAACTAATATTAGAAAAAAAAAAGAAAAAAAAAAAAGAAAGGAAATTGAAGATTTCACTGTAGAATTAGTTTAGGAGATAAAAAAAAGGGAGAGATCACAAGTTCTCGACGTACAAAGACTGTGTACTCAAATTGACTATTACCTCAGCTAAGTTGCACAAGTCTGCAAGATTTTGTTATGGGTGGAGTGATTATTATAATGTTGAAACAAGTTAAAAATAACGATATACAGAAAAGTTATAGTTAATGGAATTTAGATCCAGTCACAATGCACGACATCAAAATTGATCTAATTGATTCGAGGACTTATAGACCAGATATATATAGTGTGGCCATGTCAAAGGTAAGCCATAAGTATTTTTTGGCATGTACAGAATACCAATTTGGCAATCTCTCTTCTTCAGTACTGAAGTTAATTCGTGCAAATAAATTATGGAAGAAACCAGCGAATAAGTTACCTCGTGCCCGCAGTGGAAACGATGAAGCTGTCACTGTCATGTGGTTGCAATCTTTGTTCAAGCAACAAAACCATTCTCAGCGGCTACAGATTTCAACTCCTTAGAGAACCCTGCAGCACAACAAGATTGTCAATCCTTTTTCCAGGCAACATGGATATCAAGGCCACGTTATAACCTTTTTGCACAAAAAAAAAAAAAAAACTTTAGGCATTATAAATAAAAAGAGATGGATACAATATGGCAAATTCTGAGAAAGCAAGAAAATTGTCACCAAACAGAGAGTAAAAAGGGAAGGAAACGGTACTTTTCAAGATGATGCAAGTAACAGAGCCTCAGTTTTATTGCAAATTTCTTGAACTTTTAAAAAGATAATCTCCAACTATCGTAAGGTTTTTAATCACAAAATTCTTGACTAGCCATTTCATTTACAAGATCTATAATACAATAAAAAGGCAACAAGTTACAACTTTTTATCCTCTTGATCAGTTTGCACAGAAATCATCCATCATTACACCTGCTATGTTAATTCCCTTCATCAATAACAAGATTGTCATTCCCGTAAGGAATTTCAATGGATTATATATCAGTCAGGTATGTATACTTTTTTAAATCAAATAATAGTATTAATTAGATGTATAGATGTACAACATTTAGTGATACAAGCTAAAAAACTGAAAGTAGCATGTATACAAATTCATTCCTCTTCAGCCAATTCCCTTCACCAGACCACCAACTGCAATGTTACATGACATATTCCCCCTTCAGCCTATTCCAGGCTGCCAACAGCAATATTACATGATGTATTGAAACTCACCTTTGTTCGCATTCACCAAATATTCGGTCTAATAAACCTTGTTTACTGGCTTACTGTGTACACAAACTTGCAGTTCTGCTCGATTCTTTCAAGATCATATTTTACCATCCTCTCAAGAGATGATCCTAAATCACTTTTAGGAGGGCACTCAAGATTTTGTACCACCAAATCAACCTTCTCTTTTTCTAATTCACGGGCTCCTTCAATCCCTCCAGATTTGTGAATCAATTCTATTGCTTCCATCAATGATCCATCTTCACAATATTCAGAGTTAATAATTTCCCCAAAAATAACTGGAGCAGTAAGATATCCTTTGGCAAGATAACTATCCGCTGGCTTGCCAAGCTGTTCAGCTGATTGGGTGAAGTCAAGGATATCATCGACCACCTGAAAAAGGAAAAGCCAAGATTTCTCCCATAAACATTTGCTCACAGATACTAGTATCAATGCCACTAAATATAGCAGAAGATTTCGTGCTTGCTAAAATCAGAGATGCAGTCTTATACCAGCTTTCTGGAAGATATTCATCTAGAGTGAGATCACAATTGAATAAGCTCGATGCTTGCTTAATTTCTCCAGTAGCGAAATCCTTGATCATCTGTCATGCGGTATATAACAAGTATGCACATTATAATTATTCATGGAAGGCCTTACAATAATATTGTGTGATCTGTCAAAGAGTTATATATATATATATATATATATATATATATATATATATATATATATATATATATATATATATAAGTTCCTGTTTCCAACTTTAAAGTAATCAGTAATGCTAAATCAAATTTCCACATAATGTTCTAGCAACAAAGATTGATCAACAGTGGAGCCAACATAAATCAGCATTGCATCTGAAAGTATTATATTAAGAAGTAGGACATCTTGGATATTAATGGTGTGCACAAATAAATGTGTTAAGCACATCTTGGATAGTAATAGTGTGTGTAAATAAATGTGATCCTTTTCACAAGCAATTGCAACTTGATTTAAATTTTCTTTTTCTTTTTTTTTTGAAATTTTGAATGTCTGAAAAGTGAGAATTATAGGTGTCTGGATGCTGGCTTGAATCTGGTGTACTTTAGTGGAGAAGGATGTGTGTGGAAAGAGGATGATGGATTACAAAACAGAGGTGCATTTACACTCTGATCCTATAGGATCTAATCAGATCAACCATTTTCCATCCTAACAGTTGTCATGCTATAACCAAAGACTGTAAAAGTCACAGACCATATGAAAAGGTCACAGAATTTAAGAAATAATTTTCAATAGTTCCTTTGTGAAATACACGTGGGGTGGATTTTGTGCAAAATGATGGGCACAACTCTAAAAGGATTCAGACCATCTGCTCTAAAAAAGATGAGACTCAAGCAACATTAAAAAGAGTTAAACCATTCTTAAACCTCTGTTTCTCTCAACACCTCTTCCCTCAAATATCCTGCCCCAATAAATCCTTATAGAATCCCTCATCCTCACTCTGGAATCCCTGGCCTATGATGAGAAAATTAAGAAGTTTGCAAATTCATAACATATACACATCACGAAAAAATTTTACAAGGAAAAAAAAAAAAAAAAAACGAGGGTTACTATCTCATATTTTATCATTGTCTCTTACTATTTATTCTCTCCCCAGTTGAGTCCCAGACAGCTTAAGTAATGGTCCTTCCTAAATAATTCTGACTGCCTAATTTTCTTCTCTCTCTCCTCTCTTAATCTACCAATGGAACCAGTAATGACAAAACAAGACATTCCTCTATTAGCTCGAGAATATAAACCCATGTCTGTCTTTGAGAACAGGTGCAGAGACCTCAACACAGACATATTTCCATCTATATAAGGTTGCCTCGACTGAGTGATTCAACTCCCCCAAGTGCTTGCAGCCACAACTGTCTCAGAGGAGAATTCACATGTCCCGGAAGGAAATAGTAGGAGATTTAGATAGAAGCAAAATTCTCTCAATAGGAGAAAGTAGGCAGGGCCTATGTAAGAGAAGCGAGTGATGGCTGTCTGAGAATAGAATGGGGAACAATATTCGAAGGAAAAGATGACAATTAGGTTGAGAGGTGGAGGTTCTGACAGAACAGCTTAGCACAGCTTGTTTAGTGTTTTAATGCCAGCTTAATCTTAATGAATGGTAGATGGAATTTGGATCTCCGTATGCTGCTAGCAAATAAGAAGATCAGAATTCAGTCCTAACATCAAAAATCACATCACCAGTTCAGCATTAGCTATTTCCATATCGGTAAATTTGGCATATAGGAATTCTACAATACAGCACCAATCAAGTGCACGGAACACAGTATAGAATGCAACCTCACATAAAATAATTCAATGAAATACTAGTAAGCATCCTAATTTTCTTGACTATGTGGTCAAAGGGAATGGTGAAATAACTGCTATTTCAATCCTACAACAACAACAACAACTAAGCCTTTTATCCCAAGTACTTGGGGTAGGCTACATGAACTAAAAAAAAATCACGCCGGATCGATCACGTTGATAATCCTTCTCCATTCATTACAATTAAGTAATATCTCATCATTTAAACCTCTAGAATCCATATATTTTCGTATTCCCTTCATCTATATTTTCTTCGATCTTCCCTTCACTCTTTTAACTTGTCCTATATTGATATGCTCCCCTCATTGAACTGGTGCATTTGTTGGTCTACGTTGCACAAGGCCAAACCATCGTAAGAGATTTTCTCGCATATTCTCATTGATGAGAGCTACACATATTTTAACACTAATATCTTCATTTCTTATTTTATCTTTCCTAGTGTTGCTACATATCCATCGAAGTATGCACATCTAAAGAGAAGAGTGCGAGATCAAGAGAGCTTAAAAGGTATTAAATAACTGAGAGGGGGAGGTGGGGGGCATGCATAATTACAAATTGATCATGTTATCGTGCATTAATACCGTTTGAATGTTGATTGGTGAAATTGATAGACGCTATTGTGGTCCATAGCAAGTTCCTGCATAATCAAAATGAGTTCAAGCACCGTTTGCTTAACTGCCATTTTTCAAATAATAGACCATTCGTTTTGTTCCCCTCTTGTCAACCCTCCACTTCAGCAACATCAAGCACTAATCACTAGACTGGGATGCTATAACCATATGCTATCAGAGAAATAATCCCCATCTATACTTATAACAACAATAGTAACAGTAACAGTAAAAATAACAATAACAATAACAATAACAATAACAACAATTATAATAATATGCATAAAAAGGACAGGACTTCTTACTGAAAAGGAAATGGAAAATATTTAAAGAAAGAAAGAAGAAAAGAAAACGAGAATAACAATCAAAAGAAAAAAGAAGGACTGATCTTAACTTCTTGATGAGCTTAAAACACCATAAAATGTCGACCTGCATATTGTCTCCACTTCTTGAACTAATTCTTATGACCACTTCTACAAATTCCCATTAATATTCTTTTGCTGATCGCACCGCCACGAATGCACTTCAATAATCATTGATGCATCACAGCTGCAGAAACTCGTTGAGAGAGAGATTAAGGCTCGAGATCTCTCTTTTGCTCGAAAACTTTTATAATAAAAAATGACGTTAGAGCTTGGAAAAGAACATTATGACCCTTTTATACTTTTAGATCCGATAAGGGTCCATGTACTCACTTCCTAACACGGACTCAGCCAAGTCAAACGATTACTCGTTTCGTTATGCTTTTTTGAACGAAATTTTCTAATCTCGATGCATTAAGAGAACTTGTCCAAGTACATAGATGAGAGAATTTTAGAACACAAATTTTAACTAGGTAGTCTATTGGAAATTACAATTATATACTATAAATGATTTACATTGATTTACATCGTAATTCTGATGCTAAGAAAATAGCTGGCTAATTAGATAGAAGGTGAAGCAATTTGAATTGTTGAAACATGGTAACTAACTCTCATATTTAGTATGTAAGGAAATTGTTGCAAACCCTAAACCCTTCATATGCACCATTGCAGATAGACAAGGAAATTGACGCAGATCCCAAATCCTTCAAATGTTCTCATTATTATATCAGATATAAACGTTACTTACAGTTGCTATTTCTACTTACAATATCAAATATATGAACTTGATATGGGTAATACAAGAAAAATTTTGTGAACTAGGATATAGCGTACAGATGTTGATATGGTTTAAATAAGGAGATATTACTTGATAGGAAAGAATGGAGAAGGAATATCAACGTGATCGATCCGGCATGATTCTCTTTTGGTTCATATAGCCTACCCCAAGTACTTGGGATAAAAGGCTTAATTGTTGTTGTTGTTGATATATAGTACAGCAGTTACAACACAACACTCAAATACTGTAACGCCCCATTTTCCGGAGAGATACGAAAACGGAGTGCGTTACCGGCGGGCACGTGTAAGTCGACGTGCACGAGGCCTATAAATATGTAAAAGAAGAAATGAATGGAATTGAATACTAGTAATCAACCAGGATCTTGGAAGTTAGTCTACTGCCATATAAAAGAGAAGATATACATGTCTAAGATAAGCAGCAACAAGTACAATACTGATACAAAAGTTAGAAATAAAGTCCCAAAGGAGTGATACATACCAAACCAAAAATACAAAAACGGAGGCCTATAAATCTATTGCTGCTCGGTCTGCTCTAGAAAGTACGAATCATGCAGTGGCAGATCCTCGCTCACATCTTCAGTACCTGAGCGTGTGGGGGAGCTCAGGGTCAAACCCGGCAAGTAAAATAATAAGAAGTACGGAGCGTGTAATATAAACAAGTAGGTAAGATATGGGTGTGGATATGAAACTATGCGCATGTGTGGAAAATATTAAATGATCAAGTAATGATATCAAGAAAGAATGTACATGCCATCAAGTATGGAGACTAATGGTGAATAAATAGACTTGTATGGTAGAGAGCATACAATATGTATTAACAAGTAAAATATGAATTGATGTAATGCATGGTGAACTAATTGGTGAATAAATAGATCTGTATCGTATGTGATCGATATCAAGTACGGAGACTAATGCATATCAAGTCTAAGTTAATATCATATTTTAGTTCATATTTGAACTAACTGGTGAAGAAATGACTCGTATCGTGAAAGTACCCGTGCATACCCGGGACCCGGCCAAGATGCTGGCACTGAACCAGCCGTGCCGCTAAGCACTCAAGCAGATACCGATTACTGAGTAATCGGTCGTCCCATCAACATGGACTAAACAAGAGATGATGGCTCAGTACCACCCGGGCGCCCCCGCGGATGGGCCCCTATTTCGGTTGCGCAACCTATCCTAAACCTTTCACGATACAATATTTGTCCACCCTTTAGTTCTCCCATAACCCAAGATTTCAAGTTATTTTACATGCAAATCAATCCGGAATATGATAAACTAATCATGTCAAGATTAATACATATACATGTCTAGTAACAAGCAAGATGTGGTCCATGTCAAAATCAAGTTAACAGGCAAGTTAGGATCCATGGCACCATCAAGACATGTGTATATACTAACAAGGAAAATCCGGAATATTTTCATGTATCTTGTACAAGTAATTAGTATGTATACGTCGAAGTAAATATGATGGAATGTCAAAATCAAGTTAACAGGCAAGTCAAGATCCATGGCACTATCAAGACGTGTATGTACTAATAAGGAAAGTCCGGCATAATTTCGTATATGTTGTACAAGTAACTAGTATGCATGTGTCAATGCAAGTATGATGGAGTATAAAATGTTAGAATGAATGAATTTTCCAAATTCTATAATGATTTCATGGTATGGAAAGTAGCAAAATTTATTAAACCTTACTAATGTATATATATTTCAAGTAAACATGAATTAGCATAAAGGAATTATGACCTAATATAATAGCTTGCATAAAAGAAATATTTTAGTAAATTTAATGTAATACTTATATGAAACTCTCTCTTTAAAACATGATAATGAATAAATAAATAAATGTATATATATACATATTTTCTAACGGCAAGTGGAAAATGATTTTAAAATCATTACATTATACATGAAGAGCTTATATGGAAAAATTCAAATGTATATCCAATATGATGAACATTCATAAAGGTGGTTTCTTTGTAATTTCAAAATAAAACATAGTTTAAGTTATAACTTATAGTTTAAGCATAGGAGACCTTAAATAAAATCACAAATTTAATACATAAACATAGAGTAGAGTGTAAGAATCATATTTTTATATTTAAAATAATCATAGAGAATTTTGTATAAAAATATCACATTTCTAAAATTAAACAAATCAAGATTCTAAGTTAACCATAAACAATTAGAATTTGAAATAAAACATGAGAGGGGATGTGATTTTACTTGCCTTGATTGGTTAGAGAAGATAAGCCTATCTTGAGGCTAGGGAACTTCTTCTTCTTTTCTTTTTCTTCTCTTTTCTTATTCTTCTTCTCTTTTCTTCTTCTCTTGAGTTGGAGAAAAAAAATAAAAAGGAGGTGAATAAAAAATGAAAGGGAGAAAACAAATGAAAGGGAAGAAAAAAATATAATAAATGAGGGATATGGGGGATTAGATGATGGTTGTCATGCTTGTCCAAAGGACAAGCATGGTAAAGTAAGGTATGGGTGAATAAAACAAAATAGGTATAGGACAAATGAATACTAATAATAGGTTATTAGAGTTATTTAATATTATAATTTCAAATTAAACTAACCCAAAAAAAAGTCAAACTTAATCTTTACAAATCAAAGAAGAGAGACTAGTAAAAATATGTGTAGGACCCACCGGTGATTAAAATAATATTATTTTAAGTGACTATCTTAAAAATTTTAAGAAAATCATAAAAATATAGAAAAATGAGTCAAACACAACGCATTTATTTTGGGATTAATCTGATATCAAGAATGTAACTTATGATGAAATTAGGTTGTTACATCCTACCCTCCTTACAAAAAAAATTTCGTCCTCGAAATTTAATTTTTTTTTTTTTTTTTACTGATTGGAGTAGTAAGATATCAATCAATTGATAAGAATTTAATTATTGAGAAAATAGTTCCAATCAGAATATAATTGAAAACTAACTTGTCATACTATTTAAACTAGTGGGATAAATAATCAAAGATATATGATGGAAAAAAATATCATAAGTCTCACTTTTTTTAGATCTTTGCGAATAGCTGCAATAATTGCCTGCAAATCAATTATTGCCACGCCAATAGATAAGACTCATTATAGCGAAAGCATATGATTTTAGTCGAAAATCAATTATGGAGTATCTCATAAACCCGCTTGCTATAGTTCTAATGAATGACTGTAATTGTTGTCGACTGAGAATAAACCTCAATAATTACCACGTCAACTCAATAGGACTCGAACAGCAGAAGTACAAGACTAGATACATAGAAAATCAAAAGATATATATGGTATGGATAAAAGAACAAGGCAAGATAGAAAATCAACTAATAATAGGACCAAGATAAGGTTTCAGATCAAAAATTTGGACATATTTATATATGGCAGTAGTCCTAAAAACATCCTAAATTAACCTAGAGCTCTGATACCACTCTGTAACGCCCCATTTTCCGGAGAGATACGAAAACGGAGTGCGTTACCGGCGGGCACGTGTAAGTCGACGTGCACGAGGCCTATAAATATGTAAAAGAAGAAATGAATGGAATTGAATACTAGTAATCAACCAGGATCTTGGAAGTTAGTCTACTGCCATATAAAAGAGAAGATATACATGTCTAAGATAAGCAGCAACAAGTACAATACTGATACAAAAGTTAGAAATAAAGTCCCAAAGGAGTGATACATACCAAACCAAAAATACAAAAACGGAGGCCTATAAATCTATTGCTGCTCGGTCTGCTCTAGAAAGTACGAATCATGCAGTGGCAGATCCTCGCTCACATCTTCAGTACCTGAGCGTGTGGGGGAGCTCAGGGTCAAACCCGGCAAGTAAAATAATAAGAAGTACGGAGCGTGTAATATAAACAAGTAGGTAAGATATGGGTGTGGATATGAAACTATGCGCATGTGTGGAAAATATTAAATGATCAAGTAATGATATCAAGAAAGAATGTACATGCCATCAAGTATGGAGACTAATGGTGAATAAATAGACTTGTATGGTAGAGAGCATACAATATGTATTAACAAGTAAAATATGAATTGATGTAATGCATGGTGAACTAATTGGTGAATAAATAGATCTGTATCGTATGTGATCGATATCAAGTACGGAGACTAATGCATATCAAGTCTAAGTTAATATCATATTTTAGTTCATATTTGAACTAACTGGTGAAGAAATGACTCGTATCGTGAAAGTACCCGTGCATACCCGGGACCCGGCCAAGATGCTGGCACTGAACCAGCCGTGCCGCTAAGCACTCAAGCAGATACCGATTACTGAGTAATCGGTCGTCCCATCAACATGGACTAAACAAGAGATGATGGCTCAGTACCACCCGGGCGCCCCCGCGGATGGGCCCCTATTTCGGTTGCGCAACCTATCCTAAACCTTTCACGATACAATATTTGTCCACCCTTTAGTTCTCCCATAACCCAAGATTTCAAGTTATTTTACATGCAAATCAATCCGGAATATGATAAACTAATCATGTCAAGATTAATACATATACATGTCTAGTAACAAGCAAGATGTGGTCCATGTCAAAATCAAGTTAACAGGCAAGTTAGGATCCATGGCACCATCAAGACATGTGTATATACTAACAAGGAAAATCCGGAATATTTTCATGTATCTTGTACAAGTAATTAGTATGTATACGTCGAAGTAAATATGATGGAATGTCAAAATCAAGTTAACAGGCAAGTCAAGATCCATGGCACTATCAAGACGTGTATGTACTAATAAGGAAAGTCCGGCATAATTTCGTATATGTTGTACAAGTAACTAGTATGCATGTGTCAATGCAAGTATGATGGAGTATAAAATGTTAGAATGAATGAATTTTCCAAATTCTATAATGATTTCATGGTATGGAAAGTAGCAAAATTTATTAAACCTTACTAATGTATATATATTTCAAGTAAACATGAATTAGCATAAAGGAATTATGACCTAATATAATAGCTTGCATAAAAGAAATATTTTAGTAAATTTAATGTAATACTTATATGAAACTCTCTCTTTAAAACATGATAATGAATAAATAAATAAATGTATATATATACATATTTTCTAACGGCAAGTGGAAAATGATTTTAAAATCATTACATTATACATGAAGAGCTTATATGGAAAAATTCAAATGTATATCCAATATGATGAACATTCATAAAGGTGGTTTCTTTGTAATTTCAAAATAAAACATAGTTTAAGTTATAACTTATAGTTTAAGCATAGGAGACCTTAAATAAAATCACAAATTTAATACATAAACATAGAGTAGAGTGTAAGAATCATATTTTTATATTTAAAATAATCATAGAGAATTTTGTATAAAAATATCACATTTCTAAAATTAAACAAATCAAGATTCTAAGTTAACCATAAACAATTAGAATTTGAAATAAAACATGAGAGGGGATGTGATTTTACTTGCCTTGATTGGTTAGAGAAGATAAGCCTATCTTGAGGCTAGGGAACTTCTTCTTCTTTTCTTTTTCTTCTCTTTTCTTATTCTTCTTCTCTTTTCTTCTTCTCTTGAGTTGGAGAAAAAAAATAAAAAGGAGGTGAATAAAAAATGAAAGGGAGAAAACAAATGAAAGGGAAGAAAAAAATATAATAAATGAGGGATATGGGGGATTAGATGATGGTTGTCATGCTTGTCCAAAGGACAAGCATGGTAAAGTAAGGTATGGGTGAATAAAACAAAATAGGTATAGGACAAATGAATACTAATAATAGGTTATTAGAGTTATTTAATATTATAATTTCAAATTAAACTAACCCAAAAAAAAGTCAAACTTAATCTTTACAAATCAAAGAAGAGAGACTAGTAAAAATATGTGTAGGACCCACCGGTGATTAAAATAATATTATTTTAAGTGACTATCTTAAAAATTTTAAGAAAATCATAAAAATATAGAAAAATGAGTCAAACACAACGCATTTATTTTGGGATTAATCTGATATCAAGAATGTAACTTATGATGAAATTAGGTTGTTACATCCTACCCTCCTTACAAAAAAAATTTCGTCCTCGAAATTTAATTTTTTTTTTTTTTTTTACTGATTGGAGTAGTAAGATATCAATCAATTGATAAGAATTTAATTATTGAGAAAATAGTTCCAATCAGAATATAATTGAAAACTAACTTGTCATACTATTTAAACTAGTGGGATAAATAATCAAAGATATATGATGGAAAAAAATATCATAAGTCTCACTTTTTTTAGATCTTTGCGAATAGCTGCAATAATTGCCTGCAAATCAATTATTGCCACGCCAATAGATAAGACTCATTATAGCGAAAGCATATGATTTTAGTCGAAAATCAATTATGGAGTATCTCATAAACCCGCTTGCTATAGTTCTAATGAATGACTGTAATTGTTGTCGACTGAGAATAAACCTCAATAATTACCACGTCAACTCAATAGGACTCGAACAGCAGAAGTACAAGACTAGATACATAGAAAATCAAAAGATATATATGGTATGGATAAAAGAACAAGGCAAGATAGAAAATCAACTAATAATAGGACCAAGATAAGGTTTCAGATCAAAAATTTGGACATATTTATATATGGCAGTAGTCCTAAAAACATCCTAAATTAACCTAGAGCTCTGATACCACTCTGTAACGCCCCATTTTCCGGAGAGATACGAAAACGGAGTGCGTTACCGGCGGGCACGTGTAAGTCGACGTGCACGAGGCCTATAAATATGTAAAAGAAGAAATGAATGGAATTGAATACTAGTAATCAACCAGGATCTTGGAAGTTAGTCTACTGCCATATAAAAGAGAAGATATACATGTCTAAGATAAGCAGCAACAAGTACAATACTGATACAAAAGTTAGAAATAAAGTCCCAAAGGAGTGATACATACCAAACCAAAAATACAAAAACGGAGGCCTATAAATCTATTGCTGCTCGGTCTGCTCTAGAAAGTACGAATCATGCAGTGGCAGATTCTCGCTCACATCTTCAGTACCTGAGCGTGTGGGGGAGCTCAGGGTCAAACCCGGCAAGTAAAATAATAAGAAGTACGGAGCGTGTAATATAAACAAGTAGGTAAGATATGGGTGTGGATATGAAACTATGCGCATGTGTGGAAAATATTAAATGATCAAGTAATGATATCAAGAAAGAATGTACATGCCATCAAGTATGGAGACTAATGGTGAATAAATAGACTTGTATGGTAGAGAGCATACAATATGTATTAACAAGTAAAATATGAATTGATGTAATGCATGGTGAACTAATTGGTGAATAAATAGATCTGTATCGTATGTGATCGATATCAAGTACGGAGACTAATGCATATCAAGTCTAAGTTAATATCATATTTTAGTTTATATTTGAACTAACTGGTGAAGAAATGACTCGTATCGTGAAAGTACCCGTGCATACCCGGGACCCGGCCAAGATGCTGGCACTGAACCAGCCGTGCCGCTAAGCACTCAAGCAGATACCGATTACTGAGTAATCGGTCGTCCCATCAACATGGACTAAACAAGAGATGATGGCTCAGTACCACCCGGGCGCCCCCGCGGATGGGCCCCTATTTCGGTTGCGCAACCTATCCTAAACCTTTCACGATACAATATTTGTCCACCCTTTAGTTCTCCCATAACCCAAGATTTCAAGTTATTTTACATGCAAATCAATCCGGAATATGATAAACTAATCATGTCAAGATTAATACATATACATGTCTAGTAACAAGCAAGATGTGGTCCATGTCAAAATCAAGTTAACAGGCAAGTTAGGATCCATGGCACCATCAAGACATGTGTATATACTAACAAGGAAAATCCGGAATATTTTCATGTATCTTGTACAAGTAATTAGTATGTATACGTCGAAGTAAATATGATGGAATGTCAAAATCAAGTTAACAGGCAAGTCAAGATCCATGGCACTATCAAGACGTGTATGTACTAATAAGGAAAGTCCGGCATAATTTCGTATATGTTGTACAAGTAACTAGTATGCATGTGTCAATGCAAGTATGATGGAGTATAAAATGTTAGAATGAATGAATTTTCCAAATTCTATAATGATTTCATGGTATGGAAAGTAGCAAAATTTATTAAACCTTACTAATGTATATATATTTCAAGTAAACATGAATTAGCATAAAGGAATTATGACCTAATATAATAGCTTGCATAAAAGAAATATTTTAGTAAATTTAATGTAATACTTATATGAAACTCTCTCTTTAAAACATGATAATGAATAAATAAATAAATGTATATATATACATATTTTCTAACGGCAAGTGGAAAATGATTTTAAAATCATTACATTATACATGAAGAGCTTATATGGAAAAATTCAAATGTATATCCAATATGATGAACATTCATAAAGGTGGTTTCTTTGTAATTTCAAAATAAAACATAGTTTAAGTTATAACTTATAGTTTAAGCATAGGAGACCTTAAATAAAATCACAAATTTAATACATAAACATAGAGTAGAGTGTAAGAATCATATTTTTATATTTAAAATAATCATAGAGAATTTTGTATAAAAATATCACATTTCTAAAATTAAACAAATCAAGATTCTAAGTTAACCATAAACAATTAGAATTTGAAATAAAACATGAGAGGGGATGTGATTTTACTTGCCTTGATTGGTTAGAGAAGATAAGCCTATCTTGAGGCTAGGGAACTTCTTCTTCTTTTCTTTTTCTTCTCTTTTCTTATTCTTCTTCTCTTTTCTTCTTCTCTTGAGTTGGAGAAAAAAAATAAAAAGGAGGTGAATAAAAAATGAAAGGGAGAAAACAAATGAAAGGGAAGAAAAAAATATAATAAATGAGGGATATGGGGGATTAGATGATGGTTGTCATGCTTGTCCAAAGGACAAGCATGGTAAAGTAAGGTATGGGTGAATAAAACAAAATAGGTATAGGACAAATGAATACTAATAATAGGTTATTAGAGTTATTTAATATTATAATTTCAAATTAAACTAACCCAAAAAAAAGTCAAACTTAATCTTTACAAATCAAAGAAGAGAGACTAGTAAAAATATGTGTAGGACCCACCGGTGATTAAAATAATATTATTTTAAGTGACTATCTTAAAAATTTTAAGAAAATCATAAAAATATAGAAAAATGAGTCAAACACAACGCATTTATTTTGGGATTAATCTGATATCAAGAATGTAACTTATGATGAAATTAGGTTGTTACAAATACATATAGAGTAAAGTTTTAGAAACCTGTTTAAAGTTTGACTAGTCGAACTTTAACCTTTCAAACTTTGGGCACACTTAACCCCCCCTCCTACGTTTGCCTCCTACCACCATTAACTTACTATTTCCCAATGACCAAAATACCTCTCACAAAGTCAAGAATAGATCACCCTTCCATTTTCCTGTTCTAACCAAACTTCTCTCACTCATGTAACTAAATTCTTGCCGATCAATGGGCTTGATAAGCGAAAGTCAAAATCAAACTCCCCACGAAGACAAGTTGTGTGATTTAGATCGTGATTCTTCCATAAAAGGAAATTGAAAGTAAGAGAGGAGCTTAAGGTAGACTAGGACTATTGGGGATGCATATCCAAATTTTAGAGAAAATCAAAAAAGAAAAATAAGGAAAAATAAATCTTCACAATTAGATCTTAGATAGATTAAAGAATGGGTTCTAATATGGACCGTTGCGGAGATGAGAGAGCTTCAGTGTCTTTTCACATCACGTGCTGCTCACATGATATCCTTTTTCTAATATAAATTAGGTGACTGACAAAGAGAGGACGTTAAGCATGCTGATTGAGACGTTTGGGGGTTAAAATTCAACCATACAAACATTAATGAGGTTTTTGAAACTTTTCCCATACATAGGTATATGAAACATTACTGCTTATACCATGAGAAAGTTGTCTATTATAACATCTAGATTATGCATATCTTTTTAAATCTAAATATCAATAAATAATACTACAATTCTCAATCAACACTCACTTGAAAAATGGCAATTCATAAGGCAAAATATAATAAAATTGTCTCATATTAATGAGTCACAAACCTAGACTCAAGTATCATTCAGATATGCAGAATAGATGACTCTCGACAGGTAATTTTGCAAACTCTTTCAGTTTTGCCTCCGCATATGACACATCTCGAACTTCTTTTCCAGATTCTCATAACAGAGAAGTTGTTTGGATTCCAAATCGTTGCCGTAAAATATCCTATCTTTGTTAAGAGCTCTTCTAAATAGATTACTCCCTAGATACGACTCTGAGCTTTTGCTATTCTTCAAGTTAGTAACTGTGTGATCTGTGACTCACCTGAGGAGTCTATATCACATGATCACAACTTTACTCTGAAAGCCCTTTTTCTGAGTACCTCACGTCTCTTTGTAGACTGAAATTGGTTTCATTAAGCTCTCCTATTGGAAATTTAGCTACTAAAAAAGAAAAAAAAAACGAAGGCATAAGTACAAGGTTTTTATTCTATCTAGACTTACAATTTCTTGCCATGACAAGAAAGGATTTGAAGAACTCTTCAGGGGAAACAACTACATAAGGTGATGGCTTCACGAGGCTTTCCGAAGATATTAACATATTGATAAGAACATGCAATTGGAGAACAGGTTCAGAGAACAGGTTCAGGAACTTCGAACTCCGTGACATGCAGCAATTGGAGTACATGCAAAAATTTGCAAAAAAAATTATGTATCTTTTGAAGGTTGAATATAACACTTTCGAAGGTTGAATAAGAGAGATGAGAGGATCCTAGCTATCACTTTTTACTACGAAACTCACGGAATTTCCCTAAGTTTATTGGGTGCATATCCATACATGTCTCTTAATTTGAGTAATAACAAACTCTATCTGTAGTATGAAATGTTTGATGAAGTATGTGTTGGTGAGGTAGATGAAAACAAATCAAACAAAAATAAGTATTGATACAATTGATACAATCGACATGGCCGATATCAATAGGTTGAAACAATGCAATTTCAAGATTATATTTGACAGAGATACAATAAAAATCCCAAGATATAATATATTATTAAGTTATAAACCTCGGAACCGTCTTCAAAATGATAACAAAATAAGTGGAATCGAAATTCGAAGGTGAAAGTTATGATTGGCCAAAGTTAGGAATAAGCAGTGGGAAGAATGAGTGAAGTTTTTACAACAAAATCAACTTTAAGTCCATATTTGAATATGTGGAATGAATTGGAAAAAATTCGATAGGAGAAGCTTGTAGAGCTTTGAGTTTTATTTCCAACGACACTTGAATCATCCAAATCGAAATTTGGTAGCGAGAGATATTATCAATTTAGTAAGCAACAGCCGAACTAGAAAAGTTAAACCATTAATAGAAACATTCCACCATCGATTGCAACATTCTGCCATCGATGACAAACTCAACCTAGCTGTCACCATTACTATAGGAAACAATTGCGCCGTCGACAAGGTACTTATCAACGACATTAAGTCTGCCATCAATGGGGGATCGACAACTGCGGGTTCTAGATAATTTTTAGGTGGATGTTGACAACTTTTTCAAGAGGAGTTTGTCGAGAATGTGTTAGATTTTGGATGCAACCCTGAAGGGGTTGAATAGGATTGCAATCAGAATTTAACTAAGTTAATAAATTAACACATTTGAAGAGCAGAATAAAACAAGCAACCACATATATTAAGCACAACCAAAACATTACAAGATTTTTATAGTGATTTCGGGAATCATGTCAAATCATATGTCGTATACCACGTTTAGGACTCTTAGAAACCCTTTTCAAGTAAATCCCTTTGAAAATCATGTCAAAATCTGCCTTAAATGACCCAGAACCTATATTTGTTAGTCCCACATTGATGGCAAACTTACTGCCATCGACGAACAACTTGCCATAGATCGAGCAATGATTTCCTCTAGCAATAGCACCATCCAGTTTGAGTTGCCATCGATGACAGAATATAACCATTGATGGCGACTTTTCTAACTTGATTGCTCATCAGTAAATCGATAATATCTCTCGCTCTCGAATATCGATTTGGGTGATTCAAACGCCGCTGGAAAGAGAACTCCAAACTCTACAAGTTTCTCCTATATAAATTTTTCTAGCTTTGTCCGCATCAACTTCAAATATAGACTTAAAGTTGATATTATAAAAACTTCACTCATTCTTCCTATTGTTTCTTCTCAATTTTAAACGATCATAATTTTCACATCCGAACTCTGATTTTGTTGATCTTGCTATCTTTTTTAAAACAGTTCCGATATCTACAACTTTCCAATAGATTCTATCTTGTGATTCATATGGTAACTCTTTCAAATACAACCTTTAAGTTGCACTGATTCAACCTACCGATATCTGTCGTGTCGGTCACATTCATCCTATCGATCATCATCACACTTAATTCGTTTGCATCTATCTCATATGTACATACTCCAAACATATCATACTACATATAGAATTTGTTATTCATCAAACCAAGGGTCATATATGAATATACACCCAGCATAGTTTATTTGGAAAGGGTTTCTAAGAATCTTAAATATCTGACTAATATGAGTTGGTTTAAGATCAATAATTGATAATTTATCCTCTATTCCTTCCATAGTCGACGTCTCTCGAAGATTAAAGCAAATATACAAAAGGGGTTTAAGATTAAATTTTTATTTAACGTGCACCAATCTTTACCATCGTTTTGGACATACACCAACCTTTATCATTCGAAGACGAATCTACTGGTGTTGATCTTTTTATATTTGTTCTTAATTGATATGTTTGAGTATTGTTGGTAGTGAAAATTTCTAAGTAAAAAGGGATTTTCCACAACAGAACGCGGAGCTAACTCTATAGCTCCGTGTTTGGCTATTTCAGCCTCGCGTTTCAGCAAAATGCGGAGCTAATCAATAGCTCTGCGTTCTGCTTTCTTAGCTCCGCGTTTTAATGCGATTAGCTCCGCATGAGCAGATAACCAGAATCTCAAATTGATTGAGATTATGATTTGGGCTTATCCAAATACCCAAATTAAGTCCGATCAGGACTCTAAATCAAGAGATTTAAATCAAAACTAAGATATTTGATTGGAATCCTTGATGAGTACAAATTCTATTTAGATAGAAACTCTCATATCATCCTAAAACTATAAATACCCCTTTGAGGAAGCCTTTAAGAATCTTTTTCTTCGAATCTTTTTCGAGCATCTTAGAGAATTCGAGTTACGCATAGAGCCTTGAATTCGTGGAGAGCAGAGAAAATCAAGATCCAAAAGTCGGCTGGTATCTTCTTCATCAAGAGCAAAAAGACCATCGATATCAGATCGTCCAAAGGAACTATTTCGATAGATCCCATCGCCACACAGATCCCACGATATATTGTAAAAGAGAGCGATAAATATAAATCCTCTCGTTTGTTTTTTTTCTTTTGTTCTCTTTCGTTGTAATTTAAGTTAATTCAATGGAAGAAAAGCAACAAAATTCTGCTGCGAACAAACTGGCGACCACAGTGGGAGAAATCTCTTTCACCAGAGAAGAGATCGTGGCGCAATCTGACGTCGAGAGGATCGGATCCGATGTAGATATGCTAGTCGTTAAAATCGACCAGCAGAAGTATGAGGAGTATCTCTCCTCTGAATCAGGTAACTTGAACGAAACGCGACGCTTTCGTCGCGTGCGCTCCAATACCCGAGTAACGGGTAATCGGGTATCCACCGATAAACGGGGACCCTTGGAGACCGCGGCCATAGAGCCGTTGTTTGGATAGGAAATCCTAACAGAGGATGGTCTCTCTACTGCCGAAGAAGGTATGGGAACTGGATTGACCAGAACCCAACTCCGAAATAGAAATCGGAGAGCTAGGCGAAAGGCCCTCAAAGCCCGCATTGAACGCGAGGCTAATTTCATAAAACGCGAGGTTATGGTCCCTTGCAAACTGGCTCGCGTTAATCGCAAGACCAATCAGTATCGCGCTAAATGCGAAGCTGCAACTTGCGTTAATCGCAAGGACAAGCTAGTGTGCAATTCTCCACGCGAGGCTATTACTGGGTTTAGCGATAAACGCGAAGCCAGTACGACTTGCGATAAACACAAGATTTCTGACATTCGCGATAAACGCGAGGATAAAATTTCCTTAAAACCAGCGTGTGATTCTCCACGCGAGGCTATTACTGGGCTTAGCGATAAATGCGAAGCCAATACGACTTGCGATAAACGCAAGATTTCTGACACTCGCGATAAACGCGAGAATAAAATTTCCTTAAAGCCAGCGTGTGATTCTCCATGCGAGGCTATTACTGGGCTTAGCGATAAACGTGAAGCCAGTACGACTTGCGATAAACGCAAGATTTCTGACACTCGCGATAAACGCGAGGATAAAATTTCCTTACAGCCAGCGTGTGATTCTCCACGCGAGGCTAATACTGAGCTTAGCGATAAACGCGAAGCCAGTAATACTTGCGATAAACGCAAGATTCCTCAGCTCCGCGTAAATCACGAAGATGATTGGCAAATTATCGTTAATCGCAAAAATCGCGCTAAACGCGAAGTTGTGACTTGCTTTAATCGCAAGAGTAAGCCAGCGTGTAAGAATTTTTTCCACGCCGGGCTAAGATTTCAGAAGATAAACTTCTGCAGGAACGCCAAGCCAGCGTAAAACGCGAGGCTAGCGTAGCAAAACGCGGAGCTATTTCTCAGCCCCGCGAAACAAAACGCGAAGCTAATTCTCAGCTCCGCGTTCCAAAACGCGAAACTATCTCTCAGCTCCGCGTAAATCAACCCGAATACAAAATCAGGGCTGATCGTTACACTAATGGACCAGAACTGGACTCCAGTGATCTCAAGAAACTTCAGTGGACTCCTGGACCCTCTCAACAGTTGAATGGGTCCCATAATTCCATGACTAAAATCACTGACCTCAGGGAGTATTTGACCAAGAAGAGAAGTATAGAACAAGTTCAATCTGAACCTATTTGTCATTGCCAGCAGCTTATGACAGCAGTATCCACTGTAATCGATAATTATTGCTGCAGCAAGAACAAGGTATCGGTGTTCGACCGATTAACTAAGTCGGACAAAAATTCTGCTAAGAAAACAAAGGCTACTCCCCGAGAAGAATGGAGAATTGTAACTTCTAACATGGTCGGCAAGGGTAAGAAAATCATAGAAAAGAATGGTGATTCAGAATATAGCCATGCATAACTTATTCTTCTAGATTTTTAGGGTTTTGGTGAAGTTATAATTATGGATTTGGTTTATGTAAAGTCATCACTCTTAATTGATGCATAACTTTTTAAGATTAATTGCTTAGATTGGATTTGACTAATTTTTTTTTTGGGAAATCTATAATACGATGGTGTATTATCAATAACTGAGAAATTGAGAGAACTTGATATGCCATGTTCGCAAATTAGGTTTGAGATTAATTATAGAAGTGATCTAAGAAATAATCCACAAAGATATTTTGATTAACTAAAATTTTATTGATATTTTATTCTTTACTTGAATGCATAGATATGTATGCTTTGAAATAAAGATTGATTAATTTAAGATTGTAATTTGATTATGTTACTTAACCCTGCACAACTAGATCCATGAGAGAGATTTACTGATCATAGTCATGAAATATTTTTAATGGATTTGAAAACTCTATATTTTGCTTTTTCAATAGTTAGTTAAAATCTTCCAATGAAACCATCTTTTTTCTCTAATAGACTCGTAAGATTGATTTTAAAGTGAAGAAAACCTAGACCCTTGTGGGGTTCAAACTAAAAGTGTATAACAAAATGTGGAACACTTGTAGTCCTAATAATTTCACATCGATAGTCAAGCTAAGCAATGTAAGGAATTCTAGAAAAATACACAATAAAGATATTTAAAGTAACAGATATTTGTTATCGGCAAACATTCAGAAATTGACTTGAGACGAAAATGTAGGAACCAAAAGAAAACAAGAATCTGACTACTCAATCTATGCTATGAAGTATGATATTTGACATGAGAAAACATAACAAGATAATCAGATTCGAGAAGTATTAATTTCACTGAAGACAACAATTAAAGGATTATCATGTTGATAATTTTTCTCCATTCATTCCTATCGAGTAATATCTCCTCATTTAAACCATATCAAATTCTGTACTCTATAACCTAGTTCACAAAAAATTTCTTGTATTACCCATATCAAATTCTGTACCCTATAATTGCAATGTTGATGGGCCTTAACAAACTTATGTGAGGCCTAGATGGGGAGGATCCTCGCTTTGGGCCTAAACATCGGGTTAGGACATATGTTAGTAACTCTTAAATCAAAAAGTAAGAACCTCTCCAAGGGTATATGTAAGTTTTAAGGTTGCTATTGTATATATTGGTAAATTCTCTTATAGTTATCCAGGAGATGTGTGGGCATTTTAAGAGATTGTTGATGCACAATATGTAAATATTTTTATACTATCCTTTGTCGATTCCGAGAAACAGAGGAGCTAGATTAGCTGAAAGATGATTACCAGTTCAAGGACGCAAAAGGGAAATTGTAAATTGAATGGAATAAACGATGTGAAACTAAGAAAAAGGAGAAAAATATTAACGTAATTAGAAAGATTAAGGCTTTCTAATTTAAGAGAACGAGTCCAAATTTCACTGAAGACAACAATTAACAATCCAAAATAAGACTTAAACATCACAACTTCTATATCTGTTTTCGGTTAAAAATCGTTACGTGATTGCTCAACCCTCATTGTGTTTATCGAGAAACTGGGGCTGCAGCTTCACAAGAAAAGAAAAGGGAAATTATAAATTGAATGGAATAAAGGATATGAAATCAAGAAAGAGGAGAAAATCTTACCGTAATTGGAAAGACTAGGGCTTCGTTACTTGGGAAGTGACACGAGTTGCCATGGCTTTCTTCGCCTGTGCTCGTTCTCTCTCTCCTCTCTCTCTCAATTTATTTAACGAGTGCAGCCACGGGCCTCGTCATCTATTTGGGCTGGGGCTGAGGGTGCGTACAGAGGCCGCACTTGTTTTACAGAAAAGAGGCGTGCGCATAAAAATTAAATCAAGGGTAAAAACGTAAAAAAATACAAATTATAGAGGCCCTAACGAAGCACAGACACCATGGATACAATCAACATAGATAGGTGGTTAGTGCTGTCAATTTTATTTCTTTTTAAGAAATTAGCTTCTGATTAATTTAGTTTTGATTATGATTCAGACTAACAACTAATGATATAAATAATTACTTTATGGTTTACAATAAAATATTTCAGAGAGCTATTAAACTTAAAAATCACAGAATAAGAAATATAAAAAGAAATCGAAAACAGCATTAAAGGAGCCAGATATTTATTTAAACCTCGAAAATTTATTAGTTGAGGAGCATTACATAGTAATTGAAGAGAAAAAAAAAACTTAAAATTCTATCTTCCACGATCTCTCAATGTTCCACGATCTCTCAATGCACCACTAAAGACCAAAAAAAAAGAAAAAAGAAAAAAAAAAAGGGAAAAAAATGCAAATCTAAGACAAAAATAAAGCGCCATAAGATTCAGTCAAAAGCCCATGCATTTTTCTTTCTGATGGCTTCCTCTTCTTCCGGTGTAAAGTCGTTCTTAATGTTGAACGTGTTGCGAATCTCCTCCGGCGACTTACCTCTGATCATATCCGCTACAGTCTGACAAGCCAAATCCAACAATTTCTTAATGCCGAGATAATTAGACGCAACGAGGAGGTCGTAGAGCATGGATTGATCAACCTTCATAAGCTCTGCCTCCCAAGTCTTGAGATCCTCATCGGACGAGAACTCTACATGTTTCTTGCAAAACTCCAAGATTTTCGAGAGGACGTTGCCGTTCACGTTGGGAACTGGAATATCAACGCACCCGTCCTCTATCATATAAGAGATGATCTGGGATTGGATGGCGACTGATTCCTTCACCTCGAACTCCACGCCATCTGAGCTCACGAGCCTTATCATCTTCTCTTCAGTAGTCGAAGAAGAAGAAGAAGAAGCAGCAGCAAAAGCCATCGAAAACCCTAGAAGATAGAGAGTAGAAGAGAATAGTTTGGGGAAAGTTTGAGGGGTTGCACCCCTTTTATGCAGGGGGTAGTGCGTTGAAGAGTAGGAGTGCTTAGTCCAACTAGGATCCTAATTGGGGATGAATTATTATTTTGATAGGGCTGTAGCAATGAAACTGAATTAGAGAGGGAATAGGATTAGCAATAAGTAGCCAACTAATTAGGAGTTGGGATTAGTACTCACTAGGAGTAGTAAACCTTCTTTCCTCCATCCCATGAGACGTTGCAAACCCTGAGAAATTAGCTAAAAAGGGAAGGAAACACTACTATTCAAGATGACGCAAGTAACAGAGCCTCACAGTTTTATTGCAAATTTCTTCAACTTTTATGAAGATAATCTCCAACTATGGTAAGGTTTTCCAATCACAAAATTCTTGACTAACCATTTCATTTACAAGATCTATAATACAATAAAAAAGCAACAAGATACAACATTTTATCCTCTTGATCATCAGTTTGTGTACAGAAATAATCCATCATTACACCTGCTATGTTAATTCCCTTTGTCAATAACAAGATTATCATTCCCGTAAGGAATTCCAATGATTATATATCAGTCAGGTATGTATACTTTTTTAAATCAAATAATAGTATTAATTAGATGTATAGATGTACAACATCTTGGATGTTAATGGTGTGCGCAAATAAATGTGTTAAGCACATCTTGGATAGTAATAGTGTGTGTAAATAAATGTGATCCTTTACACAAGCAATTGCAACTTGATTTAAATTTTTTTTTTTCTGAAATTTTCGAATGTCTGAAAAGGTCATGTCTGAAAAGGTCATGGGCCATAAAGAAACGTCATTCACAAAAGATAAGTATAGCAGAGATTATGTATTTTTGAAGATTGAATATAACACTTTCAAAGGTTGAATAAGAGAAAGATGAGAGGATCCTAGCTGTCACTTTTTACTAAGACACTCACAGAATTTCCCTAAGTTTACTGGGTGCATATCCATGCATGTCTTTTAATTTGAGTAATAACAAACTCTATCTGTAGTATGAAATATTTGATGAAGTATGTGTAGGTGAGATAGATGCAAACAAATCAAACAAAAATAAGTATTGATACAACTGATACAATCGACATGGCCGATATTAATACGTTGAAACAATGCAATTTCAAGATTATATTTGACAGAGATACATAAAAATCACAAGATATAATATATTGGAAAGTTATAAACCTTGGAACCCTCTTCAAAATGATAACAAAATAAGCGGAATCGAAATTCAAAGGTGAAAGTTATGATTGGCCAAATTTAGGATAGGCAGTGGGAAGAATGAGTGAAGTTTTTACAGCAAAATCAACTTTAAGTCCATATTTGAATATGTGGAATGAATTGGAAAAAATTCGATAGGAGAAGCTTGTAGAGCTTTGAGTTTTATTTCCAACGATGCTTGAATCATCCAAATCGAAATTCGGTAGCGAGAGATATTATCAATTTAGTAAGCAACAACCGAACTAGAAAAGTCACCATTAATAGAAACATTCCATCATCGATTGCAACATTCTGCCATCGATGACAAACTCAACCTGACTGCCACCATTGCTATAGGAAACAATTGCGTCGTCGACAAGGTACTCATCAACGACATTAAGTCTGCCATCAATGGGGGATCGACAGCTGTGGGTTCTAGATAATTTTTAGGTGGATGTTGACAACTTTTTCAAGGGGAGTTTGTCGAGAATGTGTTAGATTTTGGATGCAGCCCTGAAGGGGTTGAATAGGATTGTAACCAGAATTTAACTAAGTTAATAAATTAGCACATTCGAAGAGCGGAATAAAACAAGCAACCATAGATATTAAGCACAACCAAAATATTACAAGCATGCTTAACACCCTCTCTCTGTCGGCCACCTTATTTATGTTAGAAAAAGGATATCATGTGAGCAGCACATGATGTGAAAAGACACTGAAGCTCTCTCATCTCTGTAACGGCCCATATTAGAACCCATTCTTTAATCTATCAAGGATCTAATTGTGAAGATTCATTTTTCTTCATTTTTCTTTTTTGATTTTTCTCTAAAATTTTGATATTCACCCCCCAATAGTCATAATCTACATTAAGCTCCTCTCTTACTTTCAATTTCCTTTTATGGAAGAATCACGATCTAAATCACACAACTTGTCTTCGTAGGGAGTTTGATTTTGACTTTCGCTTATCAAGCCCATTGATCGGCTAGATTCCAGTTACATGAGTTAGAGAAGTTTGGTTAGAACAGGAAAATGGAAGGGTGATCTATTCTTGACTTTGTGAGAGGTATTGGGTTTCTAAAACTTTACTCTATATGTATTTGAGTGTTGTGTTGTAACTGCTGTACTCTATATCAACAACAACAACAATTAAGCCTTTTATCCCAAGTACTTGGGGTAGGCTATATGAACCAAAAGAGAATCATGCCGGATCGATCACGTTAATATTCCTTCTTCGTTCATTCCTATCAAGTAATATCTTCTCATTTAAACCATATCAACATCTGTACGCTATATCCTAGTTCACAAAAATTTTCTTGTATTACCCATATCAAGTTCATACATTTGATATTGTAAGTATAAATAGCAACTATAAGTAACCTTATATCTAATATAATAATGAGGACATTTGAAGGATTTGGGATCTGTATCAATTTCTTTGTCTATCTGCAATGGTGCATATGAAGGGTTTAGCAAAAGAGAGGTTTAAGAATGGTTTAACTCTTTTTAATGTCGCTTGAGTCTCATCTGTTTTTAGAGCAGACGGTCTGAATCTTTTTATATATATATATAACTCTTTGACAGATCACACAATATTATTTTAAGGCCTTTCCATGCATAATTATAATGTGCATACTTGTTATATACCGCATGACAGGTGATCGAGGATTTCGCTAGTGGAGAAATTAAGCAAGCATCGAGCTTATTCAATTGTGGCCTCACTCTAGATGATCAAATATCTTCCAGAAAGCTGCTATAAGACTGCATCTCTGATTTCAGCAAGCATGAAAATCTTCTGCAATATTTAGTGGCATTGATACTAGTTATTTTTGGGGACATTATTAACTCTGAATATTGTGAAGATGGATCATTGATGGAAACCCAAATATAGAAATTTGCAATAAAACTGTGAGGCTCTGTTACTTGCGTCATCTTGAATAGTAGTGTTTCCTTCCCTTTTTAGCTAATTTCTCAGGGTTTGCAACGTCTCATGGGATGGAGGAAAGAAGGTTTACTACTCCTAGTGAGTACTAATCCCAACTCCTAATTAGTTGGCTACTTATTGCTAATCCTATTCCCTCTCTAATTCAGTTTCATTGCTACAGCCCTATCAAAATAATAATTCATCCCCAATTAGGATCCTAGTTGGACTAAGCACTCCTATTCTTTAATAATTCATCCCCAATTAGGATCCTAGTTGGACTAAGCACTCCTATTCTTCAACGCACCACCCTCTGCATAAAAGTATAAATAGAGATGCAACCCCTCAAACTTTCCCCAAACTATTCTCTTCTACTCTCTATCTTCTAGGGTTTTCGATGGCGTCTTCTTCTTCTTCTTCTTCTTCTTCTTCTTCTTCGACTACTGAAGAGAAGATGATAAGGCTCGTGAGCTCAGATGGCGTGGAGTTCGAGGTGAAGGAATCAGTCGCCATTCAATCCCAGATCATCTCTTATATGATAGAGGACGGGTGCGTTGATATTCCAGTTCCCAACGTGAACGGCAACGTCCTCTCGAAAATCTTGGAGTTTTGCAAGAAACATGTAGAGTTCTCGTCCGATGAGGATCTCAAGACTTGGGAGGCAGAGTTTATGAAGGTTGATCAATCCATGCTCTACGACCTCCTCGTTGCGTCTAATTATCTCGGCATTAAGAAATTGTTGGATTTGGGTTGTCAGACTGTAGCGGATATGATCAGAGGTAAGTCGCCGGAGGAGATTCGCAGCACGTTCAACATTAAGAACGACTTTACGCCGGAAGAAGAGGAAGCCATCAGAAAGGAAAATGCATGGGCTTTTGATTGAATCTTATGGCGTTTTATTTTTTGTCTTAGATTTGCGTTTTTCCCCTTTTTTTTTTTTTCTTTTTTCTTTTTTTTGGTCTTTAGTGGTGCATTGAGAGATCGTGGAAGATAGAATTTTAAGTTTTTTTTTTTTTCTCTTCAATTACTATGTAATGCTCCTCAGCTAATAAAATTTCGAGGTTTAAATAAATATCTGGCTCCTTTAATGCTGTTTTCGATTTCTTTTTATATATCTTATTATGTGATTTTTAAGTTTAATAGCTCTCTGAAATATTTTATTGTAAACCATAAAGTAATTATTTATATCATTAGCAGTTAGTCTGAATCATAATCAAAACTAAATTAATCAGACGCTAATTTCTTAAATAGAAATAAAATTGACAGCACTAACTACCTATCTATGTTGATTGTATCCATGGTGTCTGTGCTTCGTTAGGGCCTCTATAATTTGTATTTTTTTACGTTTTTACCCTTGATTTAATTTTAATGCGCACGCCTCTTTTATGTAAAACAAGTGCGGCCTCTGTACTCACCCTCAGCCCCAGCCCAAATAGATGACGAGGCCCGTGGCTGCCCTCGTTAAATAAATTGAGAGAGAGAGGAGAGAGAGAACGAGCACAGGCGAAGAAAGCCATGGCAACTCGTGTTACTTCCCAAGTAACGAAGCCCTAGTCTTTCCAATTACGGTAAGATTTTCTCCTCTTTCTTGATTTCATATCCTTTATTCCATTCAATTTATAATTTCCCTTTTCTTTTCTTGTGAAGCTGCAGCCCCAATTTCACTCGCACCAGCGAGCATCTGCTCGTTGAGGAATTAGGTGACGATTTTTAACCGAACATATTTAAAAGTTGTGATTTTTAAGACATTTTGGGTTATTAATTGTTGTATTTAGTGAATTTAGGACGAGTTCTCTTAAATTAGAAAGCCATGGCGAGTCGGCGACTCATGTCAAGATCAGTATCCGTTTCTTCTCTTGGCTATCAACTGCTCAGCTCTCTTCCTCTCCCTTTCGCCACTCCGACTCTCAAAATGATGATAAGGAGGTGGACCGCATCTCTCCACCTCCTCTGTGGATCGCATGGATCCACCTCCAACTCAACTCCCATCTTCCAATTTAAATACCAACTCTTCCCCCCTTTCACCCTCTGTCTCCCCCCCTTCAATCAACAACTTTCATCGTCATTTCTTCACCTTGGTCTTGATTTTTGTTGATGGGTTTTGATTCTTGAGGAGTTTTGTTGATGGCTTTTGGGTTTTGAGTTGATTAGACGACTTTTGGTTGTTGGGATGATGCTTTCTTTGAGCTGCTCCGTTAGTGTGGATCTGAGGATTGGATCTGGTCTCCTGCTTGTGGTCTTCGAATTTGAGCGGCGGCAGGCTGCTGCAGAGCGCGCATGCAAGGTGCTCGATGCGGGGTCTCATCCACTCAAAATGGTATTTTTGATGACCCATCTGTTTTGATTTTGGCTTTAGCAAGGTGTTTGGGTTTTGTTTTAGGTGGTTTGGTTGTTGGTGTTTGCAGTGGACGTTCGGAGCTCTACATCTTGTTGGGGAGTTGACAAGACTTTGGCCGCAGTCTCAGTTTCGTCTTTGATAGAAGTAGTTTCTGATGACCTGAAGAGGCTTAATAAGAATCCGTAATCTGTGAGTTATCTTTTCTGCGCTACTATAATTTGAATTTGTATTTAGAGTTGGTTTAGATGGTGTAGATATTGTTTTTTCTTTTTATTAGGGCATGATTTGTTTACTGAGATTATGGTATAGAATACTGTTATAGGCACAATCAGATTGAAATGTTTAATGTGCTGTATGTCTTTAGGAATGCTCAAAGAGAACAAATGTAACCACCAAGAGCGAAATCTAAAGATACTGTTACTACCTAACTGTAGGAAAAAAAAATTTAGAGAACTAGTTAAGCTGAACTTCTGCAGGCAAAATGAGATCATAGCTTAATGCAAATCAGGAATGCTAAATGAGTAGCAAACATCCAAGTTGCTTGTGGCTGAAATCATGGTGAGTTGATTGGAGTAGACCGCTTTCTTCATACATAGTAACGTCCAGAGAAGGAATTTCCATATGTCACCTGTCCCAGTCCTATAGTCCTACCCCAATCCAAGAACACACAACTATGCACTTGTAATAATTGTTCATCCTTTAATGAGTTATGATTATTGTTAGTTCGTTGGATAACGCATCCCTTTGGGAAGCTATATAACTTTGATTTCGTTGCACATTCTCCCACTCAAAGTCCTTGTCTTGTGAACACTCCGTCAGGACATTTGGGATTGCAAAGGTGGCCTTAGCATCTATCTATTGATGTATCTCATTATATGACTTGCCCATGATAGAAGTGGGTCAATAATTGGGCGCTCAATTAGCCTCTTGAATATTGTTGTTATTTCTAGGAAGCATGGAGACATACATATTCCATTGATACACATTCACAAGGGTATCTTGATAATGCAAATCTTGAAAGCTCTTGGACGTAACTGCAGCTTGGGCATGACAATGAAAGGTTTCTTTTGATTTATGCTTGGGAAGTCTTCGGGTATGGTATATGGATGCCATTTTTTTTTTTTTTTATGTTCTCTCTTCGTGTTGAAACTGTCTTTCAATATTGGTCCTGAATTAGTCTGGCTGGACCTATTAGTTTTATGGTAGCAAAACTAACCCTTTTTAGCTCCTCTAACTATGGATATTGCCATGGGAAGAAATTGTTTATGTCTGATAACCAGTTCTGTTGAGGATGTTTGCACAACACCTTGCCCTTCAACTAGATACCCTTTGTCGAGTCCTCGGAGGAGAAAATTCTACACCATTTAATTTTATAGTTTCTCTCTTTTCTTAGCGACTTCCCTTTTTGTTCTTATGTTTTAGCAATGTATTGTCTATATCATATATTCTTCACTTGCATTATTTGACTGTATTATGTATCCAGCGAGTTGCTGGTCAAACATGTTGACTGGAGGTGAATTTTCTGATATGTTTTGTCTTCTGGTGTTTTTTAATAAAATCTGGATTAGATCTTCATTTAACCTCTGGATTGCTTGGTCTTTGGAAACCTTGCTCGTTTCTGATGCTCGTTTTATTTGTACTTGAGCTCTTTTCTTCTGCCAACACTACAACCTGATTTTCTGTAAAACAAACTAAATTCTCCAAGTAACACTTATTTATAAAACATAAAATAAATAGAATGAGGGTTAAAGTTTACAAATATTGATACTTATCAATTGTCTTTTTGCTGTTTTTTTGCCTTGGATTAATTTAAATCCTTAAAATCCTGAAGTTGGTCTTGTTGTACATTTTGTGTTTGTTTGATGAATTTTCAAGGTCATGAAATTCTTCTTGTTCCAAGCTTAGCTTGATGCTCATGTGATATATATATATATATATATATATATATATATATATATATATATATATATATATATATATATATATATATATATATATATTTCAATGTTTAAAATAACGATAACAGTAACGTAACGTTTTGTCTCTGTTACGTTATATGGCATATAACGTAACGCATAACGTAGGGTATGCAATTTTCTATTTATTTAATAAAAATAAATATACAACTATATAAATATAAATATTATAAATTGAAATTTGAATTAAAAATTTAAAACGAAAATATAAAAAAATTCTATCCCAGTATTAATTCTAGATTTCTAACAAGTTTCACAGTAATTCTCATATTTATCTTCATAAATTAAATTACATTCACATCCATAATTTCCGTCATCATCTAAATAAGAAAACAAGATTTTAAATTTATTTTTAATTTTATCAATATTGTAATTTATATTTTGTAATGCTCAATATATATTATTTTAATTGTTTATTTTAAATTAGCTGAGAATTCAATTTAATCAGTAAGTAAGAAATTTCAGTAATTGGAAAAGACTTATAAAAAGGAATTATAACAAGTAAACCAGGATGTACTAGTAGCTTGAACCTTACCTATTGGCTAGACATACGCTTAGTGATTAGATGTGTTGTTCACGTGTTACTTGTAACCGGTGTGGTGTGGTCGTCTCTACTGAAGCAAGCCGATGTCCGTTGACTGTCCTTATTCCTTGTGCTGCTGCTTTGTCCAGAGCGAGAAGATTCGTAGCTGGTGTAGTTACCCAAGCCTGTAGAGACCTCCGTAGCAGCACATGTCGATATCCAGATGCTTCATACTTAGCTTTTTGACTTGTCGGATACTGAGATATCTGGACAGATTGAGGAAACTTTCTTATTTGTAATTCAAAGTTCCTTTTTCCCCCTTCTTTGGGATCTTAGCAGGGCTTCATATGAACAATTCTCTAAAAATTAATAGTCTATTTCACCTTATATCTTACTTTTCCTTTGGGGTATTATTCGTTCCTTGTATTATTATTATTAGTATTAGTATTTTGTTTCCAACAGCTTGTAACTACTCTTTATAAAATTAGAAACTTAAACTAAAGGTTATCTTCTCAATAGGTCGCATGTGCTTTGCTGATGTCTGATGAAAAGTTGGAGAACTTTGTTGATGTAAAAAGCATTGTTGTTGAGATGGGAACATACTTCCAAGTTCAGGTGTGTCCTTTAATAATTGAAATGAATGTTTCTTGTAGTTAAAAAGATTGCTCTGACAATGCTAGAAGCTTTTGCTTTTCAGGATGCTTGCCTAGATTGCTGTGGTGATCCTGAAGTAATTGGCAAGGTATGAGTTAGAAGATATTACAGTATTCACTAAGAAATTGGATGGTGTTCACTAAGAAAAAACTATGTATTTTAAAAGTTATATGGTGCGCACTAAGAAGAAGCTGGTGCTCACTAGGAGCAAATTTGTGCTTATTTAGAATTTCCCAAAACTTATGAGAAACAGACTTCCAAGTACAGCTTGAGCCCACTAAACCTACAGTTAGAATACACTCCAAAACTCACATCTCCGAAACACTCCGAAACACACACTTTAGAAACAGTATGCTTTAGACATCCAATCATAACCTTAAAGTTTGTAGCAAAGCGTGTTTTTAAGGCAACTTCTAAAGGGGCACAACTTTTTTTCTAGTCAGCCCAGTTAATACTTTCCATATATATCAAGTTTGCTTTCTAAAAAAATATTCCATTTTACCTTTCTTCCTTCTCCCGCTTCCTCCAGGCCTTCCGCGCGCCTCAGGTCTCGTTTTTTTGTTTTTTTTTTTTTAAAGACAAAAATCCATTGCATTTCTCTATCTCTTAATATCCTTTTGTTAATTTGGAAGTTTAAAATCGAATTTTTTCCTCATTTTGTGTTTTTTTTTCATTAGAAATCCAAACAAAAGAGAAATTTTTGAGTTGTGTCGAACGAGACGTAAATGGAGAATACAACGATATCGTTGGTTCCATTTGACGATCAAAACACTCTTAAGGTTTGATTCCATCTTCTTTGTATAAAATTATTCCAAATATAACTTTGGATTTTGATATATATTGAGTAGAATGAAATTAGGGTTTTTGGATTGAGTTTTCTGTTGGATACGGTGTGAGAACCCGGGGGAGGACGTCGCTGTCCGGACTAAAAGTCCGGTCAAAACAACTTGGTCCGGACTTTCAGTCCGGACAAAAAGAATATGTCCGGACTTTAAGTCCGGACAAAAAGAATATGTCCGGACTGAAAAGTCCGGACAAAAAGAATATGTCTGAACTTTCAGTCCGGACAAATTTTTTTTGTCCGGACTTTCAGTCCGGACAGAGTAGTTTTCAGTATGGTTTTTTTTCCCGCAAGAGTATTATCAATTAATAACTATTAATATTGTTAAATTATTGGAACACAGAGTAATGTTTCGACGCAGAGTATGCGAGTCGAGAATGAATTAGTTGTTGATTATGGTTTGGACTTCACAACAAATCAGGTATGATATTATGTAGAAAACCTATTCATATTGAAATCAGAATATTTCCACTAAAAAATGTATCATCTCTATTTTGACTATAGATTTTTACAAATCGAGACGAACTTTGCCAGTGGGTGCGCGATATTAGAAAGATATCAGGATTTGTCATCATGGTTTCAAAATTTGATACTGGAGGTCAATTTAATAAGCAGAGAATATGGTTTGGATGTGAACAGGGTGGACAACCAAGATTCAAGAAATTAAAGAATGATGAGGGCCACAGGGACAGTAAAAAATGTGGATGCCCCTTTCGATTAAAAGGTCAACAGATATCAACGGGGGGCCCCGAATATAATCCAACATAATCTAACGGTTTTGTCAGGTATGCATAATCATCCTGCAGCAGATTATTTCGAAGGCCACTCGTATGCGGAAAGATTGTCTGAAAGCGAGACTAATGTTGTGATCGAAATGTCAAAGTGTCACATAAAACCGAAAGATATACTGACAGTATTGAAACAAAAGGATCTAAAGAATGTTTCGACAATGAAAACAATATATAATGCACGACACAAGTTCAGAGTCAATGAACAAGGCGCTTGAACGCAGATGCAACAGTTGTTATTAAAATTTTTTGAATTAAAGTATATTGAATGACATCGAAATAATGATCAAACAGAATCAGTAACGGATCTTTTCTGGGCTCATCTTGTTGGCGTCGATCTTCTCCGAGCATTTCTAGGTGTTATTATCATGGATTGTACCTATAAAACGAACAGGTACAAATATCCATTACTAGAGATGATTGGAGTAACCTCAACGAATATATCATTTTGCATTGCTTTTGCCTTCTTTGAAAAAGAAAGGGAAACTAATTATTCTTGGGCACTTGACAAGTTGCGCGGACTGTTTCTGAACGATGTATATCCAAGTGTCATAGTTACAGATAGAGATCTATCACTTGTTAATGCAGTTAAGCTCATATTCACGGCTAGCCGGTATCTTCTTTGTAGATGTCATATAAATAAGAATGTCTTGACTAACTGCAAGAAATTGCTAGAACAACAGACTGAGTGAGAGAAATTCTTTTTAATGTGGAAGCTGATTATGTTATCTGATACTCTAGACGAGTACAATGCAAATCTAAGCATTCTAACAAACGAATTCCGAGCAAAACCTGAAGCAGTTGACTACATTCTTAAAACATGGTTAAATCCACACAAGGAGAAGTTCGTGACTTATTGGACAAATATGTGCCAACATCGGGACAACGTGACCAGCAACCAAGCAGAAAGTGCCCACGCAAATTGAAGAGACAACTGCGAACTAGTCAAGGCAATTTTGAAAAGTGTTGGAGCAATATACATACATTATTTGAACTTTAACATACTGAGATTAAGACATCTTTTCAAAAAAGTTTGACTATCGTGAAACAATGTTTTATGCTGGCAGAATTTAAGGAATTATGAGGCACAATATCAATTCATGCATTGAATTTGATCTTAGCCGAAGTAAAAAGAACTGAGTCTGTGGGCGTTAATCCTGCTGAATGTGGTTGCATCACTCGACAAACTCACAACTTGCCATGTGCTCAGGAGATTGCAATATACAAAAGAGACAACCGACCAATTCCCTTGTATTGCATTGACCAACATTGGCGGAAACTTGATATGGCACCGAGTAAAGCATTGGTAGTTCAAGGTGTGTGGTACCAGAAAGATGTGGAGGTTTTTATTCTTAACTTTATTAAATGTGATAATGAAGAACGGACTCGAATATTGAAGAAATTAAGGGAGATATCAATTCCAGTTAGTTCTTCACTGACTGATCTTGTGCCCAAGGTGGTCGGACACATAGCTGGACGTAAAAGGAAACTTGATATTTCGACACGACGCAATCCGTGTGCATTTGAGCTAATAGCCTCGGGCTCTGACAGTGCTTCCCCAAAAATGAAGGCACTGATACTCCGCAGCGAACGCAGACCGTATAAGTTAACTCCAAGAAAGCCTCATGTGCGGAAGGTTCGTTATTATATATAATGACTTTTTTTTTGTTTATTTCTCATTAAATTATGTTAATTATAAAATTTCTTCTATACAATACGCTAAGTTGGTTAGCAAGACGGTCTCCCCTGCGCTGCCTGCAGACCATGCGGAACCACTCCAATCAGAACCGGATCTTGCAGAACAACATCAATGCTTAGCGGACTCGGAACCTGCTCCAACAATTACCGGACTGGTCCTACCAGAACCGGAGTTAATACCTGTTAATATGCCGAATTTGAAGTATGAAAACTCATTGCCTGCTTTTATGCGGCCATATATAGTTGATGTTGGCGATGTCAAATCCGACGGAAATTGCGGATTTCGGATAATCGCACAAAGCTTTGGTATAGGGGAGGATCAGTGGATGCAAATAAGGCGAGATTTGCTGCTTGAACTTGACATTAATTACGTCTCCTACATTCCAATTTTTGGGAGTATTGATCGGATTGTTGAGCTCCGTAAAGCACTTAATTATTTCCGAGACTTTCCAAAGGTCGACTATTGGATGATGATGCCAGACATGGGACATATGGTGGCTTCACGTTTTAATCTAGTGTTTTTTTTTATTTCCAATGCGCAATGCCTTGCATTTCTACCACTTAGATCTCTCCCTCCTGCCGCTAATATCTAACGCAAGGAAGTCACCATAGCATTCGTTGCGGGCTGTCACTTTGTACCTGTAAGCACAATTTATCGCTGTAATCTTTTTTGGATTTGAGTCATCACTTAAGCCTATTTATATACTTTGTTTTTTTACTAATATGTCACTAACTGAACTTCATTACATCCCTCAAATTGGTTTGAATTGGCACCGACATCGTTATCCCATTGCTCAAGGATGGGAAGAACCGTACTTACATCGGATTGCACAGTTCAAGCAGATTGTTCTATCTTCGGTTGCTACACAAGATGTTATTGAGTTGTAATCAATTTTTTTGGTCGTGCGTATAAGTTTCATTTTGGTGTTATGTTGTATATAACTCTAGATGTAACAATGTTTGTAAGTAGTCTAATGTTTAGACAAATGTAATTCGGATATTATAATTGTGTAAATATTATCCGGTAAACCGAAGTGTATAATAGTATAATTTATATGTAATTTTGATCAGGTGTCCGGACTGGCAGTGAGGATAGAAAGCTTCTGTCCGGACTGTCAGTCCGGATAGCGGCGCTCTGTTCGGACTGCCAGTCCGGACACCTGATACACGCTCAGGATACGAAATAAACTGATTTTTCATTAGTGAACATACATTCACATCACTTTATGGACAAAAACGAGCAATTTAACACATAAATACAACAAAAATATAGTGAAGAAAGAAAAATGCAAGTATAAGGTCCCTGAGAACAATGATACACTGATATAGTGAAGACAACACTGATACACTGATACAAAGATACAACCGCTAATACACTGATACAAAGAACATATTTATCACTTCCACCAAAATAAACACTTCAACAAAAAAACATCATAGTCACTTGGTTGCAACACATACAGATAAACCAAATAAGCTCCCGTACAAACAAAGAGCAAATATTTGACAAACATCAAATATGAGGATTCACCACAAACAAAGAGCAAATATTCATCAAATAAGCAAATTGTTTAAAAGAGAACATTGTCACTTGTTGCTTCAAGTTTTTTACAACATCCATATCAATGCACTTAGCATATAACATAATCACTGTCTTCGTGTCTACTTGGGGGGTAACGTCTGCTTCGGGTTTGAGTCATTACCGCTGTATCCGGTGCTTCAGGAGTGGCTTGTTCTAGTGCTTGTTCTTATGCTTGTTATTCTGGTGGTTGTTCTGACTGAGTGCAACCACTGATCACGGCTTTAATCTTCGCAAGTGCACTGAATAATATCCCATGTCGTTTCTTGAATGCGTTCTCCCTTTGCGCAAGTAATGGATCTATTATAGCCACTGCACGTATATATTTCTGTAGAATTAATTCATGAAACATAAAAGCATCAGTTAAACTTGGTATTATATGAGACATAAAATAAAGAACATATATGGAGATTACCTCATCACCGACATCCGGGCGGATTGACTGACTTCTTTCCTCTCCTTGGGGTTCATCTGGTGCTACTCCAAGATAGCGCTGTGAGACTTTAGATAGCTACGGAATATAATCCGACGTGCAATCGGATGGGTAATCAACAATGGACCCACGGTGCTCTTGATACAAGACGTGATCTAGCCAATTTATCCACATCTCCTCGATGTCAGTGTACTTTACGACATAGTTATTGGCTGTTACACCCCACGCTTCACGTAACGGTGAGAATGGTGGAGGCGGAACGTACTATTTGCGACCAAATTGCCTTAGTACATGAACCGGATGGTAAGGCTCAATCACGCTGCAAATCTTCAACGTACCTATATAAAAGCTAATTTCCCTGAAAGGATAGCTTTCTCTATAATTCCTATTATAATTCCTATATGCATCCCAAACAACCTGTAAGTTAAGCACAAAGAACTACATTAGTAATCAACTTGTAACTTGCAACCTACATAGTTATATAAATAGCGCAACATGTTACCTGGTTGCCGCTGAGTTTATCTAGACTGGATCGAATAAACGTACATGTAATTGAGCGATATTGTGATCCCGTCTGCTCAACCAACGACAAGCAAGTGATTCACCGTTGGTAAAACACCGGTTCAACACTGGCATAAAGGATGGAAAATGAGAGAAAATCTAAGACTGTAGTAATGTGAGATACCCGGCAATCTGAGCAACGTTAGCTCGAGAAGCAAACCCAAGCTGCCTATATACCATGCAAGAGCACCAGTACCCCATGCGAACGTGTGTACATCTTCGAGGTCATGAAGCAATGGTAAGTAATCAATAGACACTCTCGTACAGCTCTTATCTGTAAAAAGCGTGCAACCAAGAAGATACAGTAAATATGCCCTCGCAGCACACCGAATCCTATGTTCTGTGTCGGTGTCAATAACCCCACAAAATTTTTCTCTTAACCAATCCAGTCGAACCGATGCACCGCCTTTCATATTAATCTCATTCCACGCTTCAGAATAACTAACGCCCAAGGAATGAGTTATTGTATTAGCAGCTTCATGTAAAGCTGCTGATTCTTGTTGGCACACGGATTTTCCTACTACAGGCAAGTCAAGCAAGCATGAAACATCATCCAACGTCATCGTCATCTCACCAAACGACATGTGAAATGTGTTTGTTTCCGGATGCTATCTCTCAACAAATGCGCTAACCTTGACAACGTTAATGTATTAGTAGGAGCATTTGACCAATTGATATAATGAAGACCCACGTACTAATTCCATGAATCGGGTGTTTGGCTGCGATGTCGTCAATGACCATGCACTTATTTTTCTCCAGTGACTAATACAACGCAGTGGATCTCGTTCCTATATATATAATATAGTCATAACACATGCACACACACAATAAATGGTTTATCGTTTTTTTTGGGAAATAATTACCTCATCTTTTAAAACGAAGAAAGCAACGTGCGTCTTGAAGCTCTTCAATACAGATAAATCAACTGGATCTCGATAATTTGACTCTTGAAGATCATCTTGAGAGCATATTGCATCAGTATTCCCTTCTTCTAGTCTTGCACTATCATATCTGATCAAATTAGGAGTTTCTACATTTAATTCAGTATCTACAGTAACTTCGATTTCTCTCTCTCGTATCGGGCGTTGGATTTGTGGTCGAGATGCTGCTTTCTTCCTCCTTAACGAGATAGTTGGTCGAACGCGAGAAGATTCTGCCGGATCCATCTATGCAATACAAAGATATTTAATTCATAAATATTTTTTTATCAAAACAGTAACTTTTCTATGTGTAAGTAAGTAGTAACAAAGTATAATTTATTACAAATATCATATTTTCTTTATTTATTTTTTTACTGCAAGATAGTGTAATATTAAAGTTTAAAAACACTGAAACCATCTTTTGCTACTTAATCAACCATTAGGACAATACGATTAAACTTCTAAATTAACTAATAAATTTTTATATTAACGTCCACAATTAGAAAAAATAACTAAATTTTTGCATATTTTACAACTACGATTACAATATTAAATTTTCTTCATAATTATAATCTAAATATTAAAAATCAAAATTAACAAAAAATTGCTAGAACTCCTTCTCTCCATCCCAACAAAATCACAATGAAGAGTTGTTTGATCCAAAAATAAAAAAAAAATAAATTTTAAAATAAATATTGTTAAATTAGGAAAACTCACCTACTAATGGAGAGAAGGCGGCGACGGCGGTGGCGGGGGGAGAACACCGGCGGCGGCGGCGGCGTCGTCTCTTCCTCGCCGGCGAGAACAGCGGCGTCGGGTGTACGAATGGGAGAGGGGGGAGATTTGGAAGGAGAAGGAGGTAGAGAAAAGGATAGAGAGGATGGAAAGAGAAAGCTGGGGTTTTGGGTTAGGGGGGTTGGAGGGGAAATGAGGAGAGAAGAGGGAGATGAGGAATATATAGCTCAAGGGTATTTTCGGAATACTAATTGTGCTCACTAAGAAATTCTCCCTTTACTAAACTCAAAGTGGGCTCACTAGGAAATCTGGGCTCACTAGGAAAAGAGTTGTGCCCCTTTAGAAGTTCCCCTCACTTCTGTCTCTTGTAAATCTTGTGCAAGAATGATTTCAACACCTCCTGAACAGCCTTGCTAGGCTGGGCTTCGATAGAAGTGATCAACTGTTGATAGCTTGCAGCCTCGTACTCGGGAACTTCTAAAGGGGCACAACTTTTTTCCTAGTGAGCCCAGATTTCCTAGTGAGCCCACTTTGAGTTTAGTAAAGGGAGAATTTCTTAGTGAGTACAATTAGTATTCCGAAAATACCCTTGAGCTATATATTCCTCATCTCCCTCTTCTCTCCTCATTTCTCCTCCAACCCCCCTAACCCAAAATCCTAGCTTCCTCTTTCCTCTTCCCTCCCACTTCCCCTCATCCTCTCTATCCTTTTCTCTACCTCCTTCTCCTTCTAAATCTCCTCTCTCTCCCATTCGTACACCCGACGCCGCTGTTCTCGCCGACGAGGAAGAGACGCCGCCGCCGACCCCGCCGCCGCCGCCTTCCCTCCATTAGTAGGTGAGTTTTCCTAATTTAGCAATATTTATTTTAAATTTTTTTTTTTTTTTTTTTGGATCAAACTACTCTTCATTGTGATTTTGTTGGGATGGAGAGGAGGAGTTCTAGTAATTTTTTGTTAATTTTGATTTTTAACATTTAGATTATAATTATGAAGAAAATTTAATATTATAATCGTAATTGTAAAATATGCGAAAATTTAGTTATTTTTCTAATTGTGAACGTTAATATAAAAATTTATTAGTTAATTTAGAAGTTTAATGGTATTATCCTAATGGTTGATTAAGTAGCAAAACACGGTTTCAGTGTTTTTAAACTTTAATATTACACTATCTTGTAGCAAGAAAATAAATAGAGAAAATATGATATTTGTAGTAAAATATAATTTGTTACTACTTATTTACACATAGAAAAGTTACTGGTTTGATAAAAAAACATTTATGAATTAAATATCTTTGTATTGCATAGATGGATCCGGCAGAATCTTCTCGCGTTCGACCAACTGCCTCGTTAAGGATGAAGAAAGTAGCATCTCGACCACAAATCCAACGCCTGATACGAGAGAGAGAAATCGAAGTTATTGTAGATACTGAATTAAATGTAGAAACTCCTAATTTGATCAGATATGATAGTGCATGACTAGAGGAAGGGAATACTGATGCAGGAGACTCTCAAGATGATCTTCAAGAGTCAAATTATCGAGGTCCAGTTGATTTATCTGTATTAGAGAGCTTCAAGACGCACGTTGCTTTCTTCGTTTTAAAAGATGAGGTAATTATTTCCCAAAAAAAAAACGATAAACCATTTATTGTGTGTGTGCATGTGTTATGACTATATTATATATACAGGAACGAGATCCACTGCGTTGTATTAGTCACTGGAGAAAAATAAGTGCATGGTCATTGATGACATCGCAGCCAAACACCCGATTCATGGAATTAATACGTAGGTCTTCATTATATCAATTGGTCAAATGCTCCTACCAATACATTAGCGTTGTCGAGGTTAGCGCATTTGTTGAGAGATGGCATCCGGAAACAAACATATTTCATATGCCGTTTGGTGAGATGACGATTACGTTGGATGATGTTTCATGCTTGCTTGACTTGTCTGTAGCAGGAAAATCCATGTGCCAATAAGAATCAGCAGCTTCACGTGAAGCTGCTGATACAATAACTCATTCCTTGGGCGTTGTTATTCTGAAGCGTGGAATGAGATTAATACGAAAGGCGGTGCATCAGTTCGACTGGACTGGTTAAGAGAAAAATTTTGCGGGGTTATTGACACCGACACCGAACATAGGATTCGGTGTGCTGCGAGGGCATATTTACTGTATCTTTTTGGTTGCATGCTTTTTACAGATAAGAGCTGTACGAGAGTGTCTAATGATTACTTACCATTGCTTCATGACCTCAAAGATGTACACACGTTTGCATGGGGTGCTGGTGCTCTTGCATGGTTATATAGGCAGCCAGGGCTTGCTTCTTGAGCTAACATTGCTCAGATTGCCGGGTATCTCACATTACTACAGTTTTGGATTTTCTCTCATTTTCCATCCTTTATGCCAGTGTCGAACCGGTTTTTTACCAACGGTGAACCACTTGCTTGTCGTTGGTTGAGCAGACGGGATCATAATATCTCTCAATCACATGTACAGTCTATTCGATCCAGTCTAGATAAACTCACCGACAACCAGGTAACATGTTGCGTTATTTATATACCTATGTAGTTTGCAAGTTACAAGTTGATTACTAATGTAGTTCTTTGTTCTTACCAAACTTACAGGTTGTTTGGGATGCATATAGGAATTATAGAAAAAACTATCCTTTCAGGGAAATTAGCTTTTATATGGGTACGTTGAAGATTTGCAGCGTGATTGAGCCTTACCATCCGGTTCGTGTACTAAGGCAATTTGGTCGCAAATAGTACGTTCCGCCTCCACCATTCTCACCGTTACGTGAAGCACGGGGTGTAACAGCCAATAGCTATGTCGTAAAGTACACTGACATCGAGGAGTGTGGATAAATTGGCTAGATCACGTCTTGTATCAAGAGCACCGTGGGTCCATTGCTAATTACCTATCCGATTGCACGTCGGATTATATTCCGTGGCTATCTAAAGTCTCACAGCGCTATCTTGGAGTAGCACCAGATGAACCCCAAGGAAAGGAAGGAAGTCAGTCAACCCGCCCGGAAGTCGGCGATGAGGTAATCTCCATATATGTTCTTTATTTTATGTCGCATATAGTACCAAGTTTAACTGATGCTTTTATGTTTCATGAATTAATTCTACAGAAATATACACGTGCAGTGGCTATAATAGATCCATTACTTGCGCAAGGGGAGAACGCATTCAAGAAGCGGCATGGGATGTTATTCAGTGCACTTGCGAAGATTAAAGCCATGGTGGTTGCACTCAGCCAGAACAACCACCAATAGAACAAGCACTAGAACAAGCCACTCCTGAAGCACCGAATACAGCGGTAATGACTCGAATTCGAAGCAGACGTCACCCCTCCAGGAAGACACAGAAACAGTGATTAGGTTATATGCTAAGTGCATTGATATGGATGTTGTAAAAAACTTGAAGCGACAAGTGACAATGTTCTCTTTTAAACAATTTTCTTATTTGATGAATATTTGCTCTTTGTTTGCGGTGAATCCTCATATTTGATGTTTGTTTGTCAAATATTTGCTCTTTGTTTGTACGGGAGCTTATTTGGTTTATCTGTATGTGTTGCAACCAAGTGACTGTTATGTTTTTTGGTTGAAGTGTTTATTTTTGTGGAAGTGACTAAACATATTCTTTGTATCAGTGTATCAGCGGTTGTATCAGTGTTGTCTTCACTATATCAGTGTATCATTTGTTCTCAGGGACCTTAGATTTGCATTTTTCTTTCTTCACTATATTTTTGTTGTATTTATGTGTGTTAAATTGCTCGTTTTTGTCCATAAAGTGATGTGAATGTATGTTCACTAATGAAAAATCAGTTTATTTCGTTTCCTGAGTGTGTATCAGGTGTCCGGACTGGCAGTCCGGACAGAGCGCCACTATCCGGACTGACAGTCCGGACAGAAGCTTCCTGTCCTCGCTGCCAGTCCGGACACCTGATCAAAATTACACATAAATTATACTATTATACACTTCGGTTTACCGGATAATATTTACACAATTATGATATCCGTATTACATTTGTCTAAACGTTAGACTACTTACAAACATTAGACAACTTACAAACATTGTTACATCTAGAGTTATATACAACAACATAACACCAAAATGAAACTTATACGCACGACAAAAAAAAATTGATTACAACTCAATAACATCTTGTGTAGCAACCGAAGATGGAACATTCTGCTTGAACTGTGCAATCCGATGTAAGTAGGGTTCCTCCCATCTTTGAGCAATGGGATCACGATGTCGATGCCAATTCAAACCAATTTGAGGGATGGAATGAAGTTCAGTTAGTGTGACCTATTAGTAAAAAACAAAGTATATAAATAGGCTTAAGTGATGACTCAAATCCAAAAAAGATTACAGCGATAAATTGTGCTTACAGGTACAAAGTGACAGTCCGCAACGAATATCATGGTGACTTCCTTGCGTTGGATATTAGCGGCAGGAGGGGGAGATTTAAGTGGCAGAAATGTAAGGCATTGCGCATTGGAAATTAAAAAAAAAACACTAGATTGAAACATGAAGCCACCATATGTCCCATGTCCGGCATCATCATCCAATAGTCGACCTTTGGAAAGTCCCGGAAATAATTAAGTATTTTATGGAGCTCAACAGTCCAATCAATACTCCCAAAAATTGAAATGTAGGAGACGTAATTAGTGTCAAGTTCAAACAACAAATCTCACCTTATTTGCATCCACTGATCCTCCCCTATATCAAGGCTGTGTGTGATTACTCGAAATCTGCAATTTCCGTCGGATTTGACATCGCTAACATCAACTATATATGGCCGCATAAAAGCAGGCAATGAGTTTTTACTTCAAATTCGGCATATTAACAGATATTAACTCCGGTTCTGGTAGGATCAGTCCGGTAATTGTTGGAGCAGGGTCCGGGTCTGCTAAGCATTGAAGTTGTTCTGCAAGATCCGGTTCTGATTGGAGTGGTTCCGCATGGTCTGCAGGCAGCACAGGGGAGACCTTCTTGCTAACCAACTTAGCGTACTGTATAAAAGAAATTTTATAATTAACATAATTTAATGAGAAATAAACAAAAAAAGTCATTATATATAATAACGAACCTTCCGCACATGAGGCCTTTTTGGAGTTAACTTATACGGTCCGCGTTTGCTGCGGAGTATCAGTGCCTTCATTTTTGGGGAAGCACTGTCAGAGCCCGAGGCTATTAGCTCAAATGCACACGGATTGCGTCGTGTCGAAATATCAAGTTTTTTTTTACGTCCAGCTATGTGTCAGACCACCTTGGGCACAAGATCAGCCAGTGAAGAACTAACTGGATTTGATATCTCCCTTAATTTCTTCAATATTCGAGTCCGTTCTTCATTATCACATTTAATAAAGTTAAGAATAAAAACCTCCACATCTTTTTGGTACCACACACCTTGAACTACCAATGCTTTACTCGATACCATATCAAGTTTCCGCCAATATTGGTCAATGCAATCCAAGGGAATTGGTCGGTTGTCTCTTTTGTATATTGCAATCTCATGAGCACATGGCAAGTTGTGAGTTTGTTGAATGATGCAACCACATTCAGCACGATTAACGCCCACAGACTCGGCTCTTTTTACTTCGGCTAAGATCAAATTCAATGCATGAATTGATATTGTGCCTTGTAATTCCTTAAATTCTGCCAGCATAAAACATCGTTTCACGATAGTTAAACTTTTTTGAAAAGATGCCTTAATCTCAGTATGTTGAAGTTCAAATAATGTATGTATATTGCTCCAACACTTTTTAAAATCGCCTTGACTAGTTCGCAGTTGTCTTTTCAATTTGCGTGGGCACTTTCTGCTCGGTTGCTGGTCACGTTGTCCTGATGTTGGCACATATTTGTCCAATAAGTCACGAACTTCTCCTTGTGTGGATTTAACCATGTTTTAATAATGTAGTCAACTGCTTCAGGTTTTGCTCGGAATTCGTTTGTTAGAATGCTTAGATTTTTAATCACAAAGTAAATATTTTTTTTTGAGGTCGGGATGGTGGGCTAAGCCCCTGCAACAAAATTCATGATCAAATAAAAAACTTACCAAATTTTACGTATTTAAAACATCATTTTGCTCATGGGAGTGTCTAAAAGAGCACACCATTTTTCATAGTGAACCCATTTACAGGATATTTTTGGTTCGCCGAACGATTATTAAGTGAGCTCATTAGGAAAAATGTTGTGCCCCTTTAGAAACTCCCCTTGCCCGTCTATATACATAGTAAAGAAAATAAATAAAAAAGAAGGTACAAAGTTCATCTTTCTCGATAACGTCAGGCCTTATTGTTGTTCCTCGTAAAATGAAGTTCATCTCATGACAAAAAAGAAAAAAGAAAAAAATTCAATCACTAAATAAAAAGTAAATTTTTTTTAATAAGAAATTTGAACTCAAGAAAGTTTTTTTTTTTTTTTTTTTTTTTGAATAAATCAACTTCTCTTGTAAATTTGAGACACCGAAACATATGCAGATGTTGATGAAAAAAATCCATCTAAAATTGATATTAAAAAAATAAATAAATAAAAAGTTGCTATGATAGAGGCTGTGAACAAATTAACTAGAAAATTGAAGCTTTGAACTATATAGTTTTCAAGAGAGTGCGAGAGATAGTAATTTTGATTTAAAATATAAAAATAAAGAGAAAAGTTTGGAATTGTCATCTTCTTAAAAATTCATCTCTTCTTATTATTCTCTTAGCTAGAGTAATTTCACTAATCTTTTTTTTAATCACAGATATTAAGATTCATAGTGATGTTAAAAATTGAAGAAGTGGTCTCTCATCATATTTCAAGTAATTAATCAAGAACAGGCCCAATCATAAACCCTCTTTGCTTCGATTAAGGTCAATTATTAACCACCGTAACAAAGTTTTAATCTCTTGATTGATTAGGATTAGGATTATGATTAGAATTAGGATTAAGATTAGGACTTGTACTCCTATTCCTACGCGCACCCCCCTCTGCAGAAAAAGTATAAATAGGGAAGCAACCCCTCCAATTTTTACCCAACTATTTTCTTCTTGTTTCTCTCTTCTAGGTTTTCGGACTTGTCTGATGCCTTCTTCTTCTACTTCTACTTCCTCGTCTATCGAGGGAAAGATGATAAGGCTGGCAACCTTCGATGGGCAGGAGTTTGTGGTGGAAGAATTTGTAGCAGTTCAGTCCCAGATCATCCGTTGTATGATCAAGGACGAGTGCGCTGACGGTGTGATTCCCGTTCCCAACGTGAAGGGCAGCGTCCTTTCAAAAGTCTTGGCATTCTGCAAAAAACACGTAGAGTTCTCGTCTGATGAAGATCTCAAGGCTTGGGACAAGGAGTTTGTAAAGGTTGATCAAGCAACACTCTTTGATCTCATCCTTGCCGCTGGCTATCTCAATATTAGAGATTTGATGGACTTGACTTGCCAAACTGCGGCGGATATGATCAAAAATATGTCGGTGGATAACGTTTGCAAAATTTTTGATATTGAGAACGACTTCACACCGGGAAGAAGAGAGAGAGGTTCTAAAGGAAAATGCATGGGGTTTTGAGTGAATCTTTCTTTTTTCTTTTTTTTCCTTCATAGCTTTTTTTTTTTCTTTTGGTTTCTTTTTTTTTTTTTCTGTTGGTTTTTAATGGTGTTTATATATATATATATATATATATATATATATATATATATATATATATATATATTCATTCTAAGTTTTTTCTTTTCAATTTATATGTAATCCCATTAGCTAATAAAATTTCATGGTTTAAATAAATATTTGATTTCTCTAATTTTGTTTTAAATTTCTATTTTAATTTTCATATTTTGTGAGTTTTAAGTTCAATAGCTTCATGGGATATTTTGTTTTAAATCACAAAGTAAATATATACATCATTAGTAGTCTCCATCAAACTCATAACTAAATTCATCATAAACTAATTCCTTAAAAACAAATAAAATTAATTAATCTTAATTGTATCCACCGTGTTTTTATTTTTATTCCGTATTGGGCCTCTGTAGTGCATCTGGGCCTTTATAAAAGTGTACTTTTTCACTTGTTTTAATGTAAATAAAAGACGAGGCCCATGGTCGCCCTCAAATAATCGATGGACACGCACCGCTCGCTGCCTTTCAATCAGAGAGAGCGAGATGCGTGTGTGTGTGTGTGAGAGAGAGAGAGAGAGAGAGAGAGCACAGGCAAAGAAAGCCATGGCGACTCGTGTCACCGCCAAAATAGCAGAGCTCTAATCTTTCCAATTAGGGTAAAATCTTCTCCTTTTTCTTGATTTTATTCCATTCAATTTACAATTTTCCCTTTTCTTGAGAAGCTACGGGCCCAATTTCACTCGTACCGGCGAGCATTGCGTCTTAATAAACACAATGAGGATTGAGTAATCAGCTAACAATTTTGAATCGAACAGATATAAAAGTTGTGATTTTTAAGTCTTATTTTGGATTATTAATTGTTGAATTTTGGACGAGTTCTCTTAAATTAGAAAACCATGGCTACTCATGTCGCCACCCAACGAAGCCCTAATCTTTCCAATTATGGTAAAATTTTTCTTCTTTTTCTTGATTTCCCGTCGTATATTCCATTCAATTTGCAATTTCCCTTTTCTCTGAAGCTGTTGCCCCAATTTCACTTGTATTGGCGAGCATTGGATCTCAGTAAGCAAAAGATGGTTGAGTAATCAGCTAACAATTTTGAACCGAACAGATATAAAAGTTGTGATTTTTAAGTCTTATTTTGGATTATTAATTGTTGTCTTCAGTGAGATTAGTACTAGTTCTTTTAAATTCACAATCTTTCCTTAATCAACTTATAAATTCTAGGGTGGTTTCAGTTTCCTCCCCATATTGCCCTTTTCCTGGGCAACATCTTGAATCGGTCGCTTTTCTGGTGTTTTTTTTTTTTCCAGAAGTTTTTGTTCCCTTTTTCTGTCAGAATTTTATTAGTTGGACTGTCTATGTACTTAACTATTTCATCAGCTTGCTTCATGAAACTAACTGATACATGCCTCTTGTAGTTCAACATGATATGTCTCGTATTTCGCCTTGCTGATATTTTGATGAAACAGTACACGGCTGACTTTATTTGATGAAATGGCAACTGATTCATGATTTGGCTTAATGATACATATTAACTTGTCCAAGTAGACTGTTTGTTTTTAAAGTTCATAGAACTTGCTGGTTTTAATTTTACATTATTTGCTCCTGATGTTGATTCTACGTATGAGGTGACTTGTAGGGGTGAACACGGTCTGTTCGGTTTTTTGGGAAAAATACACTACCGAAAACCGAATCGAACTTCTATAATCGAAACCGAACCGACCGAAATCATTTGGAAACCGAAAACCGAACCGAAGATTCTACGTACGAGGTGACTTGTAGGGGTGAGTATCGGTCGGTTCGGTTCGGTTTTTTAGAAAAAATACACTACCGAAAACCGAACCGAACTTCTATAACCGAAACTGAACCGACCGAAATCATTTGGAAACCGAAAACCGAACCGAAATTTCGGTTCGGTTCGGTTTTCGGTCGGTTATCGGGTTTGTGGGCTTCGGCCCAAAAGCATAAATTATTTAACAAAAAAACATTTCGGCCCAGTTTAAAAAAAAGCAAAAAAAAAGACAGAATTTGGCCCACTTTAAAATTAATAAATATAACAAATCCTGGAGCAAAATAATTTAGCAATTTTTATCAAACAAAATAACATAACACAACTAAAATAATGTAGCAACTAACTAGCAAGTTACAACTTACAAACAAACAAGTAGCAACAAACAAAATAACATAAAAAAATTAAAATAATGTAGCAACTAACTAGCAAGTTACAACTTCCAAGTTACAAACAAGTAGCATCAAACAACTTACAAGTTACAAACAACTTATAAATTACAAACAGATCTCTGCATATTGTTCACAAATTTAAATTTACATATTGTTTTCCAAATTCAAATACAAAGGGCTCCTGAGATCTCTGCTCAAATGAACTGCACAAATGAAAAAGATAAATTAGTTTGTAAACGAACTGCACAAAGAACTCTCTGCATTAAGACTTGAAATGCACACTTATACAGAGCTCTCCGCAGAGAGCCTCAGGAGCCCTGTGTGCACAGAGAGTGCACACAGGGCTCCTGAGGCACACAGAGCCAGGCGCTCTAGACAGAGCTCAGGAGCTCTCTGCAGAGAGCTCCTGAGCTCTGCCTCTGTGTGCACAGAGTGCACACAGAGCTCAGGTGCTCTGCAGAGAGCCTGAGCTCTGTGTGAGTGTATTATAAAAAAAAATAAAGATACGCACCTTCAACGTATGCACGGGACATCAGAGCTTGGTGATAACCGAATCCGTAGACCTATCATCCAATTCTAGAAGGAAATAAAGTTAATTAGAATTAGAAATCGTGAATATAATAAATGATATGAATAGACTATTACCTTGATCAAACTTCTCAACGTCACACAGATCTTCTTCAATACTGACCATTGGAACTCTCAATTGTCCTCGAAACCAATCCTGAGAACAAATCAGACACTGGACGGATTTGATCGATAACGAGCTCCGAAATGCATCGAGAACTCTCCCACCCGTGCTAAACGCTGATTCCGAAGCAACTGTGGATATTGGAATTTCCAACACATCTCGAGCCATTCTTGATAATATTGGAAATCTTCCACTATTAACCTTCCAGAAGTCTAGAACAGGAAAAATTGCCATGTCCTCGCCGATAATTGGCACCTTCTTGGTCTCATTCAAATACTTATCCAATTCACTTTGATTTGATGTGACATACATCGAAGAACTCTGTGCATAGAACTTATCCAACATGCGATAATTCTTTACTGCACTACTGTCCCGAGCCGTTGAAGATTGAGACGGTCTTACGTGTTGTATATCATCTCTAATACCAATTTCCTTATCATGTATAGTTTTGTACTCATTGAACAAACCTCTGAGAGTTCTCTCCAATTTTGATGGCATTGCACGGCCGTTCTCACCTTGAGATCTGAACATCTCTCCTATCACGTACTGTGCAAAGTCTAGCTTGAATCGAGAGTCAAGAATCAATGATATAAATATCAACAAATTTACCTTCTCACAGTTTCCCCAATACTTATCATACTTCTCCTTCATCCTATGAGCCATCTCACAAGTAATGATATCATCACCTATCATAGCTTCATTTAGCTCACCTTCAACATTTGTGATCTGATGAAGAAAAACATTAGCTGTCACATATAAAGTTCTTGACACCCTCAAAATCAAGTCATAAAAAGCTTGCAAGAACTGGCATAATCGGCCAATACAATTCCAATCATCTTCATCTGGCATGCCATTCCCATCAACACCCCCAACTTCTTGTCTGAATAAAGGGTCCTCTAGCTCAAACTGGTAGAAAGCAGATTGACACTTTTTAGCTTCCTGTAACATCAAGTATGTTGAGTTCCACCGTGTCTGTACATCCAAACACATTCCTGTCTCAACTGCTATTTTTTCTTTCTCAACACAGCTCTTCCATTTTGCCCACCGTGACGGTGATTGCTGCACATACTTTATAGCACTTCGAACCCTTGAAATGGGTTCAATATTTACACGTAGACCATCCTGCACAACAAGATTCATAATGTGTACAACACACCGTACGTGAAGAAATTCAGCCCCTAAGAATATACCATGCTTACCATTCCAATTTACAATTTTCCTCTTCAAGTATTGAATCATTTTGTCATTGGAGCTAGCATTATCAACAGTAATTATCAACACTCGCTCAATTCCCCACTCATGTAAACACGTCTCTAGAGTGGTTCCAAGAACTTCACCTCGGTGGCTTGTAATAGGACAAAAATTGAGAATTCTCTTGTGAAGATTCCAGTCATTTGCAATCCAATGCACGGTAATACACATGTAATTAATCTTTTGAACAGAAATCTATGTGTCAGTGGTGAGGCAAACCTAGTGGGATGTCTCTGATAGATATTTTTTTAATGCAATCTTCTCGTCTAGATAGAGTTGATAGATGTCTCTTCCTATCGTCCACCTAGATGGGATCGTGAATTTGGGACATGCAATGGCCATAGAATGCCTAAAACCAATACCTTCCACAAACTTGAAGGGCAATTTATCTAAAATTATCATTTTAGATAATGCCACTCTGAAGGCCTTCTGATCATATTTCCAGGTAGTCACAGTTCCTACCCTACTATCCTCTCTACTTGGTTGGAAACTTAACTGTGCTTGGCGTGTTTACTTATTGTGGGGATTTTCTTTACAATTTTTAGCATGATTTCTAAGGGACGACGTGCCATTTTTCTTGGTATTGCAGCTATAGACTTTTCTACAATACCTGCATCGGCATTCGTCCTCATCAAGAGGCTCATCTCCTTCTTCTCGCATATCATCAGTTTCTTGATCCCACTTAATAAAATGATCCCACACATCAGACTTGGAAGATATTGCCTTCCTTTTTTTTTGTTCCAGATGCTCCAGTTCCAACAGGATTGCTAGTATTTGTTTGTGTAGGAGTTGGATCTATTGGTGGAGCATCACTTGTTTGATTTGTAGCAGCTTCATTTACATTAACAATTTCACGTGGGTTTGTCTGACCAACACGACTTTCAGCCATCTAAAAAATAATAAAAGAAATATCATTCCAATATTTAAACATTAATCATAATTATTAACCATTAATCATTAACACATGAAACATTAATCATTAATCATTAACACAAGAAGATTAATCATTAATCATTAACACAAGAAGATTAATCATTAATCATTAATCATTAACCATGACTTAAATCATTCAATACAGTCTAAACACTGTATTAGTATTTGATTCAACACTGCATTAATCATTAACTAGTCTAAACACTGCATTAGTATCATTCAACAAAAATGCTAGTATCCGTAGAGGATCCAAGATATCCAATCAGTAAAACTAACTACGTATAATAAAATGAGTTAATGCAATGTTCAATGAAATGTATCTTAAGCTGTGTCAAGTGTCAACAGAAAAAATTGAAGTACTCTGCAAAAACTGAATATTAAAACAAGTTTTGATGATATTGTCAATACAATGTAAGCACTGCTCATTCTGCAAAGCATTTTGTGATGATAATAGAGTGTGAATGCAAAGACAGATAGCATTTTTAATGGACAGTATCAGTGTGCAATATTTTTCCAGCCCACTACTTATATCCATATGAGGTTAGAAAATCTTAAAAGAAATTGCTAATCTGAACAAAGAAGAGCATATAAGGATGGTAATTTGAACACTGATACTGAACATATAATTGCTAAAGAAGAGCATATAAAAAAGAACATATAATTGCTAATCTGAACACCGTCTACATTTAAATAAAAATATAGCATCTACCAAAAAAAAAAAAAAAACAAATAAAGAAAATTCCATATAAGGATGGTAATCTCTCGCTCGACTGGAGCGAGTCGAGCGAGAGATTCGTACCTTCGGAGCTGCAGAGAGCCCGAGGCGGAAGCGAAAGTGGAGCCGGAGGATTCGGGCGACGGAGAGAGTGGCGATCGCCGATCGGGCTCCGGGGATTCGGGCGAGGGATAGAGGGGCGAGGGCTAGGGCTAGGGATTTGGGATTTGGGTTCTCTCGGGCGACGCCGCGATGGAGAGAGTGGCGATCGCCGATCGGGCTCCGGGGATTCGGGCGAGGGGCAGTCGGACAGAGCCGCAGAGGGGCGGGCGAGGGCTAGGGCTAGGGCTAGGGCTAGGGCTAGGGCTTGGGATTTGGGATTTGGGCTAGGGCAGTCTCGGGCGAGAGGGAGGGATCGACTGAAGTCTCCTAATTTAGATAGGGGGGTAGTTATTTGGGTATTGGGTTAATGGGTTAACGGGTACGTTGGGATTGGGAGTTCGGTTATTTCGGTCGGTTTCGGTTGACGATTTCGCCACCGAAATCCGATCCGATAACCGTTGAAAAGTTCGGTTTTGGGAACTGACCCGACCCGATAACCGAAGTAACCGACCCGATCGGTTCGGATCAGATCGGTTTGTCGGGTTTTTCGGTTTTGTCGGTAAAATGCTCACCCCTAGTGACTTGCAATTCATTTCTCTTCATTTTGCCTGAATTCAGTCAGCTTCATGATTCTATTTTGATGCACGCTTTCTATTTTAGCTTGTATTTTGTTTGTGTAGTGAAATTTTCTATTTTGTATTATCTTCTGTTATGACTCGAAACGTAGAGGGTGGAACTCTCACCTTAACGGCTTCAAAAATATGGTTTCGAGCACTAAATGGAAACCATATACGCCCCTCAGAATGTAAATCATATTTTGAGACATACTTTGCTCACCAAAATGTCAAGAAGTAACCCAAGGTGAGAGAAATGATAGCAGGATGCAGAAAAAAAAGTGCTCCATCATCCAAAGAGCTCTGCAACTTGTGCCCCTACATTTATTTATTTAGTTTCAAGATCCTCAATGACTGCATGCATTCTCAGATTATGTGTTAACGCAGATAGTATAGTAAAGATGACTGGAGAAGCAATCATATGCTAACTGTGTTGCTAAATTGTTATGATGAAATAGAATTATAATTTTTACCCACACACACACAAATATATATATATATATATATATATATATATATATATATATATATATATATATATATATATATATATATATATATAGTTTCTCCGTTGTGGCAGATCCAAACATCTGTTAAATATAGTTGCTCTGTATATACCTTATATGGAGCAACTATATTTAATATACCTTATAATATAGTTAAATACCTTATATAGTTCCTCCGTAATGGCAGATCCAAACATCTGCATAGAATGCAGCCACTTCAATGGTTATGACTGGTGTAAAGGACCATGGGTATGGCACGATCATATATATCGATTCCAAAGCACTTTTTTTTTTTTTCTCTCCCACTTGTTAATTCTCGTTATGCATGCATCCTCTATAACTGGTCGTCATCTCTGCAGAAGGAAGTCACAAAGACAAACAAATAAGCAGGAGGGAGCAAAGAGGAAGCAAGGCACAATGGACATACATTTTACTGCTTTTCAGAAAAAGCATTATGGTCTTGGATCATGAGGACTGTTTCTTGAAGTCGTTATGATGGGTTGATCCCTCCGTGTCGCATTAAAGCGAATCGACAGAACAAACCAAAGACTAACAAAGATACATAAGGTACTGAGTACAAATTCAGCAGATCAATTGGACCGTGACTGTTAGCATTCTTTACCATCGTTTTTGTCAGGATTTGGTAATCGTGCATCCCAGCTTGTGCAGTCTTACAAATGTACATTGATTCACACACCTACGTACATGCACGCATCTCATCTTTAGAGATTTTTGCATATGGTCATTGGATCCATCACACCCTTCTTATATGTCTCATGATCTAGCTATATTTCATTTATGCTACCTCTACTTTGTTTTAAGATTTCTGCAGTCCATTTACTGATCAGGTGATCGATAGTTCTGACGTATCACAGCCAAATGTGTTGTGTTTTCCATAATTCTCTTTTATCATTCCCCTACCATTCTCTTGCCAGCGTTTCTTAGTCATCATTGGAAAGACCAAGCCATATCCTGCATGCTCAGATATGCATGGTTATTTTCGCTACTGTGGCTGTGCTGGGTACATCTACATGTGAATGCTGCTCTACGTACAGCCTTTATCTAGGATTGGGTAATTGACTTTTTAATGATTTAATGGTTTGAAAACTCAAAACATCCCTTTAATGAATCATAAATTGTGTCTATAATCTTTATTATTATTATTATTATTATTATTATTATTATTATTATTATTATTATTATTACTATTATTAATTTAGACATTTCATTTGAAACCTTTGTGCTTTTATGATGCATGATCATGGATCTCTAGCTAATAAAGTTAAAAGGATGTCACACCCTACCGTTCCCACACCGTACCATTCTCATATTGCAGCAATTTCTAAAAGAGTCCTACGCAACAGAAAGCCACTGGCAAGAGAAGTGACCCAGTCATATATATGGAGCGGTTATGCAAGGTTACACCCTGCTGTCTACTTTGTATTGGGGTTTTTGTGTTTTGCTTGTATGGTTTGTGGTAGCAATTCTAAATTTTGGATTGTTGTACTTTATATCATGTTCTATTATCACTGAATAATGAAATGCGGGGAGTTTTTGCTCAGCGTCTCAATGTAAAGGAAAACATTTTTCTCATATTACAGGATGACTGATACCACTGAAGAAGCACCTTTAGCACCCAGGGAGAGGCTTCAGAAGTACCAGCATATTTTTTTGGAGGAAGGTGTGATAAGATAACATATGCTACTATCTCCTTGACCCTGGTACGATCCTCCTTTCACAGGACTCTTTTCAATATGATTTTAGGTTCCATAGGCCTTTTCTCTGTGTTATCATGATTATTCTGGCGAAATGGAACATATTCTGTACCAATATTTAAAATAGCGATAACGGTAACGTAACGTTTTGTCTCTGATAGGTTATGCCGCATATAGCATAACGTATAATAATTTTCTATTTATTTAATAAAATAAATATAAAAATATATAAAATATTTTTTATAAATTGAAAATAAATTAAAAACATCTAAAAAAGGAATATATAACCATTTTGTAATACATAATCTATCCTAATTTTATATTAAGTTTTATAATGATTTTCACATTTATCTTCATAAATTATATTAAGCCTGCAACTAAAATTCCAGTTATCATTTAAACATTAAAATAAGATTTTAATTTTTTATTTCAATTCCAGTTATTATAATTATTGTAGTTATATTTTGTAATGTTCAATTTATCTTATTTATAATTGTTGATTTTAGTTCAGTTGAAAATTCAATAGAATCAACAAATAAAATATTTAAGCAACCGGAGAAGAATTTACAACAAGTGAATAAGGAAACAATCGCAAATTAACAAGTTAGCAATTCCACAAGCAATCAAACAAGTCAATAACTAATCAAGTAAGAAAATCATGGCAATTCGCTAATAATCAAAATGGTAATCAACAACAATATATAGATTACTAAAAAACAATTATAAATAACGCAACATAATTTATTGTAACGTTACGTAATATAATGCAAAATAACATAAAAAAATATATTGTTACGATGTACTAGTTATTTCTAGCTGTTACGTAGTGATGGGGCTCCATTGGGTTACGTAACGCAAGATAACGAGTTTCATAACGTGTTATTTTCAACATTGTTATGTACCCCTTGATGATAAGGGTTGCGGAACCTTTATGTCTCATGGGATCGGAATGGACTAGCTAGTACTCCTAACCCCAATCCTAACTCCTAATTAATTCACTAGTTATTCCAATCTTATTCTCTCTCTGGTTCAGGTTCATTGCTACCACCATATCAAAGTAATTCTTTATCTTCCATTAGGAAAGGACTAGCTAGCACTTTTGATCCCAATTCTGACTCCTAATTAATTGGCTAGTTATTCCTAATCCTATTTCCTCTCTGGTTCAGCTACATTGCTATCACCATATCAAAGTAATTCATCCACCATATCAGAGTAATTCATCTCCTAGATTAGCACTTCTGCTCCTTAATGCACCACCCTATGTAGAAAAACATAAATAGGGACGCAACCCCTCAAACTTTCTCCCAACTATTTTCTTCTCCTCTCAACACCTCATGCTTTTGTTTTCCTGAGCAACAAGAGAGTTCGATGGTGTGTGTTGCTTCTTCTTCTTCAACAACTAGGGAGAAAATTGTAAGGCTCGTGTGCTCAGACGGTGCGATGTTCGAGGTGAAGGAATCAGTTGTCGTCCAGTCCCGGACCATCTGTCATATGATAGAGGACGAGTGTGCTGATAATGTGATTCCCCTTTCCCTCGTGAAGGGCAACGTTCTTTCAAAAATCTTGGAGTTTTGCCAGAAGCACGCAGAGTCGTCTAGTGAGGATCTCAAGATTTGGGAGGCGGAGTTTATGAAGGTTGATCAACCCATGCTATATGAACTCCTAGTTGGCGCTAATTATCTTGAAATTCCAAAGTTACTGGACTTGGCTTGTCAGACTGTAGCGGATATGATCAAAGGTAAGTCAGTGGATGAGATCCGCAGAACGTTCAACATTAAGAATGACTTCACGCCCGAAGAGGAGGATGCGATTAGAAAGGAAAATCCATGGGTTTTCGAATGAATCTTTATGTCAGCTTTATTTTGTCTTAGATTTGCCTATTTCATTTCTTTTTCTTTTTATTCCATTTTGGTCTTGAATGGTTCTTTTATTGTCCTGTAGCAAAAAGAGGAAGGGAGAGAGAGAGAGAGAGAGAGAGAATGGAAGAGAGAATCCTAAAATTTTTCTTTCCAATTTCTTTGTAATGCTATGAGCTAATAAAATTCCAGTGCTTGAATAAATATACCTGGTTTCCGTAATTTTGTTTTAAATTTCCATTTTCATTTCTTATTATGTGATTTTTAAGTTCAATAGCTTCATGGATATTTTATTTTAAATCAAAAAGTAGTCTGCATCATAATCATAACATAATTAATCAAAAACTAATTTCTTAAAAAGAAATATAATTGATTACACTAGCCTATGTTGATTGTATCTGTGGTATTCTATTTTGTATTTAGTATTGGATTACTGTACTGTGTTGGGTCTTATTTAATTTGTACCTTTTGACTTGTTACAACAACTATGCATTTTATCCCAAGTATTAGGGTAGGCTACATGAACCAAAAGAGAGTCACGCCGGATCGATCACGTTGATAATTCTTCTACATTCATTCCTATCAACTAATATATCCTTATTTAAACCTCTAGAATCCATATCTTTTCGTATCATCTCTATCCATATTTTCTTCAATTTTCTTTTTGTTGTTTTAACTTGTCATATATTGATAAGTTTCCCTCGTCGAACTGGTGCATTTGCAGATCTACGTTGCATATGATCAAACTATCATAAGCGATTTTCTCACGTCTTCTCATCGATGGGGGTTATACCTATCTTAGCACGAATATCTTCATTTCTCACTTTATCTCTCCTACTATTGTCGCATATCCAGTGAAGCATGCGCATTTTTGTTATACTTATTTTCTGTAAATGATATTTCTTTATAGTTCAACATTCTGTGCCATATAATAAAACTGCCATAACAGCAGTCCTATAAAAATTTTCCTTTAGTCTTAACGAAATGTTATGGTCGCATAAAACTCCGGTTGCACTCCTTTATTTCAACCAACCAGTTTAGATCTTATGATTGACATCACTATCAATCTCTCCATTATTTTGAATAATAGAATCTAATTACCTAAACTGACTGCTCATTTATAGCTCTTGCCCATCCAGTGTCACTGCACTATAGTTTTGGGTCTGTCGTTTACTAAATTTACACTCCATATACTATGTTTTGGACATACTCAATCTAAAACCTCTAGATTATAATGTTCGTCTCAATAACTCTAATTTAACATTCATCCTTACTCTTATCTCATCAATTAAGACAATATCATCGGCAAATAGTATACGCCAAGGTATCTCATCCTGAATAGCTCTAGTATGCACATCCATTACTATAGCAAATAAGAACGGGCTTAATGCAGATCCTATGTAATCCAATTGTAGAAAATCAATTATTAAATCACCATAAGTTCTGACATTGGCTACTACTCCATCATTTATATCCTTAATTATATAAATATACTTGATGGGGATTCTTTTCTTCATCAATGTATACCAAAGTATCTCTCGTGATACCTTATCATTGGCTTTCTGATGTGATAAATTTACTGCAAGTATACAGTGTTGATTGTAGCATTTTACAGGTCGCCCCACATGGATCTAAAGTGTTTTTGCATTCTTATTAATTATTTAGTCCTAACGAGCTAACTAAGGGTTCTAAGCTGAATTCGAGTTATTATAATTAGTCTAGGATATACAATCCACTAGTTCACAGCCAAGTATTATTTCTATTATCTTCTTCCTACTATAAAAATTGATCTTTTAGTTTAATATTTTAATTAAAGTGTTCTAAGTATGAGCTATTAAGTGGCGCGCAAATATAACTTATCAAAGATATTAATTTGCATAAAAACAAACTAAATCATTAGATAATTCTATGAAACCCTAACTAAGTATAGGTTTTCAAGAAACTTAATTCAAGTATAATTTATCAAAGTATTAATCTACGAGTTATTACATTTTAATCTTTTCATTGAAAAATCATATCTTTATTATTTTATTTTAGAAAGAAAACAATAAAAAGCAATTACATGGTTGATTCCTAATTTCTTCTACATCCTACTAAATTAGCTACTCATGTTACTTATTAGCAAGATTATATTTTTATTATTGGAAAGCATTAGAAAACCTATGTTTTTATGAAAGCTATTAAATATCTAAACTAGAAAGCAATTAAATCTATCTAAAAAGCAAATAAAATATTTCTACTTACTAGAAATAACTTGAAAATAATGGCATCACCTCTGGAGTGCAGTATGATAGCCGTTACCTCTTCGGTTAAACCCTAATCTTTATTAATTGTCAAGAGTACAAAATTACATCTAAAAAATCTCTCCCCAATTTACAAGGATTCATGGTTTATTTATAACTCAAACACAATCCTGTTCCTACTCAAACTCAATACAAAAGATATAATTCTAATCCAACATAAACAAATCTCAAGATATATAATTCTAATTTAATTCATAGGTATTAGAAACTAATGGTTGAGATTAGATGACATAAAATACTAATTTTCAGGTTCAAAATCCGAAATTAAGTTTAACACACCAATAGTCTGCTGAATCGGATTTTCCATTCTGCAGTGATTTAGAAAAATGGCCATAACTTTTGCATACTAAATCAGATTGAGTTGTTCTTAGGCTCGTTTCGAAAATAATTCCGAGATCTACAAATTTCTCTTAAACAAATGTTTCCAGTTTAAGCTTATCTTGGCTGAATATGTTCTTGAAGTTGCTACTACTGTACTTGAGTTCCTGTCTTCACTATGATCTTTCTTTGCTCATATTTTTACAAATTTACTTTATCTCCTTCTTAGCTAGCTTATATCTTTCAAAACTTGTTCCGTCATTATTTTTCTTTAAGTCTCTGTAAAGGTCTGGACTATCCCACTACAATGGATCTAAAAGTATAGAAGGGTCATAATGTTCTTTCCCGAGCCCAAATGTCATTTTTTATTATAAAAGTTTTCGAGCAAGAGAGAGATCTCGAGCCCTAACCTCTCTCTCAACGAGTTTCTGCAGTTGTGATGCATCAATGATTATTGAAGTGGATTCGTGGTGGTGTGATCAGCAAAAGAATATTAATAGGAATTTGTAGGAGTGGCCATAAGAATTAGTTCAAGAAGTGGAGAGAATATGCAGATCGACATTTCATGGTGTTTTAAGCTCATCAAGAAGTTAAGATCAGTCCTTTCTTTTATTGTTGTTCTCATTTTCTTTTCTTCTTTCTTTCTTTAAATATTTTCCATTTCCTTTTCAGCAAGAAGTCCTGTCCTTTTTATGCATATTGTTATTATTTTTGTTGTTGTCGTTATTGTTATTTTTACTGTTACTGTTGTTGTTATAAGTATAGATGGGGATTATTTCTCTGATAGCAGATGGTTACAGCATCCCAGTCTAGTGATTAGTGCTTGATGTTGCTGAAGCAGAGGGTTGACAAGAGGGGAACGAAACGAATGGCCTATTATTTGAAAAATGACATCTAGAAAAAGTAGCCTCTCATGGGTCAGGCCGGTGAACTCCATTTCACCATGGATCTAGGGCTCACCAGTAATAGTAATATAAAGACATCATTGCCCAGTAAATGTAAACTTTTTTTTTCCCTTAAGCAAACGGTGCTTGAACTCATTTTGATCATGCAGGAACTTGCTATGGACTGCCATAGAGTCTATCAATTTCACCAGTCAACATTCAAACAATATTAATGCACGATAACATGAGCAATTTTTAATTATGCATGTCTGACAGTGGATCCCCTTCAATTATTTAATACCTTTTAAGCTCCCTTGATTTCACACTCTTCTTTTTAGATGCGCATATTTTGATGGATATGTAACAACACTAGGAAAGATAAAATGAGAAACGAAAATATTAGTGCTAAAATAGGTGTAGCTCCCATCAATGAGAAGATGCGAGAAAATCGCTTACGATTGTTTGGTCATGTGCAACGTAGATCAACAAATACACCAGTTTGACGAGTGGAGTTTATCAATGTAGGACAAGTTAAAAGAGCGAAGGGAAAATCGAAGAAAATATGGATAGAGGTGATATGAAAATATATGGATTCTAGAGGTTTACATGACGAGATATTACTTAATAGGAATGAATGGAAAAGGATTGTCAACGTAATCGATCCGGCGTGATTCTTTTTTGGTTCATGTAGCCTACCCCAAGTACTTGGGATAAAAGGCTTAGTTGTTGTAGGATTGAAATACCAGTTATTTCACCATTCCCTTTGACCACATAGTCAAGAATATTAGGATGCGTACTAGTATTTCATTGAATTATTTTATGTGAGGTTGCATTCTATACTGTGTTCCGTGCACTTGATGGGTGCTGTATTGTAGAATTCCTGCATTCCAAATTTACCGATATGGAAATAGCTAATGCTGAACTGGGGATGTGATTTTTGATGTTAGGACTGGATTCTGATCTTCTTATTTGCATAACAGCATATGAAGATCCAAATTCCATCTACCATTCATTTTGATTCTCTGAATGTTAAGCTGTCATTAAAACACTAGACAAGCTGTGCTAAGCTGTTCTGATCAGAACCTCCACCTCTCAACCTAATTCTCGTCTTTTCCTTCGAATATTGTTCCCCATTCTATTCTCAGACAACCATCACTCTCTTCTCTTACATAGGCCCTGCCTGCTTTCTCCTGCTGAGAGAATTTTGCTTTTATCTAAATCTTCTACTATTTCCTTCCATGACATGTGAATTCTTCTCTGAGACAGTTGCGGCTGCAAGCACTTGGGGGAGTTGAATCACTCAGTCGAGGCAACCTTATATAGATGGAAATATGTCTGTGTTGAGGTCTCTGCACCTGTTCTCAAAGACAGAATTGGGTTTATATTCTCGAGCTAATAGAGGAATTTCTTGTTCTGTCATTACTGGTTCCATTGGTAGATTAAGAGAGGAGAGAGAGAGAAGAAAATTAGGCAGTCAAAAGACCATTACTTATGTTGTTCGGGACCCAACTGGGGGAGAGAATAAATAGTAAGAGACAATGATAAAGTATGAGATAGTAACCCTTGTTTCTTTTTTTTTCCCTCGTAAAATTTTGGTGATGTGTATAGGTTATGAATCTGCAGACTTCTTAATTTTCTCATGATAGGCCAAGGGTTCCAGAGTGAGGAAGAGGGATTCTATAAGGATTTATGGGGGCAGGATAATTGAAGGAAGAGGTATTGAGAGAAATGGAGGTTTAAGAATGGTTTTACTCTTTTTTATGTTGCTTGAGTCTCATCTTATCTTTTTTAGAGCGGAGGGTCTGAATCCTTTTAGAGTTGTGCCCATATTTTTGCACAAATTCCACACAACATGTATAGTACTAGCAGGAGACTTGATGTTTGCGCAGTCTTCTTGGTGTGTGTCTTGCAAATCTTGAAAACCTCCATCATGTCATAAAACTCATCTCAACCAAGTATGTATAAATATCTTTGACAGATCACTCAATATTCTTTCAAGGCCTTCCGTGCATAAATATAATCTGCATACTTGTAATATACTTTGCATGACAGGCGATCATGAATTTCACTAGCAGCTGGTGGCCTGGTGCAGGAGGGAATCGGCTGAAGTGGATGAAGTTGTATGCATGATACTTTGAAATTTTTAGCCTGTATCACTAAATGTTGTACATCAAATTAAATACTATTATTTGATTTAAAAAGGTTTACATAGCTGATATATATAATCTTTGAAATTCCTTACTGGAATGATATATCTTGTTATTGACAAAGGGAACTTGTCTATGTATAAACTAGTTTCTTTTTCGTTATATTATTTTATCTTGTAAATGTCATCTTGAAAAAAGTACAGTTTCCTTCCCTTTTTACTCATGCTGGTTGGTTGGTGATTTTTTTTTTTTTTTTATTTGCTTTCTCAGATTAATTCTGTATAAACTCCTTATTAATTCGCTAGTTATTACTAATCCTTTTCCCTCTCTAATTTAGTTTCCTAATCCTTTTCCCTCTCTAATTCAGTTTCATTGCTATGCCGTATCAAAGTAATAATTCATCTCCAATTAGGATTTGGAGTGCTTTAATTCATCTCCAGTTAGAATTAGGATTAAGCACTCCTATTCCTTGACGCACCACCCTCTACAGAAAAAGTATAAATAGGGGTGCAACACCTCAAACTTTCTCTAAACTATTTTCTTCTCCTTTCTCTCTTCTAGGGTTTTTGATGGCATCTGCTTCTTCTTCTTCTTTGACTACTGAGGAGAAGATGATAAAGCTTATGAGCTCAGATGGCGTGGAGTTTGAGGTGAAGGAATCCGTCGCCATACAATCTCAGATCATCCGTTACATGATAGAGGATGAGTGCGTTGACATTCCAGTTCCCATGGTAAAAGGCAACGTCCTTTCGAAAATCTTGGAGTTTTGTAAGAAACATATAGAATCCTCGTCTGATGAGAATCTCAGGATTTGGGAGGCGGAGTATATGAAAGTTGATCAATCCATGCTCTACGATCTCCTCGTTGCATCTAATTATCTCGGCATTAAGAAGTTGTTGGATTTGGCTTGTCAGACTGTAGCGGATATGATTAGAGGTAAGTCGCCAGAGGAGATTCGCAACGCGTTCAACATTAAGAACGATTTTACGCCGGAAGAAGAGGAAACCATCAGAAAGGAAAATGCATGGGCTTTTGATTGAATTTTCTGGCGCTTTATTTTATCTTAGATTTGCATTTTTTTCCCTTTTTTTTCTTTTTTTTTGGTCTTTAGTGGTGCATTGAGAGATCGTGAAAGATAGAATATTAAGTTTTTTTTTTTTTTTTTCTCTTCAATTTCTATGTAATGCCCGTTAGCTAATAAAATTTCGAAATTTAAATAAATTTCTGGTTTCTTTAATGTTGTTATAAATTTTCTTTTTTATTTCTTATTCGGTTATTTTTTAAGTTTAATAGCTTTCTGAAATAGTTTATCGAAAATTACAAAGTAATTTTCTGAAAATGCGTGCGGCTTCTTGAAAACGCGTGCGGCTTCTTGAAAACGCGTGCGGCCTCTATATTCAACCTCAGCCCAAGCCCAAATAAAAGACGAGGCCCATGGCCGCCCTCGCTAGGATCTCTTAGCTACCTCTCCCTTTTAATTAGTCAAGAGAGATAAAATCTTTCCAATTACGGTATGATTTTATCCTCTTTCTTGATTTCATTTCATTTATTCCATTCGATTTATAATTTCTTGTGAAGCTGCAGCCCCAATTTCACTCGCACCAGATCAGATCGTTGAGGAATTAGGTGACGATTTTTAACCGAACATATTTAAAAGCTGTGATTTTTAACCGAACATATTTGGGTTATTAATTGTTGTATTTAGTGGATTTAGGACGAGTTCTCTTAAATTAGAAAGCCATGGCGACTCATGTCAAGATCAGTATCCGTTTCTTCTCTTGGTTATCAACTGCTCAGCTCTCTCTCTCTCTCTCTCACTTTCGCCACTCCGACTCTCAAAATGATGATAAGAAGGTGGACCCCATCTCTCCATCTCCTCTGTGGATCGCATGGATCCACCTCCAACTCAACTCCCATCTTCCAATTTAAATACCAACTCTTCCCCCCTTTTACCCTCTGTCTCCCCCCCTTCAATCAACAACTTTCATCGTCATTTCTTCACCTTGGTCTTGATTTTTGTTGATGGGTTTTGATTCTTGAGGAGTTTTGTTGATGGCTTTTGTGGTTTGAGTTGATTAGACGGCTTTTGGTTGTTGGGATGATGCTTTCTTTGAGCTGCTCCGCTGGTGTGGATCTTAGTAACAGAGGATTGGATCTGGTCTCCTGCTTGTGGTCTTCGAATTTGAGCGGCAGGCTGCTGCGGAGCGCGCATGCAAGGTGCTCGATGCCGTGTCTCATCCACTAAAAATGGTATTTTTGATGACCCGTCTGTTTTGATTTTGGCTTTAGCAAGGTGTTTGGGTTTTGTTTTAGGTGGTTTGGTTGTTGGTGTTTGCAGTGGATGTTTGGAGCTCTATGTCTATTTTGGGAGTTGACAAGACAGGCCGCGGTATCAGTTTCGTCTTTTTGATAGTAGTAGTTTCTGATGACCTGAATAGGCTTAACAAGAATCTGCAATTTGTGAGTTATCTTTTCTGTGCTACTGTAATTTGAATTTGTATTTGGAGTTGGTTTAGATGGTGTGGATATTGTTTTTCTTTTATTAGGGCATGATTTACTTACTGAGATTATGGTATAAAATATTGTTATAGGCACAATCATCTAACGATTGAAATGTTTAACGTGCTGTATGTCTTCAGGAATGCTCAAAGAGAACAAATGTAATCACCAAGAGCGAAATCTAAAGAACCTATTACTATCTAACTATAGTAAAAAAAAAACAACTAGAGAGTTAGTTAAGCTGAACTTCTGCAGGGAAAATGAGATCTTAACTTAATGCAAGTAAGGAATGTTAAATGAATAGCAAGCGTCTAAGTTGCTTGTGGCTGAAATCATGGTGAGTTGATTGGAGTAGACAGCTTTCTTCCTACATAGTGATGCCAAAGTAGGGATTTCCATATGTCACCTAGTCCTTGTCCTATAGTCCTACCCCAATCCAAGAACACACAATTATGCACTTGTAATAATTGTTCATCGTTGGAGTACGCATCCCTTTGGGGAGCTATATAACTTTGATTTTGTTGCACATTCTCCCACTCGAAGCCCTTGTCTTGTGAACACTTCGTTAGGCCATTTGGGATTGCAGAGGTGGCCTTATCATCTATCTGTTGGTGTATCTCAATTAGCCTCTTGAATATTGTTGTTATTTCCAGGAAGCAACTTATTCCATTGATACACATTCACAAGGGTATCTTGATAATGCAAATCTTGAAAGCTCTTGGACGTAACTGCAGCCTGGACATGACAGTGAAAGGTTTCTTTTGATTTCTGCTTGGGAAGTCTTCGGGTATGGTATATTGATGTCATTTTTTTTTATGTTCCCTCTTCGTGTTGAAATTGTCTTTCAGTATTGGCCTTGAATTAGTCTGGTTGGACCTACTAGTTTTATGGTAGCAAACCTAATCCTTTTTAGCTCCTCTAACAATGGATATTACCATTGGAAGAAATTGTTTATGTCTGATAACCAGTTCTGTTGAGGACGTTTGCACAACACTTTGTCCTTCAACTAGATACCCTTTGTCGAGTCCTCGGAGGAGAAAATTCCCACCAGTTAATTATATTGTTTATCTTTTCTTAGCAACTCTCTTTGGGGTTGCTCAAATTTGTCTTTCATGTTAGAGGAATAACATAACATGTTACTTTTTTGTTCTTCTGTTTTAGCTATTTATTATCTTTGTCATATATTCTTCACTTGCATTATTTGACCGTATTATGCATTCAGTGAGTTAGTGGTTTCTTTTTTCACTTAACACATTTGCATATTAATACTTCTCGAATCTAATTATCTTGTTATGGTTTCTCATGTCAAATATCATACTTCATAGCATAGATTAAGTGAGTAGTCAGATTCTTGTTTGCTTTTGGTTCCTACATTTTCATCTCCAGTCAATTTCCGAATGTTTGCTGATAACAAATATCTGTTACTTTAAATATCTTTATTGTCTATTTTTCTAGAATTCCTTACACTGCTTAGCTTGACTATCGATGTGAAATTATTAGGACTACAAGCGTTCAACATCTTGTCGTACACTTTCATTTTGAACCCCACAAGGGTCCAGGTTTTCTTCACTTTAAAATCAATCTTACGAGTCTACTAGAGAAAAAAGATGGTTTGATTGAAAGATTTTAACTAACTATTGAAAAAGCAAAATCTAGAGTTTTCAAATCCATTAAAAATATTTCATGACTATGATCAGTAAATCTCTCTCATGGATCTAGCTGTGCACGTTTAAGTAACATAATCAAATTACGATCTTAAATTAATCAATCTTTGTTTCAAAGCATAAGATGTCAATGCATTCAAGTTAGTGTTTTAAATATCGGCCGATATACCGGTATATCGGTCGGTATATCGGTAATTATGAAGAAACGAGACGATATGGGCATTTTTTTATCGGGTATCGTTTTGGACCAGTATGGGCCAATATATCGGCCACGTGGCGATATATCGGCCGGTATCGATATTATCCAATACCGGCCGGTATTGGATAATATCGGTTATTGGGTTTTGGATTTTGTTTACGGGTTAAACCCGTTAACCGTTAAGATCCGACCCGTTAAGCAATAAAACGGGTCGAAAGGGAGAAAATTTTTATTTTCTTTCGCGTTTTCTCTCTCTCTCTCTCTCCCGGCGATCCGAGCTCTCTCTCCCCGCGCCAAAAATCCTAACCCCAAATTTCCACAAATCAGCCCTAAATCTTCTCTGATTCTTCTTCTTCCACTCTCTGGCTCTCTCTCTCGTTCTCTCCAGCGTTCGTCGGCCGATCGAGCCGAACGGCGCGAACCCTAACCCTAATTTCCCAATCCATCAAAAAATCTCTCGTTTTCTTTCTATTTTTCTTCTCCGCTCTCCGATAGCTCTTCTCCTACTCTGCGAGTCTTCGAAGAGTGCTCGCCGTTCTCCAGTGGGGCAGTCGCCGCCGGCCAGGTAAGTTTAGTTTGTTTTTTTATGTTAATTTGATTTAGAGTTACAAAGTTCGTCAATTTCTTTTATAATTGTGCTATTTAGATTTAATTGATTGCGATTTATGTTAGATTTTTTTTTTTTGGTGTAATTTGAGGGGAATTGCTAAGTTGACGCACTGTTTATCGGCGGGTAGTTTACAATGATTAATCGAATCACTGATTCATACTGAATCAGTGATTCGATTCACTGATTCAGTGTGAATCAGTGATTCAAGAAATAATTTTGTGTGTATGAGTTTCATACTAGTTAAAATTTGTAAATTTGAGTATTTACTATTTATATGTATTCACTGTTGCAGATTTACTGTTTCATGCAACAGAATCTTGTCATTATTCTAACTGTTGTTGCAGATTTACTGTTTTATGTATGAGTTTCATGCTAGATTCATTGTTGTTGTGCATGTTTCATGCAACAGAATCTTGTCATTATTCTAACTGTTGTTGCAGATTTACTGTTTTATGTATGAGTTTCATGCTAAATTCATTGTTGTTGTGCATGTGGACTGTATCTATATATGTTTATTTGTGGATGTGTTGTTGAAAAAAAAACAAAATTTGATAAAGAAAATCCACTAGTTAGCATGATGACTTACTAGTTTGCAAAAAATTGAGTTTTCTGTTAATTTTATTCACCAAGTCCCATACCCACCATCTTATTCTTCCTTCATTTTACTAAACAACAACATCAACAACAACTAACCCTTTTATCCCAAGTACTTGGTAGCATATTCAATTTAGTGCAGTGAATGTAATAGCATATTCAATTTAATACAATTTTCATAGTATAGATGTAAATTGATGTGAAACAATATAAGTTTAGTTTTGTTTACTATTTATACAATTTTCACTAGTGTTGTTGCAGATTCTTTAATTATAAATTCACTGCTTCTTAGGTTTGGTTATGTGAAAAAATATAAGTTTAGTTTTGTTCATTAAAGTAAAGGGAGATTGCAACTGTATATGACACAAATTGATGCGAAATACACGGGACGAGTATGAGACATCACATAGTATGTATTGTAAATATTGACATATATTTGCAGTATTTTAAAACAGTAAATACACATAAATACACATGTAGAAACACTTTTCTTTTATCTTGAAAACTTATTTTTCTTAATTTTATGATTGTATGTCGTTCTGTACATATGCGAACGTTCTAAATGGTATCTGCAAATTCATAAGTTGAATGTAAATAAGCCAATGTAAGTACTATAAACTTATTTTATGTGTTTTATTATGTTCTATATAGTCAATTATATGATTATTCTTTAACTGGTATGACACCGATATGACACCCCGGTATTTAGGATCATATCCCGGTATCTGGCAACCGGTATGTAATTTGCTGACTGGTACGAGACCGGTATCCGATATTTAGAACACTGATTCAAGTAAAGAATAGAATATCAATGAAATTTTAGTTAATGAAAATATCTTTATGGATTATTTCTTAGATCACTTCTATAATTAATCTCAAACTTAATTTGCGAACATGGCATATCAAGTTCTCTCAATTTCTCAGTTATTGATAATACATCATCGTATTATATATTTCCAAAAAAAAAAATTAGTCAAATCCAATCTAAACAATTAATCTTAAAAAGTTATGCATCAATTAAGAGTGACATAAATCAAATCCATAATTATAACTTCACCAAAACCCTCGAAATCTAGAAGAAAGTTATGCATGGCAAAATAAAAAATAAAAAAAAATCCTAATTTGATTCTAAATCAGTTAGCTGCTACCAAAAAAAAAAAAAATCGTAATTTGATCCTAAATCAGTTCCCAAAAGTCGACTGTCACTCCTTTTGGTTGCAAGGTAGTGGCTTTGACCACTAACCGGTGGTCAAACTTGCTGACTGGAGTTGAATTTTCTGATACATTTTGTTGATTTTTTTTTTTTATATAAAATCTGGATTAGATCTTCAATTATCGTCTGGATTGCTTGGTCTTTGTAAACCTTGCCTCTTTCTTATACTCGTTTTATTTGCACTTGAGCTCTTTTCTTCTCCTAACACTACAAAAAGGCAAACTAAAGTGTCTGATCAACACTTATTTATAAAACATAAAATAAATAGAATGAGGGTTAAAATCTACAAAAAAAGTTACTTATCCACTGTTTTCTTGCTTTTTTTGCCTTGGATTAATTTAAATCTTTAAAATCTTGAAGTTAGTCTTGTTGTCCTTGTTTGTATTTGTCTGATGAATTTTCAAGTTCATAAATTCTTCTTGTTCCAAGCTAAGCTTGATGCTCATGTGATCTATTGGAATATATATATATATATATATATATATATATATATATATATATATATATATATATATATGATTTTTTTGATCAATCAGAAAGCAGTTGCGTCAATCACATTGTCTTTATATTTTGTTATTTTTCTAATGTTAAAATTGACGAACATCTTAATAGATCATCGGTGAAAAGAATTTAGTTTTGTTATCAACAGCAGAACAAATATTTGGTGCTGGTGGGAAGAGGTCGGGACCTGCTTTTGTTTTCCTAGTTTCCAGGGTGACTGCTCAAATAGCAGGTTTATCTTAAGTTATTTTAGATTTTAGCTTTATTTTGTATAGCAGAATTAGTAACCATGTGGATGATTCATTTATATGCTGTTCAACATTCAGGGAACTAACAATTGAATATAGACGGTTAGCATAAATCATTTTAGATGATTCATACAATAAGCTTAAGACATGATGTGTTCGACGATAGTGGTATGCGCATTCCTAATAACAACTTTATCATTTTGATATGTGTTTACTCTTTAATATTAATCAGCGTCATACAATTTCTTGCAACTATCGTTGTATCTTTTGTCCTTCATCATCGCAAGATAGAATTGTAAATTTTGTGATCGCTTGTATTGTTTTACCTTCTTATTTATTTTTCATGTTCAAATTGACTATTCTCAGCAGTTTGACAAAGAAAACATTTTCTTGCATGTTGCAGGAAATATGTCAGGTCTAGATGATTGAATCAAATTTAAAACCATTTGCAGCTCTAATTTGATCCCAAATTCAATTAGAAGACATGGGGAAATGCTTGATGATGATCATTATTTCGCTCATCTGGAAATTGACATTCATATATAGTAATTGTGGTAATTTAAGATAACAGTTTTGTAATCCTGATCAAAGATTAGTTTGAGTTTTAGTATGAACTTACTAAACAGATGCAGATGTCATCATTATCATTTATGCCTTTTTTCATCAAGGAGGGGTCTACCATGGGGCATAATGATAGATTTGACAAATTTTGGTGATGGCCTCCAGCCAAACATCAACCCACTCGTTCACAATTAGTGCCAACTTTCTAGGACGAAAGAGAGGCTTGCTATAATCCTATAATGCTTGTTGCCAATCTCCAAATTCTCCTCGACTTGAAAAACTTTTGGAACAAGGGGAAAAGGATGATAAATTGCTCTAGGAAAGTGCATTCCAAAGGCACACTTGAAGAAGAGTAATATGGAATAGGTTTTTCCCAAAAAAAAAAAAATCAAAAACAAAACGTAGATGTGATTGCATGCTTTTCTTTCGCCAAATGAACTTTTTGAATATTCATTTTCACTGTTCCAACTACTATATAAGTAGCTGTTACTATGTCCCAAGACTCACTGGTACTAATTAATATTTATTTAGTTTCTGTAGATTCACCTCAACACCAAATACAATCTTATCATTATATCACATTCTTCTATCTTATTATGGCTAAGACATTTTTGGACATTCCTGCGAGTCCGTAAGAACTATTCTCTCTCCAATTTGTTTATTATAGGTAAACTCTAGTAAGCATCTTGGAATCTGCATTAAGACCCACTTTAAGACTTGTGTACTGTGTATCAGTCATAGTTACCAATAAAACTTTATTTGCCTTGCAAAAGAAAAAAGACATGCTAGATCCTCTTCAATGTAATTCTGTGGTAGCATGCTAAAAAATTCTCTCAGCAAATTCTCATGCATGCGATCATTTGCATCCTTTTTGTTTCTCTATTCAACTTTCTTGGTATCATGTCACACTCTAGATGCAAGCCCTAAAGAGTGGGTATTTAATGTTGCTATCAGATTTTAACTAAGTTAATGAATTAACAAAATTAAGCAGCAGAATAAAACAAGCAACCACATATATTAACAACAATCACAATCAAAAGATCCCAAGATTTTTATAGTGGTTCAAAATAATTCTACATCCACTCTTTCTCTTCAGAGGGGCTTCCACTATTACTATGCGTAAAATTAGATCGTAAGCCAGTTCTAGTAAGCAGTACAAAGCCGCACCCTACTTTCCCAAACTAATCGCCTCTTTTACAATTACCTACGTACAGCGTATCTACCCTAGCAGCTTGCTGACTTAAGTATCACCGTAAAATTCTAATCCACGGATTGTATTCCTTAATTAATACTAGGTTAAGTGGGTCGTATTCCAATTAACAGAGTAAAGAAAAGGTTTTGAGACTTATACTCCAACATATCAATTAAGTACAAGTATAAAAAGATCAACACTAGTAGATTCGTCTTCGAATGATAAAGATTGGCGTATGTCGAAAACGATGGTAAAGATTGGTGCACGTTAAATAAAAATTTACTCTTAAACCCCTTTTGTATATTTGCTTTAATCTTCAAGAGATGTCGACGATAGAAGGAATAGAGGATAAATTATCAATTATTGATCTTAAACCAACTCATATTAGTTAGATATTTAGGATTCTTAGAAACCCTTTCCAAATAAAATATGCTGGGTGTATATTCATATATGACCCTTGGTTTGATGAATAGCAAACTCTGTGTAGTATGATATATTTGGTGGAGTATGTACATATGAGATAGATGCAAATGAATTAAGTGTGATGATGATTGATAGGATGAATGTGACCGACACGACAGATATCTGTAGGTTGAATCAATGCAACTTCAAGATTGTATTTGAAAGAGTTACAATATGAATCATAAGATAGAATCTATTGGAAAGTTGTAGATATCGGAACTGTTTTAAAAAAGATAGCAAGATCAACAAAATTTGAGTTCGGATGTGAAAATTATTATCGTTCAAAATTGAGAAGAAACAATAGGAAGAATGAGTGAAGTTTTTACAACATCAACTTTAAGTCTATATTTGAAGTTGATGTGGACAAAGCTAGAAAAATTTCTACAGGAGAAACTTGTAGAGTTTTGAGTTCTTTTTCCAGCGGTGTTTGAATCACCCAAATCGATATTTGAGAGCGAGAGATATTATCGATTTACTGATGTGCAATCAGGTTAGAAAAGTCGCCATTAATGGTGATATTCTGCCATCGATGGCAACTCAAGCTGGATGGCGCTATTGCTAGAGGAAATCATTGCTCGATCTATGACCAGTTGTTAGTCGATGGCAGTAAGTTTGCCATCAATGTGGGACCAACAAATATAGGTTCTGGGTCATTTAAGGCAGATTTTGACATGATTTTCAAAGGGATTTACTTGAAAAGGGTTTCTAAGAGTCCTAAACATGGTATACGACATGATTTGACATGATTCCCAAAATCACTATAAAAATCTTGTAATGTTTTGGTTGTGCTCAACATCTGTGGTTGCTTGTTTTATTCTGCTCTTCAAATGTGTTAATTTATTAACTTAGTGAAATTCTGGTTGCAATCCTATTCAACCCCTCCAGGATTGCATCCAAAAACTAACACATTCTCGACAAACTCCCCTTGCAAAAGTTGTCAACATCCACCTAAAAATTATCTAAAACCCGCAGTTGTCAATCCCCCATTGATGGCAGACTTAATGCCATTGATGAGTACCTTGTCGACGGTGCAGTTGTTTCCTATAGCAATGGTGGCAGCCAGGTTGAGTTTGTCATCGATGGCAGAATGTTGCAATCGATGGTGGAATGTTTCTATTAATGGTGACTTTTCCAGCTCGGCTGTTGCTTAAATTGATAATATATCTCTTGCGACCAAATTTCAATTTGGATGATTCAAGCGTCGTTGGAAATAAAACTCAAAACTCTACAAGTTTTTCCTATCGAAAATTTTCCATTTCATTCCACATCTTCAAATATGAATTTAAAGTTGATTTTGTTGTAAAAACTTCACTCATTCTTCCCACTGCCTATTCCTAACTTTGGCCAATCATGACTTTTACCTTCGAATTTCGATTCTGCTGATTTTGTTATCATTTTGAAGAGGGTTCCGAGGTTTATAACTTTCCAATATATTATATCTTGTAATTTTCGTTGTTTCTCTATCAAATATAATTTTGAAATTGCATTGTTTCTACCTATTAATATCGGCCATGTCGATTGTATCAATACTTATTTTGCTTGATTTGTTTGTATCTACCTCACCTACACATACTTCATCAAATATTTCATACTACAAATAGAGTTTGTTATTACTCAAATTAAGAGGCACTTATGGATATGCACCCAATAAACTTAGGGAAATTCTGTGAGTGTCATAGTAAAAAGTGATCCTCTCTTCTTTCTCTTATTCAACCTTCGAAAGTGTCATATTCAACCTTCAAAACATAATTTTTTTTGCAAATTTTTGCATGTACTCCAATTGCTGCATGTCACGTAGCTCGAAGTTCCTGAACCTGTTCTCCAGTTGCATGTTCTCATCAATATGTTAATGTTTTCGGAAAGACTCGTGAAGCCATCACCTTATGTAGTTGTTTCCCTTGAAGAGTTCTTCAATTCCTTTTTTGTCATGGCAAGAAATTGTAAGTCTGGATAGAATAAAAACCTTGTACTTATGCCTTTGTTTTTTTGTTTCTTTTTAGTAGCTAAATTTCCAATAGGAGAGCTTAATGAAACCAATTTTAGTCTACAAAGAGACGTGAGGTACTCAGAAAATGGGCTTTCAGAGTAAAGTTGTGATCATGTGATATAGACTCCTTAGGTTAGTCACAGATCACACAGTTACTAACTTGAAGAATAGCAAAAGCTCAGTCATATCTAGGGAGTAGTCTGTTTAGAGCAGCTCTTAACAACAATAGGATATTTTAGGGCAACGATTTGGAATCCAAACAACTTCTCTGTTATGAGAATCTGTAAAAGAAGTTCGAGATGTGTCATATGCTGAGGCAAAACTGAAGGAGTTTGCAAAATTACCTGTTTAGAGTCATCTATTCTCAATATCTGAATGATACTTGAGTCTGGGTTTGTGACTCATTAATATGAGACAATTTTATTATATTTTGCCTTATGAATTGCCATTTTTCAAGTGAGTGTTGATTGAGAATTGTAGTATTATTTATTGATATTTAGATTTAAAAAGATATGCATAATCTAGATGTTATAATAGACAACTTTCCCATGGTATAAGCAGTAATGTTTCATATACCTATGTATGGAAAGTTTCAATATAGGACAAGTTAAAAGAGCGAAGGGAAAACCGAAGAAAATATGGAGGTGATACGAAAATATATGCATTCTAGAAGTTTACATGATGGGATATTACTTAATAGGTTCATGTAGCCTACCCCAAGTACTTGTGATAAAAGGCTTAGTTGTTGTTGTTGTTGTAGGATTGAAATAGCAGTTATTTCACCATTCCCTTTGATCACATAGTCAAGAATATTATGATGCTTACTAGTATTTCATTGAATTATTTTATGTGAGATTGCATTCTATACTGTGTTCCGTGCACTTGATGGGTGCTGTATTGTAGAATTCCTGCATTCCAAATTTACCGATATGGAAATAGCTAATGCTGAACTGGGGATGTGATTTTTGATGTTAGGACTGGATTCTGATCTTCTTATTTGCATAACAGCATATGAAGATCCAAATTCCATCTACCATTCATTTTGATTCTCTGAATGTTAAGCTGTCATTAAAACACTAGACAAGCTGTGCTAAGCTGTTCTGATCAGAACCTCCACCTCTCAACCTAATTCTCGTCTTTTCCTTCGAATATTGTTCCCCATTATTTTCTCAGAACACTCTCTTCTCTTACGTAGGCCCTGCCTACTTTCTCCTGCTGAGAGAATTTTGCTTCTATCTAAATCTTCTATTATTTGCTTCCGTGACATGTGAATTCTCCTCTGAGACAGTTGCGGCTGCAAGCACTTCTGGGAGTTGAATCACTTAGTCAAGGCAACCTTATATAGATGGAAATATCTCATAAAACTCATCAACCAAGTATGTATATATATATATAAAAAACTCTTTGACAGATCACACAATATTCTTCCAAGGCCTTCCATGCTTGTAATATACTTTGCATGACAGGCGAGCGGTTAGTGGCCTGATGAAGGGAATCGGCTGAAGTGGATGAATTTGTATACCTGATACTTTGAGATTTTGTAGCTTGTATACTATTATTTGATTTAAAAAGTTATACATAGCTTATATACCTTCATTGCAATTCCTTACTGGAATAATAGTCTTATTATTGACAAAGGGAGCATGTTTCTGTATAAACTGATCCAGAGGATAAAAAGTTGCAACTTATTTCTTTTTCGTTATATTATATATCTTGTAAATGTGATTTATTTTATTTTATTTTTTTAGTGCTTTCTCAGAATTTGCTATATTGCATCAATCTCCATTTATTTTTAATAACTAAATTATTTTTTTTGTGCAAAAAGGTCACAACACGACCTTGATAGCCCATGTTGCCTGAAGAAGGACTAGACAATCTTGCTGTGCTGTAGAGTTATCTAAGGAGTTGAACTTTGTAGCCGCTCTGTTACTTGGATTTTATGTACTCTGTGATGATTAGACACGAGGAGTATACAACATGTCTCATGGAATCGAGGAAAGGAAGACGACTAATACTCCTAATTCTAATCCTAACTCCTTATTAATTGGTTAGTTATTACTAATCATTTTCCCTCTCTAATTCAATTTCATTGCTAGAGCCGTATCAAAGAAATAATTCATCTCCAATTAGGATTAGGACTAAGAACTCCTAATCTCCAAAAGTTTTCCACAAATATCAGTATGGACAATCTCCAAAAGTTTTCCACTTCTTGTGGCGCCTTTCTTTGTATGTTTGGTTAGCTTTCCTTTAATGCAATCCACACATACATCAAAATCAGTAAAATCAAGATTTTTTGGTTTCTTTCCTTTACTTCCAACTCCATGACTCATAATCCTAATTGGAGATGAATTATTACTTTGATACGGCTCTAGCAATGAAACTGAATTAAAGAGGGAAAATGATTAGTAATAACTAACCAATTAATAAGGAGTTAGGATTAGAATTAGGAGTATTAGTCGTCCTCCTTTCCTCGATCCCATGAGACATGTTGTATACTCCTCGTCCCTAATCATCAGAGTACATAAAATCCAAGTAACAGAGCGACTACAAAGTTCAACTCCTTAGATAACCCTGCAGCACAGCAAAATTGTCTAGTCCTTCTTCAGGCAACATGGGCTATCAAGGTCGTGCTGTGACCTTTTTGCACACTTAGTTATTATAAATAAATGGAGATTGATGCAATATGGTAAATTCTGAGAAAGCACTAAAAAAATCACATTTACAAGATAAATAATATATCGAAAAAGAAACAAGTTGCAACTTCTTATCCTTTGGATCAGTTTATACAGAAACAAGCTCCCTTTATCAATAACAAGACTATCATTCCAGTAAGGAATTTCAATGATTGTATATAAGCTATGTATAACTTTTTAAATCAAATAATAGTATACAAGCTACAAAATTTCAAAGTATCAGGTATACAAATTCATCCACTTCAGCCGATTCCCTTCACCAGACCACCAACCGCTCGTTTGTCATGCAAAGTATATTACAAGCATGGAAGGCCTTGGAAGAATATTGTGTGATCTGTCAAAGAGTTATATATATACTTGGTTGATGAGTTCTCTAACATGGAGGTTATCAAGATTTGCAATATAGGTCCGGTTTCCAACTTTAATCAGAAATGATGAATGAAATTACCAAGATACATACTGTTCTAGCAACAAATATAGATCAACGGTGGAGCCAACATAGATAAGAAAATGAATCTGATAGTATTATATTACATGGAGCACATCTTCGATACCGATGGTGTGTGCAAATAAATGTGTAAGCACATCTTGGATACTACTAGTGTGTGCAAATAAATGTGATCTTTTTCATATGCAATTGCAATTAGATTCTTTTTTTTTTTTTTTTTGGGGTGAAATCTGAATGTCTGAGAAGTGAGAATTACACTTTGATCCTGTAGTAGAATCTAATCAGATTAACCAATTTCCATCTCAAACAGTTGTGAAGCTAGAAACCAAAGAACGTATAAAGTCACAGAACTTGCAGAATGATTTATAAGGTCACAGAATTTTAGGAATAATCTTCTACAGTTCCTTTGAGAAATACATGTTGTGCAAGAAGATAGGCACAGCTCTAGAAGCCCTCTGCTCTAAAGAAAGACGAGGCTCAAGCAACATAGAAAGTGTTCTTATACCTCTGTTTTCTCTCAATACCCTGTACCTCTTTCCATCAAATATCCTGCCCCCAATATATTCTTATAGAATCCTTCTTCCTCACTCTGGATTATCACAAAAAAATTAAAAAGTTTGCAAATTCATAGCCTATACTCATCACCAAAATTCTACGAGGAGGGAAAAAAAATTCTTAAGGTTACTATCTCATATTTTATCATTGCCTCCTATTATTTATTCTCTGCCCAGTTGGATCCTGACAGATTAAGTAATGAACTTTCTTGAATAACTATGACTGTCTTTCTTCTCTCTCTCTCTCTCCTCTTTTAATCTACTAATGGAACCAGAAATGACAGAACAAGAAGTTCCTCTATTAGCTCCTAAATATAAACCCAAGTCCGTCTTTGAGTACAGCTGCAGACACCTCAACACACAGACATAGTTCCATCTACATAAGGCTGCCTAGACTGAGGGATTTGACTGCATCAAGTGGTTGCAGCCACAATTATGTCAGAGGAGCATTCGCATGTCATAGAAGGAAAGTAGCTGATTAGAAAAAGTATACATTTACTGGGTAATGATGTGTTTCCATTATTATTGACGGTGAGCCCTAGAGCAAGCATAAGGTTCATCCGTAGCGAATTTGAGTTCACAGACTCGACTCATGAGAGGCTAGTTTTCCTTATTTATCACATTTCAAAAAATAGGTGCTCATTCGCTTTGTTCTCCTCTTGTCAATCCTCTGCTTTACCACTGCATCAAGCACTAACCACTAGCCTGGAGATGATGTAACCATATGCTATCAGAGAAATAATCCCCATCCATAGTCAATAATAATAATAATAAATAAATAAATAAATATACATACAAAAGGACTGAACTTCTAAGACAAATAGTGAATTGGTACGCTGCAGATTCTAGAACAATGTGGAGTTGCACTTTAGAAATTAGGATAGATTTGATTTCATAGGTATCTACCTCTATGCAACACAGTCTTGAGGGATCCTCAAGCGAACCTTCATAATTCATAAATAAGGGTATAGCAAACTATTATATTGAGTTTCATACCAATAACTTTAGCCATGAATGTCCTGTGCCAAACCAACGTGACTAATTTTAGAGTAGAAAGAGACTAGAAGAGGCAACAACCATTGTTCTTTCAGTCAGAAGGCGCAGGAGATGACACGATCACCATTGTTTACCTGGTATGGCAAAGGATCCCGTCTTTCATGTGCATGACACATTCTCAAATGCAGCACATATCATGCGGTAAAGCCAACCCCATATAACGTGGGATCTAAACAACCTAACAAGAAACCTGAGGGGACTACAAGTAAATGATATTGGTATAATACTGCAGAGTAGAAGGGTTGGACATGCGGAATAGATGTGTGTGTGTGTATAATTTACTTAACTGATATCTTCGGTCATCGGAGACTGCAGTAAGAAAGCTCAAAAGGACATGTAAAGATTTAGTCCTGGTTGTTGGAGTCGGCTTCCACTTTCCAAATCTGGGTTGAATAATGAAAGGGGAAGACCATGTCTCCATGCTAATATCTTTCGCACCTGAACTTACAGAAATTAGGGGCCCCAAGATTTATTATGATTCGTCTATGTATCTCATGAGGCTTATAGCAGGAAGAAGCTACGGAATGGCTTTAGCCTTGAACACCGAGGGACTTCAACAATCTAATGTACAAAGATGTCAGTCTTTTATGGAAAGTGAAGGGGATTGGCATAAGTTTCCAGGTTGATGACTTCAAGTTACATGTTAACAAACCCAATTTCATTACACACTTGGTCTGAAAATGAGCAGTTAGTACTCCGAAAAGTCAACTAAAACTCGGATTACTCATTCGGAACGACAATATTAATATTTCAATATGTATATACAAAAACATTAAACATTTAATACAAGAACATGTACTCTTAATACGCAAAAAATAAAAACATAAATGTAATAAAACAAGGTTCATACCTTACAAATATCAGAACAAGAACTTGGAAAAAAGATTCAAGAACAATTCTGGATGTCAATTTTGGATTCACTCCCCCCACCCCCCCTCCCAAAACAAAAAAAAAAGACCCATTTCCTAGCTCTCTCAACTCAATCAATTTGAAAAAAAAAAAAAAACAATTTCAAAATAATCAGGAAAAAAAAAGAATGAAAGAAAACGACAATGAAGATATTAAAAGAAAAAAAAAAAGAAGGCAATAAAACAAGAATGATCGAAAGAAATGACCAATCTTACCTTGTTGCTGAGCTCAAATTAATGTGAAATATCGACCTGTTTGATTACCACCACTTCCTGAACTAATCATTATGGCCACTCCTACAAGCTCTTATTGATTTTGCTTCATTGATCGCATTAACTCGAATCCATTTCAATAATTGATGCATCACAACTGCAAAAACTCATCAGAGAGAGAGATAATAACTCTCTCTCTCTCTCTCTCTCTCTGACTTATATAATAAAAATTGGTGGGTCGGATTCGGAAGAATATTACGTCCCTTTTATACTTTTCGATCCGATAAGGGTCCATGTACCCATTTCATAATCCAGACTCGACCAAGTTAAATGAGTACTTGTTTTCTTTGCTTTTTTGAACCGAAACTTCCAATTCGTGCATTTAGAGAACTCATCCGAGTACTTGGACAAGAGAGATTTAGAACATTGATGTTAAATATGTAGTCCGTTGAAAATTATTAGTATAAGACAAAAGATTTAAAGGTCATGGATAATTGTAACTCTGATGCTAAGAAAATAGCTGGCCAAGCAATTTGAATTATTGAAACATGGTAACTAACTCTCATATCCAGTATGTAAGAAAATTGTAACTAACCCTTCATATGCATCATCGCTTATAGGCAAGGAAATTGATGTAGATCCTAAATCTTTCAAGCATTCTCATTATTATAACAAATATAAACGTAACTTACGGTTGCTATTAATACTTACAATGTCAATATAGGAATTTGATATGGGTAATGCAACAAAATTTTGGGAAACTAGGAAATAGAGGACAGAAATTAAGGCACAACACACAAATACATATACGGCAAAGTTTCAAAAACCCCCTTAACATGTGATCAGTCGAGCTTTAACCCTCTAAACATGTCAATTGGATACTTAACACCGTTCCTATGTTAGCTTCTTAACCACTGTCAACTAAGCATTATCTAATGACCAAAATAGCCCTCATAAAGTCAAGAATAGATCCCCCTTCCATTTTCCAATTTTAACCAATTTCTCTCTCTCTCTCTCTCTCTCTCTCTCTCTCTCTCTTTCTCACCGGTGTACTGATCCTTGACCAGCGGAGTCAAAATCAAACTCCCTGTGAAGACAGGTTGTGTGATTTAGGCAACGATCTTCTATATAAGGAAATCAAAAGTAAGAAAGAGAGGAATTGAAGGTAGATTAGGACTTATGGGGATGGATCAATCATCAAGTAATGGATCCTCACAATTAGATCTTTCAATTTTTTTTGAGAAAAGACAAAATAGAAAAATGAGAAAATTGATCCTCACAAATAGATCTTAGATGGATCAAGTAATTGGTTATAAAAAAGTCGCTGCAGAGATGCTCTTCAGTGTCTTTTTACATCACGTGCCGATCACATGATGTCTTTCTAACATAAATAGGTGGCTAACAAAGAAGCGGGTTAAGTGTGCTGACTGAGACGTTTTGGGGTTATCATAGATGATAATGACGATATCTACATCTATTTAGTAAGTTCATACTGAAACTCAAACCAATCTTTCATAAAGATTGCAAAATCATTATCCTAAATTACCACAGTACGTCAGTACTACATATGAATGTCAGTTGGCAGATGAGCGAACGAATGATCATCATCAAGCATTTCTCTCTATGTTCAAGGGCTGGATTTTGGATCAATTCGAGCAGCAAATTCGGTGGGTTTATATCTGACTCAATCATCCAGACCTGACATATTTCCTACAACTCGTAAGAAAAAAATCCTTTCTTGGTCAAACTCTTGAGAATAGTCAATTAGATCATGAAAAGTAAATAATAAGGAAAAACAAAACAAGTGATTACAAAATTTACAAAGATGAAGGACAAAAGACACAACTACAGTTGCAATAGATTATATGATGCTGATTAATATTAAAGAGTTAACACATATGAAAATGATAAAGTTGTTATCAGGAATCTACCTTTGTGCATACCACTATCGTCTGACACATCACTATTTACTAAGCATGTTGTATGAATCATCTCGACGATTTCTGCTAACCGCTGATGCTGCATTATTAGCCCTCTGAATATTGAATAGCATATAAATGAACCATCCACATGGTTACTAATTCTGCTGTACAAAATAAAGCTAAAATCTAAAATAACTTAGGATAAACTAGTTATTTGAGCAGTCACCCTGGAAACTGGAAAAACCAAAGAGGCCTCAGCCTCTTCCCACAAACACCAAATATTTGTTCTACTTAGAAAGAAATACTTTCCTTCTACTTTTAGATATCGTCCTTCTACTTTTAGATATCGTCTTCTTAATCAGTTGTCTAATTTAAGACAGAAAAATATGAGTGTAATTGAATGCATAAATTTGATAAGTTCATAGTACAATGTGATTTTCAAGAAGACAGTCGCCTTACCCTTCACCATTTCACACTGGACTTAGTTCCAAGCTCAAGCGTGAATTGCTCACACTCTTTAAATTCTGTTGAGCATGCATTTTAGTCCGCTCTGAAATACAAGACATATTTGCACACATCTTCCGATAAAAAGTCCACTTACTAAACAACGAAGTATCTAAAAAGATAGTCTGACACTAATGCTACCCACACCAATACTATTCCTAAAGATGTAAAAGGTAAAACCACCACCGGTGAGCCATCAAAATCGGCTATAAGAACAGACTTGTTTTAAGTGCTTTAAGTGATAGTTTTGAACACTTTGCTTACCAATATCCCACAAGGAATTTGTTGATAGATGAGGTCCTTAATGAAGATGAGTATGGGATTGAAGATGAAATCTATAAACGTCAAGGAGATTTAGTGATATTGAAGATGATTTGAGAGTAATAGGTAAACATTTATATATTTATTAGGTACTTGCATTATATATTTAGAAATGATGACTGGTGTAGATCTAATGTATTCCACATCTATATCACACAAAGATAAGATTTATAAAGTTATGAATGATTGAGATAGTTGTGTAAGCATTATTTCTAAGTCACTTGTTGAAAGGATGAGCCTCACACCTGAACCACACCCACAACCGTTCGTCAGTTGGGTTAATACAACGTTGTCTGGTGTCTATTCAGTTTTCGAGTTACAATGGTCGTATTTGATATGATGTCCTACACATAGATGCTGCACATCTTTTGATAGATAGACCCTAGTTATTTGACCTTAATTTTAAGAACTACAGAAAGTCCAACATTTATACATTTATGTTTCATAGAAAGATAATAGTATTGACCCCTTCCCCACCCAAGAGCCCCTCTGAAAACCTAAGGAATGGATTGATAACTCAAACACAAGGTCATAAATTGCTCCATGTTGTGCATATAAGCATGTCAAGTCTAGGTTCATATTCCCTATAGACTCCGGCCTATAGTAGACATGCATGATCCATACGTAGATGCACTTGCACCCCTCCTGCATCGTTTGCAGCATGCAAATCTATGTAAGCAAATTATATTTAGCGATGATACAGGTTTATTGCAAATGCACACAATAGAGTGTAAGTATTTACAACTGGATCGGTACTGATTAGGGCTCAATCGCGAGGTTCTATTTTGGGAACATAAAGTTCTTCATACATTGTACAAATCCGTTCAGGTTTTCGTAGGAGATTGATGTGGCTCCTTCGAAGTTGGATATTTCGACCAGCTTTTACTATTCGCTTAGTTATTATTGGCAGTGTTCTAAATATCGGATACCGGTCTCGTACCGGTCAGCCAAATTACATACCGGTTACCGGATACCGGGTGGGATATCGCGATATGACCCTAAATACCGGAGTGTCATATCGGTGTCATACCAGTTAAAGAACAATCATATAATTGGCTATATAGAATATAATAAAACGCATAAAATGAGTTTATAGCACTTACATTGGCTTATTTACATTCAACTTACGAATTTGCAGATATCGTTTAGAACGTTCGCATATGCACAGAGACAGAGCGAAATACAATCATAAAATAAAGAAAAATAAGTTTTCAAGATAAAAGAAAAGTGTTTCTGCAATATATAAGTGATATAATTTATAAAATTACAACATTGTTCTTTAAATGAGTTTATTTGAAACATGCTAGAAACTTTAAATAGCTAAATAATTGTTGCACTTAATTTATATTAACTTAATTTATTTAAGAATTCAAGCTTTTACTAAAATAAATAAAGTTAATACTTAATAAACATAATCTAAGTTAAAAAAATAATCATATAAACATAATCATAAAAAAATAATTATATAATTTCATGATTTTTATTGGACATTTGGATACACAATCTTATTCTATACCTGAAACATATACAAACTAGAGAATCCTTATTATAAAGTCAAAATCGAATATATTATAGAGACAAGATTATTTTTATTTACAATAGTCAAAATAGAAAATCCGGTATTTTAGGAGATTTTCAAATTCTTATCTACTCAAAACACTTAAAATTTTCTACCTCAAATCACATACTTTATCAATTTTTATATAAACATTATTTAATGTCTCTAATCACCATAAAATGCCAAATGTGACATTATGCACTCTTAATTACAATTCAAATTTGTCTCTTTACTAACTTAACCAAATTCCTTGTGAACCTAGTTAATCAAGTACATTATCCAAGAAGTGGGTCTAACTCTATTGCCCCCAAGATGTTGAACCAATGCCAATATGTTGCTGAGTTACTGTAACAGTTCAGTCTGAGGATAAAGAAAATACTCAGGGGACCCAAGAACTATGCTACAGTTCAGTGACACTGTGACAGTCACTGGCCGAACACTGTGACAGTCACTGGCCGAAGGGTGCTGCCCTAGGCATCAATTCCAAACTTAAAAATGAAAATTCCCTAACTCATTCTTAATTTAAAAAATAAAATACACTAATTACAATAACAAACTAAAATTTAAAAGAAAATTAGACTAACATTAAACAAAAATTTAGAGAAAAATTAATTGCAGTCTACTTACCAAAATTCAAGGTCGAGATGCTAGAAAGCACGCAAGAGAAAGAGGGAGAGATGGATCACCGGCGAGTCGACGGAAGTCGGAGAGACGGCGATGGACGAAACCAGATCGATTCGGTTGCTCGGGGACTGGAAGAGACAGCAACGGTGATTTTCTCCGAAAGGAACGGTCGATCGACCAGTTGAGGATGGAGAGCCGGAGAGACGGCGATGGACGAAACCAGATCGATTCGGTTGCTCGGGGAGAGACGGCAACGGCGAAATTTTCTCCGAGAGGAACGGTCGATCGACCAATTGAGGAGGATGGAGAGCCGGAGAGGCGGCGATGGAAGTGAAAACCGGCGATAGCTAAGGTGACGAGGAGTGGGGAGCTCGGTTGCGACGGAGTTGCGACGGAGGAGATTAGGGATTTAGGGTTTTTTTGTTCGCGAACAGAGGAGTATCGGATTTTTATGTTTTCCTATCGGGTCGGGTCTAACGGGTTAACGGGTTTCAACCGCAATCGTAACCCGTTAACAAAAAACCGATATTAAGCCATACCGGCCGGTTTTTCACATACCGGATACCGGCCGATATATCGCCACGTGGCCGATATATCGGCCCATACCGGTCAAAAACGATATGCGATAAAAAAAACCCCATATCGTCTCGTTTCTTTGTAAAAAACGATATATCGGCCGATATACCGATATACCGGCCGATATTTAGAACACTGATTATTGGTCCGCAATTACCTTGGTGTTATGCTCCAATTGATCCTCGAGCTCCTGTCTTATGCAAAGCATTTGTCGCATTAACAAATTTTCAACTTGTTCCACTTCTTCTACATCTAATATTGCCACCACCATGAGAACGCCAGACACCATGAGAATGCCAAACATTTGATACTTAGTTCAGGATCTATTTGAATTATATGTATTTAGTTTGTTGGAAAGATTTATCAGACATCGGAAGATTGCCCAACTTCATCCGTTAGCAAGGTACTCATCGATGGTATTACGTATGCCACCTAAAGGAAACGAATAAATTTTTTGACAATATTTATACTTAGCTTTCCTAACACTATTTTCTATTATTTTTTCAAAATATTTCCATATGTTCGATCTAGTAGCCCTAGAAGATGTGTTAGTTTGTGTTTCGGGTATGATTGTATCAGTTGGTTCTTTCTTAGATACAGAAAATGGTACTTGAGGAGATTATTCTAAGAGTTGACATAGATTTTGATATTCTTCATCAGTTAAAAAGGTCGAAAAAAAACCCGTGGCTTGAGAGCAAGAAGCGTCAGACGAGTGTGGATCCATTTTAATAAAATTCCGAAAAAAACATATTAAAATTCTCAAAAAAACTGAACAAAAAACTTTAAATTATAAATACCTGTTAACCGGTGAACTATTTGAGAGAGAGTGTGAAATATCTAGCTAGAGAGATGAAGCTGAAAACCGAAAAAGCGAAGAAAACCTTACTTCAATGAGAAAACTTGCTTGGATCTTGTTTGAGAGACTTGCTTGCTTGAGACTTCTTGATCACTTGATTGAAACTTGCTACTTGCTTTGCTTGAGACTTCTTGAGAATTAAAGATTTTAGAAGATTTTTTAGAATGAATTTGGTTGTATAAGAATGATGAATGGTAATAGAGAAGATAATGAGGTATTTATAGAGAAAGAAAGGTTTTAATTTGCAAAAAAAATTACAAAAACCCCCCAACGGCTATTTTGACCGTTGGGGGGAAAAATCTGCAATTAAAAATTGCAAGAAACCCCCTAACGGCTATAAAAATAGCCGTTGGGGGCTCTTTGCAAATAAAAATTTGCAAAAACCCCCCAAATTAAGCCCAACGGCTATTTTTTAAAAAAAAATATTACCCGTGGCACGGCCCGGCACGGGCGGGCCGCGCCGTGCTGCTGGCACGGCCGGCCTCGGCTAGTGCACGTGCCCGGCACGTGTCGGGCCGGGCGTGCCCAACGGGCCGCCCGGCTGGGGCACGCCTGGCCCAGTAACCAGCCCTAAGCAATTAGCCCAACCTAATAAGCATTATGAGAAACAATTAGTACGTTCAAATAAGTTGGATCATAATTCAAAAGTAAATGCTAAATATTATTTAAACAGATGAAGATCTAAATGACACAACAAAACTGGAAACATAATTAAGGAAAATAATGGGGAAAGAAGCAAAAAAAATATCAATTGCACAATGAATTATTAAATTTCATAGCAACTTATAATAAGATAACCGGGCTAGACCAAGTTTTGTCAGATGTGCCCAGGTGTGAACCAGGACCTGTGTCTGCCCAGTTGGCCAGGTAGCCAACTGGGTCCAGGCCAGGTGCCCGGGACATTTTGGACACCCTTACAAAGGTGTGCATATTTAATAGAGCAAGAGATCTGCATATTCAAACAAAATATATGTATAAAGCAGCATCTTCATGTCTAAATTTAGGATAATTATCATGTCTAACACAAGGTGCCTATATAGGAAACAGGACGCTCATGTATGTGTCAACTAATCATTGGCATGCTATGTCAATGTGAAATAATAAGAAACCAATTTGAGTTCAGCTTATTGAGTTATAGGTGTAATTTCAAAGAAATCTCCTGATCAAGTACTTAAGCACTGTGTACCAAGTCTGAAAGGATCTCAGCTAAAGAAAATTAGGATCCCTCAATCCAGAAAATATAAGAAAAAATGAACTGACCAACCTTAGGGAGTCTGAACCAGCAAGGCTAACCTCTCCTAGTGTGGGAATTGTCCATGATATCGTCAAGGACGAGAAAATATGCTTGGAGCTGAATATGTTGCAAATGGAAAAAAGGCTCAAAGTCAGTCTGACGCAAAATGAAACATAACCATTTGCAATTTAATTGCTCAAAAACAATATGATCATATATATATATATATATATAGAAAGTGTTTTTAACCCATTCAATGCACCAACCAAGTGTGCTTGACAGAAAGAACTCGTCATCAGTGAGTTCATTTTCTTCTTTCAACAATTTGTAGCTATCGACAACAGAGATACCACGGTTTAGCTTTCCTATAAGCATATCTCCACATCAGGATGAATGACCCTAGTGCTAGTTTAATATTATAAAAAAGTAAAAAAAATTATGAACCCTTGAAGATTAAAGATTGGGGTTTATTTCAGACAAACAGACCAGATATGTTGTGTGTTCTTGGATTGGGGTAGGACTTTAGGACAAGGACTAGGTGACATATGGAAATTCCTTCTCTGGACGTTACTATGTATGAAGAAAGCGGTCTACTCCAATCAACTCGCCATGATTTCAGCCACAAGCAACTTGGATGTTTGCTACTCATTTAGCATTCCTGATTTGCATTAAGCTATGATCTCATTTTGCCTGCAGAAGTTCAAGCTTAACTAATTCTCTAATTTTTTTTTTTTTCCTACAGTTAGGTAGTAACAGTATCTTTAGATTTCGCTCTTGGTGATTACATTTGTTCGCTTTGAGCATTCCTAAAGACATACAGCACATTAAACATTTCAATCTGATTGTGCCTATAACAGTATTCTATACCATAATCTCAGTAAACAAATCATGCCCTAATAAAAAGAAAAAACAATATCTACACCATCTAAACCAACTCTAAATACAAATTCAAATTACAGCAGCGCAGAAAAGATAACTCACAGATTGCAGATTCTTGTTAAGCCTCTTCAGGTCATCAGAAACTACTTCTATCAAAGACGAAACTGATACCGCGGCCTAAGTCTTGTCAACTCCCCAACTAGATGTAGAGCTCCGAACATCCACTGCAAACACCAACAACCAAACCACCTAAAGCAAAACCCAGACACCTTGCAAAAGCCAAAATCAAAACAAATGGGTCATCAAAAATACCATTTTTAGTGGATGAGACCCGGCATTAAGCACCTTGCATGCCGCTCAAATTCGAAGACCACAAGCAAGAGACCAGATCCAATCCTCTGTTACTAAGATCCACACCAGCGGAGCAGCTCAAAGAAAGCATCATCCCAGCAACCAAAAATGGTCTAGTCAACTCAAAACCCCAAAGCCATCAACAAAACTCCTCAGGAATCAAAACCCATCAACAAAAATCAAGACCAAGGTGAAAAATGACGATGAAAGTTGTTGATTGAAGGGGGGGAGACAGAGGGTGAAAGGGGGGAAGAGTTGGTATTTAAATTGGAAGATGGGAGTTGAGTTGTAGGTGGATCCATGCCATGCGATCCACAGAGGAGATGGAGAGATGGGGTCCACCTCCTTATCATCATTTTGAGAGTCGGAGTGGGGAAAGTGAGAGGAAGAGAGCTGAGCAGTTGATAACCAAGAGAAGAAACGGATACTGATCTTGACATGAGTCGCCATGGCTTTCTAATTTAAGAGAACTCGTCCTAAATTCACTAAATACAACAATTAATAACCCAAATATGTTCGGTTAAAAATCACAGTTTTTAAATATGTTCGGTTAAAAATCGTCACCTAATTCCTCAACGATCAGGTGCGAGTGAAATTGGGGCTGCAGCTTCACAAGAAAAGAAAAGGGAAATTATAAATAGAATGGAATAAATGATATGAAATCAAGAAAGAGGAAAGTAATCTTACCGTAATTGGCTTTCTTCGCCTGTGTTCGTTCTCTCCCTCTATCATCTCTCTCACTAATTGAAAGGGAGAGGGAGGTGCGAGATCCTCAATTGACTCAACGAGGGTGGCCATGGGCCTCGTCTTTTATTTGGGCTTGGGCTGAGGTTGAATATAGAGGCCGCACGCGTTTTCAGAAAATTACTTTGTGATAAATTATTCCAGAAAGCTATTAAACTTAAAAAATAACCGAATAAAAAATAAAAAATAAAATTTAAAACAATATTAAAGAAATCAGTATTTATTTAAATCTCGAAATTTTATTAGCTAACGGGCATTACATAGAAATTGAAAAAAAAAAAAAAAAAAACATAAAAATTCTATCTTCCACGATCTCTCAATGCACCACTAAAGACCAAAAAAATAAAAAATAAAAGGGAAAAAAAATGCAAATCGAAGACAAAATAAAGCGCCATAGGGTTCAATCGAAAGCCCATGCATTTTCCTTTCTGATGGCTTCCTCTTCTTCCGGCGTAAAGTCGTTCTTAATATTGAACGTGTTGCGAATCTCCTCCGGCGACTTACCTCTGATCATATCCGCTACAGTCTGACAAGCCAAATCTAACAACTTCTTAATGCCGAGATAATTAGATGCAACGAGAAGATCATAGAGCATGGGTTGATCAACCTCCATATACTCCGCCTCCCAAATCTTAAGATCCTCATTGGATGATGACTCTACATGTTTCTTACAAAACTCCAAGATTTTCAAAAGGACGTTGCCCTTTACCATGGGAACTGGAATGTCAACGCACTCATCCTCTATCATATAACGGATGATCTGAGATTGGATGGCGACGGATTCCTTCACCTCAAACTCCACGCCATCTGAGCTCATGAGCTTTATCATCTTCTCCTCAGTAGTCAAAGAAGAAGAAGAAGCAGACGCCATCAAAAACCCTAGAAGAGAGAAAGGAGAAGAAAATAGTTTGGAGAAAGTTTGAGGTGTTGCACCCCTATTTATACTTTTTCTGTAGAGGGTGGTGCGTCAAGGAATAGGAGTGCTTAATCCTAATTCTAACTGGAGATGAATTAAAGCACTCCAAATCCTAATTGGAGATGAATTATTACTTTGATACGGCTATAGAAATAAAACTGAATTAGAGAGGGAAAAGGATTAGGAAACTGAATTAGAGAGGGAAAAGGATTAGTAATAACTAGCGAATTAATAAGGAGTTTATACAGAATTAATCTGAGAAAGCAAAAAAATAAAAATAAAAAATCACCAACCAACCAGCAAGAGTAAAAAGGGAAGGAAACTGTACTTTTTTTCAAGATGACATTTACAAGATAAAATAATATAACGAAAAAGAAACCAGTTTATACAGAAACAAGTTCCCTTTGTCAATAACAAGATATATCATTCCAGTAAGAAATTTCAAAGATTATATATATCAGCTATGTAAACCTTTTTAAATCAAATAATAGTATTTAATTTGATGTACAACATTTAGTGATACAGGCTAAAAATTTCAAAGTATCATGCATACAAATTCATCCACTTCAGCCGATTCCCTCCTGCACCAGGCCACCAGCTGCTAGTGAAATTCATGATCGCCTGTCATGCAAAGTATATTACAAGTATGCAGATTATATTTATGCACGGAAGGCCTTGAAAGAATATTGAGTGATCTGTCAAAGATATTTATACAAACTTGGTTGAGGTGAGTTTTATGACATAATGGAGGTTTTCAAGATTTGCAAGACACACACCAAGAAGACTGCGCAAACATCAAGTCTCCATGCTAGTACTGCTACCCTTGTCCTGTAGAGTTGATGAATCGTTTCCTTTCCCTGAAGAAGACAATGACAATTTGTTCATTAATTTCTTATAACTAAATATAGGTCCGGTTTCCAACTTCAATCGGCAATGATGAATGAAATTACCAAGATACATACTGTTCTAGCAACAAATATAGATCAACGGTGGAGCCAACATAGTTAAGAAAATGAATCTGATAGTATTATATTACATGGAGCACATCTTCGATACTGATGGTGTGTGCAAATAAATGTGTAAGCACATCTTGGATACTAATAGTGTGTGCAAATAAATGTGATCTTTTTCATATGCAATTGCAACTAGATTCTTTTTTTTTTTTTTTTTTTTGGGGTGAAATCTGAATGTCTGAGAAGTGAGAATTACACTTTGATCCTGTAGTAGAATCTAATCAGATTAACCAATTTCCATCTCAAACAGTTGTGAAGCTATAAACCAAAGAATGTATAAAGTCACAGAACTTGCAGAATGATTTATAAGGTCACAGAATTTTAGGAATAATCTTCTACAGTTCCTTTGAGGAATACATGTTGTGCAAGAAGATAGGCACAGCTCTAGAAGCCCTCTGCTCTAAAGAAAGATGAGGCTCAAGCAACATAGAAAGTGTTCTCCTCTTGTCAATCCTCTGCTTTACCACTGCATCAAGCACTAGTCACTAGACTGGAGATGATGTAGCCATATGCTATCAGAGAAATAATCCCCATCCATAGTCAAAAATAATAATAATAATAACAAATAAATAAATATGCATACAAAAGGACTGGACTTCTAAGACAAATAGTGAATTGGTACATCGCAGACTCTAGTACAATGTGGAGTTGCACTTTAGAAATTAGGACAGATTTGCTTTCATAGGTATCTACCTCCATGTGATAGTCTTGAGGGATACTCAAGCGAATCTTCATAATTCATAAATAAGGGTATAGCAAACTATTATATTGAGTTTCAAACCAATCATACCAATAGCTTTAGCCATAAATGTCCTGTGCCAAACCAACGTGACTAATTTTAGAGTAGAAAGAGACTAGAAGAGGCAATAACCATTGTTCTTTCAGTCAGAAGGCACAGGAGATGACACGGTGACCATTATTTACCTAGTTTGGCAAAGGATCCTCTCTCTCTCTCTCTCTCTCTCTCTCTCTCTCTCTCTCTCTCTAACTTATATAAAAAAAATGCCGAGTCAGATTCGGAAAAGAATATTACGTCCCTTTTATACTTTTCGATCCAGTAAGGGTCCATATACCCACTTCATAATCCAGACTCGATCAAGTTAAATGAGTACTTGTTTTCTTTGCTTTTTTGAACCGAAACTTCAATTCGTGCATTTAGAGAACTCATCTGAGTACTTGGACAAGAAAATTTTAGAACACTGATGTTAAATATATAGTCCACTGAAAATTATGAGTATAAGACAAAAGATTTAAAGGTCATGGATAATTGTAACTCTGATGCTAAGAAAATAGCTGGCCAAGTGGATAGAAGGTGAGGCAATTTGAATTATCGAAACATGGTAACTAACTCTCATATCCAGTAAAAAAATTGTAACTAACCCTTCATACGCATCATCGCATATAGACAAGGAAATTGATGTAGATCCTAAATCTTTCAAGCATTCTCATTATTATAACAAATATAAACGTAACTATTAATACTTACAATATCAATATAGGATTTTGATATGGGTAATGCAACAAAATTTTGGGAAACTAAGAAAAAGAGGACAGAAACCGTAAATAGTGTTTCTGTCAACAGTCAACCAAAAGATGAGGAAATCTAAATGAGCACACATTTCCACATCAAGGTTTCGTCCCTGAATGGTTTACAAACAATTCGGACGGTTCTAATATCATTCGAGAACTAATTCTTGACCAGGGCAAAAAAAAAAAAAAAACAAGTTCACTAAAAAAATGGTAAACTTGTAATTTTTTTACACTTTCGGTAGTGCTCTCTAAGTCAGGTGGTGTGCTCATTTACATCCCCAAAAGATGGAAAATTCATTGAACCCACCATTCTTCCGGGTTAGCCCAACTATCAAATTTTAAGTAATTATAACTAACAAATTTTAAGTAATTATAAGTTTGTTTTTTTATTTTTTTTAACTAAATTGCCCTCTTCTTTCATAAATTTTAACTCTATTTTTAAAAAAAATTAAAATTATTTTGTCCGGATATTAAAATAAGGATAGCTGAAGTTGGGCTTTTTCTCTTTGTGCTATTTGGATTTTAGAATCCGAATAATATTATTTGGGATTTAATATTCGGACGACACAAATTTCAATTTCCCTTTTTATATTAACAAGAGCGAGGATGGGCTGGCGGGAGCACAAGCAGGGCTAGCGGGAGGGAGGGCGAGGCTCGCAAGAGGAGGCGGGTGAACTTTTTTTCTTCACACCGATGAGAGGGCGAGACGCGAGAGGGAGGAGGGAAAGGGAGAAAGAAAATTGGAGAGAGCAAGGGTAGAATGTAAATGTGTGATGGGTGTACTTAGTAAAACACATTGTTCTTGAATTTTTTAAGTGGTCATACTTGGTGAGCTCATTCCGAAAAAAGCAAGGCGCATTTAGAATTATTGCCAAAAGAATTCTGAAAATTTGTATCGAGTTACATTTTTTGTGTACTTAGTAAAACACATTGTTCTTGAATTTTTTAAGTGGTCATACTTGGTGAGCTCATTCCGAAAAAAGCAAGGCGCATTTAGAATTATTGCCAAAAGAATTCTGAAAATTTGTATCGAGTTACATTTTTTGCCTATGTGACAATGTTTAGTTGGGATAAACGTTGGATTGGGTTACTATTTAGCTGTTGACACCCACAACCAAATCAAGAGTTATCCAATGGGCATTTATGAGGGGGTGGCCATAGAAGAGGGAAGCAAGGGAGGTGGGGGAGAGGTGACGGGTTTTTTTTAAAGGGGGCAGGACCGTATCATGAGAAGTTGAAGCCAAAGGCAAAACTTTGAACAAGGCTTTATAATACTATTTTCGCTAGAGATCTCGTTTGATTTTCTAGTTTATTGAACTACAAAATTATTTACTAGAGGGGGAGAGCCTAATAAAGAAGGAAAGAAAGAGATCAAGAATATGAGATTCAAGAATTTAGAAGGAGTAGAGAGATTAAATCTTAATAATTAAGTTGAGAACTCTAGAGTAAGATTGAGTTTTGAGAACATGCAGACAGAGAAAAAATAGGAATTTTGGAGTGAATCGGAAAGAAAAAAATAAATAAAATTGATAACAATCAGAATGGATTGGAAATAGACAAGAATGTCGGAAAAAAAAAAAAAGAAGCTGAACCGTTTAATTAAAATTAAAAACTTATAAAATTATCAGACCTACTAGGCATGTTCGGCCTTTCTAAAAAGACCGGACTTGGAAAAATTAAAGAAAAAGTAATTTGGGGCCTTTCTTAAAACAAATGAGGCATAAGGTCATTTTCTCAGTGGTCTAGAGTATGGGCCGGCCCTTGGGGGGGGAGGGAGGGGGTTGTATCATGTAATTCTGCAGACGGCTCAAGTTTCAAACCGTGCAGAGGTGATTGGACAAGATCTAACGGAGCACATTTTTTTCTTTAACCATTGTAGTGGGATAGTCCAGACCTTTACAGAGACTTAAAAAAAAACAATGACGGAACAAGTTTTGAAAGATATAAACTAGCCAAGAAGGAAACTAAAAAAGCTGCTGGTAATGCAAAAACTAAATTATTTCAGCCAAGATAAAGCTTAAACTGGAAACATTTGTGTAAGAGAAATTTGTAGATCTCGGAATTATTTTCGAAACGAGCCTAAGAACAGCTCAATCCTAGTTACTATGCAAAAGTTATTGCCATTTTTCTAAATCAATGCAGAATGGAAAATCCGATCCAACGGGCTACGGGTGTGTTAAACTTAATTTCAGGTTTTGGACCCGAAAATTAGTATTTTATGCCATATAATCTCAACCATTTGTTTCTAATACCTATGGATTAAATTAGAATTATCTATCTTGAGATTTGCTTGTGTTGGATTAGAATTATATATTTCGTATTGAGTTTGAGTAGGAACAAGATTGTGTTTGGATTATAAATACACCATGAATTCTTGTAAATTGGGGAGAGATTTTTAGATGTAATTTTGTACTCTTGACAATTAATAAAGATTAGAGTTTTGCCGAAGAAGTAACGGCCGTCATACTGCACTTCAGAGGTGATGCCATTATTTTCAAGTTATTTCTAGTAAATAGAAATATTTTATTTGCTTTTTAGATATATTTAATTGCTTTCTAGTTTAGATATTTAATAGCTTTCATAGAAAAATAGGTTTTTTAATGCTTTCTAATAATATAAATATAATCTTGCTAATTAATAACATGAGTAGCTAATTTAGTTTAGCACTAGGATGTAGAAGAAATTAGGAATCAACTATATAATTGTTTTTGATTTTTTTCTTTCTAAAATAAAATAATAAAAATATGATTTTTCAATGAAAAGATTAAAATGCAATAACACGTAGATTAATACTTTGATAAATTATACTTGAATTAAGTTTCTTGATAACCTATACTTAGTAAGGGTTTTATAGAATTATCTAATAATTTAGTTTGTTTTTATGCAAATTAGTATCTTTGATAAGTTATACTTGCACGCCACTTGATAGCTCATACTTAAAACACTTTAATTAAAAGATTAAACTAAAAATCAATTTTTATGGTATGAAGAAAATAATAGAAAATACTTGGTTGTGAACTAGTGGATTTTATATCCAAAGCTAATTATAATAACTCGAATTCAACTTAGAACCCTTAGGTAGCTCGTTAGGACTAAAGAATTAACAAGAACGAAAAAACACTTTAGATCTATGTGGGATGATCTGTAAAGTACTACAATTGACACTGTATACTTGCAGTAAATTTATCACATCAGAAAGCCTAAGATAAGCTATCACGAGAGATATTTTGGTGGACATTGATGAAGAAAAGAACCACATTAAGTATATTGATATAATTAAGAATATATATGATAGAGTAGTGGCCAATGTCAGAACATATGGTGGTTTAATAATTGATTTTTCTACAATTGGATTACATAGGATCTGCATTGAGCCCGTTCTTATTTGCTATAGTGATGAGCGTACTAGAGCTATTCAGAATGAGATACCTTGGCATATGCTATTTGCTGATGATATTGTCTTAATTGATGAGACAAAAGTAAGAATGAATGTCAAGTTAGAGTTATTGAGGCGAACATTATAATTTAGAGGTTTTAAATTGAGTAGGTCCAAAACAGAGTATATGAAGTTTAAATTTAGTAAACGACGGACCCAAGACTACAGTGCAATGACACTGGATGGGCAAGAGATATAAATGAGCAGTCAATTTAGCTAATTGGGTTCTATTATTCAAAATAACGGAGAGATCGATAGTAATATCAATCATAAAATCCAAACTGATTGGTTGAAATAAAGGAGTGCAACCGGAGTTTTATGCGACCATAACATTCCGTAAAGACTGAAGGAAAAATTTTATAGGACTGCTACTATGCCAATTTTATTATATGGCATTGAATACTGAGCTATAAAGAAACGTCATTTACAGAAGATAAGTATAACAAAGATGCGTATGTTTCGCTGGATATGCGACAACAATAGGAGAGATAAAGTGAGAAATGGAGATATTCATGCTAATGTACGTATAGCCCCCATCGATGAGAAGATGCGAGAAAATCGCTTACGATGCTTTGATCATGTGCAACGTAGATTTACAAATACACTAGTTCGACGAGGGAAACTTATCAATATATGACAAGTTAAAAGAGCAAAAAGAAAACTGAAGAAAATATGGATAGAGATAATACGAAACGATATATATTATAGAGGTTTAAATGGGGAGATATTAGTTGATAAGAATGAATGTAGAAGAATTATCAACATGATCGATCCGGCGTGACTCTCTTTTCGTTCATGTAGGCTACCCCTAATACTTGGGATAAAAGGCATAGTTGTTGTTGTTGTAACAAGTCAAAAGGTACAAATTAAAGAAGACCCAACACAATACAGTAATCCAATACTAAATACAAAATACGAATACCATAGATACAATCAACATAGGCTAGTGTAATCAATTATATTTCTTTTTAAGAAATTAGTTTTTGATTAATTATGTTATGATTATGATGCAGCCTACTTTTTGATTTAAAATAAAATATCCATGAAGCTATTGAACTTAAAAATCACATAATAAGAAATGAAAATGGAAATTTAAAAGAAAATTACGGAAACCAGATATATTTATTCAAGCACTGGAATTTTATTAGCTCATAGCATTACAAAGAAATTGGAAAGAAAAATTTTAGGATTCTCTCTTCCATTCTCTCTCTCTCTCTCTCTCCCTTCCTCTTTTTGCTACAGGACAATAAAAGAACCATTCAAGACCAAAATGGATAAAAAGGAAAAAGAAATGAAATAGGCAAATCTAAGACAAAATAAAGCTGACATAAAGATTCATTCGAAAACCCATGGATTTTCCTTTTTAATCGCATCCTCCTCTTCGAGCGTGAAGTCATTCTTAATGTTGAACGTTCTGCGGATCTCATCCACTGACTTACCTTTGATCATATCTGCTACAGTCTGACAAGCCAAGTCCAGTAACTTTGGAATTTCAAGATAATTAGCGCCAACTAGTTCATATAGCATGGGTTGATCAACCTTCATAAACTCCGCCTCCCAAATCTTGAGATCCTCACTAGACGACTCTGCGTGCTTCTGGCAAAACTCCAAGATTTTCGAAAGAACGTTGCCCTTCACGAGGGAAAGGGGAATCACATTATCAGCACACTCGTCCTCTATCATATGACAGATGGTCCGGGACTGGACGACAACTGATTCCTTCACCTCGAACACCGCACCGTCTGAGCACACGAGCCTTACGATCTTCTCCCCAGTTGTTGAAGAAGAAGAAGAAGAAGCAACACACGCTATCGAACTCTCTTGTTGCTCAGGAAAACAAAAGCAAGAGGCGTTGAGAGGAGAAGAAAATAGTTGGGAGAAAGTTTGAGGGGTTGCATCCCTATTTATGCTTTTCTACAGAGGGTGGTGCATTAAGGAGAAGAAGTGCTAATCTAGGAGTTGAATTACTCTGATATGGTGGATGAATTACTTTGATATGGTGATAGCAATGTACCTGAACCAGAGAGGAAATAGGATTAGGAATAGCTAGCGAATTAATTAGGAGTCAGCATTGGGATCAAAAGTGCTAGCTAGTCATTTCCTAATGGGAGATGAAGAATTACTTTGATATGGTGGTAGCAATGAAGCTGAACCAAAGAGAGAATAAGATTGGAATAACTAGTGAATTAATTAGTTGGGGTTAGGAGTACTAGCTAGTCCATTCCGATCCCATGAGACATGTAGGTTCCGCAACCCTTATTATCAAGGGGTACATAACAATGTTGAAAATAACAATATTGAAAATAACACGTTATGAAACCCGTTATCTTGCGTTACGTAACCTAACGGAGCCCCAGCGCTACGTAACAGATAGAAATAACCAATGCACCGTAACAGTACATTTTTTTATGTTATTTTGAGTTATATTACGTAACGTTACGTTAAATTACGTTATTTACAATTATTTTTAGTAATTTATATATTGTTATTCATTACCATTTTGATTATTAGCGAATTACTGTAATTTTCTTACTTGATTAGTTATTGACTTGTTTGATTGCCTGTGGAATTACTAACTTGTTAATTTGCGATTGTTTCCTTATTCGCTTATTGTAATTCCTCTCAAGTTGCTGAAATATTTTACTTATTGATTCTATTGAATTTTCAACTGAACTAAAATCAATAATTACAAATAAGATAAATTGAACATTACAAACTATAAACTATAATAATTATAATAACTGGAATTGAAATAAAAAATTAGAATCTTATTTTCATGTTTAAATGATAACTGGAATTATAGTTACAGACTTAATATAATTTATTAAGATAAATGTGAAAATCATTATAAAACTTAATATAAAATTAGGATAGATTATGTATTACAAAATGGTTTTATATTTTTTTTAGATGTTTTAAATTTATTTTCAATTTATAAAAAATATTTTATATATTTTTATATTTATTTTATTAAATAACTAGAAAAATTATTATACGTTATGTTATATGCGGCATAACCTATCAGAGGCAAAACGTTACGTTACCGTTATCGCTATTTTAAATATTGGTACAGAATATGTTGCATTTTGCCAGAAGAATCATGAGAACACAGAGAAAAGGCCTATGGAACCTAAAATCATATTGAAAAGAGTCCTGTGAAAGGAGGATCGTACCGGTGCCAAGGAGATAGTAGCAGATATTATCTTATCACACCATCCTCCAAAAAAATATGCTGGTACTTCTGAAGCCTCACCCTGGATGCTAAAGGTGCTTCTTCAGTGGTATCAGTCACCCTGTAATATGAGAAAAATGTTTTTCTTTACGTTGAGACGATGAGCAAAAACTCCCCGCATTTCATTATTCAGTGATAATAGAACATGATATAAAGTACAACAATCCAAAATTTAGAATTGCTACTACAAACCGTACAAGCAAAACACAAAAACCCCAATACAAAGTAGACAGCAGGGTGTAACCTTGCATACCCGCTCCATATATATGGCTGGGTCACTTCTCTTGCCAGTGGCTCTCTGTTGCGTAGGACTCCTTTAGAAATTGCTGCAATATGAGAATGGTACGGTGTGGGAACGGTAGGGTGACATCCTTTTAACCTTATTAGCTAGAGATCCATGATCATGCATCATAAAAGCACAAAGGTTTCAAATGAAATGTCTAAAATAATAATAATAATAATAATAATAATGCAGATTATAGACACAATTTATGATTCATTAAAGGGATGTTTTGAGTTTTTCAAACCATTAAATCATAAAAAAGTCAATTACCCAATCCTAGAGAAAGGCTGTACGTAGTGCAGCATTCACATGTAGATGTACCCAACACAGCCACAGTAGAGAAAATAACCATGCATATCTGAGCATGCAGGATATGGCTTGGTCTTTCCAATGATGACTAAGAAACACTGGCAAGAGAATGGTAGGGGAATGATAAAAGAGATTTATGGAAAACACAACACAGTTGGCTACTGTGATACGTCAACACTATCTATCACCTGATCAGTAAATGGACTGCAGAAATCTTAAAACAAAGTAGAGGTAGCATAAATGAAATATAGCTAGAGACATATAAGAAGGGTGTGATGGAACCAATGACCATATGCAAAAATCTCTAAAGATGAGATGCGTGCATGTACGTAGGTGTGTGAATCAATGTACATTTGTAAGACTGCAAAAACTGGGATGCACGATTACCAAATCCTGACAAAAACGATGGTAAAGAATGCTAACAGTCATGGTCCAATTGATATGCTGAATTTGTACTCAGTACCTTATGTATCTTTGTTAGTCTTGGATTTGTTTTGTCGATTTGCTTTAATGGGACGCGGAGGGATCAACCCATCATAACGACTTCAAGAAACAGTCCTCATGATCCAAGACCATAATGCTTTTTCTGAAAAGCAGTCAAATGTATGTCCATTGTGCCTTGCTTTCTCTTTGCTCCCTCCTGCTTATTTGTTTGTCTTTGTGACTTCCTTCTGCAGAGATGACGATGACCAGGTTATAGAGGATTCAGTTTAATTCTTGTTATGCATCATCCTGAATTTAGAGGGAGAAGCGGTTATATCAGCCGCCCCTCAACCTAAGGAAACCCTAAAAAAAAAATTAAGTGAGCTTGTACCTATTGGTTTAAACTAAGTGGGCTTGGGCATTGGTGGCACATTTCAATCTTGAGTTATATCAGATGAATGTCGAAATAGCATTTCTCAATAGTGACATTGACGAGACGATATATATGGTCCAGCCAGAAAACTGTGTCGTAAGACTCAAAGTGTATGGTTTGCAAACTTAAGAAATCCATGTATGAGCTCAAGCAAGCATCTCGACAATGATATTTCAAGTTTTATCAAGTGATCATCCCATTCGGTTTTGAGGTGCACTTGGTCGATGACTGTGTATACTATAAGTTCTGTGAGAGTAAACATATTTTCTTAGTAATATATGTTGATGACATCTTACTTGCCAGCAACGATATAGGCATATTGCACGAAACCAAGAGATTTCTAGCTAAGCATTTTGAGATGAAAGATTTTGGTGATGCCTCTTTTGTATTAGGGATTCAGATACACCGAGATCGCTCTCGATGTATTCTTGGATTATCACAAAAGAGCTTTATCGAAAAGGTTCTCAAAAGATATGGCATGCAAGATTGTAAACCAGGTGATACCCCTGTGGCTAAGGGAGACAAGTTTAGTCTCAATCAGTGCTCTAAGAATGATTTTGAGAAAAAGAAAATATAGAAAATTTGCTATGCCTCAGCAGTGGGGAGTCTGATGTATGCTCAGGTTTGTGGCGTCCAGATATCGCGTACGTTACAGAAATGTTGGACAGGTATTTAAGCAATCCAGTTGCACACCATTGGAAAGCAGCCAAAAGGGTTTTGCGATACTTATAGAGAACAAAGGATGACATGCTCATGTATCGGAGGTCAGATCAAATTGAGATCATTGGGTATACTGACTTTGATTTTGTTGGATGCCAAGATAGTATGAAATCCATATAGGGTTACATCTATCTTCTAGCTGGAGGAGCTATCTCTTGGAAGAGTGCTAAACAGTCTTTTATAGCCTCTTCTACTATGGCAGCTGAGTTTATAGCGTGTTATGAGGCATCCAATCACGGGATATGGCTGCGAAATTTTATCACGGTGTTGCGCATAGTGGACTCTATTGATATGCCACTCAAGTTATTTTGTGGCAATAAATCAGCAATTCTATATTCCAACAACAGGAGCTCAACGAAGTCGAAACATATAGACATCAAGTTCCTGGTTGTGAAAGAAAGAGTTCAAAGTGGACAGTTGTCTATAGAGCACATAAGAACAAACTCCATGATTACGGATCCGCTTACTAACGGACTGTCACCCAAAGTATTTCATTAGCATACTGCTTGTATGGGTGTCGTGTCTATTGATGATATTCAGTTTTAGTGAGAGTTTGAATTATCAGATGCTCTTATGATATAGACATATTTCAGTTTATAACATTAAGGTTATTTTCTGCAGAAATAAGGTTTTGTTTTATTCACACTCTGAATTATTATGTTATTTGATCTCAATAAGGTTTAAGGGTTGACCAATTGAAAATAGGCATGTTAAGAACACATTACATGAAATTTCCATGCTACACATCTACATCATGATCCATGTCATTCAGTTGTATTCATATACGTGACCATTGATAGGTTGAGTTACGATTACTGTAACAAAAACCGCTTTGATCCTATTTTAGTATAATTGATGGACCGGATTGGTGACGGATACATTTCGAAAATGACAGTAAAGTTGAGCTCAATCGGTAATTATGCAAAACATGATTATAAGGTTACATATATGGTCCAAGTGGGAGATGGTCCAAGTGGGAGATTGTTGGATCATTATCCAATATTGGCCCATATGTGAAATAATCATGTATTGTAAACTGTCTAATATGGTTGGATCCAATTAAAAGTGATCTAATTAAGTTGGGTTTTAATGTATCTAATATAGTGTGGGCCTTTTATGTGTAGAAATCTAATGGGTAATTTCTGATTTTATGATGGGCTAAATTAGAAGTACCAATAGACAGATTTGTCTATAGAAAGGCGATTATGGTCCCCAAATTATAAGTCACTTTGATTCTTTTCTATTTCCCATCAACAGAGAGAAACTAGAGAGAAAAGTTAAAAGAGTTCTCTTAGGAAAATGTGTAGATCTTGAAGGCCAATCGCACGGCTCTACAGCATGATTATTTGTTATAGATTCAGGTACGCTTTCGCATATTTTATATATAATTTCTTGGTGATTTGACATAAAAATCTATTATGCAATTTTCGTATGGCATAAGATCTTTATGTCAAATCACCAACATATTATATATAAAATATGCGGAAGCGTACCTAAATCCATAACAAATAATCACGTTGTAGAGCCGTGCAATTGGCCTTCCAGATCTACACGTTTTCCTAAGAGAACCCTTTTAAATTTTCTCTCTAGTTTCTCTCTGGAAAATAGAAAAGAATCAAAGTGACGTGTGATTTGGGACCATAACCGTCTTTTTATAGACAAATCTGTCTATAAGTATTTCTAATTTAGCCCATCATAAAATCAGAAATTACCCATTAAATTTCTACACATGAAAGGCCCACAGCCCCACACCTTATTAGATACATTAAAACCCAATTTAATTAGATCACTTTTAATTAGGTCCAACCATATTAAACAGTTTACAATACATGATTATTTTACATATGAGCCAATGTTGGATAATGATCCAATAATCTCCCACTTGGACCATATACGTAACCTTATAATCATGTTTTACATAATTATCGAATAAGCTCAACTTTACTGTCATTTCCGAAATGTATCTGTAACCAATCCGGTCCATCAATCATACTAACATATGATCAAAGCGGCTTTTGTTACAGTAATCGTAACTCAACCCATCAATGGTCACGTATATCAATACAACTGAATGACATTGATCATAATGTAGATGTGTAGCATGAAAATTTCATGTAATATGATCTTAACATGCCTATTTTCAAATGGTCCACTCTTAAACCTTATTGACATCAAACAACATAATAATTCAGAGTGTGAATAAAACAAAACCTTATTTCTACAGAAAATAACCTTAATATCATAAACTGAAATATGTTTATATCATAAGAGAATCTGATAATACAAACTCCTACTAAAATTGAATATCATCAATAGACATGACACTCATACAAGCAGTATGCTCAATACAAGCAGTATGCCCATGAAACACTTTGGGTGACAGTCCCTTAGTAAGCGGATCCGCAATCATGGAGTTTGTTCCTATGTGCTCTATACACAGCTGTCCACTCTGAACTCTTTCTTTCACAACCAGGAACTTGATGTCTATATATTTCGACTTCGTCGAGCTCCTGTTTTTGTTGAAATATAGAACTGCTGACTTATTGTCACAAAATAACTTGAGTGGCATATCAATAGAGTCCACTATGCACGGTCCCGTGACAAAATTTCGCAGCCATATCTCGTAATTGGATGCCTCATAACACGCTATAAACTCAGCTGCCATAGTAGAAGAAGCTATAAAAGACTGTTTAGCATCTTCCAAGAGACAGCTCCTCCAGGTAGAAAATAAATGTAACCCGATGTGGATTTCATACTATCTTGGCATCCAGCAAAATCAAAGTCAGTATACCCAATGATCTCAATTTGATCTGACCTCCGATACGTAAGCATGTCATCATTTGTTCTCTGTAAGTATCGCAAAACCTTTTTGGCTGCTTTCCAATGGTCTGCTCCTGAATTGCTTAAATATCTGCCCAATATCCCTGTAACGTACGCGATATCTGAACGCGTACAAACCTGAACATACATCAGACTCCCTACTGCTGAGACATAGGGAATTTTCTACATTTCCTTTTCCTCAAAATCATTCTTAGAGCACAGATTAAGACTAAACTTATCTCCCTTAGCCATAAGGGTATCACCTGGTTTACAATCATGCATACCATATCTTTTGAGAACCTTTTCGATAGAACTCTTTTGTGATAATCCAAGAATACATCGAGAGTGATCTCGGTGTATCTGAATCCCTAATATAAAAGAGGTGTCACCAGGATCCTTCATCTCAAAATGTTTAGCTAGAAATCTCTTGGTTTCGTGCAATATTCCTATATCGTTGCTGGCAAGCAAGATGTCATCAACATATAATATTAAGAAAATATGTTTACTCCCACAAAACTTATGGTATACACGGTCATCGACCAAGTTCACCTCAAAACCGAATGAGATGATCACTTGATGAAACTTAAAATACCATTGTCGATATGCTTGCTTGAGCCCATAGATGGATTTCTTAAGTTTGCAAACTATACGCTTTGAGTCTCTCGACACAAAGTTTTCTGGCTGGACCATATATATCGTCTCGTCAATGTCACTATTGAGAAATGCTGTTTTGACATCATACAACTCAAGATTGAAATGTGCCATCAATGCTATTATAATTCTGAAAGAGTCCTTTAAAAAAACGGAGAAAATATCTCTTTATAGTCGATACCTTTTTCTGCGTAAAGCCCTTCGCGACAAGACGAGCTTTATACTTTTCCACATCGCCTTTCGAATCCCTTTTGGTCTTAAATATCCATTTGCAACTAATAGGTTTCGCTCCTTCCGGCAATAGAATAAGATCCCACACGTCATTGTCCTTCATGGACTTTATCTCCTCATTCATAGCATCTATCCACTTTTGAAAGTTAGAACTTTCGATGGCTTGACGGAAGTTGATTGGGTCATCTTCCATCACTCCAACGTCTACCTCATGTTCTTGGAAAAATACAATGTAATCATCTGGCAATGCACTTCTCTCTCGAGTGGATCTCCTTAATGGCATAGGTTCTTGAGGTGTCATAGTTTGTTCTTCTAGAACAATCTCTTGAACGGAAAGTTGTTTGACATTGTCTTGATCTATTGTGTCTTGAACAAGGCCAGGAATGGAATCCTGATCAATGCCAATAACACCTGTGGGAATATCAACACATTCCCTTTCAAAGGCAAAATCCTTGCCTGTATCTCCTCCCTCAAACTTGACATCCTCAAAGAACCAGACATTTTCCGTCTCGAAAATCGACCTAGTCGTGGGATCATAAAACTTGTACCTCCTGAATCTTTCAGAGTATCCAACGAAGTAGCAACTAACCGTTCTTGAGTCCAGTTTCCTTTCATTTGGCCTATAAGACCTTGCCTCAGCTGGACATCCCCAAACGTGTAAGTGCTTAAGACTAGGCTTCTTGCCTGTCTATATCTCATAAGGGGTTTTGGCAGTCGTTTTAGTTGGAACTCTATTAAGGATATATGTTGCAGTCTTGAATGCTTCTCCCCAGAGTGATTTAGGCAAGTTAGAATGACTAATCATACTCCTCACCAACCATGTCCTTGAGCGTTCTGTTTCGTCTTTCAGCAACGCCATGCATAGTGGGCGAACCCGGCATAGTGTACTGTGGGACGATACCACATTCCTCTAGAAATTTAGCAAAAGGTCCTGGACGTTGTTCACCTGAACCGTCATATCTGCCATAGTATTTACAACTACGGTCAGACCTGACATTTTTGATCCTTTTACTGAGTTGGTTATCAAGTTCAGCCTTATAATTTTTGAACACTTCCAGTAATTATATCTTTTCATGAATGAGATATAGATAGCCATATCTAGATAAATCGTCTATAAACGAGATAAAGTATTGTTGACCATTCCAAGTAACAGTAGGAAATGGATCACAAATATCCGTATGAATAAGTTCTAAGACGTCCAGAGTCCTGTTGACTTCAAATCTCCTTTTGTTGGTTTATTTTCCCTTTATGCAGTTAATACAAACATCAAAGTCTGTGAAATCTAAGGGATCAAGAATTTCGTCTGACAAAATTCTCCGTCTGGAGATGTGATCTCTTGTGCCATAATGCAGCCGAATTCTCATTGGTTAATTTTCTCTTTACACCTCGAGTACTTAAATGCAGAGATTCATTAAATGAAGCTATTGTGCTAATTGAATATAGATTATCGTAACTTGATAAAGAACCGGATCCAACCAAATTTGAATCATGAAACAAACTAAATTTTCCATTTCCAAATAAACAAGAAAAACCAAATTTGTCCAAAGCAAAAACAAAAATCAAATTTCGTTTAAAAGACGGTACAACAAATGTCTCATCAAGATCCAAATAAAACCCAGTCTTTAACAATAATCTAAACTTTCCAATTGCCTCAACTTGAACCTTCTTGCCATCACCCACATAGATGTATCTTTCAATATCATTTGTTTTTGGCAACTCAGGCAACCCTGCATAGACACACTGATGTGAGTGGTTGCACTAGAATCTATCCACCATGTGTGTACAGGTACCGAAGTTAAATTAACCTCAGAACAAACCAGATTAATAAGCATACCTTTCTGAGCACGCCAAGCGTGATAGTTACTGCAATGCTTCTTTATATGCCCTTCAACTCCACAGAAGAAACAACCAGTACCTTCCGATTGAATCGGTTTTTTTTGTTATTTCTTCTGAGGTGCTGTATCTGCAGCTTCCTTATCGTTTTTCCTCTTTTGTTTTTCCTTATCCTTAGAGGTTAAAGCTAAATGAACACTCTCTGTTTTTTTCAGTTTCAGCCTATCCTCCTCTTGAACACAGTGTGAGATGAGCTCATTCAGAGACCAAGACTCTTTCTGCTAGTTGTAGCTCACCTTAAACTGGTTGAACTGAGTGAGGAGGAATATCAGAACCAGATGCACTAGCAAGTTTTCAAAGAGTTCAAGCTTAAGTGCTTTCAGTTTTGAAGCCAAATGAGACATCATCATGATGTACTCCCTAATATTGCCTTTGAGTTTATACCTCATTGAAATAAGATTTGTTAAGAGCGTACCAATTTCAGCCTTTTCGTTCTTGACAAATCTCTTTTCAATATCCGTAAGGAACTCCTTAGCCGTAGTAATCTTTTCAGATATTGTGCCCCTGAATGCTTCTGAAATGGCTTTCTTCATGATCATTAGACACATGCGATTTGACTTCTCCCACCTCTCAATGTCCCTCTTTTGTTCAGAGGAACTTTCAGTAGTGAGAGGTGCAGGAGGAGGAGACCTTAACGCAAAATCGAGATCCATGACTCCGAGAACAATCAAAAGATTCTCTTGCCATAACTTGAAATTAGAGCCATTTAGCATGGGAATTGAATTGATGTTGGCACTAATATTAGCAGGATTTTGTAAAGCTGAATTCAGAGAACAATGAACAAAAATAACAAGTTCACATTAGTTCATTAACCAAATAATAACAATAATTTCAAATAAATGTAAACCCATCTCAATATATCGGGATTCCATTAATATTTTATCTTTGGACAACAATATTAACTTCTTAGTGATATTTTGGTGTAGTAATTAAATACTGATGATAAATAACATATCAAACAATAAATCTTCCTTTGGGCCGATTCATTATTCACATGTAAACCAAATAATCACCACGCATTTATTACCATAGGTACACATGCAATTCTATTAAATATTAACCTTCCTTTAAACTGATTAATATTCATATAAGTTACATGCACACAACTTTTTATATTTCAAGATAAAATCAATTTCAACAAGAGAGGTCACTTTGGCAACATGTTGCTTCAATCAATCTACCTCAAAATATATATCCAAAACACAAATATTTGAAATTAAAATTATACTGAATCGATCCTTAAAAATTGTCAAAAAATTGACCTTAAAGAGAAAATTCTTTAATGTGTATACATATTTTTAAAACAAGCCCAAATCCAAAATAAAACCTTAATAGCCTTAAAAAAAAAAAAAACTTAAATACACATATTTAAACAAATAGGCCCAAACCACTTAAATTTTTTTTTGTGAGCAGTAATTTGATTTTTTACAACAGTAATCCAAAACCTTTTTTTGAACAGTAATTCGAATTTTTTTATTTTTTTTAACAGTAATCCGAAACCTTTTTTGAACAGTAATCCGAATTTATTTTTTTTGATGATTCAACATAAAGTGACTCTGATACCAATTGTTGGATACCATTCGAATATTACATAATAGATCTTTATGTCAAATCACCAAGAAATTATATATAAAATATGCAGAAGCACTGAATTCATAACAAATAATCACGTTGTAGAGCCGTGCGATTGGCCTTCCAGATCTACACGTTTTTCTAAGAGAATCCTTTTAACTTTTCTCTCTAGTTTCTCTCTGTCAATGGAAAACAGAAAAAAATTAAAGTGACGTGTGATCTGGGGACCATAATTGACTTTTTATAGACAAATATGTCTATTGGTATTTTTAATTTAGCCCATTATAAAATCAGAAATTACCAATTAGGTTTCTACACATAAAAAACCCACACCCTATTAGATAAATTAAAACCCAACTTAATTAGATTACTTTTAATTGGGTTCAACCATATTAGACAGTTTATAATATATGATTATTTTACATATGGGCTAATGTTGGATAATGATCCAACATGCATGCATAACGAGAATTAACAAGTGGGAGAGAAAAAAAAAGTGCTTTGGGATCGATATATATGATCGTGCCATACCCATGGTCCTTTACACCAGTCATAACCATTGAAGTGGGCTGCATTCTATGCAGATGTTTGGATCTGCCATTACGGAGGAACTATATAAGGTAATTAACTATATTATAAGGTATATTAAATATAGTTGCTCCGTATAAGGTATATACAGAGCAACTATATTTAACAGATGTTTGGATCTGCCATAACGGAGCAACTATATATATATATATATATATATATATATATATATATATATATATATATTTGTGTGTGTGTGGGTAAAAATTATAAATCTATTTCATCATAACAATTTAGTAACACAGTTAGCATATGAGTGCTTCTCCAGTCATCTTTACTATACTATCTGCGTTAACACATAATCTGAGAATGCATGCAGTCATTGAGGATCTTGAAACTAAATAAATAAATGTAGGGGCACAAGTTGCAGAGCTCTTTGGATGTTGGAGCACTTTTTTTTCTGCATCCTGCTATCATTTCTCTCACCTTGGGTTACTTCTTGACATTTTGGCGAGCAAAGTATGTCTCAAAATATGATTTACATTCTGAGGGGCGTATATGGTTTCCATTTAGTGCCCAAAACCATAATTTTGAAGTCGTTAAGGTGAGAGTCCACCCTCTACGTTTCGAGTCATAACAGAAGATAATACAAAATAGAAAATTTCACTACACAAACAAAATACAAGAAGCTAAATTAGAAAGCGTGCATCAAAATGGAATCATGAAGCTGACTGAATTCAGGCAAAATGAAGAGAAATGAATTGCAGGTCACCTCGTACGTAGAATCAACATCAGGAGCAAATAATGTAACATTAAAACCCGCAAGTTCTATGAACTTTAAAAACAACAGTCTACTTGGACAAGTATATATGTATCATTAAGCCAAATCATGAATCAGTTGCCATTTCATCAAATAAAGTCAGCCGTGTACTGTTTCATCAAAATATCAGCAGGGCGAAACACGAGACATATCATATTGAACTACTAGAGGCATGTATCAGTTAGTTTCATGATGCAAGCTGATGAAATAGTTAAGTACATAGACAGTCTAACTGATAAAATTCTGACAGAAAATGGGAACAAAAACTTCTGGAGAAAAAAAAAACCCAGAAAAGCGACCGATTCAAGATGTTGCCCAGGAAAAGGGCAATATGGGGAGAAAACTGAAACCACCCTAGAATTTATAAGTTGATTAAGGAAAGATTGTGAATTTAAAAGAACTAGTACTAATCTCACTGAAGACAACAATTAATAATCCAAAATAAGACTTAAAAATCACAACTTTTATATCTGTTCGGTTCAAAATTGTTAGCTGATTACTCAACCATCTTTTGCTTACTGAGATCCAATGCTCGCCAATACAAGTGAAATTGGGGCAACAGCTTCAGAGAAAAGGGAAATTGCAAATTAAAAGGAATATACGACGGGAAATCAAGAAAAAGAAGAAAAATTTTACCATAATTGGAAAGATTAGGGCTTCGTTGGGTGGCGACATGAGTAGCCATGGTTTTCTAATTTAAGAGAACTCGTCCAAAATCCAACAATTAATAATCCAAAATAAGACTTAAAAATCACAACTTTTATATCTGTTCGATTCAAAATTGTTACCTGATTACTCAACCCTCATTGTGTTTATTGAGATGCAATGCTCGCCGGTACGAGTGAAATTGGGCCTGTAGCTTCTCAAGAAAAGGGAAAATTGTAAATTGAATTGAATAAACGATGTGAAATCAAGAAAAAGGAGAAGATTTTACCCTAATTGGAAAGATTAGAGCTCTGCTATTTTGGCGGTGACACGAGTCGCCATGGCTTTCTTTGCCTGTGCTCTCTCTCTCTCTCTCCCTCTCTCACACACACATCTCGCTCTCTCTGATTGAAAGGCAGCGAGCGGTGCGCGTCCATCGATTTATTTGAGAGCGACCATGGGCCTCGTCTTTTTATTTGTGTTTTGGGCTGAGGTTGCATACAGAGCCCATGCGTTTTCAGAAAATTACGTGAGCCTTAAATTTAAATTGAGATTAAAACCATTTATAATAATGTCTCTGTAAACAGTCAACCAAAAATTGTTTTGAAAATTTGGATTGGTACCTTAAATATAGATAATTTCTATGGGCACCCACTATTTTTTACCACTATCACAATATAATTCCAAAAATATTAAAAGTTTGTCACTTCTTTTCATTGAACAATTTATCCTTATCTTTTCGATCACTGTTGTGATCGGCTTCTAAAAGTCTAACGGTTAAAACATTATTTGGCATTTAATCGTCGAACAGAATTTATAATACTCCTAATTCGAATATGTTATTGTGTTTCAAATCCTGAATATAGTGATAATATAGTCGCATATAGAATATAAAATGTAATTTCTATATGAATGTAAGACAATAGTTGGTGTAGTTTATAATTATATTCATAAATTTATAAAGTTATTGTAACCAGAACTTGGATTAGCATTACACTGACGAAGATGACTATAATTTTAATTCGAAGAGAAATTTACGTTAGTGTAGTTAATTTTTTCAAAATTATTACCGTGTTACATTAAAACAACTTATAATAACTAGTGAAAAAGTACACTTTTATAAAGGCCCAGATGCAATACAGAGGCCCAATACGGAATAAAAATAAAAACATGGTGGATACAATTAAGATTAGTGTATAATTAATTTTATTTGTTTTTAAGGAATTAGTTTATGATGAATTTAGTTATGAGTTTGATGCAGACTACTAATGATGTAAATATTTACTTTGTGAGTTAAAACAAAATATCCCATGAAGCTATTGAACTTAAAACTCACAAAATATGAAAATTAAAATAGAAATTTAAAACAAAATTAGATAAATCGAATATTTATTTAAACCATGAAATTTTATTAGCTAAGGGGATTACATATAAATTGAAAAGAAAAACTTATAATATATATATATATATATATATATATATATATATATATATATATATATATATATATATATATATATATATATATATATATATATATATATATATATATATATATATATATATATATATATATATATAAACACCATTAAAAATCAATGGAAAAAAAGGAAAAAGAAACCAAAAGAAAAAAGAAGCTATGAAGGAGAAAAAGAGAGAGAGAGAGAAGAAAGATTCACTCGAAAGCCCATGCATTTTCCTTTAGAACCTCTCTCTCTTCTTCCGGTGTGAAGTTGTTCTCAATATTAAAAATTTTGCGAACGTCATCCACCGACATATCCTTGATCATATCCGCCGCAGTTTGGCAAGTCAAGTCAATCAAATCTCTAATATTGAGATAGTCAGCGGCAAAGATGAGATCAAAGAGCGTGGCTTGATCAACCTTTACAAACTCCTCGTCCCAAGCCTTGAGATCTTCATCAGACGAGGACTCTACGTGTTTTCTGCAGAATGCCAAGACTTTCGAAAGGACGCTGCCCTTCACGTTGGGAACGGGAATCACACCGTCAGCGCACTCGTCCTCGATCATACAACGGATGGTCTGGGACTGAACTGCTACAGATTCTTCCACCACAAACTCCTGCCCATCGAAGGTTGCCAGCCTTATCATCTTTCCCTCGACAGACGAGGAAGTGGAAGCAGAAGAAGAAGGCATCAGACAAGTCCGAAACCCTAGAAGAGAGAAACAAGAAGAAAATACTTGGCAAAAAATTGGAGGGGTTGTTTCCCTATTTATACTTTTTTCTGCAGAGGGGGGTGCACGTAGGAATAGGAGTACAAGTCCTAATCTTAATCATAATTCTAATCATAATCCTAATCCTAATCAATCAAGAGATTAAAACTTTGTTACGGTGGTTAATAATTGACCTTAATCGAAGCAAAGAGGGTTTATGATTCTTGATTAATTACTTGAAATATGATGAGAGACCACTTCTTCAATTTTTAACATCACTATGAATCTTAATATCTGTGATTAAAAAAAAAGATTAGTGAAATTACTCTAGCTAAGAGAATAATAAGAAGAGATGAATTTTTAAGAAGATGACAATTCCAAACTTTTCTCTTTATTTTTATATTTTAAATCAAAATTACTATCTCTCGCACTCTCTTAAGCTTCAATTTTCTAGTTAATTTGTTCACAGCCTCCATCATAGCAACTTTTTATTTATTTATTTATTTATTTAATATCAATTTTAGATGGATTTTTTTTCATCAACATCTTTATATGTTTGGGTGTCTCAAATTTACAAGAGAAGTTGATTTATTCAAAAAAAAAAATACTTTCTTGAGTTCAAATTTCTTCCCCAAAAAATTTTACTTTTTAATTAGTGATTGAATTTTTATTTTCTTTTTTTTTTTATATATTTTTTTGTTATGAGATGAACTTTATTTTATGAGTAACAACAATAGTTATCGAGAGAGATGAACTTTATACTTTTTTTTTTTAATTTTCTTTACTATGTATATAGATGGGCAAGGAGAGTTTCTAAAGGGGCACAATATTTTTCTCCTAATGAGCCTACTTAATAACCATCCGGCAAATCAAAAATATCCTATAAAGCAGGCTCACTACGGAAAATGGTGTGCCCCTTTAGAAACTCCCATAGGCAAGATGATGTTTTTAGTACGTAAAATTTGGTAAGTTTTTGATTTGGTGATGAATTTTGTTGCAGGGGCTTAGCCCACCACCACGACCTCAAAAAAAAATATACTTTGTGATTAAAAATAATATAATTCCATGAAACTATTGAAAATATCACTTAATATCACAAAATAAGAAACAGTAAAAGAAAATTTTAAAACAGAATTAGAGAAACTAGATATTAGGTGAGGGCATTACATAAAAATTGAAAATAAAAATTTTAAGAATACTCTCTCTCTCTACAGGATATACAGGAGCACCACTAAAAACTAAAAACCAAAAGAAAATGGGGGAGAAAGAAAGAAAGGAAAAAGGCATATCTAAGACAAAAGATTCACTCAAAAAGTCCATGCATTTTCCTTTCTAATTGCTTCATTTTCTTCCAATGTGAAGTTATTCTTAATGTTGAACGTGTTGCGGATCTCCTCCGGCGACTTACCTCTAATCATATTCACTACAGCGTTACAAGCCAAGTCCAACAACTTCGTAATATCGAGATAATTAGCGGTAACGAGGAGATCATACAGCATGGCTTGATCAACCTTCATAAACTCTACCTCCCAAGTCTTGAGATCCTCGTCAGACAACGACTCCACATGCTTCTGGCAAAACTCCAAGATTTTCGAAAGAACACTACCTTTCACGACGGGAATGGGAATCACACTATCATCGCACTCGCTCTCTATTACATAACGGATCGTTTCCGACTGGACGGCGACTGATTCCTTCACCTCGAACTCCATACCGTCAGAGCTTACGAGCTTTATCATCTTCTCCTCATCAAACGAAGAAGATGCTACAACTTCATATGCCCCCAAATTTGCTGCCATCGAACTTGCTGTTACTGCTCAAGAAACCTAGGAGAAAATAGTTGGGAGAGAATTTGAGGGATGGCGTCATTATTTTTACTTTTATGTAGAGGGCGGTGCGTTAAGGAATAGGAGTACTAGTCCTATTCCTAATCCTAAGCTTAATCCTAATCCCAGTCCTAATTGGAGACTAAAATTTTGTTAGCTAAGAGTGGTGATTAATTTACCTTGAAAAGAAAATGGGCCCCCGCAGTTTTGTGTCAGGTTGGGCTTGCACCCACTTGGGCTTAAGCACGCAACACAAGAAATAGGCTCACTTTCCCATGATTAAGCTTAAGCTCTCATAACCTCCTATTATTATTGGTTAATAATTATATTGACCTTATTATTAAAAATTTCTATGGGCAACTCTCTTCGAAATCTGAGATTGCATAGTATATTACAAGTAACAGTTCTTATAATGCCTACAACTTGACAAAGAGAAACACATACATTGCATATATCGAATGGGAAATTCTATTTACCCTCCACAAATTACGCCAAAAAAAATAATAATAATAACAATTGCAAATAAAAACACATCAAAAACCAAGAATAATTTTAATATGTAACTGAGATTTATCCTCCAACACCAATTGCATGTTGAATTTTTTCATTTGTTTCAAAAAAACTCAACCTCTGAGCCCTAATTTCGCCTGTCACAGTGAATTCAAAGAATTTAAAATTCTTTCTAACTTTTTAAGGAATACAAATTTAAAAATTTTAGAGAGTCAGGAAATTGATGAGTTTATGAGAATTGTTTTTTTTTTAAGATTTAAATAGCATAAAATAATATTTTTTTTTAGATTTTAGAGAGGGAACAGAGGAGAAATATTTTAAAAATTTTAAGAAGATTTAGGGATTTTGGAATTTAAAAGGATAATTTAATGAAGAAAAAGATTGACAAACTAGTAATTATTTATAAGTTTTAAATTTGTGCGTGCATTCAAGAGGTAATTGTCGTGTGTAAATAGTATTTTCCATATCTACTGAATTACTAAAACCAACTATAATCAAAAGAATTCCATTGATTATATAAATCAAATATTAATTCACAAGAAAAACAAGCAGTTACCCTGAAATGTCAACAAGAAAGATGCAAAAAAAAAAATAGGACGCAAAATACATAAGCTTGTAAAGTTACGAGAAAAATATAATTCCTATTAGTAACTAGCACCCAAAAAAAATAATAATAAAAGAAAAGGAAACCAACAACAAAAAGAAACATAAAAGAAAAGTAAACCAACAACAAAAAGAAACAGGCAATAAAGATCCGGATTTTATTAGAAATTCTATACCAATCTCTAAATATCTTCTCTTAGAAATTCTATACCAATCTCTAAATATGTTCTCCTTGTAAATTTATTTAAAATGGAGAAGAGCTCACTATTTAAAACGGAGAAGAGATCACTTGGATGCTGAGATCCAAATAAATTTTTATCATTTTTATTTTTTATTCTAAATTTCAACCAAAACCCTACTGTTTTTTTTTTTTTTTTTTTTTTTTTTTTCCAATAAGCTTAAATTCATACTAGGTTCAAAAGAAGATTGCTAGATCTTGGAAATTTTCAGACTATGTTTGAAGCCAAGAGGGATTAGCACATTATGGAAGATTAAAGACAATTAAACTTTAGAAATTAAATTAAATAGTAAATAAATATCATTTTCTTTACTGGTTTGATTTTTGAATTGAATAAACAAAAGAAACTACTGTATCCTAATTTCTCCTAATATATTAAAAGCCCTAATTTTGGTCGAATAGCCCCAACTTTTTTAGACATAAAAATGAATCAAACTATGAAAACTAACAGATCTAAAAACCTCAAAATTATCATTATAAATAACAATAAATAAATAAATAAAAAAATCAAAACATTCCCCCTTCAACTATGTAAGCATAAAAGCAAGCATTCTTGAGACTGATTATATATTTGAAATTAAGAAGACATTGGCCAGCACAAAATAGAATGGCTGGACGTTCCTTCATAATACAAATGCAAACCGCTAAATAGAAGACAGGGAAAAAAAAAAAAAGAAGAAGAAAGAAAGAAATCAAAATACAGGAATACGAGTGCGCCATTGCTACAAAAAAAAAAAAAAGGAAAAAAAAATATCGATGAGAGGCAGAAATTTTTGGGTGGATTGCCACAGATCATTTCGTCCCTCACTTCTGTCTCTTGTAAATCTTGTGCAAGAATGATTTCAACACCTCCTGAACAGCCTTGCTAGGCTGGGCTTCGATAGAAGAGATCAGCTGTTGATAGCTTGCAGCCTCGTACTCCATGAATACAGACTGGGTAGAGTATGAGAAGACATGACAATTAAAAACACGCTTTGCTACAAACTTTATGGTTATGATTGGATGTCAAAAGCATACTGTTTCTAAAGTGTGTGTTTTGGAGTGCTTCGGAGATGTGAGTTTTGGAGTGTATTCTAACTGCAGGTTTAGTGGGCTCAAGCTGTACTTGGAAGTTTGTTTCTCATAAGTTTTGGGAAATTCTAAATGCGCACTAATCTCCTCCTAGTGAGCACCAGCTTCTTCTTAGTGTGCACCATATAACTTTTAAAATACGAGGTTTTTTCTTAGTGGATGGTTTTTTTCTTAGTGAACACCATCCGATTTCCCAATTTACCATAATCTTCTCTTATAACTGTATACCATCTCAAACTCTCTTCTCTAGTGAACATCAGTCCTAATCTCCCCCGATCCCATGATCTCTGCGATCCCTCGCCGCCAAAGACCTCTCTGCCAACCTCGTCATCATTTTAGAATGGGAAATAAAAGGAGAGAAATGAGAATGGTGCTCACTAAGAACATGTCAACGACGTTTTTTGTCCAAAAAAGAAAATGGCAAAGTTGTAATTTTTCTCAACTTACCCATAGTGCTCACTAAGAGGAAAGTGGTGCGCATTTAGAATTTCCCATAAGTTTTTATGGATATCATAAACACGTAAAAGACAAGTATATCCCAATTTGGGAAAAAGAAAAAAATGCAAGTGGCTAAAAAAAAATTCTAAAAACTCCAAAGCACCCCAATTTGAGAACACTTATCGAAAAACTCACAGGTAAGTGTTTTATGAACACTTCATAATATATCACTCCAGAACACCCCCAAAACACTTCAAAACTAATCTCCCAAACATTTCTAATGCAAAGTAGTTTCAACCTATTTATAAGAAAAAGTTTGAAGCTATTTCTCAAAACTAATCGAACAGAATAACATACTCTTGATGAAACTAAGGAATAACAAAACCACCCACCTAGGGATTGGCACGCTTACAATTATAGCTACAAAACCATAATCCAGTGTCCTAATTTATATGTCTTAGCATTGTTTGCAACACATCTATCCTACAATGGAGAATAATCACTTTTTGACTCTAAGAACACATCCTTAAAATGGTCTTTCTCAACCTGGTGGAACCAGGTTATCAGTTCAAGGACTCAAAATCCTCTAGACAGTCGGACACTACATAAAATAAATCATACCTGGAGATTCAGTTCATTATAAAGGGCTTTCACTTTTGTAACACAAGCCGAATCTGGCTTCCCATAGTTGTCCTGAAAGTAAATTTATGACGAATTTAATGGTAGTTCTTCCAAGAAGAAAAAAAATTATAAATGGCCATTAAGAACCATACATACCGATAAAATCTTCATTTGGCTTTCATTAACACGTTCAAGGGCTTGCACAACAACCCAAGAGCACTTAAAATCTTCAATATCTGTCCCAATCTGGAAACACATAAAGACTCAAAAACTGAACTTACGATCAATTAAAAGCTTCAGCTTTGTCAAATACATCACTTATTGTCGTCGCCAAAGAAGAAGAATACTGTAATATCTTCTAACTCATACCTTGCCAATTACTTCAGGATCACCAAAGCAATCTAGGTAATCATCCTGAAAAGCAAAAGCTTCTACCATTGTCAGAGCAATCTTTTTAACTACAAGAAACATTCATTTCAATTATTAGAGAACACACCTGAACTTGGAAGTATGTTCCCATCTCAACAAGAATGTTTTTTACATCAACAAAGTTCTCCAACTTTTCACCAGACATCAGCAAAGCACATGCGACCTATTGAGAAGATAACCTTTAGTTTAAGTTTCTAATTTTATAAAGAGTAGTTACAAGCTGTTGGAAACAAAATAATAATAATAATAATACAAGGAACAAATAATACCCCAAAGGAAAAGTAAGATATAAGGTGAAATAGACTATTAATTTTCAGAGAATTGTTCATATGAAGCCCTGCTAAGATTCTAAACAAGGGGGGGAAAAGGAAATTTGAATTACAAATAAGAAAGTTTCCTCAATCTGTCCAGATATCTCAGTATCCGGCAAGTCAAAAAGCTAAGTACGAAGCATCTGGATATCGACATGTGCTGCTACGGAGGTCTCTACATGCTTGGGTAACTACACCAGCTACGAATCTTCACACTCTGGACAAAGCAGCAGCACAAGGAATAAGGATAGTCAACGGACATCGACTTGTTTCAGTAGAGACGACCACACCGGTTACAAGTAACACGTAAACAACACATCTAATCAGTAAGCATATGTCTAGCCAATAGGTAAGGTTCAAGCTACTTCCAGCTCAGCTCTAGGTTAGTTCTCTTCCTCTCTATTTTTCCGCTTCTACAACTATAATTTCCAATATTAGCAACCGTTCTAGGTTTCTAAATGTATAGCATATCTTAATGTTCGTGTTCCAGCTTTTTAACCTTTCCTATTTAAGCCCTAATCATCCTCACATTCTTTTATATTGGTCTTCTTCTGTTACACCATCCTCTGACTTCTTTAACTTTTTTTTTTTTTCTCTTCCACTTTTATCCGTACCCTTCTTTCTTCAGTTCCTATTGATTATCATGGAGGTGAAAGGGACCATGGGCATAGATTGATGTTTGTTTTTATGGAACCCTGACAAGCGAGTAGTGCAGCTTGGACATTGGAGTTGACGAATACTAAGTAGATCACTCATTTTCTAATGAAATATTAGCAATTTAGCAGGATATACTTTTCCTGGTTATATATCTAGCTATGCCATAAGGTGACATGTGCACTTGTTAGATGAATATACTTTAGTTTTGAGTCAATGTACTCTTTATGATTATGTAGCACACACCGTCGGTTATGTACTTATCTTATGTGTCATTTTCTCATGCCCATGTCGGAGTGTTGTATTGAATCTAGGAAGCTGCTACACCAAAGGAAGATAAGAGGAAAAAGGTGTGACATGACTGCATCTTGGGGGCTCATGTCAACCTTTAACTCAAATGCAGAATGGAGCAGATTTAAAGGCCCATTTTACAAAATGAGACACATTTCCTCTTTTATGCAAAGGATAGGTGATGTCAAAGAAATGTTCTGTATTTATTAAACCAACCACACTTCATTTCTGAAAATAGCCAAATGAATATTTAAATATGGTAACGTCAAATAGTAGAAGAGAGGAATATCTCTTCTTTGGTATTTTATGATTTTAAATGTTCATGTAGAAAGCATGTAAATTGACAATTATATATGACAAGATTCCAACCCATAATGTCAATTTCAAAATTGAGACTGTCAGCCATGTGCACATCTTGTAAAATCAAGTGATAATTCACTGGATTACTGCATAGGAACTTCAGAGTTATTTGCATTCCCGAAGTTCAACGCAGATAAAAATGATAAAGCTTCACCATAATCATCAAGACTAGGATATTTAACTGAACATAGATAATTTTCTATAATGACATACAGGGACACCATGTAATATCCTTTTCACTCACCGGAAGGTAAAATGAATAATAAGCAGTCTTGTACTGAACAATGCGGCGATAACTGCATTTCCAATAGACATAATATTCATAAGCAACTACCGAAACCATGTCAAAATGGACGTAACAAGGTTAGGATGGAAATAAGTAGAATTATTTTAAATTAAGAAGAGATGTCGGTTCAACAGTGATTATTTAAGAGCTTCCATTGAAATTAAAAGTCAGGCAGCGAATATGTCAGCATATGGTAGATGATGGAAAACTATTAAAAATGTCTCACATACACAGGCAATTTATATTTTGACAGGTCTTGTTCTCCTTCATGAGTAGTAATCAAATCCAGCATTTGCCCTGAAGCCGTCTGAAATTCTACCTGTCAGGACATGATATGTATTAGTCACAGGATAATGAGCTAAAAAATCTAAGAAAATTCAAGGCACTCATTTCAGATGTTAATACCTCATTGAATAAATCTAAGAGGTCTACATAGTAAGGTTTCTCCCTGAAATGTCGTTTTATAATACGTGGGATGTGGTTGCGAAGTAAAATCCCATCATTTGCAGCAATTAGTCCAACCTAATAAGCGATATGAGAAACAATTAGTTTGCTCAAATAAGTTGGATACAAGAATGTATACATACTTTCTACATGGAAAATTTTGGTGGACGCTTTTGATCTTTCTTTTTCATGGAAAGTTAATTTAGATTAGTTATAGTATTTTACGATTGATTCATCATCAACATAAAGTTAATTCACTTAGGGAAAAAAATATCAATTTTATGATAGATATTAAGTAAAATAAGTAAAAAGTCACATTCCTTTTCTATAATGACCTTTAGAGGAAGGTTAATAATTTGTATTTCTTATTAGGAATTATAGGTATATAATTTTTACATGATTATATGAAAGTTAATTCCAATGAAGGATTTTCTTTATAGAAAGTCAATTTTGATAGATTACATTTTTTTATATAAATGGTTATGGAAATTATTTTATAATAAATTGTTACAAAAAGACAAGTTTTGATTGATAAAATTTGTAAATATGCACATAAATGTTTTACTAATTAAACACAATTGGAACAATCAATGATTATTTTGACTTGAACAAAAAAAATAAGTATTTTTTTTAGTTTTGGAAACAAGAATTTTTGATATAATAAATCTTCAAAAGTAAACGCTAAATATTATTTAAATAGATGAAGATCTAAATGACACAACAAAACTGGAAATATAATTAAGGAAAATAATGGGGAAAGAAGCAAGAAAAATATCAAGTGTACTATGAATTATTAAATTTCATAGCAACTTATAATAAGATAACCGGGCTAGACCAAATTTTGTCAGATGTGCCCAGGTGTGAACCAGGACCTGTGTCTGCCCAGTTGGCCAGGTAGCCAACTGGTTCCAGGCCAGGTGCCCGGGGCATTTTGGACACCCTTACAAAGGTGTGCATATTTAATAGAGTAAGAGATCTGCATATTCAAACAAAATATATGTATAAAGCAGCATCTTCATGTCTAAATTTAGGATAATTATCATGTCTAACACAAGGTGCCTATATAGGAACAGGACGCTCATGTATGTGTCAACTAATCATTGGCATGCTATGTCAATGTGAAATAATAAGAAACCAAATTGAGTTCAGCTTATTGAATTATAGGTGGAATTTCAAAGAAATCTCCTGATCAAGTACTTAAGCACTGTGTACCAAGTCTGAAAGGATCTCAGCTAAAGAAAAGCTAAAGAAAATTAGGATCCCACAATCCAGAAAATATAAGAAAAAATGAACTGACCAACCTTAGGGAGTCTGAACCAGCAAGGCTGACCTCTCCTAGTGTGGGAGTTGTCCATGATATCGTCAAGGACGAGAAAATATGCTTGGAGCTAAATATGTTGCAAATGGAAAAAGGCTCAAAGTCAGTCTGACGCAAAATGAAACATAACCATTTATAAGTTAATTGCTCAAAAACAATATGATCATAGATAAAAATATATATATAGAAAGTGTTTTTTACCCATTCAATGCACCAACCAAGTGTGCTTGAAAGAAAGAACTCGTCATCAGTGAGTTCATTTCTTTCTTTCAACAATTTGTAGCTATCGACAACAGAGATACCACGGTTTAGCTTTCCTATAAGCATATCTCCACGTCAGGATGAATGACCCTAGTGCTAGTTTAATATTATAAAAAAGTAAAAAAAAAATTATGAACCCTTGAAGATTAAATATTGGAGTTTATTTAAGACGAACAGACCAGATATGTTGCTCATTTTGATAGCACGTAATCAATTCATAAGAAGATTAGCTGCTCACCTCCGGGCACATTATAGTCCAGCATCTGTTACAGGCCAAGGCAAAGAAAGATTATTGAGAGTTACTCATACAAATATGCATGGAGAGGATTCATACAAAGAGCATTCATGAACAATACTATAAGTCAAAACCAAAAACAAGAAAATGGTAAATGAAACATGCTAATGATGAAAGAATGTCACATATGCTTCCGTTTGTCTTTCAATTCATCAATTCAAATCTAATTGAATGGGCAAAATAAAATATCAATTGCTTGTCTTTCCTAAAAATTTGATGTAAAATGTTGTATAGTAAGGTTAACAATACTTTCACTGAATTTTCATAAGTATATGAGATATCTGATATATGATATATCATATAGCATCGTTCTGATGTCACCGATACAATATGCACGATATTGCTGACTTTAATACTATATATGATCAGCCGGTTCCAATTTCGATATTTTAAACCTTGCTTTTGACATTGAGGATGTTTAGTTGTTGCAAGAACAAGCTAAGAGTTTCAGGATTTTAAATTTCTAGTTGAATTTCTTAAATTGTGACAAAATAGATATCTGAATTATATGATTTTAAGAGACCGAAAAAGAACCCCTAGGCAAAGTCCAATTTTAAGTGTCTTTCGGATGACGAACTAAGATTCATGTCCATACCTGACCTCATATGTTTTAGCCAATGATACTTACTTGACATGTATCATAAATACTAGAACCTTGTTGATTTTAAAAGTATAAAAGAATCTTATCTAGACCCATGTTAGCTTTAAGAAGCTTTTAAATAATGCATCAGATGCACAGGAGCCATATCTGGCTTGAATAAACATAAAAGAGACTCTCCACAGGGTTGATCATCATTTTTACACAATCTAAAATTTCTCCAAAACATGTGAAGGGCATCATAATCCTGAATGAGATTTGGCACTAAGATCAGAGCTTCATATATTTTCCGTCAATTTTTAGAACTCATAGATATTAATTATCAAGCTTGCTTCTTCTTTTTCTTTTTACTTGCTTCATAAGGATGTAACAACAATTTAGTAACTTCGTAAATTTTTCTACTATAACAGAACTTGTTGTAAAACACGTCCCCATGTTTATGTACTCATGTCCTGTGTCCTCATATCATAGTATCTGAGGATTTGTATCATAATGTTTGTGACTTGTCATAGTTGTGCCCCCATTAATGTTGATGTTTCCTAGCGCATTAACCTACCATTAGATAGGTTTCACTCCAAACCCCCACTCCTCCCTCCCCCTTTCACATAAAATTTCCATCAAATTCTTGTTTTAAAAAAGTTGAGAAGAGAACTAAAAAGAGAGCACATTCTCAAATTTTTTTGCTACATCCAAAGTCTAATGTTAGAATTTGGTTAAATAATAGAAAAGTATTTTCATAACATTTCCATTCATCTTGCAAAAGAATTGGTTTAATAATGACTGCAAGTTAGCTATTTTTGAAGGGTAAAGGTGGGCAACTCCAAAATCTCGCTTCCCAAGAAGGAATTTCCACTTTTGCAACCTAGCAATTTTAACAAGCTTGAACTAGGCCAAAAAAATCTTTTCGCTTATATTAAAAATTTAAACAGCCAAATAAACCTGCCAAGACGAGGCTTGACAAGGGAACCAGCCACCCCCCGTCCTTCCAACCCTTTCTGGCATAAAGTCTCCATCAAATCCTTGTTTTAAGGAAGTTGAGAACTAAAAAAGGAGAGGTGATTTTCAATATTATCACTTCATCCGAAATCTAATCTTTGAAGTTGATCTAATGAACATCTCCCATAATAGTTCCACTCATCTTGCAAAAGGATTGGTTTATTAATAAATGCAACATAGAAATGATTTTTTAGGGTAAAGGCTAGAAATTTTAAACTATCCCACTCTGAGCAGGAATTTCCACTCCTGCGTCCTATCAATTCTAATAAGGTAACCCTAAAACATAAAATCTTTTTACTCATATTAAAATTTTAAACAGCAATCATCACCTATATCTCTAATTGACAATTGCCTCATTGCCAACCTCACCCAAAAGTACATAGTAACAATATTTTACCTTCAAAAAAGACAACAACGCTGCAGCCAAAATAATTTTAAATTTCCAAAGCATTGCTTTCATTCGAAAAAGGTCCATTGCTCCCAAGCAAAAGATGCCTCCAACTTGTGAGTTACATATAGGCAGGGACGGAATCAAGTTATGACTGTGGAGGGGCCATGACCCCCTCACCCCAAAATAATTTATAACCATTGGCCCAAGGCCCAAGTTTCATAACATGGGCTTATGCTTAATTATAATAATTGGACTTAGTTAGTTACTAATACTTGTTAAAACTAATTAAACCTAGAAGGTATCTATAAAACAATTAAAACATTGTTGCCGCACCGCAAGGTGAATGCCAACTTGAGGAAATCTTTTTAGGAAATTATTTTGCATTCTAGAGAAAAAAAAAATTATCAAAGTGCGTCGCTTGTTTTTCATCTAAGAGAAAAATAAAATTTATTCAAAAGCGTCGCTTGCATATGAGGCATTAACCTCATTTGAATTGTTTTCACCTTCCATCTTATGAAAGGAATAATGGAGATCACGGACATACTTTGTCGAACTTTCAAACTTTGCAATCTGAATCTCAAGATATTTTAAATACCATGCAAATTGTTTCATCTACTAAAGCACTTATTCAAGGGTTCAGAGGAAATAAATGGGATGATTTACTTAGAAGTGTTAAATTATTTTGTAAGGCCCGCAATATAGGTATCCCAAATATGAATGCTCGATATACTGCCAAATAAGGTCAAGCTTGTCATCAACAAGACAACTTCAAAATTGAGCATCATTATCAAGTGAATATTTTTTATGCAGCAGTAGATTCCCAATTACAAGAACTAAATGGTCGATTTAGTGAGCATGCTACACAATTGCTAATTTTCAGCTCAACGTTAAATCCTCTTTATGCATCGGAGTTTTGCAGAATAAATGATATTTGTCAGCTAGCAGAGAAATTTTATCTATAAGACTTTACAGAGTATGATAGAATACATTTGAAAATACAACTTCATCATTTTGAACTTGATGTACTTCGACATCCAAACTACAAGAGTTTGTCAATTATCTCTTAACTTTGTCAATGGTTAGTAACGACCAAATAGTCAGTAATCTATTAACTTGTTTATAGAGTGATCGTGCTTGTGCTTACTCTTCCAATATCTACCGCAACTACAGAAAGATCATTTTTAGTCATAAATATTGTCAAAAATAGACTTCACAGCAAGATGGAAGATGACTTTCTTACGGTCTCTTTGATTATATATATTGAAAAAGAAATTGCTATAAAATTCAATACAGATGCAATTATAGATATGCAATTATGGATGATTTTCGAGATCCAAAAGAGCGTAGTGTTCTCTTTTGATAAATGATTGTATTAGAGTATTCAAAAAATTATTGTTATTTTATTATATTTATTATTATTATTTTGAATGAATTGTAGTACGCTTTTATTAATAGAGGTTGGAGTTATCTTGTGACAAATTATAATATGCTTTTAATAATATAAGTTGCAACTTTTATTATTGGCCCTTCCCATTCTATAATCTTGGTTCCGTCCCTGCCTATAGGAACAATTTTTTCACTTCAAACCCATGTAACATACATGAACAATTCACAGTCAAATCAACACTAAACATCCAAAACTTATTCCCGTCCTCCAAAAGCCATCTAACAACCGCAACGCCAACAAAAGTCCTCATATAAAAACCACAACTAACTCAAATCAACATAACAAACCCTCGGTTGTTAATGCCGAGTAGACTTGTTCTTTCGCATTGTTCAAATGACTTGTATGATGTATCTACCTTAAAAATCAAGATTCATTACACTCTCAAAGATAAACTACGAACTTTCTGCGAGTAATTACATCCTATTTTACTACAGATTGATGATATGCTCAATAGTTTATTTCAAAATCTCAGTTATTTAGGCGAAAGCTAATAAGTCTCTGTTTGGAGCTAAAAGCCAAATAAATGCCAAAAAAAAGGACTATTGCATACAAAGGATTGAATCTTTCGCCATTTCTCCTCTTCGTCAATCACAAATTAAACAACAACATATCAAATTGAGAACGAACAAACAAATTGGAGAGCTAAAAAATGATCCGAAGCAAGTAGCATTTAGGGCCGAGATTTTAGAGATTAAAAAATTCCTGAATGCGGATCTTGGGAGAAGGAGAGAGAGAGAGAGATTGGGACTGGATTCGCTTACCCGCTCGATCCACTGGCGGGAGTCATCGGTGAAATCGAAGGCGGGGTCCTCTAGCAGCTCCGATTTGAGGCGGTCGTAGATCTGGACGAACCTCGTCTTGGTATCGAGCTTACTTCCGTTCGAATCCGCCATGGACGTCGATGGATCGAAGCTCTCTAGAGAGAGTGTGTGTGTAGAGAGAGAGAGAGAGAGAGAGAGAGAGAGAGTTTCTTTTTAAAGAGAGAGAAAGAAAGACTGAGCTCCGTTAACGGACCCCCCAAACAAAGGGGAGCCGCATGTATTTATGCCGATTGGTGCGAGTCTAAGACCAGAATGCCCCTGTTCTTGATATTTAATTACCATCATACCACCATACGCGTTTGAGTTACTCACCCGATTGCTCTCTGAACCCGACCCGATTCATCCCATTTTCCCCCTTTTTGAGTACAGCGGTATTTGAGCATGGAGTATTTTTGCATGATAAGATGGCTCAAATGATGTTTGTTGCGGAGTTGGATCTGTTATACAAGGCAAAGGATTGGGAATTGGATTTGTTATCAGGAACAATATTGTGTATCGGTTGAAATTGATAATTAGTGTCTATACCAGAATCTGAAATAAGATGCTTTGTGGAAAACTGATATCAGGTCTCCTGATAAAATTCCTGATAAACTGATTGTTGTGAAAGAGGATGCTCAGCTATATTTTGTTCAAAAGAAATGTTAGCTCTATATGCCATCCCCAGTTCATAGTACTAGTATCTAGTATGTTGGACAACTTTTTTTTTTTTTTTTTTTAGTTTTTTATCTAACAAACTTGAAAGGAAGAGAGTACATGTGATGATTTTGCAGTCAATGAAGGAAAAGTTCGTACGAAAGTTGTGTGAAAATATACTTTTCCTCAACGTATGTTTGAAGTTGCTATAAAAGTTGTATTTGACATGAATATATGAAAAATTATAGTCATTGAGGTCTTGCCATATATATATAAAAAAAAAAAGGGTATTTACTGGCTTGTCCCTCAAATCTTTATATATTATGATTTTGTCCCCCAAATCTTCATATTTAGGATTTTGTCCCCCAAATCTCATAAGTTACAATAATTTAGTCTCACTCTCTAACTTTCCCTAACACAGTTAAATATTTGACTATTTTACCCTTTTTTTTCATCTTCTATTTTCCTCATCTCTTCTTCTTCTCTCTTCCTCCTCTCTTCTCCTTCTCTTTTCCTCCTCTCTTCTCCTTTTGTAACTTAAGAGAGGAGGAAGAGAGGAGAAATAATGAAGAAAATGATAAGAGAGGAGGAAGAGATGAGGAAAATAAAAGAGGAAAAGAGGGGTAAAATAGTCAAATATTTAACTGTGTTAGGAAAAGTTAGAGAGAGGGACTAAATTGTTGCAACTTATGAGATTTTGGGGACAAAATCATAATATATAAAGATTTGAGGGACAAACCAGTAAATACCCAAAAAAAAATGTTAACATGTAGTTTTCGAACACAATTTCATTTTTTTTTTTTTTTTTGTTTTCCTTTTTCATGGGGTCAAGGATGATGATTTTTCATTTAATTAGTACTTTTTTTTAGACATAGATATAACGAGAAAGAAGATATCTGAAGATTTAGTATTGAGAAAAAAATATTGCAGAAAAACGAAGTAGTATCTAAGCTAGATAATTTCATCAAGGAGACAAAAATCCAAGATTAAAAAAGAAGGAATTAACGTTACTAGACTAGATACTCTGGATAAATACACATCCTAACAAATTAAATATATATTTTTAGTTTATATATAACTATGGTCATAAATTTTAATCAAGAATACTCATAACGTTACTTCATCCATATTTAGCTTATGTAAATACATACCTCATTTGTGTTCCGTTTTTTATGAATTTTTAATTCAAGCATTGGTGCAAATATCTCCAATAGCATACATGATATGTATAGCAAAACCAAAATCACAATTCGAAATTTAGTATTTCTATTAAAAATTAGAATTTTTTTAGGTTCAATCCTTGTGTTGGGCTTCGGATCTGGGTCGGGTCTCGATCTTGTCGGGGAACTTCTAACGGGGCACAACTTTTTTTCTAGTGAGCCCAGATTTCCTAGTGAGCCTAGTTTAAGTTTAGAAGAGGATAGAATTTCTTAGTGAGCCCAATTTAATTTCCAAAATACCTTTAAGCTATATTTCCTTCATAACACTCCTCTCCACCGCCCCAAACCCAAAAATCCCTCTCTCCTCTCTTCTCCTTCCAACCCGCCGCCGCCGCTGCCAATCTCCGCCGCCGAAGCCTCCGCCGCCTCCGCTACCACAGCCCAACACCCCCACACCCCGCTGCCACACCCCCCGCCACAGCCCCCCACTCTCCGCCCCCACACCCCGCTGCCACAGCCCACACCCTCCGCCCCTACACCCTCCGCCCCCACCCCCCGCTGCCACACCCCCCACCCTCCGCCCCCACTCTCCGCTGCCGCACCCCCACCCTCCGCTGCCTCATTTCTTCTCTCTTGATCTCAGAGTTTTGAGCTCCACTGTAAGTCTCATCTAATTTAATTTTAATTTTGTTTTATTTAGTTTATTCTTATTTGCTCTGTGACTGTCCTGAAAACTGAAAACTTCTAGTTTGGTTTGATAATAATTTACAATCGTGAAATTCTAAACGAGTACATTTTTTTGCTAATTTTGTTTTTTAATATTTAGATTATAATTAAGAAGAAAATATAATATTGTAATCGTAGTTGTAAAATATGCGAAAATTTAGTTATTTTCTAATTATAGATGTTAATATTAAAATTTATTAATTAATTTAGAAGTTTAATGATATTGTCCTAATGGTTGATTAAGTAACACAGAACGGTTTCAGTGTCTTTAAATTTTAATATTACACTATCTTGTAGGTTAAAAATAAATAGATAAAATATGATATTTGCAGCAAATTATACTTTATTACTACTTATTTGCACATAGAAAATTTATTGTTTTGAAAAAAAAAGTATCTATAAATGAAATATCTTTGTATTACATAGATGGATCCGGCAGAATCTTCTCGCGTTCGACCAACTGCCTCGTTAAAGAGGAAGAAAGCAGCATCTCGACCACAAATCCAACGCCCGATAAGAGAGAGAGAGAAATCGAAGTTACCGTAGATACTGAATTAAATGAAGAAACTCCTAATTGTGAAGATTAAAGCCGTGCTAACTGGTTGCACTCAGCCAGAAAAACCACCAGAAGAGCAAGTAGAGGAACAAAGACAAGATCAATCCACTCCTAATGCACCCGATACGGTGTTTATGTCTCGACCCAGAAGTAGACATCAACTCTCGAGGAAGACAAGGAGACATTGATTAGATTATATTAGTTGTGTATTGATATGGATGATGTAAGGAACTTCAAGTGGCCAGTGTAATTGTTTTTTCAAATATTTCGAAGAATTTGTAGAATATATGGTTTTTGTTTGTAATGAACCATATTGGTTGCTTTTTGTTTGATGAATATATACACTACGTTTGTATCACTGTATCATTATATCAGTGTATCAGGAGTATCATTGTATTTGTGTATCTGGAGTATCATTGTATCGGTGTATCGGTGTATTATTGTATCGATGTATCGATGTATCAGTGTATCGGTATATCGATGTATCAGTGTATCATTGTATTGGTGTATCGGTGTAGTAGTGTATCATTGTATCGGCGTATCGATGATTCAGTTTATCCATATATCACTGTATCGGCGTATCAGTGTATCGGTTTATCGATGTATCAGTGTATCATTGTATCGGTGTAGCAGTGTATCATTGTATCGGCGTATCGATGATTTAGTTTATCCATATATCATTGTATCGGTGTATTAGTGTATCATTGTGTCGGTTCAGTTTATCCATATATCATTGTATCGGTGTATTAGTGTATCATTGTGTCGGTCTATCAGTGTGTCGGTGAATCATTGTATTTTTTTCCTTCCTTCACTATATTTTGTATTAATGTATAATTAGTTATTAATATAAGTCCTCAAAGTGACGTAATATTTGTGTGTCTGGAGTATCATTGTATCGGTGTATTATTGTGTATCAGTGTATCATTGTATCTGTGAATTATTGTATCAGTGTATCATTGTGTCGGTAAATCAGTGTGTCGATGTATCATTGTATCTTTTTGCTTCCTTTCCTATATTTCGATAATAATGTATAATTAGTTATTAATATAAGTCCTAAAAGTCACGTTAAATTGGGTAAACTAATAATATATCATTTTATTACATTAATAGAGTGAGTGAGGCAGCGGCGGAGATATCAGATCGGGTCAAGCTCATGTCCGGACTGTCAGTCCGAACATGGGGGCGCCGTTCAGACTTAGTCCGAATGGACCAGATCTGTTCGGACTTACAGGCCGAAAGGACCAGATCCGTTCGGACTGTAAGTCCGAACGGGATAAAAAAAAAAACTGCGCGAGAGACTGGATGAACGGGAGAGGGAAGAAGGGCAATATGGAAATTTTTTTTTGAGGGCAAATTTGATATTTATACTGAACTTTAACTGGGCTCACTAGGAAAAAACTTGTGCCCATTTAGAAGTCCCCATCTTGTCGGGCACAGCCTGAAGAAACCCGCTAAAGACGGATGACTCGAGGGTATATCTGTAAAATTGCTATCAGCTTTTCGACCAGCGGTTCGAATAAACAAACAATGGTCGTGGCGCTCGTGCCTGAGAATTTAATTAATTTAATTTTTATTTATGGGAGCAAACAATTCTTAAAAAAGAGGAGCATGTGCTGCACGTGAATGGAAACGTGGCGGCATCGTAACCGTCCATATGGACAGCCGGCAATGTACCGCCAATTCTGGGACTATACTTAATGTGACCGCGATGTGACCGCGAATTAATTAAGACACTGGAGAAGTAAGGAGTGAGTATTTGGAACCGGACCTGTTGGGTTTCACCCACTTTGTTAAGACCCATTTCCGTTCTTGTGGGACCCAGCTATATCTCCCGAATGGCACGTGAATGGGATGCACGGGACCACGTGGAGGGGTAGGTAAATGGAATCGTGGCCCAAAAGATAACCAACATATCTAGCCCATTAGTGACTCAGCCCACCGCTTACCTATGCACATTGGCCCATAATGAATCCTTTCAGACTTTTTTTCTCTCTCTTTCTTTTTTTTGTTTTTTCTTTTGGCACCACTGAGGTGTGCATCAGTCTCGGTTCGGTTTCGGTTTGGGTAACCGAAAATCGAAACCGAAACCGAATTTTCGGTTTTGTTTGGTTTGGTCGATTTTTCGATTTGGACCTACTGCACACAATGCAATTATTCAGAAAACAAAAGAAAAAACTGGGCTTAGAGCATGTGGGCCTGTGGCTGTGGTGGCTACGGGGAAAAAAATTAACTTGGGCCTTAATCAGAAGCCCTGTCCAAATAGCCCATAATACAGAAATTGTTTAAAATAATTACACAACTAATAACAAAATAATAAAATTGCATGATGAACAAACATTTTGCACAATAAAATTAGCCAAAATAATCAAATTACAAATTCAGGAGTCTGCATATAGACTATAGTGATACGGAGTTGTAAATATATAGTGGAGCAAAATACAAATAACAATTACATACCATACCATAATGTAATAATATATATAAGTTAAATTCCATGGCATGATCGTAACTTTCAAATAAAATACAAATAGTACAACATCACCGTAACACCTCTTAAAAGAGTTCTACCATGCACCGAAAACGTGAAGTTGCGTAAATTGCAACAAGCAATTGCGCGTTTCTGCTTGACATGAAAAAAATAAAATAAATCTAATTGTAATTATGTAAAATTGATAATGGGAGGGAGCTCAAAACGTCTGGACTTTTAGCAGAGAGCTCCTGAGCTCTCTCTGCGCAACTCATATGTGCAATCTCAGTCTTCCACAAATTTTTTTTGAAAAGGATCTAACAATAGAAGTATATTTGTACTGATTTTTCATGGCAATAACCAGTTGATTATAAAAAAAAATGTGAAAATTTACCCCTCTTACTAATTCATCAGAATATGCTCTTTCGTCGAAATGCTTGGTTATAAGGAAACATCATTTGCAGAAGATAAGTATAACAGAAATGTGCACGATTCGTTGGATATGCCACAATACTATGAGAGATAAAGTGAGAAATGAAAATATTCATGCTAAGATAGATGTAGCTCTCATCGATGAGAAGATGCAAGAAAACTGCATACGATGGTTTGGTCATGTGCAACGTAGACATATAAATGTACTAGTTTGACGAGAGGAACTTATCATCATAGGACAAGTTAAAAGAGCGAAGGGAAGACCATATAAAAACATGGATGGAGGTGATACGAAAAGATATGAATTTTTGAGGTTTAAATGAAGAGATATTATTTGATAGAAATGGATGGAGAAGGATTATCAACATCTAGCATGATTCTCTTTTGGTTCGTGTAGCCTACCCAAGTATTAGAAATAAAGGGCTTAATTGTTGTTGTTGTAATATGCTCTTTTGTATCGGTTTATGTTTTTTGATATTTCAAGTTTCATTAGTACAAGTCCTACGGTAGTGACATACATAATTAGTTTAGCTACAAGCAAGTTGACGAGGTTTCTGCATTAGTCCAATGTTTATACTAAAACAAAAACTTATCTTTCTATATCAAACCCGGCGCATCAGCTTGAATAATAAGAGTAATATATTCAGAAATAATTATGATTATTTAATGACTTCATTGGAATTATTATAAACTATATAATTTATTGTCTAATATGGAACTATTGAGTTAGTATATTACAGAGAAAGTGAACAGACCAAACAGCTGAGAGCAGCCTATTCAATGGCTGAGTTAGGATATGACACTTGAATTTCCAATCCAAACTTTTATCATCGTATAAGAGCGATTAACCTTTTTGGGAGTCATCAACAAAAACACCCGTTGGCGTTGGGCCGACTCTGTGCGTGCCCCGCAAACTATCTTCCTCCATTCTTATTTCATCGTAAGAGAACTCCCAAATACTTCTCTCAAATAGCTTTGCTACAATCGATCACCTCCATCTCAGTTCAATCTAGATCCACAAATTCTGACTCGAGTATGTCTTTCTTCAAAAGTTTTTTTTGAAGCAATTATCTTATAGTATTCTCTGGCATAATTCAAAGCCTCCAAAATCTAGCTTCCATTTAGATCTTTTCAAATACGATCATTAAAGTCATCCATTCCGGTATAGTTCTATTCATATCTAAATTAACTGGTTTCATTGTCCAATACTTGTAATCTGCATTCCATTGCATCACATTTTTTTTCAATTATTCTCTTTTTCAACGATATTATGTCTCCCATTGATATTTTGCCAATTTTCTGGCAATCAATATGTTCCTCACGTTGTTATTATTTTTGTAATCACGTTATCCTTCTTATAGCGCAGTCACTCTCAATCAATACGTGTATGAAATGATTTTTGGCTTTCGGCCGTCTCCGAGCATGATCACTTTTTCTGTGATCAAATCCTTATTCACTTTCTATAATTGACATGTACGCCGATTCTTATTCTTTGCACATAATCATTCATATTGCAAGTTATTTTACTTATGTATCATCTTTGAATGGTGCATCTCTATTCTTCATGTTAGCTCTTTGATTTCATATATGTGTGACTTTTTTATTTTGCTTCTCCATTAATAAAAATAATTTGTTCACCATTCATCAGAAACTTATCCACAAAGAATAAACTATATGCATAACTATTTCACAAAGGGGGGAGTGTTGAGATAATAAAATCTGGCAAATCAGATATTATCTTGAGTTTTATATTTATGTTATTTGTTTGAGTTGTTGAGAGTTATTGTTGAGAGATTTATTGTAATTAAATGTTATTTGATCTCATGGATGTGATTGTAACTATTTATATATTCAAGTTGAATGAATGAATGACACTTGAATTTCCATTCCAAAATTTTATCAAATTCTCTTAATCTCAAAAAGTTTCTCTCTTTAGACTACTATATATGCTAGTTTTAATGTGACTTTAATCTTACAATACGATGATGATGAACTCGTTCACAATATTGCTTGCTCTTCTACTATTGTTTGTTGCAATAGATTTGTGACGGAAGCGAGAAGAGTTTTCGATGGGATTGTGGAGAAGGATGTGGTTTCTTGGACTACTACGGCTAGTGGGTTGGTGAAAGGTGGGATGCTGGAGGATGCCAAGAAGATGTTTGATAAAATGCCAGAGAGAATTTCTGATCCGGCCTCCGCCCCGCTCGCTCCGCCCCCACTCCGCTCCCCTGCCTCCCGGACTTGATCCGGGCTTGACAGTCCGGATCAAGATTTTCTGATCCGAACTATTCAGGCCGGATCAAAAGTCTTGATCCGGGCTGAACAACCCGTATCTGGAGCGGAGCGGCGAGGGAGTGAGGGAGGGGCGAGCGGCGAGAGAGAATAAGTAAGACAGGGTATTTTGGTCCAAAATTTTTTTATGACAAGATCATAATATAACAGAAGTTTTAAGTGGGCTCACTAAGAAAAATGTTGTGTCCATCTAGAAACTCCCCTTAGAGTGTCTTTGCTTGAATAATTTTTATTTTATATAAATATTGCAATAATTAATAGTTGTGTATATTCCTATATATGATATTTGTGGACCCAATTTGAGAAATTCAATAAAGAATTTATGATATCTATTCGCATCGATGGATTTTTATGTATCAATTTGCATCATGCTGGATTGGTGGATCTATTTCACTTTTTTAATCTCCTGTGCGTGTCTATATAGAGAGAACGGAAAATTCACCGTCGCTTAAATAACCCAATAAAATTATTATATATGGCGTCACTCAAAATAACAAATAAAAGAATTGACTTAACCGTCTTTTGAGTGACGACACGTATAATAATTTTTTTAGGCCACCTAAGCAGCGGTTTAGGAACTCTCTTGACCGCCAATGAATTTCCCATTTACTAATATATATATATATATATAGAGAGAGAAAATGGAAAAAACTATGACATACGAGGAACTCCCTCGTATGATGCTTAGGTGGACCAATAGTATGTTTGCATGTGAAAGGATTTTTTGGGAAAATGTATTAGGTGGAGGGATTTTTTTAAAAACAACCCATGTGGTCAAATAGAGGGGTTTTTTGAAAAAAGTATTAGGTTGAGGTTTTTTTTTTAAAAACAACCTATATAGTCAATCCACGTGCAAATATCACATATATATATATATATATATATATATATATATATATCACATATATATATAGACACGAGAATAATGAACTGTCAAATGCATATAAGTTAGTTGATCTGTACTCTATTTCTACTAACTTTACTTTTATTTTTAAATTTTCTTTTGAAGTATGATCTCGACCCTATAGTGTTCACTCATACTTAATTTATTGGATTTTAGTTTTGATTTGGTCTTCAATGAAGTAAACATAAAATTAATGGTTTCTAATTAATATAGCATTTTGTATTCAATTGATGAAAAGATAAATAAAATTCAAAAAGCATAAATTTCGATCCTATAAAATCTAAGAAGGATCCTAAAAAAATTAAAAAATATTATTATTTTTTCATTGCCCGACTCACATAAATTATTTGAGCTGAATATATATATATATATATATATAAGTACTATATAATATTATATAAACATTTAAAATGTTAAAGAGTGGTTCTATCCTGCACCATATAAAATAGAAATCTAACCTCAACCTATAAAGCATTAACTAAAATTTTTCCATGTGATGATCCACTAACTTCCGCTGATTGATTGACTCATATATAGTAGTCCCAACATCGGCAAATATTTTTAAATTTTAATTTCATATTTCAAAGTTACGAGAAGTATCAATAATATAATTACTGTTTCTAAATGAGAATCGTAAGTCGTCATATAAATTCTCTTTTTTTTTTTTTGTAATTGTAATTATTGCAAGTGCATGAGTGACTTCAATTGTAATTATAAAATTTGTAACTATAACTGTAACAGAAAAGTAGCAAGAGCACTGTTTGCAGTCCACTTCGTGAGTAGTTGCAACCAAAGAGCACCTCGTAAACTCAAATAACTTGATACGACACTTGCATCGTTGAAATGACTTATGCCAATAGAAGCACATAGAAGACATTTGTCAGCCCTGTCCAAGGAGATTTTGGAAAAAGAGATGTTTTTTATTGACGAAGCAGCTATGGTTGTTGGTAGCTCTTCCACGTCGATCGGCTATACCACATACACGTTGTCTCTAGCGACTGGCATCGAGCTACCGAAAATATTTGGAACGCGGTACCGTTTTTATTGTTATTAATCAAATAAAGATCTATACCTAGTCATGAGATAATTTAATAGGTAGTTCTAAAGGCACGTCCAAATTTTTCTCAATGGACCTGCAGTTTGCTATTATTTTTTTGAAGTCTATTTTATCATAAAAATATCTTTCGACAATCGAGGTTGACTCAATACCGTTCGTAATTTTAAATGTTGAATGGCATAAAAACCACCCGTCTAGCGATTAAGGCTTTGCTGGGAGATTAATTATGAAGTGTTTTTAGGTATTTTGAAGTGATGCCTTATAAGGTATTCTAAAAAATCATTTCTTGTGAGTTTTTGAATAAGTGTTGAGAACACCCCAAACAGTGTTTGCAGAACATCCCCAAATACTGGATATGTATTTTGAAGTGTTTTTTAGAACACTCAAAATCGGGTGCTTTGAAAATTTTATCCAAAACTATTATCGTTCCAACCGTCTCCCGCGTTATTTTTTTTTCCCAATTTTTTTGTTTTACGTTGACTCCTATCCGAATCTCTCCCGTAATCTTATCTTTTCCCACTTCTTTTCTTTTCACGTTGAGAACCGCTATTTTTTTGCACAAAAAGAAAAAAAAAATCCGTCTTTTATTTTCTTTAAAGAGAAAGTTTATAATTTTACAGTGTAATTTGATTCCAATCCTATCTTCTTTCGGAGAAGTTGGGATTTTCTTTTTAATTTAAATGAGTATGATTTATTACCTTTTTATTTAAAAATTTTTATTAAAATTTCCAAATTATCATATCATTATTCTTTTTGTTTATTTAATTTTCAATTAATATCTCAAAAAGTTATGATACAAGTCTCTAATAAACTTAATAACATTCCGAAAGATAGTTTTTTTTTATATTGAACAAAAAAAATTAATTCGATTGCAGAATGAGCACAGTCAAAAAGGACGATATTTTATTTTAGGTAAAATTATATTAATTTAAACACAATTCGTTGAAAAGAGTCTTTTTTGTCTTTTGTATGTTTGTGGAACTCATGAAAATTCATGAGAAACTAAACTCGCAAGAGATATTTATATTTTTTATTTTTATTATCCACCAATTTGGATAATTGAGTTGTGATAGCCAAACAAAAGTATTCGAAAAGGGAAATGAGGGGATTTTGTCTAAGTTAGAAATAAACCAAAAATAGCTATCATTCTAGACGAATTAGATATTATAATATATATATATATATATATATATATATATATATATATATATATATATATATATATATATGTGTGTGAAAACTCGAAATACACCGGCGGTGAAAGAAACTCATCGCCGTTTAGGTGGCCCAATAAAATTATTACACGTGGTGTCATTTTAGAGAATTCATTTATTTGTTATCTTGAATGACACCCCGAGTTATAATTTTATTGGGCCACCTAAGCGGCGGTGAAAGAACTCCCTTCACCGTCGGTGTATTTCCCGTTTCCTATATATATATATATATATATATATATATATATATATATATATATATATATATATATATATATATATATATATATATATATATATATATAATATTTTATAAATTTTAAAGAAATTCCAAATTCACGTCACTGAAAAGTTTAATTTTATTACAGACTTGCCACTATCATTTATTCAGGAATTTATTCTCATATTCTTCAATTTCATTTCGACTTTATATCTCCTCTCTTAATCCTTTTCATCATAGTCCAAGAATTTGAGAGAATTCAGAGCCTAATAATTCTCAATATTCTAAAAATAGAAAGAATTCAAACCCTAGTGATTCTCAATGCTCCAAAATAGAAAGAAATCTAACCCTAATAACTCTCAATCCTCCAAAAATAGAAGAAATTCAAAAATTAAATAAGAAAAAAAAATAGCTTGAGAGTATAAATGGCTTTTATTTAAGCCCTTATTTTTATGGGATTTTTACATATCTGTCCCTTACATCTTTAAAAATTAGAATTTAGTCCCCCATATCTTCATATTTATAATTTAGTTTCCAAATCCTTTGAGTTACCATAATTTAGTTCCTCAGTCATATTTTTGGCCAGAAATTTCCGTTATACCCCTGAATTATTTCACTTTAGTACTCACTTTTTTCTTCCTCCTCTCTTTATTTACTTATTGAGTTTCTCTCTCCATTCTTCTCCTCTCTCTCTCTCCCTTCCTAGTTAATCTCTAAAGTGAAGTAACTCAGGAGAATCTAATAAGAAGAGGAAAGAGAGAGAGAGGAGAAGAATGGAGAGTGGAACCCAATAATAAGAGGAAGTGATGAGGAAGAGGGAATGAATGATCATGGGTATAATAGAAAATTCGGACAAAAAAATGGCTGGGGGACTAAATTCTGGTAATTTAAAAGATTTGGGGACTAAATTATAAATACGAAGATTTGAAAGACTAAATTCTAATGTTTAAAGATATAAGAGACAGATATGTAAAAACCCCTATTTTTAATTTTATAATGGTAAACTTAGAAAGAAGGAGGGATACTTAGAAAATTAGTTGGTATATTTAGAATTTTCCTAATTTGTATTCTTTATTAGATTTGGAAGTCGTTTGAAATTCGATTGTTTTCCACTCTTAATCTTTTAGCTCTGATACAAATCGATTTGGATTCTCTCCAATTTGTAATAAAATCTATGTTATACCAAATAAATATTGGATTAATTACAGAAATTATTCTTATGGTATTAGAATTGTATCACTAATATCCTTCATAAAAAAAAGACGGTATTAGTTGTATATACTTAATGGTATTGAAAAAGTTATTATAATTAATCTAATTTTTTTTAATTATCTATTATTTTGATGGTTAGTTAAAATTATATATTAGATATTATAACCAACACAAATGGAGAATTTTTTTTTCGAAAGATAACGAGTCTGATCCATACCCAATAACCCGGCAACCGAACATCCCACCACTATGACAACATCTCTCCAAACTGAAAGTTTCTAAAAGAGCATACTTTTTTTTTTCCTAGTGAGCCCATTTAATAACTGTCAAGACTGAACTGACAATCTGAATTAAAGCTTCTAAAGGAGCATATATTTTTTTTTGCTAGTAAACCCACTTAATAACTGTCTGAACAATCTGAACTAAAATTATATCGTAAAGTAGGTTCACTTGGAAAAATTGGTGTGCTCCTTGGGAAACTCCCCTTCAACTAACACCTGCATCATCATCATCAACATCATAATTAATCAATCTTAACACACGTGAATGGATTTTACAAGAATTAATTAAAATCATTATCTTTACTCCAAATCAATTAAAAATAGAAATTAATATTTAGGAGAAGGAAAACTATAAAGCAAGCAAGCAACCAACAACCCCCAACCGCTCATTTTTCCCATCAACTCTCTCTAATATTTTTTTTATTTCCTTTTTTATTTTATTTTTTATTTTTCACCGAATTTCGACTGCGACTTTTTACCCTCCAATTGCTGTTGTTTGCTTGAGATCCCCTCTATCTCCTGTTTAAATCCCCACCCATTTTCCCTCGTGTTCTTCAAGTTTTCCCACTGGCCAAGAGAGACGAGAGCAGATCAAGATCTCATTTCGTTTGAGGTTCGATTTCAGCTCGAATCTCTGTTCAAAATTTGTCCTTTTTGGTTGGATCGTCTTGTTGGTTGGGTTTGGTGAGAGACCCAGTTCTTGGATTCGGAGGAAATGGTGGTCGCCGGCCCGCTGACCCCCGGCCAGGTGAGCCTGCCGCTCTTGTGATTTCGCTGAAATTTTGATTTTTTTATTTTATTTTATTTTATTGATGGATGGGCTTCTGCCAATTTGGCTTAAAAATTTGATTTTGATTACTGATGCTACAGTAGAAGATTGTTATTGTTGATATTGTGATTTGTTAGTTTAGAGCTTCATACTGTATAACTTGTAGATCTTATGGCACTGGACGAATTTGTAGATTTAGGGTTAATGATATATTCATAGATTTGTGTTGGAGATTTGGCTAGGGTTTGTGTTGATGGAAATGTGTCCTAGTGGGGTTGCTGGATCAATGCAATTGTATGTAGAGTATCTTGTGGCTTGGGGGGATTTCGATAGTACACAGACCAGCTATGCGAAGGTTGATTGCATTGATCGCATAGGAGTTTTATTGATTGTTTAGTGACAACTGATTGAAACATTTGTCATGAGAGGTCTGGATCTCTCTACTTCGAGAAGTTCTACAGGATAACGTGTAGAATTCCACCATGTTGCGGAGAAGGCTTGAATTTTGTGTTATTTATGATGCCTGTTAATTTGGTAGAGTGGTGAGACGAGCAAATTTCTCTAATAGAATGAGGGATAGGTATCCTTTTACTACGACAATGTGACTAGACTATGTAAACTGATTATTACATGGTTTGGTGCTTCTGAAGCCTTTTCAGTTATACCTTTGAAATCAGTCACAATGCCTAATGCTGTAGTAAAATTCTTAAAGAAAATGACTAACTCCCGGGATTCCTATTTATAAGATTTTGAATAAATATGAAGACCAATCCCCATCAAACCTGTATTTTGCTCTCATGAACCTGCACTACCATATGAGCCTAGGGCGAAAGATGTACGAGGAGGTTAAGGGTTGTTATAGCCTACTTAAATAAGGTGTTTATATCACCTTTGGAACTGATAGGAGGTTTAAATAGAAAGTGACTTTGAACTCAATCTAGCAGGTGTCCAAACTTTGTCAACTCTGAGGAGGCATACATTTTATGCTAAGTTCCTAGAGATTCTGTGTGACTCATCTGATCCATCTTTGGTTGTTGCTGAAGATGAAACAAATACTTAAATAAGATTAAATGATACATTGACATTGTATAAAAGAAAGTGCACTCTGGATATTAATATCTTCATTTTAAGTAAATGCACCTTTCCTACCATAAGCGTTAAAAGAAGAAAAAGAAAAAAGGGAAAGAAGAAGAAAAAGGAAAAGAAGGACATTCAAGGAAAAAATAGAGGGTGCTCTTCAGAGATTTAGTCAGGGTCAAATTTCTTTTTCCAACAAAGCCCATGGTCGAATAATCAGGATGCTGAAGTTTGCTCTAAGAACCACATTATTATTCTTTACATAAGTGTTGGGCATTTTTTTGCAGTTAAGGCAGATTAATATGACAATAGAGACCAACACCTGCAGTTCGGACTCCTCCAGATTGTTGAATCAATTGATTTATGCTTGGGTCTTTCCTTAATGGCTTACTACTACAAACTTGAGTTCTGAACTTTGTTGCAAATTAATTTACAGGAACTTCTGTTTGGACCTTGGAGTGCTCTTGTCCATTTTTCTTCATTTTTTCGATGACTGAGAATAGACCATAAAACATGAATGATGAATCTGTATAAATGTATGACATGATCTTTGTTAGCATTTTATTGTATTTGTTAAGCATCTACTTAAATCAACTGATTAAATGTTGATAAATTCACATGAACTGTTCTTCTCTTGTTGACACCAAAAATTGCGAAAACCAGAGAGGCAGCTCTTTCTTACAACCCTAACCTTCTCATGCGAAAGTTACAACAGTTTGTTGTCATTGCTTATGAGCACATTCTGGAGTTGATTTTAACTTTCATGTCATTCAATATATTGACTGTCATGAGGGTTGTGACATGTTTAGCGATGACTTATTTTCTTTTTCAACTCCATTTCCATTTTATCTTGTACCTAATAATTTGAGAGGCTCTTTAGTTCTCTAACTGCTATGAATATTTTAGTTACATCTCGTCCTAAAGTTAGATCCCACAAGCATAATCTGTTTCTTCGTAACTAGCTGCAGCCTTTGCCAACTCAATTCCAATATTGGTTTCTCTTTTGAGAATCTGTTGAATAATTGCACTGTTGTAAGCATATGATTGAGCTGTATATATCAATTCTGTTTGGTTTTCCGGCATTTTTCAAGATGATTGACGCCAAGGATACTTTGCTGATAGATCTTTTACTCTTGTTGCAGGTCTCATTTTTGCTTGGTTTCTTTCCAGTATTTTTTGCATGGATATATTCAGAAATCTTGGAGTATAGAAAACCTTCCTCTCCTCCGAAAGTGTAAGATGTCCCTCACAATTAAGAACATATGCGCCACTAATTTAAGAGTTTATATCTAATAGATTTATTTACTTTGGTATGACGAGTTCTTGGATGGCCTTTCCCCCCATTATTATACATTGAGTTGTCGGTTGAAGTTTCTAAAGAGAGTATTATCTACTTTCTATCATTCAATCTTAAGCTTAGAATTTTAAGAATCATGTATGTCAAATGTCATAATCAGAAATAAATTTTAAAATGTTGCAGCCTGTTTTTAGTTTACCTTTTTGTGCATAAACTAAATGGCTCTAATATTCAGAATGTGATCATAGGTAATGAGTTTCAATATTATCATCTATCTTGAACAGGTTTTTGGAAAAAATCCCATGTTATTAACTATTCATGCTGCCTGAGATTGGCTTGTCTAAATTGTTTCAGGCTTGTGCTAGGCTCTTAAAAAGTAACACGTTCATGATAAGCAGAGATGGGACCAAATTCGGTTGATATTAAGTTTAAAATTGAGTGCTTAATTTACAAATGCAGTTTATCTTAAAGTGATTGGTTTAAGTTTCGTTTGCTATTTAGTTAGTTTTCTTTATTTTCTTAATTTCGTATGCATACATTCATCATACTAATACTAATCAAATTGTGATTCTATATAGTTATTGCGCTTTCACCTGTATTTTTCATAATAAATGAGTTTTCTGTTTGGTTTGGTTCCCATATAGTAAAGCCTAGTTGTTGCTTTATCTCTCAATTCCTATATGCTTCTGCATATGCTTCCACATATGCCAGTGATCCCGAGGACCATGCACTATTTAGTATGCATCTTACCATTATTTTCGTGTTTGCAGTCATTCAGATGCCAATTTGGTTGAATTGGGAAATGGAACTGCCAATGAAGATGACAGGGCTGTATTGCTTGAAGGAGGTCTATCAAAATCAGCATCTGCAAAACTTCAGAATGCATCCATCCGAGCTAACTTACTCAGGTTACCAAAAGCTAACAATCCAAAAAATAAAAAAATAACAAAAATCAGACATCTTACTTATATGTCAGAAAAATGCTGAAGTTTACCATTTTGACAAAAAAAAATTTCCCTGTAGGTTTATAACAATGGATGATTCTTTTTTGCTTGACAACCGAGCAATATTAAGGGCCATGTAAGATTCTTTCAGACCTACCATTACCAAGTATTATCATTCTTTTACCCCTTGCTTGCCTGTTGACCAACTTTTAAATGACATGCAGGTCAGAGTTCGGGGCGACTCTTATTTACTTCTATCTATGTGATCGAACAAACTTGTTTCCTGAAGCTAAGAAGGTGTTCACTTTGATTTATGAATAAGAAATTAATATAGTAGATTGACAATTGAACTGCAGATAGTGATCCCTTTTTAATTAAACCATGCTGTTAAATGGAAAAAATAAAAACTTTTCATTTTTCATAATGCCAGTGATCTATGTTCATCAAGGATATGCATCTATTACTGTTATGTACACTTAAATCTTCTTGATTTCACCTTACTTATTCCGATAAATAATGCTGTTACAAAACATATGCTTGAGTTTCACTTCTTATAACATCTAAGGATACGTGTCCAGGTTTCCTTTGAATTTGTCATTAGAACAAACATTTTGGCATAACCTTTCCTTCAGTCATGTTGTATGCTGGCAGTGGAATTGATCTTCACCAAATCATGGTCAATGATAATTTGTACTATCTGAACAATCAAATTTTGTAGCCCCATAAACGATTAGTGATTGTGATGATCAAATAAAAAATATTTATATCATCCTTTTGCATTCATATATTCATCAGCATGGCTAAGGTCCCTTCTTGGGTGGGTACCGCCGCTGCCCAATGCTATTCAAGATTCACCTTTAATGGAATGATAAATGATGATCGTCTTTGTAGCTGTATTGATTTGTCATGTTGCCAAAACACCATCAAGATGCTTGTGTTTTCTCTAACTGGCCACCCACACTTCTTCGACGTTAATAGAGAAATTAGCAATTAGTTTACCAGGTCATTGGTAATTAATTAGCCAGGTTTAATTTGTAGGCATCTTTACTCATTGTCTTAGCCAATGTTTGAAGGGCAAATATGATTTTGTATAGAGAAATCTCAAATTTGTTGATGCTATATGGTGTTTCTTTCCTGCTTAAGTGTCAGCATGTTATACTTTTAGGCTTTTAGCTGATAACTAAAATAAGGTGTTGCAATTATTAGTCAAGACTGTCAAGTTCTATTGGCACAGAAATATGGTCATTTCTAAATTTTTTTTTCTTGTTTTTGTTGTCTCCTTATCAGAGTTACAGCCGCGACCTTTTTCTCTTTCTGTACATTCTTCTTATCATAGCTTCTGCCCTGACGTCTCTCAAGAAGCACCATGACAAGTCAGCATTCTCCGGGAAATCCATACTTTATTTGAATCGGCACCAAACAGAGGAATGGAAGGGATGGATGCAGGTTGGTACATGATAACTTTTCAGTTTCTATGATGTTGTTCTTATATCTCATCAGGTATCAATGAACATTTACATACAATATGTTTGTCTATATAAATAGAAACTTATTTCAATTCTTCTAGTCTCTGTCATGCAGATACTTGTTGGATCTTGCACATTTTCAAGTTCATGTTAGGTCGTTGAGATTTCATTATGGTCTTGAATTAATTTTGTAAATGTTAGCATTGGCTTGAGATTCTTGACGTTGAATGTAGTGCTAAAGAATTCTAGTTTGCCATCTGCTGTGGAATGATGTTGACATTTGGTAGAGCAAGGAGATATTTTGTGAGATGAGTCCAAATTTAAATAATGCTATCTGCCTATAAGATTTAAATAGGATCAGAGAGTTGCTGTTAGTTGAGAACTGACTAAGCTAGCAGTAATGGTTTGGTCCTAGCTCCAAAAATTGTATTGGATAGGTATTATTTGTTTGAGACTTTAATCAAGAGACAAATGATGCTTAATTAATGAAATACTTGACAAAAGCATTGGAATAGTTGAGGCTGTTTAATATTCAAATTGTGATGGAAATTGGGTGCATTCATTCTAAAAACTGAATACTTATTGCTATTTGGGAGTCCTGAGGATATTTTATTTCCTTTCCAGGTCTTATTTCTAATGTACCACTACTTTGCTGCTGCGGAGATTTATAATGCGATACGTGTGTTCATTGCTGCTTACGTGTGGATGACTGGATTTGGAAATTTCTCGTATTACTACATAAGGAAGGATTTTAGCCTTGCTCGGTTTGCGCAGGTGCCATGTTGTTTTTCTGTATAATGATCAAGTTTATGTCATGCTTTTCTTTACTAATCCAACCAACCAACAAAATTCATATTTTGACTCATGTTATAATATGTGACAAGGTTTTACAGTTGCTGTCACAGGCCTACATGCTTTTCTCTACTAATATTGGATAAAAACTAAAAGTCTAAACCGGTTTGTTATTACCATGCAGATGATGTGGCGTTTGAATTTCTTTGTGACATTCTGTTGTATTGTGCTGAACAATGACTACATGTTGTATTATATCTGTCCTATGCACACACTCTTTACACTAATGGTGTATGGAGCGCTAGGCATCTTCAACAAGTATAATGAGATTGGGTCGGTGATGGCAGTGAAGATCATCTCATGCTTTCTTGTGGTAATTTTAATGTGGGAAGTTCCTGGAGTTTTTGAGCTTCTATGGAGTCCTTTAACATTTTTAGTAGGTCAGTAGATGTTGGTCTCATTCTTTGGTTTTCTGTACAGTTTAGTAACTCATATATCTTGGACGTACAAGATTTGAATTCTGCATTCTTGATACAGGATATAAAGATGCGGATCCTTCTAAAGCAAACCTACATCTCCTTCATGAATGGCACTTTAGATCTGGCCTTGATCGTTATATCTGGATCATTGGAATGATATACGCATATTATCACCCAACCGTAAGTTTTCATAATGTTCATCGCATAGCCAATGAATTTTTGAATCCTGATTGACTTCTAACCAGCGGTTCGGTTAACAATGTTATTTATTTTGATGGATGTGTGTGTTCGTGCATCTGCGCATGCACAATCTTGAATATGCTGCGTTTGATATATCTACCTTTCTCACTGTTCTTATGCAATAGGTTGAAAGATGGATGGAGAAGCTAGAAGAATCTGAGAATAAAAGGAAATTAACAATTAAAACAAGCATTGTTATAGTCGCTGTGGTGGTATGTCACATGATACGTTCAATTGACAATGCCTTGGTTTCTTCTTCTTGATTTATTTTAGAAAATGACCATCAATATAATTCTTGCAGGTTGGTTATTCGTGGTATGAATTTATCTACAAGCTAGACAAAATTACATACAACAAGTATCATCCTTACACGTCATGGATCCCCATCACGTATGTATTGAAAATTTGCTTAAAGTTATATGTAATTGGTATCAAAATTTTGTTATAACTTAATATTGATCTCTGTTTTCATTCATTCAGTGTTTACATTTGCCTCCGTAATTTCACACAACATCTCCGCAATTTCTCCTTGACTCTTTTTGCGTAAGTTACATATCTATAACATCCGCAAAACCCTCTTGTTCATAGTGTGGACTTTTGATTTTGCTATCTTTAAACACTCCTTATAACACTAAGTTTCCTCCCGTTTCCTAGGTGGCTTGGCAAGGTCACTCTGGAGACATATATCTCCCAGATACACATCTGGCTAAGGTGCGTATATTAAACTACTTTGCTAATTGCGGTACCTCTCTTGTAATAGGTTTAGAAACAACGTCTGATTTTTTAAATTATTTACTAATTTCTTATACATGAGGTCCCATGAGTTATTTGACTGATTTATAGGTATATAGGGCTATGTAAGCACAGGTCCAATGCTGTCTCATCTTCACATCAAAGATTATTAAAAGTAATAGTGTGGCTACTAAAACTGGTTCCATCATATGAGAACATGTTTATTCCTTTACGTTGGTCCCCTCTCCAGCTTTCATGGGCTTGGAGTCTTCCCTGGATTCGATATGTAACCCTAAAAACACTTCCCTTGATTTAGTAAAATAGGTTTTTCCGTTGACATGCCAAGACACTATTACTGATTGTAAGTGGAAAGGTGGTTGCAATGAAGAAAAATAAGAAAAAAAACATAAATTAAAAAAATAGAGCCAAGCGAAAGACTCCTCTCCCAATGTTGGCTCATACTTTGTATTTGCCAGGTGGCTGGCACCGTTGTTAAGGGAGTACTAGGAGGTTCACTTAGTGCCTAGGTCCAACTAGGCATCCGCTTAGGCCTGCCTAGGCCGCACAAATGCCTCCTTAATCATACAGCCTTGAAGGCCGTCCTGCTTAAGTGGCCCTAGTAGCCACCTAGACTTTTTGTTTTTTTTTTACAAGTTGACACTGACTAATACGGGGTTCGCAGCTGTAGCTGGTCTAATGCATGTTGAAATAACTATGTCAATTCACTTATGGAGCTTTTGCTCATATCCAATACCAATTTCATGGGAAAGGAAAGACTTGTGAGGATGATGGTGATGAATTGTGGTGGTTTTGCTCATGTGTAAACAATGGTATATGTTCCTTTCTAGAATCTAAAGGAGTCGAAGATGGGATGATAGATCATGTCTTGTTGACAATTAACAAAAAGAGAACAAAGATACGTAAGTTTAGCATACCGTCAAAAAGTTAAAAAAAGTCAATTATCAAGGTAGGATTAACGGTAATGATGGAAAATGTGCTCACTCGATTATGTATACATAACAATGCAAAACTACAGTAAAATTTAGCAATGTAGTTCTAACATTTGAACACCTTTTGTATGGGTACTCTAAAAGCCTGGCAGTTGGCTCATACTTGTATTTGCCAGGTGGTTGGCACCCGTGTTTAAGAAAACATTAGGTGGTTCTAGGTGCCCAGGGTGGCACCTAGTGCCTAGATTCAACTAGGCGTCCACTTAGGCCTGCCTATGCTGCACAAGTGAATAGTTAATCAAAGTGCCTTTAAGGCCGTTCTGCTTAAGTAGCCACTAGGTAGCCACCTCGACCACTTTTTACACACTGGTGGGCACTGACTGATACACAGTTGACGACTGGTTTATAACATGTTGAAATAACTGTGACAGTTTGTTTACAGAACTTCTGCTCATAGCCTATACCAATGAGGATGACGGTAATACTGAATTGTGGCGGTTTTGCTCCTGTATACAATGACACATTGTTTTTAGTATTACTATATCTGGTTGACAATAAAAAGGAAGAACACATATACATAGTTTAGTATTACCATCACAAAGGAAAATAAGTTAATTAGCAAAATATAGTTAACGGTAATGATTAAAGTAACCAAAAAGCAACAAGGGATACAATAAGGCCTTAGAACTAGATTTTTCGTGTCAGCTATACGTCTCCCTTTTTGTCTATTAGACTCTAGTTTGTGCCACGTAACGTCGTCCTTGCAATGGAGAATCGGAGATAGTATCTAATGAAGGAAAGATAACCTGAGAAATTTATTTCATAACAACGTTAACTGTAGCAGCTGACTTCTGTTCCATTACATATGCTCTTCATCAGGAGTTAGCTCGAAGTTTCCGTTAAATTCATTCTCTTGCACTTCTCAAATAACAATTTTTAACATCTATATTGCGGTGACTGCAGGTCAGACTTGCCTAATGGTCAGCCCAAGTGGCTTCTTTCATTCCTTCCAGATTATCCGTTACTCAATTTCTTGCTCACCACCGCAATTTATCTCTTTGTAAGTATTTTGCTCTTAAGTTTCTGTCATATACAGTGGATAATATCGGATTGGAAAATTTTTATAGCGGTTATCATTATCGGCGATATTTTTTCAAGTATCAATATCGGAATGTAAATGTACGTGCATATATCACTCAAAATAAATATGAATAAGGTAATTCATGTATACATCATAAAAAGCTAAATAAAATATCATATATATATATATATATATATATATATATATATACTTAACTCGTCAATTTGGCATCATATCTTGATTTTGGTGTCATATTGGAAGAAAAAGAAATTCTTAAAGAAATAATTGACACTAAAAAACACAATTTTTTCCAGAAACGCTAAACACAATGAAACTGCTCATATCACTGCGTTTTGTGTTCCAAAATGCTATATCGGCTGCAGTATCGATATTACGGTCGATGTTTAAAACATTGGTCATATGCTCAATTTCATTCTAAATCAGATCGTGCTTTATCCATGTAAAATTTATAAAACACCAATTAATTTTCTCTTTATCTCCGACTTGTTTCTAGATATCATATCGTGTCTTTGATCTGACGAACACACTCAAGATAGCCTTCGTCCCCAGTAAAGACAACAAGCGGGTAGTGCATAATTTTATTGCGGGAGCAGCAATTTCTGTGGGCTTGTACTCTGTTTCATTACTTCTAGTCTCCATCCCTCGACTACTGGTATGTTTCCAGATATCTGTTTCTTTACAGTATATCGCAAACTGTTGTGCTCAACGAGCGTTGGTGCATCTGCAGGCATGACAAGCTGCTCCACGATTGTTCGCCTTGAGAATTTCTCAAGGTCTAGTCCGTTGAGCTCGCTCCTGAATCGTAGATGCCAGTCCTTGCAGTTTTGGAAACAGAAGGCAAATAAACTTGTATCGGCTCAATATCTGGAAGAGGAGCAAGGCTGCATGCATACGATCGATGGCTTGTGAAGCTTTGATGGATTCTGTAAATTCTTTTTTTCGTTTTTTTTTTAAATTTTATTTTGATTTTTTGGTGGTCATATGTTTGGCTTGGTTCACATATCTAGAATAGCAATAGAATAGCTTGAGGAGCCAATCTTCATAAAAAATGTCATAGACAATTGCTTACAGAAGATGCGCAACTTATTAGATGTTATATTTTTCTCTTTGTTGCAACATAAGATAGACTATGATAAATGAATATCTTGTCATTATATAATGTATTTGTTTTAATTACATAAATGGTAAGTTGGTGTTTGCTGCATTTGTGTCGTCTCTGTGTTTCAGTACAATAACAACAACCAAGTCTTTTATACCAATTATTTGGGGCATTTACATGAATCAAAAAAGAATCACGCCGGATCGATCACTTTGATAGTCATTCTCTATTTATTTCTATTAAGTAATATCTTCTTATTTAAACCTCTAGAATTCATATTTTTTTGTATTATCTACATCTATATTTTTTTTCGGTCTTCTCTTCATTCTTTTAATTTGTCCTCCTCGTCGACTGGTGCATTTGTAGGCTTACGTTGCACATGACCTAACCATTTTTCGCTTTTTTTCATCGATGGAAACTACACTTATTTTAACACGAATATCTTCATTTATCACTTTATCTCTTTTACTGTTGCTGCATATCAAGCGTAGCACGAATATCTTCATTTCTTATTTTATCTCTCCTACTATTGTCGCATATCAAGCAGAGTATGCGCATATCTGTTACACTTATTTTCTGTGAATGACGTTTCTTTATATCTCAACATTTCGTGCCATATAATAAAACTGGCCTAATAACACTTATTTTCTGTGAATGACGTTTTCTTATAGCCCAATATTTCGTACCATATAATAAAACCGGCCTAATAATAGTCTTATAAATTTTTTTCTTCATTCTTAACGGAATGTTACGGTCGCATAAAACTCCCGTTGCACTCCTCCATTTTAACCAGCCAGTTTGTATTATACGGTTAATATCATTATCGATATCTCCATTATTCTGAATAATAGAATCCAAATATCTAAACTAAATGCTCATTTGTATTTTTTGTCCATCCAATATTACAGTATTATAGTCTTATGGTTGTCTATGTGTTCCATTAATTAGAAATTAATAAAATTTACTTTAGTTGTAGTGTAATAATATCTCTCACTGCGGAGTGGACTGGCATATAAAAAACAAAATAAAATACAAAATAGCAAATACTACTTTGTCTTTGGGTTATGTCAACACTGAAGGATCTAATCCACGATCTAAGCCTATACCTTCGTCTCCTGGGCCGGGCCCTCACTCCGGTGGTTCCTCGACCTACGTGGTGGGGGCAAGATATGGCCTCAAGTCCAGTCTCACAGTGACGAGACATTGGGCCTTTGGAATTGGAAAAAGAGTGAGTCTGTCAAAGAAGCCCAAGCCTAAATGAGCATGGGCCATCCGTGAGCGTCAGCAATGACCCAAATCGTAAGTCGGTTTAATTATTCCCTGTTTCTTATTGGGAAGGGAATAAAATTGGGCTGCTGGTTAAGATTCATTGAACCTGGACCGTTCCCCTCGCCTAAGAGATCTCTCATTCGTCTCATCCTCGGGAAATTCTATTCAGGCACACCATCTTGCTCAAAAGGCCCACATGTTTTCCGTCAGAAATTAATTCTCTATAGAGTCAGGAATTAGTCTTGGACAGGCTTAATATCAATTTAGATTAATTCCTGATCCGTTAAAAAAATATAATAATAAGAAGTAATGGCAAATATGTAATTCTTTACAAATTTAGGAGGTGGGCGTGAATAGAACTTCCCTCTCCGTCCTTTCATCCCCATCAAGAAGCAACTGTTCTCAGCACGGCAGCAGCCCATGAGACTCTCAAAGGAACACACGCACGCCCCCGGGAAATTCTAAATGCGCGCCATATTTTATTAGTGAGCACCACATAACATAGGGGAAAATGGTGCTCACTAGTAAAATTAGGTGCGCATGTCGAATTTCCCCACGCCCCCATATTGCCATTTTTATTCCTACTTATATTTATATTTTTTTTCTTCCTCTCTGTCGACATTCTTTTTTTAATATTTATATTCATTTTATCATTTACATCCAAGAGAGAACTAGAATCCATTAACAAACTTTGATCCTCGTTCTACTTCTTCTTCTTCTTTCTTCCTATTCTTCTCATGGCGGCCGCCACTGCCGCTGCCTCCATTTCATCTACAATTTACAATAAAACCCATCATCCTCGTAATTTCTCCTCCCAATTCCAAATCCCAAAATCCCTTCTTTTTTGTTCTCCCCACGGCCGCATCTTGCCCTATCTATCATCGTCTTGCGCGTCAAATTCGAATTCAAATTGCAGCCCCTTCACCGAATTCGACTCCTCGGAGCGCCACCGGAGGGACAGCTGGCTCTACACCGACAATGACGTCGCTCTCCAGCTCCCCGAGCTCAAGAAGCTCCTCCAAGCCCTCAGAAGAAGAAGAACAAGCGAGGCCGGCGGTGGTGGGGCCCCCGGCAGCGTTTGCCTTGTGGGGACCGGCCCCGGCGACCCTGAGCTGCTGACTCTGAAGGCGGTTAGGGCGATCCAGAGGGCGGATCTCGTGCTCTACGACCGGTTGGTCTCCAATGACGTGTTGGAGTTGGTGAGGGAGGATGCCAGGCTGCTGTATGTCGGCAAGACGGCCGGATACCACAGTAGGACTCAGGTGCTGACTGACTCTTTCTTGAATCGTCGAGAATTCCGATACAAATTGATTTGATAATCTTGTTTTGAATCGGTTGTTGCAGGAGGAGATTCATGAGCTGCTGCTGAGCTTCGCTGAGGCTGGGGCCAATGTGATCCGGCTCAAAGGAGGCGATCCTCTGGTCAGTGAAATGCTTCTATTTTATGCCCAATCTTGTAAAGTTTGCAACTTTCAATGTGATATTTGTAGATGAATTTTTTTATATAAAGCATAAACAATGGGTAATCCCCGGTGTTCCATTAATCAGATGTTAATATACAGTACATATATATAATCCATATAGACAGTACAAAAATAGAAGTGAAACTAGAACCAAATAATGCCTTCTTAGCTACTAAAACAAATATAAGGAATATGGAGATATTTGATCTACAGGCACATGACATGCTGCTTGTCATGCTGTCCAGGATTTGCAGTGCTGAAGAGAGATCCTATTATACCGTCCAACCTTTTACCCTGAACATGTTGCAAACTAATCGTTCCGGTGTATGGTAGTCGTTAGCATCGAGCGACCCTTCGTAGATGCAGTAAGTTTGAGATTTTTATAGAGGTAATTGGGACAAGCACTTACGACATTACGAGTAGGAAGTGTTTATGCCTCATAAAAACAAAAGTTCTTAACAATATGTTTATAGAAGTAATATAAATATATGTATGGTACAAATCACAATTTCATGACCATTACATGGGAAACGTTAAATTCAAAAACTTTGTACATTAGTTTATGCACACATTTACTACATGCACATCGTGATATGTAGACATGTTCATGTAGCATTTTTTGAAAGATGATATACATGTTGCTTTGGGGGTTAATATGACCTGGATTGTAGTAACAGTATAAGGATTTTTTTTTTTCCTTGTGACAAAATGGTGGGCAATCAAGGCCCTCCATTCTCTATTATTGAGGAATAACAGAACTTTAAGCCTAATAAACTATTACGATGTATGGCCTTCTAGCAGAAAGAGGCCAAAGTGGCAAAAATAAAGAGTTTTAGACTATCGGGTCTAACACAATAACGTACAACGCATTCTGCAGTGATAACAAAATACACTGGTAGTGACAACTCTACTTTCGCAACTTCCGTCAAGGCAACATGCATCCTACTGATGGGGTGTAGGCAAAGAGTTTGGGTTCAAATCCGAGAAATGGATGCATTCGTCTTTGGACGAGAGACCTATCCAGTAGATAATATCAAGACGTGTAAAAATAAAGTGTTGGTCTACATTATGTGTAGTGTCAATAAAGATTCTACTTTTTTTCCTCTCTCTATATTCCAATAGATGGAGGCCACCATAGTACTTTGCTTTTGCCCTTCACATCCTCCCCTAACCCAAGTACTATCCACCTAGCCCAAATAGTACCAGTACAAGGATAAAGATATGAAAAACGATTCTATTGCTATAGGCATTTCACGGTGGTAAATAATCAGAGTTAATTTAGGCCAAATGCGGCTACTCTCTTGTCTATTGGGTTATGCCAAATCAGAGTGTCTACAACAAATGTACAAGGAAACATGCCTTCTGCTTTCGCGATCAGTAATAACCCTTTCGAGTTACTATGAAATATGCACACATCAAAATGAATCTAGCTTCCATGGACAACCTGAGCTATGTCGGTTTATATAAGCCACAGAATGTAGGTATCTAAGACTTCAGAGCTGTTTTGACATACTGGATATATTAAAAAGAACTTCTGATCTAGGTTTGTTGATGTATTAATCTGCCTTAAGTACCCTTGTAGCTTGTGTAGGGCATCATGGTCTTGGTAGGAGTGCTATTGGATTGTCTTTTAGGTTTCTAAGTTTCTTTCTTTGATTGATTAATTTTAGAATCAAAAGATCATAACAATTGAGATTTTAGATCGTTTTCTTTCTATCTGCGCATTTATGATATCAATCAATCCCCCAAACCTACGTATTATGAATTCAACGTTTCTTCTATTACTGTCACATGACATTCATATCCCGTGTCGGTATGCGTGGTTAGTTAGCTGGAAGGAAAAACACATAAGTATGCGAGGATGAAAAAAAAGCAGCTATACGGACTAAAGGATGATAATGGGCACATCCACGGGCCAACTTTTAGCCCATCATATTCAAAATTTTGAATTAAAAATTAAATTTTTATTTTTCAAATTCAAAATTTTGAATTAAAAATTAAATTTTTATTTTTCAAATTCAAAATTTTGAATAGGACAGGCCAAAAGTTGACCTATGGACCTGACCATTTCCATCTGTAGCTATACGCGGAAATGGGCAGTTGTAATTGGGGCCAACTGTACTTTGTTTTAACAGATCTGCATATATTTATACATTGCTCACTTAGTTCTATTTTTATCGTGGAATTTGGGGCGTCTTGTTCCTTTGCTTTGCCTTAGATATCTTGTGGGCTTTTAGGTATTTGGGAGAGGCGGAGAGGAGATGGATTTCCTGCAGCAGCAAGGAATTGAAGTCAAGGTTATTCCAGGTTCAACATCTTCACCCCAATTAATGTTGTCTGTAGTCGTCGCGTATCGAGGAATATCTGCTGATTGGTTTTTGTACTGTGCAGGAATTACCTCGGCTTCTGGAATTGCAGCTGAGCTTGGAATCCCATTGACTCATAGGGGTGTTGCAAATAGGTATTGTCTGATACCCCCTCGCCTTACCTCCTCCATATTGAAATAGTTTTTCTTCGGGGAACTCTTTTAGCAAGATAAACTTGGTTATTTTTTGCTTGCAAGACAAACAACATTGTGATCACGGCTCAAAATGAGAAACTGTGAATGTAAGTTTGATATAAACAGTGTTCTAAAAACTCGGCCCGAGTACTTGGTCTCGGCCAGCAAATTCTCAGAAATGCAAGAAACCACTCCATAACTCGGACATGTCGAATACTTGGTCAACTCAGCTGAGTACTCACTCGGATTCTGAGTTTTAGAGCACTTTTTAAAGCGGATAGGGTTTTATTTTTATTTTTATTTTTATTTTTATTTTTTTTTTACCCGAATCAGAACCAATTCATTGTTAAATCCTGGAGAATTCTAAATACGCATCGTACTTTTCTTAGTGAGCACCATGACTTAACGTATAAATAATTACAAGTTTGTCATATATTTTTTTTGGATAAAAAAAACCCTCATCTCCTTTCTTAGTAAGCATCATTCTCTCCACTTCCTCTCGCCGTTTTTCTTAGTGAGCACCAATTGTCTGGGACTTTGCGACTTGTGTAAGGGGGACAAAATTCTTGCTGAATTTGGGGGGGGTGGGGAGTGAAGGGAGAAAGAGGCAGAGTGAGTGGTTTTTTGAGAAGTGGAGGAGGAGGAGGAGGAGGAGGAGGGGGGGGGGGGGGGGGGGGGGGGGGGGGTCAGGAATTTGGCCGGTGGGAGTGGGTTCGCTGGGTGGTTATGGGAGTAAAGTTGGAAGTGGGATGATGCTCACTAAGAAAAAAAAAAAATGGCCATGTTTCAAAAATCTGTGATGCTCACTGTAAGAAAAGTACGGTGCACAATTAGAATTTCCCTTAAATCCCTCATCCGAAGCCCTAGATGCTGTAGTTACCTCTCAATTTCTATCGTAGTGTCTGATACATGTACAATGATGAATGAATGATGCAGTGTCAGGTTTCTGACCGGGCACTCCAGGAAAGGAGGAACTGATCCTCTTCATGTGGCGGAGCATGCTGCTGATCCCGATTCAACTCTCGTCGTCTACATGGGCTTGTCGACTCTTCCAGCTCTTGTACCCAAACTAATGAAGCACGGGTTGCCACCTGACACCCCAGCTGTTGCAGTTGAGCGAGGGACGACGCCTCAGCAACGAACAGTGAGTATAATCTAATGGCTGACTACCTCTAGTACTATCTTCGGAGCTTAACTGAATGGTGATTCTCTTTATATTGCAGGTGTTTGCAGAGATGAAGGGCCTTGTTGATGAGGTTAAATCAGCGGAGCTTGTATCTCCAACTCTTATAATCATTGGCAAGGTGGTGGCTCTGTCGCCTCTGTGGCCTCAGTCATCCGAGGAAACCTTAATCCTGCAGTCGGAACAACCATGCAGCAGCACACTGACTACTGTCCGATAGCAGAGTTTGGTAGCGCTTCTGGTGCCGAGGAGTCTCTCATATCACAACCCAATTTCCAATTTCGATATCTTTGTGTGGCACTGGCAAGAAGAGATTGGAGAGAACTCAGCAGCACGGGTTCAAATAGTTGGCAGTGTTTGTATTATGAGCTGATAACTTTCGTCTTCTCTATTCTTTTGATTGGCTCGAAATAAATTGTGATGAATGCCAATCTGGGATTTTTACTTATTTGTAACCTACAGCAACAAGAAATACAGAAAAAAAAAAAAAAAAAGAAGAAGAAGAAGAAGGCAGAAATGTTATTTTGATGGTTTTTACTTAATTGGCAGTTATATTCGGCAAATTTCGGATTTTTCTTCGGCAAGATGCTTGTAGATGAACGTTTATAACATCAAGAGTTGCTTATGGTTGTCTGAATGACATATTCGTTGATCTACATCGTCTGAAATGTAGATCATCTTAAATAGACATACTGAGCTGCAGTTCCTTTTCATTATCTCTAATAATATATTTTTTTAAAAATGTAGTTCCTTTTCTTTATCTCTAATAATATATTTTTTTAAAAATTTCTTTTTGGTTATCATCTCGATCCTTAGGGTTCACTCACACCCAATTTCTTGGGTTTTAGTTTTGATTTGGTTCTTTATCAAGTTAATACAAAATTAACGATTTTTAATCAATAAAATATTTTGTATGCACTTGATGAAAGTGTATATGAATTCTAAAATTTATGAAATTTAATCTGTTATGAAATTTAATCTGAAAGAAGTTACGGAGATAGAAATTTAATCCAAAAGAAGTTACGGAGATAGAGATTATAATTGTAAAAAAAAATTTGAAGAAAAATCATTGGATCATTATAGTTTTGTCATTAACTCACGTAATTTTTTCTGAGCTGGCGGCTCATCTACATTAATCCCTATATATATATATATATATAAAAGAAAAATGTAAATGAGCTGACAACTCACGCAAGTTACCTGAGCTGCAGTTCATTTCCACTATCTCCAATAATCATTTTTAAAAAATTTCTTTTGAATTATGATCTCGATCCCCTAGAGTTCACTCATACCCAATTTCTTGGGTTTTAGTTTTGATTTAGTCCCCCATCAAGTTAGTATAAAATTAACGGTTTTCCATGAATAAAATATTTTGTATATATTTGATGAAAAAGTAAATGAACTCCAAAATTTATAAAATTTAATCTGAAAACCGTTATGAGAGAACTAAAACCCAAATTCTTGGGTTTTAGTTTTGATTTAGTCCTCCATCAAGTTAGCATAAAATTAACGGTTTTCAATGAATAAAACATTTTGTATGTACTTGATGAATAGATAAATGAACTCCAAAATTTATAAAATTTAATTTGAAAGAAGTTAATGAAGTAGAGATAATAATTGTTAAAAAAAGTAAAGAAAAATTATTGGATCATTAATATATATATATATATATATATATATAGGGATTACTGTAGGTGAGCCGCCAGCTCAGGAAAAGTTACGTGAATTAGGGGCAAAACTATGATGATCCAATTATTTTTCTTCAATTTTTTTTTACAATTACTATCTCTACGTCCTTAACTTCTTTCGGATTAAATTTCATAAATTTTGGAGTTTATTTACCCTTTCATCAAGTGCATACAAAATGTTTTATTTATTGAAAACCGTTAATTTTGTATTAACTTGATGGATGACCAAATCAAAACTAAAACCCAAGAAATTGGGTATGAGTGAACCCTAGGGGTCGAGATCATAATCCAAAATATTTTTTTAAAAAAAAGATTATTGGAGATAGTAGAAATAAACTGCAGCTCAGGTAACTTGCGTGAGTTGTCAGCTCATTTCCATTTTTCTCATATATATATATATATATATATATATATATATATATATATATATATATATATATATATATATATATATATATATATATATATATATATATATATATATGGAAATGAGTTGATAGCTCAAGAAAGTTGCCTGAACTGCAACTCATTTCCACTGCATCCCATAAATTTTTAAAAACATTTCTTGTGGATTATGATCTCGACCTCCTGGAGTTCACTCATGCCCAATTTCTTGGGTTTTAGTGTTGACTTGTCCTCTATCAAGTTGACACAAAATTAACGGTTTTCAATAAATAAAATATTTTGTATCTACTTGATGAAAAGGTAAATGAATTCCAAAATTTATGAAATTTGATCTGAAAGAAGTTAAGTATGTAGAGATACTAATTCTACTAAAAATTTGAAGAAAAATTATTAGGTCACCATATTTTTGCCGCTAACTCATGTAACTTTTTCTGAGCTGGCAGCTCACCTACAGTAATCCCATATATATATCTGTAATCTCATATATATATATATATGGAGTATTGTAGGTGAGCCGCCAGCTCAGGAAAAGTTACGTGAGCTAGCGGTAAAACTACAATGATCCAATAAATTTTTTTCAATTTTTTTTAATAATTACTATCTACACCTACTTAACTTCTTTTGGATTAAATTTTATAAATTTTGGAGTTCATTTACTTTTTTATTAAGTGCATACAAAATGTTTTATTCATTGAAAACTGTTAATTTTATGTTAACTTGATGGAGTACCAAATCAAAACTAAAACACAAGAAATTGAGTATGAGTGAACCTTAGGGGGTCGAGATCATAATCCAAAAGAATTTTTTTAAAAAAAATTATTAGAGATAGTGGAAATGAACTGCAGCTCAGGTAACTTGCGTGAGCTGTCAGCTCATTTTTATTTTTCTCATATATATATATATATATATATATATATATATATATTGAGTGAGAGAGAGAGAGGCTCCTCACTATTTTGTGATTAGAATCAATTTATAGTTATTAATTTGAGAAACAAATTAAGGATTCCATCAACTCTGCATACCATGTTTTGAATGGAATTATCATATTTCATTTAGCCAACACGTTTTTGATATTGCATGCACGATTGACACATGAGACTGACCTTCAACTATGCAAATGTTGCATTGGTGTGTTTGCGAGCAAGCCTCGTTACCAGATTCCATATGAGGAGGAGGAGAAACCGCATTCCACCAGAATTGTTGTCACCGAAGCTCAACATACTTCATTACCATTTTGGAATGGTTAGAGATTCCAATAGGAAGAAAATATGAATGGAGGTGATATGCAAAAATATGAAGTCTAGAGGTTTAAATAAGGAGATATTACTTGATAGAAATGAATGGAGAAGGAATATCAAAGTGATCAATCCGACGTGATTATTTTTTTGGTTCATTTAGCCTACCCCAAATACGTTGCGTACGTGCGAAGTGCAAAGTGCGCCTCTAAAGCGCCCAATGCGCCCTAAACGCCCATTCGCCCTCGCACACGCGCGTGCGCGTGCGCGTGCGGGCGGTGCGTAGCACCACCCGTGGTGCTCATGGTTTTCCTCTTCTTACATAAGCAAAGTAAAGGAGCAAACTATCATATTTAAACCCACATCCTTACATTCCCCTATCCCATGTGGGACTATCTTTTCATCTTCCCTTTTTGTTCCTTTGCTATGTACTCAACTTTTGAAGCCTATTTCAATTCACTTAATTCATTTAATTTGAACTAGTGAATTGGCTCAATTTAAGGTTCAAATTAGTGAATGAATTCAACAATCCCCCACATGAATGAAATGGCTTAGACTCTAATGCAAATAACCAGAGAGTGTAATAGAAAGTTACCGCATCGGGAGAGGTGGCTTTTGGCTTTGAACCTTCCCTAGTGAAATATTATCGAGTTTACTTGCTAACCAGTGAACACGATGTTTTTGAACTGTTCAGCTTTTGATGTAAACTAAGACAATAATATTCACACGATTTCTTTCAACTTTATCAGATTCTATGTTGTGTCCATTTTGGCCTTGGACAACCTGGTAATTCTGTGAGTGCTCTTAGAGAACTTAGCCTTCCTCATTCTCATAGAAGCGGCCCCTTCTCACTCACATAGGTGATCTCTTATCAAGAGTATCCTGCCATACTCCACTTAGATTTCTAAGATATAAGGATCATTAAAAACTTAGCTTATCCTAACACGTTGCAGATAATCACTATTTTACCATAGAAATGGGATAGGAAATATTTTCCTCAGTGATTCTTTCGAGTTCCCCCACAATTCGGTTGTCCCTTTGAACCTAGATCTTGGGATCTCCAGTCAGCTAGGTTGGGTTGCCATTATGGAGTTACTCTTTAGTAGGCTGTAATCCCATTCCCCTTGACAACTTATATACTTGATCTCTAGTCAAGCCTTTTGTTAATGGATCTGCAATATTATCTTTTGATTTTATATAATCAAGAGATATTATTCCGTTTGTAAGCAGCTGTCTTACAGTTTCATGCCTACGACGTATATGTCGTGACTTTCCATTATATAATACATTTTGTGCCCTTCCAATTGCTGATTGATTATCGCAATGGATGCATATTGCTGACACAGGTTTAGGCCACATTGGAATATCTTCTAAAAAGTTCCGAAGCCATTCTGCTTCTTCTCCAGCTTTATCTAAAGCTATAAACTCAGATTCCATAGTGGATCTGGCTATACATGTTTGTTTAGAAGATTTCCAAGAGATGGCTGCACCTCCAATAGTAAAGATATATCCACTTGTGGATTTGATATCTTTTGAATCGGTAATCCAGTTAGCATCAGTGTATCCTTCAATCACTGCTGGATATCTAGTATAGTGCAATCCATAGTTAGTAGTGTACCTCAAATATTTGAGTACTCTAACTATTGCTTTCCAGTGGTTCTCCCCTGGATTACTTGTAAACCTACTCAGTTTGCTTACTGAGTATGCAATATCAGGTCTTGTGCAGTTCATTAAATACATAAGACTGCCAATGATCTGAGAATATTCTAACTGTGATATACTAGCACCTATATTCTTTGTAAGATGTAGACTCATATCTACAGGTGTTTTAGCTATATCAGTATTTTCCTTGTCAAATTTTTCGAGTATCTTCTCGATATAATGTGACTGGGATAAGGTATATCCATCAGATGTCTTGGAGATTTTAACTCCAAGAATAATATCTGCAATACCTAAGTCTTTCATATCAAATTTTAGTGTTAACATGATTTTTACTTCCTTAATTAGAGCCACCGTGCTACCGGTGATAATCATGTCATCCACATATAAACATACAATGACATAGTTGTGCATATCCCCTTTTACATATACACATTTATCGCATTCATTATAGCGAAATCCGTTTGACAACATAACTTGGTCAAACTTCTCATGCCATTGTTTAGGTGCTTGTTTAAGTCCATAAAGAGACTTAACAAGTTTACACACCTTCTTTTCTTTACCTGGAACTACAAACCCTTCAGGTTGTTCCATGTAGATTTCTTCATCTAATTCGCCATTTAAAAATGCTGTTTTTTCATCCATTTGATGAAGCTCAAGATTATATAATGCAGCAAAAGCAATTATTAATTTTATGGATGTTATTCTTGTTACAGGTGAATATGTATCAAAATAGTCAATACCTTCCTTTTGTCTATAGCCTTTTATTACAAGTCTAGCTTTGTATTTATCTATAGACCCATCAGGTTTTATCTTGCTTTTAAAGATCCATTTATATCCTAATGGTTTACTTCCTGGAGGAAGATCCACAAGTTCCCAGGTGTGATTTTGAATAATTGATTCAATTTCACTATTTACAGCTTCTTTCCAAAAAGGAGCTTCAGGAGTAGACATAGCCTCTTTATAAGTTTGAGGTTCTTTTTCTAATATATATGTTAGAAAATCCGGACCAAATGATTTATTAATCCTGGCCCTTTTGCTCCGTCTACATTCATCCTCATTGGTTTTATTTCCAGAATCAGACTCTGTTTCTCTTATTATATCATCACAAGTCCTTTTAGAGGAACTTGATTTATGTTCTTTACTAGGAAATACATTCTCAAAGAATACAGCATTCCTAGATTCAATAATAGAATACTTATGTATCTCTGGATGATCAGAGTTAAAGACAAAGAAACGATAAGCACTGCTATTATGCGCATATCCAATGAATATACAATCAATAGTTTTAGGTCCAATTTTAGTCCTTTTCGGAGTAGGAATTGCAACCTTAGCTAGACACCCCCACACTCTTAAGAATTTATAACTAGGTACTCGACCTGTCCATAATTCATAAGGTGTTTTCTCAAGTTTCTTTTGGGGTATCTTGTTGAGAATATAATTGGCAGAAAGCAGAGCTTCCCCCCACATGTTCTGGGGTAAACCAGAACTTATTAACATGGCATTCATCATTTCTTTTAAAGTTCTGTTCTTACGCTCAGCAATTCCATTTTGCTGTGGAGTGTAAGGAGCAGTTGTTTGATGTATAATACCATATTCTGCACAAATTTGTGCAAATGGTGACTCATATTCACCACCTCTATCACTTCTTAGCATTTTTATCTTTTTGCTAAGTTGATTCTCAACTTCATTTTTGTATTGTATAAACATTTCAATTGCCTCATCTTTCGTTCTAAGTAGATATACATAACAATATCTAGTACAATCATCTATAAACGTAATAAAGTACTTCTTTCCACCTCTAGTTTGAATAGATTTTAAATCACATACATCTGTATGAATTAATTCTAAAGGTTCAGTACTACGTTCTATAGAGTGAAATGGAAGCTTAGTCATTTTTGATTCAACACATATTTCACATTTATTTTCAAAGTTTATATTGAAATTAGGCAACATATTCAAATTTATTAATCTTTGTAAAGTATAATAATTAACATGTCCTAATCTACCATGCCAAATAAAAGGTGACTCAGTCATATAAACAGAAGAATCAATTTTATTGATAACCTTAGGGGCAATGGTCATTACATTTATTTTGAACAGACCATTGGTCATATACCCCTTACCTACATATACACCATTCTTTGTGAGTATAAACTTATCAGACTCAAACACAAGCCTAAAGCCTTTCTTACTCAAGACTGAACCAGAGACCAGATTCTTGCGGACATCTGGTACATGAAGTACATCAGTAAGAGTAAGTTCTTTCCCCGAAGTCATCTTCAGTACAATATTGCCTTGTCCTTCAACCTTGGAGGTTGCAGAGTTACCCATGTAGAGTAGTTCTCCTTCCACAGATTCATATGTGGAGAACATCCACTTGTTGGCGCAGATGTGGCGAGTGGCCCCAGTGTCCACCCACCATTCCTTAGAGTTGCCACCAACTAGGTTAACCTCTGAGACAACAGATGTACAATCTACATTTGCACAAAGATTTTCTTCTTCGGCCAAATGTGCATTAGGATGCTTCTTCTTCGAAGAATCTGGTGCCTTTCGCACACGGCAGTCCTTTGCACGATGTCCAGGCTTGTCACAGTTGTAGCACTTGCCATTGAATCTCTTCGAGTTACCACTCTTAGAGTCTTCACCATTGTGCTTTCTCTTCCTGTCATTAGACTTATTGGAATTTTCCATAACATTAGCTTTAGAAACATTGTATGGATTTCCAATTTTCTTTTCAGAAAGGCGGTTATCTTCTTCAATCCTCAATCGTACAATTAGATCTTCAAGTGTCATTTCTTTTCGTTTATGCTTTAGGTAATATCTAAATTCTTTCCAAGATGGTGGTAATTTTTCAATTATTGCAGCCACTTGAAAAGATTCACTGATAGTCATACCTTCAGCATGAATTTCATGAATGATCACTTGAAGATCCTGTACTTGGTTGATTACATTTTTAGAATCAACCATTTTATAATCCAGAAACTTACCGACTACATATTTCTTAGAGCCGGCATCTTCTGTATTATATTTCTTGTCTAAGGACTCCCAGAGTTCCTTAGCAGTAGCAACTGAACTATATACATTATACAGTATATTGTCCAAACCATTGAGGATATAGTTCTTACTCAAGAAGTCCGCATGTTTCCATGCTTCAACCGCCTTCACTGATTGTTGATCATCTTCAACAAGAGTAGGCACAGTCTCCTTCAAGTACTTGGCCAGATTCATTGTAGTGAGATAGAACAACATTTTCTGTTGCCATCTCTTAAAATCTGAGCCACTGAACTTCTCTGGTTTCTCGTACTGGCTTGAAGGCACAGTTGGAGTAACCATGACAGGAGTTATCACAGTGGACATATCAGATGTAGAAGCCATCTACAAATATTAAAATTTATCTATCTTAATGCCTTGTAATAAATTTTAACTAAACTGAAAAATAATTCTAACTCCAAACACAAAACAGAATTAATTAGTCTTCTCTAGAAGCAATTAAGATTACTAGTGATTGATTACTAGTATGACAGTATTTTAATCTAAAACAAAATATCAGTTTAAAGATTAAATACTATTATAACAGAGTTCTAATTGATAACAGTACTCTTAATTTATGGTATTTTGACAGAATTCAAAGTATCAGTTTTAAGAAAGTAGGTTCTAAACAAAATGTTTAAACTGTATTCTAAAACAAGTACGAAATTCAATTTTAAGAATGTAGGTTCAAACTAAAGATGTTTAAACTGTATTCTTAAAAAGTTAATCTAAAACATGCAATAATCGATTTTAAGATTGTTGGTTATAATTTTGCAGAATGTCTTTTAATATATTATGACAGTATATGTAAAGTGGAAGTTACTAATTCTGTGGTTGCAGATTGAAGCATACAGAATTGTTTTAGATTAACATAAAATGACAGATTTGTAGTTAACAGATTTACTACACAGAATTGCTACTGTTATCTTATAGGAAATTAATTCTGTAATTAGGTTTATATCTAAATAATTCAAGTTTCGAAGTAGAAGAAGACTGGTTAAAGAAAAACCATCAAACTGTTTTTCTTTATCTAGTATACTATCCTAATCTGAAAATTATAAAACTGGATTAAGAAAAACCTGGTTGCAGGAAGACTGGAAGAAGACTTTACTGACAGGAAGCAGATTGGATGAAGATCGAGGCTAGTGTTGGACACTATCTCCTTAAAATCGATTCGTCCTCCACTGTTCGCTTCTGGATTTCTTGGACGTCGATCTCCCAGGATACAACGATCGATCTGCAGAGGGAAGGAAGCTGCAATCCCTCTGCTCTGGCGAATCTGATAATGGTTCTCTCTGGTATATGTTATGCAGGACTGGACTTATGGAAAATGATGAACAGATTTCTTCTGTAGACAGAAATTCTGGAACTTCTGTCTGCAGAAGAACAAAGAGAAGAGAAAAGAAAAAAACTTGTAGTTTTTCACTGACCCAGACCCTACCCTATTTATAGGTTTTCAACAGTCGCAACGGTTGAGATTTCAACAGTCGCAACAGTTGGCCGTTTCAACAGTTGTGACCGTTTAACGGCAACCGTTGACGGCGACCGGAGTGCAAAGTGCGCCTCTAAAGCGCCCAATGCGCCCTAAACGCCCATTCGCCCTCGCACACGCGCGTGCGCGTGCGCGTGCGCGTGCGCGTGCGGGCGGTGCGTAGCACCACCCGTGGTGCTCATGGTTTTCCTCTTCTTACATAAGCAAAGTAAAGGAGCAAACTATCATATTTAAACCCACATCCTTACATTCCCCTATCCCATGTGGGACTATCTTTTCATCTTCCCTTTTTGTTCCTTTGCTATGTACTCAACTTTTGAAGCCTATTTCAATTCACTTAATTCATTTAATTTGAACTAGTGAATTGGCTCAATTTAAGGTTCAAATTAGTGAATGAATTCAACAATATATTTATAACTATTAGGAAAATCACTAAAATAACTTTATATATATTTAACAATATGGATTACAATAATTCTGAACTTCTTATTAAATGATAAAGTTAACTTAAATTCGACTCAAACAATAAAAAAAAATATCATTAGAAGATCTTTTATACTTTTTGTTGAATTCATGTATGTTTGAACTTGAATTTTTGAGCCAATTCACTAGTTCAAAAATAAATAAGTTAGGTGAATGGAAATAGTTTCAAATAGGAGTACATAGCAATGTGAACAAAAAGGAAAGAAGAAAAATAGTCCCACATTGGCTAGAGCTTTGTTAGGATGTGGGTTTATATATGATTGTTTGTTCCATAACATTGCTTATGTAAGAAGAAGAGAAACCTTGAGCACCACGGGTAGTGCTACGTACCGCCCGCACGCGCACGTGCATGTGCAAGGGCGAGTGGCTGTTTAGGGCACATTGGGCGTTTTAGTGGCGCACTTGGCACTTCGCACGTACGCATCGTCGCGAGGAGCTGAGGACCCTAGCTATTTGGATTCGACCAGCACCCGTTAAGAGTCGTTAGGATTTGTCCATTGAGATCCAATGGTCGTCTGTTAACCATTGTCGTTAAACGGTCACAACAGTTAACAGCCAACCGTTGTGACTGTTTGCCCACAAGCCTATAAATAGGCCTCTGCACATTGGGCGCTTTAGTGGCGCACTTGGCACTTCGCACTTCGCACGTACGCATCGTCGCGAGGAGCTGAGGAGCCTAGCTATTTGGATTCGACCTGCACCCGTTAAGAGTCGTTAGGATTTGTCCATTGAGATTCAACGGTCGTCTGTTAACCATTGCCGTTAAACGGTCACAACTGTTAACAACCAACCGTTGTGACTGTTTGCCCAGAAGGCTATAAATAGGCCTCTGTCCAGACTTTTAGCATATAAAATCTACGTAATTTTTCCTTCTTCTGCAGACAAAAACTTAGTCTTTTGACAAAGAGTTTCTGTTTTCAGAAGAACAGTTCTTCTAGAATCAGTCCTGCATCACACCATACATACAGAGAGTGTTTTTTTATCAGATTCTCTAGAGCAATAGGATTGCGGCTTCCTTCCTGTTGCAGACTGGTCGTTGTATCCGGGGAGACCAACGCCAATTGCAATTCAGAAGCAAGCGGTGGAGGGCGAATCAGTTTTAAGGAGATAGTGTTCAACACTAGCCTTAATCATCTTCCTGTCTTCATTAATTCTGCATCTTCATCAATTCTGCATACGTTCATCCTTCTGAATTCAGGTTTTTCTTAATCCAGTAATTTTTTATTCTGTTTATGATAGTAAACTAGTTAAAGAAGAACAGTTTAATAGTTTTCTATAAACAGTAATAGGAATATTTTTCTAATTCAAATATGGAAAGATATAGACTGCTATTATACATAATAATTCGTAATTCTTCTTCTCCAACTTTATTTCTAAAGAAATATAACACTGAAACCTGTGCATAATAACAGTAGTAATTCCGTGCACTATAATAGTAATAATTCTGTTAATTAATAACAGTAATAAGTCTGCCCATGTTAATCTAAAACATTAGCAAATTATTTTAATAGCCAACATTCTTAAAACCGATATTTTTGTTTTAGATTAATTTCTAATACTGTTATAATAGTGTTCAATCACTAGTTATTTAAATCTAATTGCTTCTGGAAAAATATAGTTAAATCTGTTTAGAGGAAGAAATATTTTTAGAAATCTTGTGGTTTGGAGTAAGAATTGATTTTCAGTTTTATTAGAAAGTTAAAATTTGTTACAAAATATTTACATAGATAAATTCTGAATACAGATGGCCACTGCACCTGATATGTCCACTGTGGTAACTCCTGTCATGGTTATTCCAACTGTGTCTTCAAACCAGTATGAGAAACCATAGAAGTTTAGTGGCTCAGATTTTAAGAGATGGCAACAGAAAATGTTGTTCTATCTCACTACGCTAAATCTGGCCAAGTACTTGAAGGAGACTGTGCCAACTCTTGTCGAAGATGATCAACAATCAGTGAAGGTGGTTGATGTATGGAAACATGCGGACTTCTTGAGTAAGAATTATATCATCAATGGATTGGACAATATACTGTATAATGTATATAGTTCAATTGCTACTGCTAAGGAACTTTGGGAGTTCTTAGATAAGAAATATAATACAGAAGATGTCAGCTCTAAGAAATATGTAGTCGGTAAGTTTATGGATTATAAAATGGTTGATTCTAAAAATGTAATCAACCAAGTAGAAGATCTTCAAGTGATTATTCATGAAATTCATGCTGAAGGTATGACTATTAGTGAATCATTTCAAGTGGCTGCAATTATTGAAAAATTGCCACAATCTTGGAAAGAATTTAGATATTACCTAAAGTATAAACGAAAAGAAATGACATTTGAAGATCTGATTGTACGTTTGAGAATCGAAGAAGATAACCGTCTTTCTGAAAAGAAAATTGGAAATCCATGTAATGTTTCTAAAACTAACGTTATGGAAAATTCCAATAAGTCTAAAGACCGGAAGCGAAAGCACAATGGTGAAGACTCTAAGAGTGATAACTCGAAGAGATTCAATGGCAAGTGCTACAATTGCGACAAGCCTGGACATCGTGTAAAGGACTGCCGTGTGTGCAAGGCACAAGATTCTTCAAAGAAGAAGAAGCATCCTAATGCAAATTTAGCCGAGAAAGAAAATCTTTGTGCAAATATAGATGTAAACTGTACATCTGTTGTCTCAGAAGTTAACCTAGTTAGTGGCAATTCTAAAGAATGGTGGGTAGATACTGGGGCCACTCACCACGTCTGTGCCAACAAGTGGATGTTCTCTACATATGAACATGTGGAAGGAGAACTGCTATATATGGGTAACTCTGCAACCTCTAAGGTTGAAGGACGAGAAAATATTGTACTAAAGATGACTTCAGAAAAAAACTTACTCTTACTGATGTACTTCATGTACCAGATGTCCGAAAGAATCTGGTTTCAGGATCAGTTTTGAGTAAGAAAGAGTTTAGGCTTGTATTTGAGTATGATAAGTTTGTACTTACAAAAAATGGTGTATATGTAGGCAGGGAGTATATGACAAATGGTTTGTTTAAAATAAATGTAATGACCATTGCCCCTAAGGTTAATAATAAAATTGATTCATCTGCTTATATGACTGAGTCACTTTATATTTGGCATGGTAGATTAGGACATGTAAATTATTATACTTTGCAAAAATTAATAAATTTAAATATGTTGCCTAATTTTAATATAAACTTTGATGATAAATGTGAAACATGTGTTGAATAAAAAATGGCTAAGCTTCCATTTCATTCTATAGAACGTAGTACTGAACCTTTAGAATTAATTCATACAGATGTTTGTGATTTAAAATCTGTTTAAACTAGAGGTGGAAAGAAATACTTTATTACTTTTATAGATGATTGTACTAGATATTGTTATGTATATCTAATGAAATCAAAAGATGAGGCAATTGAAATGTTTATACAATATAAAAATGAAGTTGAGAATCAACTTAGCAAAAAGATAAAAATGTTAAGAAGTGATAGAAGTGGTGAATATGAGTCACCATTTGCACAAATTTGTGCAGAATATGGTATTATATATCAAACAACTGCTCTTTACACACCTCAGCAAAATGGAATTGCTGAGCGTAAGAATAGAACATTAAAGGAAATGATGAATGTCATGTTAATAAGTTCTGGTTTATCTCAGAACATGTGGGGAGAAGTTTTGCTTTTTGCTAATCATATTCTCAACAAAATACCCCAAAAGAAATTAGATAAAACACCTTATGAATTATGGACAGGTCGAGTATCTAGTTATAAATTCTTAAGAGTGTGGGGGTGTCTTGTAAATGTTGCAATTCCTACTCCTAAAAGGACTAAAATTGGACCTAAAACTATTGATTGTATATTCATTGGATATGCACATAATAGCAGTGCTTATCGTTTCTTTGTTTTCAAATCAGATCATGCAGAGATACATAAGTACTCTATTATTGAATCTAGAAATGCAGTATTTTTTGAGAATATCTTTCCTAGTAAAAATTATGAACCAAGTTCCCCTAAAAGGACTTGTAATGAAATTATAAGAGAAACAAAATCTGATTCTGGAAATAAAACTAATGAGGATGAATGTAGACGGAGCAAAAGGGCCAGAATTTATAAATCGTTTGGTCCGAATTTTCTAACATATATATTAGAAAAGGAATCTCAAACTTATAAAGAGGCTATATCTATACATGAAGCTCTTTTTTGGAAAGAAACTGTAAATAGTGAAATTGAATCAATTATTCAAAATCACACCTGGGAACTTGTAGATCTTCCTCCAGGAAGTAAACCATTAGGATATAAATGGATTTTTAAGAGAAAGATAAAACCTGATGGCTCTATAGATAAATACAAAGTTAGACTTGTAGTAAAAGGTTATAGACAAAAAGAAGGTGTTGATTACTTTGATACATATTCACTTGTAAAAAGAATAACATCCATAAGATTAATAATTACTCTTGCTGCATTATATAACCTTGAACTTCATCAAATGGATGTAAAAACAACATTTTTAAATGGTGAATTATATGAAGAAATTACATGGAACAATCTGAAGGGTTTGTAGTTACAGGTAAGAGAAGAAGGTGTGCAGACTTGTTAAGTCATTTTATGGACTTAAATAAGCACATAAATAATGACATGAAAAATTTGACCAAGTTATATTGTCAAATGGATTTCGTTATAATAAATGCGATAAATGTGTATATGTAAAAGGGGATATGCACAGGTATGTCATTGTATGTTTATATGTGGATGACATGATTATCACCGGTAGCACGGTGGCTCTAATTAAAGAGGTAAAAATCATGTTAACACAGAAATTTGACATGAAAAATTTAGGTATTGCAGATATTATTCTTGGTGTTAAAATCTCCGAGACATCTGATGGATATACCTTATCCCAGTCACATTATATCGAGAAGATACTCGAAAAATTTGATAAGAGAAATAATGATATAGTTAGGACACCTGTAGATAAGAGTTTATATCTTACAAAGAATATAGGTGCTAGTATATCTTAATTAGAATATTCTCAGATCATTGGCAGTCTTATATATTTAATAAACTGCACAAGACCTGATATTGCATACTCAGTAAGCAAACTGAGTAGGTTTACAAGTAATGCAGGGGAGAACCACTGGAAAGCAATAGTTAGAGTACTTAAATATTTGAGGTACACTACTAACTATGGGTTGCACTATACTAAATATCCAGCAGTAATAGAAGGATACACTGACGCCAACTGGATTACAGATTCTAAGGACATCAAATCCACAAGTGGTTATGTATTTACTGTTGGAGGTGCAGCTATCTCTTGGAAATCTTCAAAACAAATATGTATAGCCAGATCCACTATGGAATCTGAGTTTATCACTTTAGATAAAGCCGGTGAAGAAGCAGAAAGGCTTCGAAACTTTTTAAAAGATATTCCAATGTGGCCTAAACCTGTGTCAGCAATTTGCATCCATTGCGATAATCAATCAACAATTGGAAGAGCACAGAATGTATTATATAATGGAAAGTCACGACATATACGTCGTAGACATGAAACTGTAAGACAACTGCTTACAAATGGAATAATATCTCTTGATTATATAAAATCAAAAGATACTACTGCATATCCATTAAGAAAAAGTTTGACCAGAGATCAAGTATATAAGTTATCGAGGGAATGAGATTATAGCATACTAAATAGAGTAACTCCATAATGGCAACCCAACCTAGCTGACTGAAGATCTCAAAATTTAGGCTCAAAGGAACAAACGAATTGTGGGGGAACTCGTAAGAATCACTGAGGAAATAATTCCTATCTCATTTCTATGGTAAAATAGTGATTAACCGCAATGTGTAAGGATAAGCTAAGTTTTTAATAATCCTTATATCTTGGAAATCCAAGTAGAGTATGACATGATACTCTTAATAAGAGATTACCTATATGAGTGTGAAGGGGCTGCTTCTATGAGAATGATAAAGGCTAAATTCTCTAGAGCACTCATAGAATTACCAGGTTGTCCAGGGCCAAAACGGAAACAACATAAGAATCTGTTAAAGTTGAAAGAAATCGTGTGAATATTATTGTCTTAGTTTACATCAAAAACTGAACAGTTCAAAAATATCGTGTTCACTGGTTAGAGAGTAAACTCAATAATATTTCACTAGGGAAGATTCAAAACCAAAAGCCACATCTCCTGATATGGTAGCTTTCTATTATACTCTATGTTTAGTTGCATTAGTGTCTAAGTCATTTTTATTCATATGGGGGATTGTTGAATTCATGTATGTTTGAACTTGAATGTTTGAGCTAATTCACTAGTTCAAAAATAAATGAATTAGATAAATGGAAAATGGTTTCAAAGAGGAGTACATAGTAATGGGAACAAAAAGGAAAGAAGAAAAATAGTCTCACATTAGCTAAAGGTTTGTTAGGATGTGGGTTTATATAGGATTGTTTGTTTTATGACATTGCTTATGTAAGAAGAGGAGAAACCTTGAGCACCACGGGTGGTGCTACGCACGCGCACGCGCATGCGCACGAGGATGTGCGAGGGCGAATGGGCGTTTAGGGCGCATTGGGCGCTTTAGTGGTGCACTTGGCACTTCGCACGTACGCATCGTCGCGAGGAGCTGAGGAGCCTTTGATTTTTTGGTGCTATTGGATTCGGGTTATCTTTATTGGGTTCATCTATTTGGATTTGACCCGCACCCGTTAAGAGTCGTTGGGATTTGTCCATTGAGATCCAACGGTCGTCTGTTAACCGTTGTCGTTAAACGGTCACAACTGTTAATAGTCAACCGTTGTGACCGTTTGCCCTGAAGCCTATAAATAGGCCTCTGTCCAGACTTTTATCATATCAAATCTACATAATTTTTCCTTCTTCTACAGACAGAAACTTGGTCTTTTGACATAGAATTTCTGTTTCCAGAAGAACAGTTCTTCTTAAATCAGTCCTGCATCACACCATACATACAGAGAGTGTTCTTTATCAGATGCGCTAGAGCAATAGGATTGCGGCTTCCTTCCTATTGCAGACCGGTCGTTGTATCCTGGGAGACTGACGTCCATTGCAATCTAGAAGCAAGCGGTGGAGGGCGAATCAGTTTTAAGGAGATAGTGTTCAACACTAGCCTCAATCATCTCCCTGTCTTCATCAATTCTGCATCTTCATCAATTCTGCATACATTCATCCTTCTGAATTCAGGGTTTTCTTAATCCAGTAATTCTTTATTCTGTTTAGGATAGTAAACTAGTTAAAGAAGAACAGTTAAATAATTTTCTGTAAACAGTAATAGGAATATTCTTCTAATTCAAATCTGGAAAGATATAGACTGCTATTATACATAATAATTCGTAATTCTTCTTCTCTAACTTTATTTCTAGAGAAATATAACACTGAAACCTGTGCATAATAACAGTAGTAATTCCGTGCACTATAATAGTAGTAATTCTGTTAACTAATAACAGTAATAAGTCTGCCCATGTTAATCTAAAACATCAGCTAATTATTTTAATAGCCAACACTTTTCTCTTAATTCTAACTTCAATATGACTCCTAATCCATGAGCAAAACAAGGGGGTAGGATTTAGATTATGAGTTTTTATTTTAGGTTTAAGATTTTAATTGAAATATGAGGTCAAGGCAAAATACAAGGGAGTGTGAGTTTCCTTTTAAAAGAAAGGGTTTTTAGTCCCTCAAATTTTCATATTTATAATTTAGTTTCCAAACTCTGTAAGTTGCCACAATTTAGTCCCAACTATATTTTTGGACCGAATTTTCTATTATACCCCTAAGTTATTTCACTTTAATCATTTCTTCTATTTCTTATTGGATTCCTCTCTTCATTCTTCTAGAAAGGAAGATAAAAGAGAAGAATGGAGAGAGAAACCCAATAAGAAAAAAAAGAGAGGAAATAAAGGACTAAAGTAAAGTAACTCCGAATATAACGGGAAATTCGGGCCAAAAATATGGTTGAGGACTATAGTAAGGTAAGTTAAAGGATTTGGGGGACTAAATTATAAATAGGGGTATTTACAGGTTTGTCCCTTAAATCTTTATAAATTATGATTTAGTCTCTCAAATCTTCATATTTAGGATTTAGTCCCGCCAATCCTCTAAGTTATCACAATTTAATCCCTCCGTTAGTTTTTCTGTCCAAATAAATGGCATAATTTAATTTTTATTTTTTAAAATAATGAAATAACTTAAATACCCCTATAAAGAAAAATGGGAAAGAATAGAGAGATAGAAGAGAAAAAGAAGGGGGGAAGCCAATGAATCCAATGAAGAAAAGGAGAAGAGAGGAAAAAGAAGAGAGAAGGAGAAGAGAAGAACAAGAGGGAAGGAGAAAAGTGGAGGAACAATGAAGAAAATGAGACGAGAGGAGGAAGAGAGAAGGAAAAGAGAGGAGGAAGAGGGAAGAAGGAATTAAGGAGGGGTAAAATGGAAAAATCACATCAAAAAATAAACTAGACTAACGAAAGTTAAGAATGTGGACTAAATTATAGTAACTTAGAGGATTTGGGGACTTTATCCTAAATATGAATATTTGAGAGACTAAATTATAATTTATAAAGATGTAAGGGAGAAATCTGTAAATACCTCTTATAAATATGAAGATTTTGGGTGTAAATTCAAAATTTTAATTTAAAGGACGGGTATATAAAAATCCCTAAAAGAAAAAGGGAAAAAATAAAAAATAAAAAAATAAAAAATATCGCCCTTTTTCGGGTCGGGTTCAATTGTCTCATCCGAACCCAATATAAGCACATTAGTAAATAGCTTAGCTTTCCAATCGCTGTTCATATAAGGGCAAAATCTCCGAACATTCCCCCATTCAAAAACCCTAAAAGGGTGAAATTCTTCGCCCCTTTCCTTCGATCGATTCTTCAACAGATTGAATCCACTTACCGAGGCTTTGGCAAATTGAGTCCCTGGTAAGTTTCTTCTTCTTCTTATTATTAATTTTACTTCAAATTTATGTTTTTTTTCGTTATCGTTCACCTTGCTATAGCTTCTGTTTTTTTTTTTTTTTCCTGTGATTTTGCTTTTTCTACTGTAATTTTAGTTCTCGATTGTGCTGTTGAATCAATTTGTGAAGTATTTTCTCTAAATTTTATGCATTTTCGTTATTTTCCCTGAATTTTGGCGATCCTAATCTTTTTATTTAGGCATGCTCAAAGGATTTGTGATCTCATTCGTATATCTATTGTTTTTGGATAAGATTATTATTATTATTATTATTATTTTTGGAGAGAGAATGGAAAAGATTAGATTTTTATCTGTTTTAATCTTGACCGTATTATGTGCTGAAAGTTGTGCTTATGCTTGCAGGAATTGTTTGATCATGGTGGACTTGGACGACTTGCTGCTACAGGCCGCAGGGAGGACCGGCGGCGGCACTTCGGGCAGAAAGAACCAGTCTCGCCAGCACTCGAGGTGGCGGCGAGAGGACTCGTACTCCGATGGCAGCGATTCTAAGGATGATGATTCCGATAACCCCAGGTTCTCGAAGAGGAAGCATCCGGGCTCGCAGGTCCCTCTCAAGAAGAGGTTCGATCCGCCTGAGAAGGATAAGAGGGGTAATTGGGGAGGAGACAATGACGATGACAAGCTTAGCGGTGATGACTCTGACAGTGCTCCTTCAGTTGGGAGTGACCTTTACAAGGACGAGGAGGACAAGGAAGAGCTTGGGAAGATGTCGGAGCTTGACAGAGAGATGATCTTGGCGGAGAGGAGTACCAAGATTGATGACTACCGACTGAAGAAGAAGGCCCGAGAGTCATCATCCAAGGTGGATATGAAGACAAGAAAGGAGTCTCCTCCCCCATTGCGTGGCCGCCCATCTCTCCGCTCTGATAAGCCTGCTTCTAAGAGTGATGCCTTGAACGAGCTGCGAGCCAAACGAATGAAGCAACAAGATCCAGAGGGTTACCGAAGGATGAGGGACACGCCAGGAAGTGTCGGTTTTGGCATTAAGGATTCCTCTCCTGCGAAACTTCGATCATCAGTTCCAATGCCTACCCTCGACTCAAGTGATAGCGAAGGAGACAGCAAAGGTGATGGCAAGGAAAAGTCCCCTGATGATAATGACATAGATATAGAGGATATAACTGGATCTAAATCTGATATGCTGAAGTATGACGACATCAAAGCCATTACTATCCGCAGGTCGAAGCTGGCAAAGTGGTTCATGGAACCATTTTTCGAAGAATTAATTGTTGGCTGTTTTGTTCGCGTCGGTATCGGGAAGACTCGGTCTGGCCATGCCATATATAGATTGTGCATGGTTAAGAACGTGGATGCTACTGACCCGGACCGGCAGTACAAGTTGGAGAACCGGACAACACACAAGTGGCTGAACTGTATCTGGGGTAACGAGGCCTCAGCAGCTAGGTGGCAGATGGCTATGGTTTCAGACAGTTTGCCACTTGAAGAGGAATTCAAGGATTGGGTTCGGGAGGTGGAGAGGTGTGGTGGCCGTATGCCAACCCTTAGGGAAGTGAATGAGAAGAAAGAGGAAATCCACAAGACTAACAGTTACGTATACTCAGCTGCTACTGTGAAGCAGATGCTCCAGGAGAAGAAGTCAACATCATCAAGGCCGCTTAATTTTGCTGCGGAAAAAGACCGGTTAAGGAAGGAGATTGAAGTGGCAAAGAGTCGCCAGGATGATGCAGAAGTTGAGAGGCTTATGGCAAAGATGAAAGAGCTGGAAGAAGCCTCTAGGCAGTTGAAGCAGAAAGATGAAAAAGCGGTGAGATTAGCAGAGATGAATAGGAAAAATCGAGCCGAGAATTTCAAGAATGCATCAGAGCTGAAGCCAGTTAACACTACCTTGAAAGCCGGGGAGGCAGGGTATGATCCTTTCTCAAGGAGGTGGACTCGGTCAAGAAATTATTATGTGTCAAAACCCGGGGGAGAGAATGGGAATGGAGCAGCTGCTAATGGGGGAGATACTGGAACTGCTTCAGGGGGTACTGGAGATGGGAATTTGGTGGCATCAGGTAATGGGGTGGAAACTGGTGAGGCGGCTACTGCTGCAGCTCTGAAGGCAGCAGCTGGTGCAGGGAAGTTGGTGGACACTAATGCACCAGTCGACCAAGGTACTGAGTCGAACACATTGCATGATTTTGACCTCCCAATTTCATTGGCTGGATTGCAGAAGTTTGGGGGGCCACAAGGGGTGCAGATGGGTTTCTTGGCTAGGAAGCAAAGGATTGAAGCAACAATTGGGTATAGGGTGCCAGACAATGATGGGAGGCGACATGCCTTGACATTAACTGTCAGTGACTACAAGCGCCGACGAGGCCTGCTCTGAAATATGGCATCCTGGATCATCTGTTATTAATGAGATCTGGTTAGTCCTTCTCCACTGGTTCTTGTATCTGTAGCTGTTATTAATTTAATTTCCTGAGTTTTATTTGGTACCCTCTTTTGAGATTGGTAACTTGTTTATTTTGTTCTCCATGTAAACCAGTGAGCTAATTGTGATATTTTATATTGCTTATATGTTTTTCCTTGTATTTATTGAATGGACGGTTTCTTGCAATTGGTAAGATTAGTCTAAACAGAGATGAAATCGTATAAGGAAAAATAACAGGTAACATAAATTGCCTGAGGACACTGTTCGGAATGTTGGAGATCATTTCAATGGTTCTAAATGTCGGATTTCAGAATTGTATCAGATGAGATATTATTTTATGTCGGATAGCATATATCAGATGATCTACTGGGTATATGAGCTGGTTTTGGACGTTCATACAGAACATTATATAGATATGTCATATATGTAATTTTGGTATCTAAGAGGTGGTTTAATGTCATTTATCTATCAAGTATGTTGTCATTCGGGACTATAATGGTCGCATCCATACGCTAATTTTTGGCCCGCCCAATTTAAAATTTTGAATTAAAAATAAAATTTTTTATTTTTCTAATTCAAAATTTGATAGGGCGCTCCAAAAATTGACCTCGTGGACCTGCTCAATCCCATCCCTAGTTGTAATATGTATGTAAAAGTATTTAGGAAAATCGCATACGAGTATAAGAAAATAAAATAAGCCATAGAATATATACAATATAATCTTGAAAGCATATATTATATAAGCACAAGAGGTTTAGAAATGACAACGGTAGTAGTTGAAGTATATTAACAACAATAATAGTACTGAATGACAATTTTCGCAATGCCAATAGCAGCAAGACAATTAGCAACAAGTAAGGAGCGAAGTAAAAGACGTTGAGAATCTTGAAAATAGTTTTCAAACTTGACTAGTACTCAAGGAAGCTCTACAATGTTAGTTTCTAGCATTCTTAATTCTCGACATAGGTGAGAAATTTTGTTTCTAAGTTTTCACGATAGCAATTTAAAAATCTAGTTGATTTAATCATAGGTGAGAGAACTTAGATTTTTCCTTATATATAGGAATGAGATTGGATACAAAGTCCAAATCTATTTCTAAGTTAAAACCTCCATTATGGACGTTGGATATTGAAAGTTTGACTGTTTGAGTTTATATATTCCCCCGAACAAAAAAGCAGAGTTTATAGAATGACATCATAATGTTAAAATAGAGGGCCTTAATGTAAAAGATAAGAAAATAGATGACAATTGAAAATGGGGATCTTTGCAATTAGCTTTGAAGGTTAGTAATCTTGCAATGAGAATGTAGAAAGTGGAAAGACGAGAAACTTTATGAAAATAATGGCTTTTGAAGAGGACAAAAAAAAAAGAATAACATGTTTTTCTCAAAAAATGAATGTTAAAAAATAAATAGGCACAAGACAATGAGAGAATGAATATTTCTGTTTATAGAGTTCATAGTTGTAGATGAAAAAAAAAAAAATTAATTACGGGTGCACAGCGGGTGCACCAGCGGGTGCCACACGTGGGATGCTCCCGCGGGTGTCACTCCTGCGGGAGCTTTCCGCAGGTAACACACCCTCTGGAGCCACCCGTAGGATGCACCCGCGGGGTTGCCCGCCCCAGTGCTACAGCTACGTAGATCTAATACGAGGATTTGGTCCGGATTTTCAGGGAATGGATACCTCCGATCTCGGTGTTTCTGTTACCGGATTTGGCTCAGATCTCATCTGAACAATTACTCAATCTATAAAAGGAGGGCAGAGTTCAGAGAAAAGGGGATTGATTCCGGAGAGCAAAGTCCAGAGAAACAGAGAATTCCCAGAGATATCTATTTTTTCGAGAATTTCCAGAGGACTTCAAGAATTTCTAGAGGAGTTTTCTAGAGAGCAACTGCTTTCTTCTCAATTCAGATTGGATCGTCAATGAAGTGCATCAGCGAGACTCCACCGCTACCAGACCCACAGAAATAAAAAGGAGAAACGAAATTAATCGCTCCCAATTCTTGTAATCTCAGAAATTTTTTTGTAATTTTCTTTTTTTTGCTGTATTTAAAATTAAAATCGCAATGGAAGGGAAATTTGATTTTTTGGGCATACAAAAATTAGCAATCACACTGGGAGCCTCTCTGTTCACAACAGAGAACTTGGTGGCGCAGTCCGACTGGAGATCTATCGGATCAATAGTTGAAACCTTGGTCATCGAAATTGACCAACAAAGATATGAAGAATTCGTATTTTTAAACTTCTCTGATTCGGAGCCTAAGCGTCATTGCTAGGTAACGATCAAGAAAGTTGAGGCGTCATCGCCCACTAAAATTGATAAGGCGTCATCGCCTGTCAAAACAAATGAGGCGTCATCACCCATAAAAACTGACAAGGCGTCATCGCCTGTCGAAACTTATGAGGCGTCATCGCCTGTCGAAACTGATGAGGCGTCATCGCCTGTAAAAATTGACAAGACGTTATCGATGTCAATAAGAATAAGGTGTTGTCGCCTCTAAAAGGAGATATGGCGTCATCGCCTATCCCGAAGTCGAACTTGACTTTAACACGGTCACAAAAAAAAAATCAAGACCGTCGGAGAAGACGCAAGGCCCAACGGGCACGTCTCAACATTACTAAAGATGTAATTCATGAAAAATCACAGTCGAAGAGTACCCCGCAAGAGAACAGCGGTATAGTCCCATGGCCCGTAGCTGTAACCCGTGGGCGCAACCCACGGGTGCACCCTGCGGATGCAACCTACGGGAAACACCCACAGGTTGAACCCGCGGGTGCAACCCACAGGTGCACCCCGTGGGCGCAACCTCGCAGGACACCCTGCGGGCACAACCTCGCTGGTGCAACACCTTCCCTTACGCATACCGGACTCATAGGTACAGTGACCGTCTACGCTTCCCCGCGCACCTTTAGGCGCACGTGCAAGGAGCACACGGCGCGCACCTACTTTTTTGGTCACTGTCAGGCATTCCTTCTGGTTCCTCTACAAATACATATGAAGATGTGCTTATGCGCTCTCTTGGCAGTACCCACTCTAAACGCACATCTTCAAAATTTTCTTCAGATGATGAATACACTCAGAATAAAATTTATCAAAATTTTCTAAAGCATAATTTAGAGGCGTGCGGGGCCTGCACAATTGCGCAGGCCAGCACGCACTCTAGAAGATTCCATAAAAGGGTTAGAGATTGTTCTAATACTGAGAAATTGCCCAACTATGAGATCCTGCAGACTGACCAGTATTATGAACAGAACTTGCGATGCAAAATGCGTCAAATTGTAAATGTGAGTGAAAACAAGTCTCAAGATTTAAGAGAATACCTCACTTAGAAGATGAGCACCCTCCAATCCACTCTTCAATGTCAATGTGAACGGTTGATTTTAGCCTTTTTATCAAGTTGTAATTGCAAATCAAAGCCATCTGTTTTTGATCGGATTACCGAACCGAAAAGAAGACGGACAATAAAAAAGATGCACTTCGGAATTGATTTGCCCGCTGCCTCATCTCATATGGTTAGTAAGGGCAAACAAGTTGCTAAAAGCGACTCCTCAGATAAAGAATTCATTTCAAAATTAAAAAGAGTGTCTATTGAGCCAGAGGATGTGTATCAACACACTCGAGCCAGGAGAGGCGTCGCTATACCGTTGGACTATAAATGGTTGGCTGGAGGATCTGATGAGAAAGAAGACAGACATTCCGCCGTTGTGTTTTCATCTTCAGATTCAAATAAAGAGTCTGCAGCTACAGTGAACATGACCAACCTTCCAGAGGAAATATCTAAGAGACTTGAGAGACATGAACAATGTCTCAAACAACAAGAATAGACTATAGAAGAAATAAAGTAACTCCTAACCGAGTTATTGGTTCAAATAAAGAAGGGCCAATCCGTGACGTCCTCTTCCAATTAGCAGGAAGGAAAACGACCTATCAATGTAGAGACGAGCATGAAGAACCATCTCTTCACGCAGAAGAGGATAAGGAGGTGAAGGTTATCATCAACCCTTATGCTGAAAAAGATAAAAAAGATGGAGAGCCAATTGTAAGCACTTCTTCATCGCGAAGAGCTACAAAAAGTTGGGATAGTACGTACCTATCCTATAAAATGGGAAACTATGCCCTATTCTGCGAACTATAAACCGTTGAAGCTTCAATTGTTCGACGGCAAAGGCTCGCCACAACAACATATCTTCTACTTTCTGTCGCAAACGGGACACCTAATGGGGAATGATCTGACTTTAACCAAGATATTTGCGAGTACCCTATAAGGACTTGTATTTACTTGGTTCATGCAACTATCCCAAGGGACAATTAGATCATGTTCTGATGTAGAATGTGAGTTCTTAGCCCGATTATTTGAAGATGATATTGAAGTCTGTATGCCATCCTTGCTAGCAACAAAGCAAGAAGAAGGCGAAACAGTAAAAGCCTTCATCGAGCGGTTTCGAGAACTTTCCGTGCGATGTCCACATGGTATGGTGCAGGAAACTTTTGTAGAGACTTGCAGGTACAATTTACTTATCGATGTTCTGATCAAAATGGATTCGGTTGAATCCAAGTGTTGAAAAGACTTGCTCAAGCAAGGTGAGCAAGCCGAAGATATACTTTGACGCATCAAAAAGCAGAAAACTGCGAAAAGAGGCGCATAAATAAAGCTTCATACCACTCCTCCTGCTCCAAAGAGAAAGATATAGTGACAGTCGAAAATACGCCGAAGCCAAAAGAAGTATCAGCTAAAAATAAAGCTATAAGGCCATCTAGACCTCAGAAGCAGTATTTACTTAAAGATGAACATACTGCTACCTTGTTTAATTTGTTCATCAAGCGCAGCATGCTCAAGTTGCCAGAGAGTAAGAGGCTTGAAGAAGTTGGGAAGACTAACAATTCGAATTACTGTTTATATCACCGGATTGTAGGTCACCCTACTAAAAAGACTGCTTCATTCTGAAAGACAAGATTCATGCATTGATCGATGCTGGAGCGGTTCAACTCAAAACAGAGCAAAAAGGGTTACAGCCAACTCGACTACCCTTAATATGGGTGGTTTAGAAGTACCACTTGGGTTCACGCCTATTCCGAAAGGTGAGCTCAGGGTGGTTAATTTAGACCCTCACAACCAACAGAAGAAAGAGCTAACCCCTTTTACGACTGAGAAGCATGAGATTCTTTGGGTGCATCCGGACATTCTCAAAGATGAACAATGGACGACAGTGACGCCTAAAAAGAAGGCTAAAACAAAGGGAAGACAGCACACGTGCAATGCTGTCTTGGCAATTATTGAAAAATACCCAGATGACGCGCCTCTGTTAATAGATTTTGAAACAAAAACAACCGCTTTAGCAGTAGAGTATGAAACTACACCCCTCTCAGTCTGGAAGACAATATCTGAAAGACCATGCAAATGCAGAAGTTGAGCCCTCTAAATCAACAAAGGAGGCTAATGAGAGGACCATCAAGCAGACTTCGGACAAAGAAAAACAGAAGGAGCTCAAATATAATTGGGCTCTACGGAAGGATGTTTCTGAAGAGTAAGGCTCTTCTTTTCAGTTTGATGTTATAGCGCAACTGGCAAATATACCGGTAAGAATAACTCTATACGAGTTATTGCGCTTATCCAAGTCTACAAGAGATGCTCTAAGTGAAGTTTTAGCAGACTCTGTAGTTTTCCTGACCCATCTCTCAGAAGAAATTGAGGAGGCGTGCCGCACTACAACTCGGTGTCGAGGCGTGCCCCTTACATTACTTTCATGCCAGAGGACATGCAGTTGAAGAACACCAAGCACAATAGGCCTTTGTACTATACGGGGTATATTCGCTCAACAGAAGTGGGTCGAATTCAGATTGATTTAGGATCTGCCATGAGCATTATGCCGCAAAGGCTTATGCAATTCCTCGGGATCTCTCCCCATAGATAGATTTCAACTAATACTACCATTTTTGGTTTCAACGTAAACGATAGTCATCCTCTGGAAAAGATCATACTCAAATTCCAAATTGGAGATCTCAAAAGCGAAGTGACCTGCTATGTGATTGAAGCAGACACTTCTTACAACCTTCTTCTAGGGCGACTATGGATTCATGCTAACATTATTGTCCCGTCCACTCTACATCAATGCATGAAGTACATGGATGAAGATGGAGAAGTGCATACACTGATTGCGGACAAGTAAGCATTTAAGGGGGTTAAAAACTACTTTGTAGACGCCCTCTTATATACTGAGAGTGCTGGGATCAATCTACCACTACATGATGGGTATGATAGTGGGAATGAAGCTGTGACTGAGTTTGAGACGTTCATCGCCAAAGAAGGGTATGAACCGCTTGTAATCAGTCTTGAAGACTTAGATGTTAATGACACCGCCGATGATGCAGGCGAGTGAAAAATCAATGAAAATCTAGAATTTTCTTATTCGCTTGGTGTTGCTATTGATTCTGTCTCTTTAGCTACTAGTACGGATGCAGATAGTCTCTTAGAATTCGAGACTTTAGCAACGATGCACTTGCCAATTAGATCATCAATGATGCTACGATCAAGCATCAAGAATATAGATGGGGCGGTGTTCAAGGTATCAGCCCGACGGGCTGATCAAAAAACTATTCTTTTCGGAAGGGTTCAGCCACAGATGGCCCCATCTGATAATAGTAAAGATGAAGCTCAGGAAGCCCCTCAATTATATCATTACGGACCAAAGTCATTCCGAATGATGGTGAAAATGGGATACGACTTTATCCATAGAACCAAATTAAATTTCGGCAAAGGACATCGAAGTTTACTTCCCTCGTTCGTGCCCGAAGGGAAAGAGCCAGATTATTATCGCAAAACCGGCAGGGGGTTTAGATACATTACAACACCTGATTTTTCAGATTTCGAAGACATGATCTGTCAAAATGCAGAAGATTCCGATTGGGATTCAGATATCAGTCTGGGAGTATTATCTAAGGAACTGATTGCGAATATGATGTCTGTTAGTGCGACTCCAGATGAAAATGATAAATTTACTCTTCTCCAAGATGAAGCGTTAGTTAAGCATCTCGATGTCCAATAGAACATGCGCTTCGAATAACGCGAACCACCTACCGAAGATAATGTGATTCAAGTAAATATGGGTGATGAAACCAATTCTAAGGCCATATTTATAAGCGAGAGTTTGTCTCTTGATGAAAGAGAAGACCTTATAATTCTCGTTCGAGAATATATAAACGTCTTTGTCTGGAAATATGAGGACATGCCAGGCTTGGATACTCATGTTGCTATGCATCGGCTTAATATTAAGTCGGATGCAAAACTAGTAAAACAACAACAAAGAAGATTCCGTCCAAAATTAATAGAATCGATCGAAAATGAAGTTGAGAAGCTTATACAATCTGGCTTCATTCGAGAAGAACATCCTGATTGGGTAGCGAACATCGTTCCAGTTCCCAAGAATGGGAAAATCTTAATCTGCATTAATTTTCGAGATTTCAATACGGCATGGCCTAAAAACGAATTTTCACTTCCAATAACGGATGTCATGATTGACAACACCTGCAGATTCGAAAGGATGTCTTTTATGGATGGATTCTCTAGGTACAATCAAATCAAAATGTATCCTGATGACGAGAAACACACTGCTTTTGGAACACTGTTAGGCGTGTACTTTTATACAGTTATGCCATTTGGTTTAAAGAATGCAGGTGCAACATATCAATATGCTATGAGCATAATTTTCCGTGAGCATCTCCGTAAAACGGTAGAGTGCTACGTGGACGACCTTGCCATCAAGAGTCACAATAAAGACGATTATCTCCGAGATTTGAAAACGGTGTTTGATATTATGAGAAAACACCAATTGAAAATGAATCCGACTAAATCTTTTCTTAGTGTCTCTAGTGGCAAATTCCTTAGTTTCGTTGTTACATCCAAGGGTATCCATTTAGACCCAGAAAAGGTAAAAGCAATTCAAGAGATACAACCACCAAGGAACCTCAAATAAATTTGAGGATTACAAGGGAGGCTAACATACATTCGAAGATTTATCGCTAATTTTTCAGGGCGATGTCAACCCTCACCAAGTTAACAAAGAAAGGGTATCGTTCGTTTGGGATGAAGCTTGTCGACAAGCTTTTGAGGAGCTCAAAAAGTACCTCACAAAATCTCCGGTGCTGGTAGCCTCTGTATAAGGAAAGCCATTCTTGATGTATGTTCGGGCGATGGACCATTCACTTGATGTCCTATTGGCCCAAACCAATGACTCAAGCCACGAACAAGTCATTTATTACCTTAATAGAATTATGGTAGCCGCTGAGCATCGGTACACTTCGGTAGAGAGTATTTGGCCCTAGTATTCGCAGTTCAGAAAATGTCACACTGCTTAGTAGGCGAAATAATTCATGTGATTTCTCGAGTAAATTCCCTGAGAGTGCTCATGACTAAGCCTGGGTCACTCAATTGCAGGTTAGCCAATTGGTCGATTCTGCTATCGCAGTATGATATGCGATTTATACCGCAAAAGGTAATCAAAGGACAAGCAATTGTCGATTTCTTAGCAGAACATCATGTAGCAGAATCCTCTAAACTTTATGAGGAAATTCCAGATGAAATGGTGGAAGCCAACATGATTTCCAAAGAACTGGTTTGGCTGCTATTTTTCGATGGAGCGGCTCGAAAAAACTCTGCCGGAGTGGGGGTAGTTTTAATATCCCTGCAGAATCATGTAATCCACCGAGAATACTCAGTTCTGTTCTAACAATGTGTTTGAGTACAATGCATTATTAACATGACTGCAAATTGCCCGACAGCTGGGAATTCAACATTTAGAGGCCTATGGGGACTCCAAACTCATAGTAAATCAAGTAAGAGGAGAATACGAGGTCAAACATGAACATCTTGTATCTTACTATGAGACAACAATCAAACTTGCCAACTTATTCCAGGAGTTTTACATTGACTACGTGCCGCGGCATAAGAATGCATACGCTGATGCCCTGGATTCTCTCGCAGCCACATTAGCGCTTCCTGCCAAATCAAACAAAGGCATTGAGATTGAAAGTCGCGAGCTTTTTTGTCCTGAAGAGATACTTGAGGTAAATGATGTCCATACATTAGGGATAAACTTCGAACCCAGAGATTGGCGATTCGTCTTCGTTGACTTCGCACTCTACGGGATACTATCCGAAGGTCCCAAGGAAGCTGCCAAAATAAAGAAAGAGGCGGAAAAGTTCCATTATAATTCTGAACTTGACACCTTATATCGAAAAATGCCAGGTGGAATTTTACTTCGATGCCAATCCTACAAAAAGCACAAGAGGTGCTCAAAGAAATGCATGATGGATGATGGAGCCTACGGTGCTCACCAATCGGAACCTAAATTAGAAGACCGGATAAAAAATATGGGCTTCTATTTACCAACAATGATGTCAGACACCATGGCCTATGCAAAGAAATGTCATGCCTGTCAAGTGTATGCAAACTACATACATCAGACTGTAGAGTACCTATATCCAACCACGATTACATGGCCATTCGAGACGCGGGGAATGGATATCATTGGTCCCATCATTTTATCTTTTCGTGGGTATCGGTTCATACTAGTTATAACCGATTACTTCTCAAAATAGTCAGAAGCTATCCCTTTAAGAGAAATGAAAATGAATGATGTGGTCAATTTTATCAAACACCACGTCATCTATCGCTTTGGCGTTCTCAAACGAATTATTAGCGACAACAACCCTCAATTCACTAGCAAGGCCTATATCAAACTCTGTGACAAGTTCAGAATACAGAATGTATTTTTATCCCCATACAACCCAGCCGCAAATGGCCAAGCAGAAGTGTTCAACAAAACCATTGTAAAACTTTTAAAGAAATTTGTTACTACAAGTCAGCGTGTCTAGGATGAGAAGTTGGGAGCTTGTCTATGGGCTTATCACACAATAGTAAGAACACCGACAAAAGCCACACCATTTTCTTTAGTGCATGGTTGCGAGGCCGTGCTCCCTCTGGAAATTCAAATTCCTTCTCTTTGGGTGGCATTAGCTACGAGAATGACCACCGAAGAAAAACATAATCAACGATTTCGAGAATTAGAAGCGTTGGATGAAAAGTGCTTAAAAGCTTAGCAACAAATAGAGCTCTATCAAGCGCGAATATCCCGGGCCTTCAACAAGAAAGTGAAGGAATGAACTTTCAAAATGGATGACTTGGTCTTAGCAGTCAGACAACCAATGATCCTGACACATAAGACTAAAGGCAAATTCAAGTCAATGGGAGGGCCCATTTATAGTAGAGACGGTCTATTCAAATTGAGCATATCGGTTGGTCAATCAACACGGAGATCGGATGATGATGCCAATCAATGGAAAATTCCTGAAGAAATATTATTCTTAAGGGAATGAAGTCATCCGACCTCTTCTTCATCACAGTAAATGAAGAAATGCTGACTCGCCGCTAGCGCACAGCTCCATGCCTCGATGGGGGTTACAAAAAGAAAATGAATCCTACGTTTCTACGATCGAGGATAGAGAGAAATTTGGTATGCAAGCCCAAATAAAATCTTTGCTAACCCTATCATGCTGGGGGTAAAAGTATGAATTGCTCAACGCCGTCAAGGTAATGGGCAGAGAACTAGTTTCTCGCAAATCCATCATGCTGGGAGATAAAAACATGAACTACCCAAAACTGCTAAAGTAAAGGGAAGAGGAAAGTTTGGCATTTAAGCCCAAATGAAATTCTCGACAACTTACCATGCTGAGGGGAATAATATGGTTAGCCCAACTCAAACGGTAGCTAGTAAAGGCAAGTCAAATCCGTTGATAACTGGGAGTTGCTAAAAATTCCATGATAAATAAATCACAACAGTATGCTTATCTGAAGATAAGGATACATTACTGTCCAAAACTACTAAAGCAAAGGAAAGATGAATAGTTTGGCATATAAGTCTAAACGAAATTCTCGATAATTTACCATGGTGAGGGGAATAGTATGGCTAGCCCAACTCAAATGGTAGTTGCTAAAGGCAAATCAAATCCGTTGATAGCTGGGGGTTTGCTAAAAACTCTAATGAAATTAAATCTCCTGTCATGTTAAGATTTCACCTCTGACAACAAGACCTTTCTTGTCAACCAGAGACATTCCAAAGTATTTGTCAAGTTGAGATCATATCTCTGATACCAGAATACAAAATCAAATCAATTATCTTTATGAGATTAAATTAGATTAAATCTCCTGTCACATTAAACTTGCACCTCTGACAGAAAAGAAAACTCACAATTTATCAAGTCCAACATTACAACCCCCGATGAACTTGTTTTTGATATCGTTAAGTTAAAAATTATCTCTGATGAAAATTATCTCCCTGTCAAGTTAACAGTTATCTCTGATAGTCAAAATCCAAGGCTAAATATGTTAATTCCTCTGCTTGTTATCTAATGAGTACGTTAACATCATACCTCTGCTTGTCATCTAATGAGCACATTAATATCATACCTCTGCTTGTCATCTAATGAGCATGTTAACATCATATCTCTGCTTGTCCTCAAATAAGTACGTTAGCATCATACCTCTGCTGGTCATCTAATGTGCACGTTAATATCATAGCTCTGCTCATCTTCTACGAGACACGTTAACAATTATCTCTGTCTATCAAATTCATCTCAGGTTGTCTGTCATGCTCTTAGTCTCTGAATAAATATCTAAAAAAAAAATCGCATAGCACAATGAAGACTGCAAAACCAAAATCTAAAGGAGTCTAAAGTGTTTCAAAATTTGTTACAAATCAACACGAAATTTCGAAAACTTTGGAGTTGGTTATGGAGATATAAAAAAAAAAATCAATTACGGGTGCACGCGGGTGCACCTGTGGGCCCCACACCCTCGGGAGCCACCCGTAGGATGCACCCGCAGGGTTGCCTGCCATAGTGCTTCGGTTACGTATATTTGTTACGAGAATTTGGTCCGGATTTTCAGGGAACGGATACCTCCGATCTCAGTATTTCTGTTACCGGATTTAGTTCAGATCTTATCTGAACAATTACTCCTCAATTTATAAAAGGAGGGCAGAGTCGAGAGAAAAAGGAGATTGATTCCGGAGAGGAGTCCAGAGAAACAGAGAATTCCCAGAGAGATCTACTTCTTCGAGAATTTCCAGATGAGGAGTTTTCCAGAGAGCGACCGTTTTCTTTCCAATCCAGATTGGATCGTCAATGGAGTGCATCAGTAAGGTTCCACCGCTACCAGACCCATCAAAATTAAAAGGGGAATAAAATTAATTTTTCCCATTCTTGTAATCTCAGAAATTTCTCTGTAATCTTCTTTTTATTGCTGTATTTAAAATTAAAATCGCAATGGAAGGGAAATTTGATTTTTCGGGCGTACAATAGTCACTTGTATCAAGCTAATTTGTCTATTTAAAGTTTTTGAAATTAAATATTTAAATCTGTAATTTAATAAGAAAATTGAGACACTGCATTAACAAATTGGGAATGTGAATTAGTTCGGTCTTATCTTGCATCTTACAGTTGATTACCGAATTAAAGAAGAAAACTTAGTCTTTATTTAGGAAATTTATTTAATGAGACAATGCACAAGTTGGGAATGTGATCTGAATTAATAGGGAAGGATGGTTACTGTCTGTGAATGTTTTTGCAGGGCTGGCTTTTAGGCTATTAGTGGCCAGTGGTGGAGGCAATCAAAGTTGTCAAATCCAGATGCATACCGTGTATTGTTCTCCATATATATTGTCTTTTATGTCGTAATATAAACTAATACATGTACATAATAATTAATCAACCTCACTTATTACAATAATATGGACAAGTTTAAAACATTGAGGGATGGATAACCAAAAGAAATTTTAAGAGCTTTTAAGAGAAATTTTTAGGCGGACATAAAAAATGCGAATCCAAGTCCAATTACTATAACCAGTTAACATTATCCAATATAAACACTTCCTTTATAAAGGATAACTTTTTAAGCCAAGTTCACTAACCCTCCCAAGAACAATAAAACAAGTCAATCTAATATAAATCAACCAAGCATGGTAGATGTTTCACTAAATCTTCAAGAACAATATCTTTATTTTGTTTATCTTCATCTTTTTACTCACTCTTTGTACATTTCTATCCTCTTAACCATTGTTCTAAATATTGGCCGCTATGAATGATATATGGGATGATATATCATTTTGGAGGTATGCCAATACAATAGAAAGGCTAATATCGGTTCATATCTACAATATATTGTCCGATATCCCACTATCTATTATAGAAACACCTCATCCGATACGAGTTCGATATATAATATTTAGAACCTTGCTCTCAACTACCCTTTCTTTTACCTCCTCATAAGTTATGGCATTTAAGTGTTTTGAGGCTTATTTGGGTAATTGGCTTATTCATAAAAACTTATTAGATATTTGAAATTGAAATTGACAATTAAATGATTAATTTACTAAAAGTTAATAGCTCTACTTATTGTTTTTCTTTTTGGATTCCTTGGTCCTCCTTCAAGTTCAAAGCACTCAATAATATTTATTGAGATATCCCCTTTCCACTGGACAAAGTTCCTCTCTTCATAATCCACTCATCATTGATCCCATATACATTATAGTATCACACTTGGAAATTGGAATCCTTATTCAAAATAGAGGTTTATCTATTAGTTGTATTTTTTGCAGCAAGGAAGGAGAAAATTGGCATTGACTATGTTTATATGTTTGTATCTCTAAATAGCTAACTTGGGCATGAATATTCTCTTTTGTTAAAAGAATGGACTTGTTTTTGATACATACAGCTCATAAATAAGCATAAAAGGTCCATCTATAATCCGTGTCAACTTATCATAAAATATCACATGAAAGTTTCGATTTCGCATCATAAGATACGTAGAACCAATGTTTAAAATAGCGATAACGGTAACGTAACGTTTTGCCTTTGTTAGGTTATGTCGCAAATAGCGTAACGCATAACGTAGGTTATGCAATTTTCTATTTATTTAATAAAAATAAATATAAAACCATATAAAATAATTTTAATAAATTGAAAAATAAATTTAAAATATCTAAAAAATATATAAAATTATTTTGTAATACATAATCTATTCAAATGTTATATTAAGTTTTACAATAATTTTCATATATCTTCATAAATTATATTAAGTCTGCAACCGTAATTCCAATCATCATTTAAATAAAAAAAGCAAGATTCCAATTTTTTATTTCGATTCCAATTATTATCATTGTTGTAATTTATATTTTGTAATGTTCAATTTATCTTATTTATGATTGTTGATTTCAGTTTAATTAAAAATTCAATAAAATCAACAAGTAAAATATTTTAGCAACCGGACGAGAAATACAACAAGTGAATAAAGAAACAAACTTAAATTATCAAGTTAGAAATTTCAAAAGCAATCAAACAAGCCAACAATTAATTAAGAAAATTATAGCAATTCGCTAATAATCAAAATAATAATCAACAACAATATATAAATTACTAAAAAAACATAATTGTAAATAACGTAGCATAACGTAATTTAACGTAACGTTATGTAATATAACGTAAAATAACGTAAAAAACGTACTGTTACGGTGCACTGAGTTATTTCCAGTTGTTACGTAGCATTGGGATTCCGTTAGGTTACGTAACGCAAATAACGGGTTTCATAACGCGTTATTTTCAACAATGCGTAGAACCAATAAATAGATGCGTTAAATATGCACCAAAGTTTCTTACATGTTTTATCTTAAGAAATGTGTCGTATATCATAAGATATTGAGGGCAATAGGATACAAGTGTGAATTTTCACAAGCTTTTTTGGCCAGCATTTATTTTCTTCAGTTCTTCTCTCTCTTTTTTTTGTTCTTTTTTGGGTTTGGCCTAGCAGTCCTGATTTGCCGCTGTCGTTCCGAAACTTTCTTTTTTGCTGGTCTGATGTTCGTGTATTAAACTATTACTCTGAGTTCTTCTACACACTATTACCTCATTATCTAATGGAGTTCTATTTGGACTCAAATCACTTATCGACCTCTATCTCCATATCAATAAAATTTATTTCTTAATAAACCTAGTCATATCTTTTTTTAGACGTGAAAAAATTGACTTGTCTATGGCCCATAAATGTAGGAATCCATAACATGGTAATTATTCTATTCTTGATTTAATACAAGAAAAATTTCAAAGCTTTCCTGAAATTATACAGTAGAGTTTAAGTTCTTACCACATAATACTAATCCTAGAATATGATTGTCAAAGCTAATATTCTTATACATCCTGTTATCTAATTAGCTAACTCGTTTCTTCCAATCTGATTCACAAATCTTAGTCTTTATCGAAGTTTTAAAAATTAGGACATATGTATTGTTGTCCATATGGATCATATCGTGAGATACGTTGCCCAACGTATAAGTTAACAAGCAACTAGAGGAAATGCTAAAAGGCGGTAATGTTAAAAGCCGGTAATGATAAAATGCAATGACCATATGGTCATTAATCAAAATGACATAACATTAACAAACTTAAGCTATGGCTGGATTAACATGAAGTTGAAGAATGCTTTTTCATTTTCCTTATCTTCATTGCTTCACATGAACTTCTCATTCTCCCCTTCCTTCTTTCCCATTCCTTTACTTTATTTCTTCTTTACAATCGTATAATGTCCTATCAGTAATTGCCCAAAAAAGTTACTAGATACTAAGTATTAGGAAGAAATAAATAATTGATTAAAATTTTAGTATTACCTAGTTTCTTTCTTTTCTTTTTTCTGGACCCACTTATTTCTCCTTCAATGTCAAAATACCCATAGAAATCAATCCAAGTTGTATCTTTTGGTAAACAAGATTCTTTCTCTGTTATCCATTCCCATCTAAGTTCCATCACTCCATGTCAGTTAGGTGAGTGGTTTTTAATTGTTTATCGACTAAATATCTTGAACTTTGATGTCCTCTTTTGCTAAAAGAGTAAACCCATTTGAAATTTGCAAACTGTAATGAAACCTAAAAGTTCCATTTTAATGGGCTTGAAATCCATGTATAAGTTGAGTCAACTTATCATAATGTTACCACTTATAGAAAGATACGCTAACTATACCAGGATATTGACAACTTGGCTTTTCAATCTCCATCTACATGTCAATTGGACTTACATCTTTATAAACTTATTCAAACCTTCAATTTAGGGAACATTATGAGAAATGACAAACTGAGTATCTACGACCCATAAAATAGAAATTAAAACTTTGTAGCAATGATTGTTTGGTTTCCTATTTGGTGTTGGACTTTTCCGTCTCTTTCAATTCTCCATCTTTTCTGTTCTTTCTTTTACTATTTGAGAGAGGATCCAACCAAACTAGCACCCCTATTATTTCTTTGCCAATGATCCCACACCACAATCCAATATTGACTAGTCAAAATCCCCATTGGTAAAACTTTGTTTCCCTTTATCTTATTTATTGAGATTGCACGACTGTATAGAACATCTTGTTCGTGATGCAGTGTCCATATCCTGTTAACTATCTAAAGCATTATTTAAACCCATCTTTGCACTTGGAAGATATCTTCAGCTTCATTTATCACAAAGTTTGCCTAATCTCTTACTCATCAAGTATTGAGCAGGTTCAAATTTATTCATTATGAAACTGAGAAGATGGCATTTGATGCCTTCATATCAGCATATCAGCTAACTTATGAGTTTTAACAAATGTGGAGAATCTGGAGTTTCGTAAAATAATATTCTCCTCCATTAAAATTTAAAAATGCTAAAGTCATCAGTTCATCAGAGCTGTTACAATTCCATATCTCTTTCACAAAGGACAAACCTTAACATTCAAAGTGTTTCTTCTTGATCATTTTTAGCCTTTGCCTCTTTTTTCCATCAATGTGGCTCCCATGTCTACCCCACTCAATCTTATGACTAGTCTTAACAATATGAAATTGTGGAAACTATATAAATTTCAGGAAGGCCTCTGCAAGTTATATAGTAGTGGATAATCACTTATATGGATGAAATATAACGCAAATTCTCTTGAACACAAGGACCCAAACTTCTAAAATTTCTTCCCAGCTTGCCTACCCCAAGTACTTGGGATAAAAGGCTTAGCTGTTGTTGTTGTTGTTTGTTAATGAGCATTCCATCATATTGTAATAACGTTAACCTTAACTATTAAGTCATCAAGACTGATAATCTGAGTTTCAGACTCAGACATGTGAGACTCCGGATGGCTATCTACTCATTGCTGCTCAATTCTGCTGTAAAAGTTTAAGGGAAATACTGAAAAAAAATTCTGAATATATTTTGGTTGGTCTAAACTTATCTTGAGCGGCTCTTACTAGAGTAGATGTGGGTAAATCTTCATTTTAGGTTTGGGATATTTTTATTGATGTGTGAATCTATAGAAATATTTATATTTATTGGTCAAATTTTTGGCACGTGTAATCTTAAGATGCTTGAATAAGAGTAAATTATAATTAGTTTTTTTAAATATTCCTTTACGAAAGGATAAATACAAAAAAATTGTAAATGAATATTCATTCTAATTAAGCGAATTTCTATTTGGTTCCTTAACCGAACATAAAATACTTATTTGAGGAACCTTTAGTTTCCTAATGAAACAAGGAATCCTAATAATTAATTAGAAATTTGATGATGTTTTCTTCAATTTCCTAATCAAATAAGGACTAATTGACAATTACTCTAACTGATTGAAGAGTTATTCTAATTTGTTTAAAAATATTTATCTTAATTGGATTCATATTGATGAATTTTTATTTTCTATTTTATCAGCAATTACTTAATGTAGAAATCAATTAAGCATTCTCAATTAATCAATCACTTGGTGCCTTTTATTATCAAATTGAAATCAAATTAAGAAAGTGGACAAATAAGTTTAATTCTGGAACTACCAAAAGACTCAAACACGCTCCTTTAATCAAAGCATAGATATAGATGCAGATGATTGTTTCATTTTTGGCGATCAATTTGTGTAGATTATGAAAGTATCACTGGAGGTGCATCTAGAAATTATTTCATCAATTTACAGTAAGGATTGTACTCAATAGTTCTCAAATTTAAGAATATTTCACTTCATTCCAATTGTCGATGCGCTGCCTTCCATTAGTAGGCAAAATATATTTGTAGCTTACTTTTTGGAAGTCGTGCTACTATTCATAATTAATTGTGGTTCACACACATAATCCAAGCTGATTGGTCTTGACTTATTTTTCTGGTATATTTTTGCTTGTGGATATTTACGCATGTGTGATGCAGCAAGTATTATAATCAGTTTAGAACCTAGGCTCCTGTGATGCATTCATTTTATCTTATAGTAGGTTTATGTTTGAAAAATTATTGCACGGGATTTGACATGTGAATTTCATTTGCATCCTCCATGAACCACTGCTTGTTATATGAATTACTTTATTTATGGTTATTCTTAATTTTCATATTTCTTCCATCTGATGTGGGTGCTGATTCTGTGAACGTGGTTGCGTTACACTTCTGCTGTATGTATCCTTATTTCTTAAATATAGTTCACATACTTGCTCAGCATTAGCTAAGCCCCACCATTTTAATTTTTATTTGCAGGAATTTAAATTGGCGTCAATTTGAAAAAGCAGGTTGCCTTGGCTGGACTTCCTGGATATTTCTTGGAATAAGTTTCGTCCTAGGCTATAGGTATTTAAGACTTTTAATTGGAATGTTACATGAATTATGATCAGTGATTGTTGTAATAAGCAAAATAACATGCGTCCTGTGGATGTTTGTCAAAATTTGGGAACTATAGCTAAAACTCATCAGACTTTATCATACTAGATTTATATTATCATGTTGAGGCCTTGCAGTTTCTGATGGTGAAATATTGCAATCGTCATGTACCAAACTGATTTTTTAAATATAGTTTTTGGGTCATGACACCAGTTATTAACTCTGTTCGTGCAACTTTTTGCAACGTGACTTGAGTCTACCTTGTTGCCCTTTCGATTCTCAGAGGCTTGCATCTTATTCATTATTTGGATTACCGGAAAGCTGACCATTGAATTTTCTTTCTTGATTAGATCTCAAGAGTAGAATTGTTTCGGCAAGCATCTTTTATTCAATCGATTGGTTGTGTCAGTGTTTTCATTGGATCAGTATAGTATCTTTTTCAACAGGCCATTTTTTTGCCTTCTGTTCTCCCTATCTTTGATCTTAATGTATGTACACACACTTCCGTTGTCACTTTGTTTGAGGCTTGGTCTTCCATAAACACTTTATCACTTATAACCTGTAAGATCTGCAGTTCAAACTGTTCAATGATGAATCCCAGCATCATTGCCAATCTCAATTTTTTGAACTGGAGGTTGATTCATGAAGAGCATTATTTTTTATTATCAGTTTTCTATCATATACCATCTTCATATGGGGCTACAAATGGACTTCATCTTCAATCATGTGCCTCAAATTGACATCAGGTATGGCCTCAATGCTGATATCTCATTGTATCAACACATTCAGGAACATTTTTTCAAATCTTGATCAATATAGCCTACTTTTTTTTTTTTTCCTTTTTTTTTTTTTCCCATACACATGAAACTATTGAGTCAAGGAGTCATTTATTTGAACCGTCGGAGATAAAGATAACAGCATTTCCTTGCGCTTGAATCTCAAAATTTCAGTTGCATGCATGCTACAGCTAGATGAACCTTTGACTCTCATCAACTTTACTTCTGCTGCTACTATATTCTTGAGATAAGTTGATCAATTCATTCAAATTTATGCTTATTACCAAGATATCACATGCTTATGTGCAGGTCAAAACTTCACAACATAAATTGATCATGCAAACTGTAGTTGCAGAACTCTCTGATTTCAGAATGTGACGGCAATAAATACTCTGCTAGCTGGCTACTGTTCATCTCCCCAAAATTGTTGCATTTATTTCCTGGCTTGGTTTGTTACTGCAGTAAGTTGTTGAATTCTGAGTTCTATGAACATGTGGGAGTATCATATTATCTCTGCTATCTGTACTAGGGTGCAAGTCCCAAGCATTCAAACAAATTGGTTTTCTTGCTTTGATCCTTTGTTGCCTCAATGTATTTTCTCGTACCAAGTTCAAGGGGACCGACTATAATGGATCTAGATCCGTTTTTGTGGACATTGATTGTGGTGGATCCGAATCCTTTTCCCTATCCTTTCATATTCATCTTCATAAATTATAACTTACTGTACTTTTTATCCGTTGGCTAACTTGTAATTGCATTGTGGTTGAATAACTTTGAGATGGAGAGATGTTATGATTGAATAGTCTCTTATCAGAGAGGACACAAGTACAGCGCCACACGATTTCGATAGATATGGATCCTCTCATCTTGACTTTTAGAATTTAACAACCATTTTCTTGTTAGGAGGTGACTAAATCTTCGATCTTTTCCTAGAGTTGGATGTCGGTTTTCTTATTATGACTGTTTGGTAACATAATGTATTTGATCTATTCGGGATGTGTGATGAAATATAAATGATTAGTTGCTTTCTACATGAGAATGACACCTCAGAAAGTTGTTGTCTACGATTTACAGAGATAATTTATTTCTAATTCTAAATAGAAAGATGTAAATGGTAAGTTAAAGTTACAAAGGAAAACATTAAAAATATAGTAGTTTTAGATTAAGTAGAGTATATGGAGTGTGAATTTAGTAAATTACGGACCTTAAATTATAGTGCTATGATACTGATACTGGACGGGTAAAAAATACAAACGAGCAGTCAGTATAACTATATGATCCAAATTGGCTGGGAGTGCAACGAACGATAAGACTGAAAGAGAAATTTTATAAAACTGTTATTAGGCTAACTTATAATATAGTATGGAATACTGGGTTATAAAAAAATATCATTTATGGAAGATAATAACAGAGATGTACATGTAATGCAGAGGTGTGAGGATCCGAAGGAGGCAATTTGCCTCGAACAGTCTATAGCAGGATGATCTTATAGGGAGGAGGACATGAAATAAGAATTTACTGCTTTGTTTCTAGTTGCCTTGTATTTTTTTGTGCCAAAGTTTTTAGTCTATTAATTTAATTTATGATCATCATCATTTTCCAACACAAAGTATGATTATCCCTCACGATCGAGATTCTCTCCCATTTGTCCGTCAACTTGCCATGCTTGCTCCTCATTGGGGGCTTTATATGGTAATAAATTTTATTTATCTTTTTCTTCTACCTTTTGATCTTTGAATTTTTATTTTTGGGAAGGTGTAGGGTTACAGCAAACCCCATGGTAATTGGTAAGATGAGAGGCACTGCTCCCAAGGATCCAAAGTCCACTGCCTCTGCATGATGAACATCGAGTGCCCTCAATTTCTGTCCAACTTGACTCCATTTTTGGCCTCTTATTATTTATTTATATTATGCATTTTCAGTTTTTTTTTTTTTAACTTAAATGGTTAAGCTGCCTTGATGCTTGCTTTTTTACTACATAGTTGAATTTAATAGTTGCATTCAAGCATTTTTGTTATTGCACACAAGCCACAAAGATTTACTGATGGACCGATTGAGAAGTAAAAAGGTGGTCAAGAGTTTACTTTGACCTACCTAACGCGTCTATTGAAATTTAGGGTATGTTTTTTTGCATGGCAGTAGAATGAAAGTTATTTCTGATATGATGATATGAATTCTATATGGTATTTCTATTTTTCCTTTTTTTCTTATCCTTATTTTTGATTGGAAGTGCTCTTGAAAATCAATGAATAATGTAAGATAATATTTTTTTAATTATTTTTTAATTATTACTTTTTAATTTTACTCAATTAATAAATAGATTAATATTATTATTTATTTATTATTTATTTTATTTGACAATAAAATAATAATTTTTTTATTTCACTTCTCACTTCTAAGAGTGAACATACAAATTTTTGAATTTTATTGAAAAACTCTCTTTCTAAACTTACATGTCTACTTGTCTACTTGGCCTCGTAGACTACTCTAGTGACTGGACTATTTATAGCTCTTCAAACTAGTATTCTCGATTTACTGTTTTGACCGAGCACTACTTACTTGCTTTGCTACCCTGGTGGAACTACCCTTTTCTTGTCATCCAAAACAACTGACCCGGTTTATATATATATATATATATATATATATATATATATATATATATATATATATATATATATATATATATATATATATATATATATATATGGAAATGAGCTGACAGCGTGAGCTGCAATTCATTTCCTTTATATCCAATATTTTTTTTTTAAATTTCTTTTTGGATTATGATCTCGACCTTTAGAGTTCACTCATACCCAATTTTTTGAGTTTAGTTTTGATTTCGTTCTCCATCAATTAGGCACAAATTTTAACGGTTTTCAATAAATAAATATTTTGTATATATTTTAACGATTTTCGATAAATAAATATTTTGTATTTATTTGATAAAAGTGTAAGTAAATTTTAAAATTCATGAAATTTAATCTTATTAAAGTTAAAGAGGTAGAGATTCTAATTCTAGTAGAAAAAATTTGAAAAAAAATTATTGGATTATTATATTTTTACCGCTAGCTCATATAATTTTTTCTAAGTTGACGGTCCACCTATAGTAATCGCTATATATATATATATATATATATATATATATATATATAAATAAATCTACTTCTATTTTTCTTCTTTGCTTAAATCCACTTTCAATAGCTAAACAGGTCCTTAGATAGAATAATATAGTATGTATTTCCGTAGAGACGTGAATGACAAACATGATACTTGTCTTGATCATAAGCCGATTAAGATTAGCCATAGCAACTTCTTTCTAAACTGAAATTAAGCTCCTGAACTCAACTGCAACAGTACTACTTGCAACTAACCGAACAGACGGGAATGCTCTAACTCAATTAGACGTGTTCGGGTTTGGCTATGGCTACGTATGATCGATCTTTGTGGTCACTGCTAGTTCTGCTCAGCCCACCGGTGAAATTGTTTCCCACTGGTGAAATTGTCTCCTGTGTTTGGGGAAGGACATGCACGACATGATTTCTTTCACCTAGATGCATGAAATCATAAATGAACACTACTCTACCACCCTCGCATATGGCAAGTACCAAGTAATCACGACTAGTCTCTTGAGTGGTTGAAACCGATTCAATAGGACCACAGAGACTTTACTTGGAGTTGGCCTGTTGCAGCTGATAAATCTTTTGGGTAAAATTCTGGTACACCTCTCTGCTGCATGCATGCTTGTTGTTTATCATGTTATATATATATATATATATATATGAGTCTATGACAAGTTCTCCAGTCATTCATTTAGTTTTCTATGTCTATATATAATCAAGAACCAGTCAACACATGCAGTTCTGTCTTTTCATTGTTCTTGCTAACCAATTTGTGTACTTTGGTTAGTCCAACTCTAAGCACTCCCTTTGGAAATATTTATTAATTCATAACTTAATTAATTTGAAAGCAATATTTCAATCCAAACGGCTCCTACTGGTTGGAAATGAGAGATTTGGATAGTTTCCAAGGTGAGGAATTTCTTCACCGTCTAAAATGCAATTTTAGCCATCAATGTTTGTTAATTTTTTTTTAATATAAAATAGATTTTAGTACAACTCAAAAGGTGTAAAGTGTTAGTTTAGTAAATAAATATCTTTACCATCCACTGGTTTAATGGAGGGAGATAATTTTTATTAGAGTAAAGTAAATTTTAGTGCAAATCATAGAGATATGATAATTATTAGTATAGAAATTTTTTTAACCGTCTACTATTCTAATGAATGGTTGAAATGTATTTTAGACAATCCAGGAAATTCGAAACTACTAGAGACTAGAATTTTAGATAAATATAAGTACTATATATATTTGTCAATGAGCCTTGTCATTACTTGTGTCACCCTTCTTCAGTTTGTGAATGATTCAAACTTTATTTTTTATGAATACTCAATTTGAATAATACCGTGAAAAAAAACATGTTGTGCGTGAGTTTGATTAGCCAAAAAAACATAGTTATAGTTAATATCTATAATTATCCTGACCCTTGAGTAATATTGGTGAGGGGGTGGACTCTAGGACTTTCTATATGACGAAAAAAAGGGCACTGGAGGCAAAAAAAAAAAAAAAAAAAAAAAAATGGTTGCAGTCCGTAACTAATTAATTTCATTCTACCAAATTTTTTAAAGGAAAATTTTACAAATTTGACTCTAATTTTTTAATCATCATCACCTCATCAGTCATCATGTAAAAAAAAAATCTCCTGAAAACATCAAAAACAGTATGCACAGAACTGCATGCATGCAAACGGTGCGCAGAGCCTCATGCGTGCACCCGTTCCACTAACAGCACCCCCTGACCGCAACACAACTTACAACGTACAAGTCCATTAAGACTTAGGGTATTATTTTTTTCTTCTCCTCATTTTTTGTTGTAAGTAACCTTCAAACTCAATGAACAAGATAAGGTAATATTTTTATTATTATTTTCTCGTCGTTATTTTTCAATTCTATTCAATTACTAAGTAGATTAATATTATTGGAAGTCTTAGATAGAATAGTCTTATATGTATTTCTGTAGAGACATGGATGACAAATTAACGTGATGCCTATTACTTGGATTGATCAGAAGCCGATTAAGATTAGCCAAAGCAACTTCTTTCTAAACCGAAAGCTCTTGGATCTGTACTGCAACACTACTTGCAACTAGCTAGATTAGATGTGTTCGGGTTCGGCTATGGCTACGTATGATCGATCCTTATGGTAACTGCTAGATCTGCTCAGCCCACAGGTGAAATTGTCTCTGGTGTTTGGGGAACGGCATACACGACATGATATCTTTCACCTAGATGCATGAAATCATAAATGAACACTATCCTGCCACCCTCGCATGTGCATGGCAAGTACCAAGTAATCACGACTAGTCTCTTTGAGTGGTTGAAACCGATTCAATAGGACCACAGAGACATTAGTTGGAGTTGGCTTCAACTGTGGCTGGCCCTTGGCGCCTTTACCTCAGGATGCAGCTGACAAATCTTTTGGGTAAGCTTCTGATGTACCATTCTGCTGCATGCATGCTTGTTGTTTATCACGTTATATATATAGAGTCTATGACAAGCTCACCAGAAATTCATTTAGGTTTCTATGTCTATATATAATCATGAACCAGTCAACACATGCAGCTCTGTCTTTTCATTGTTCTTGCTAACCAAATTGTGTCCTTTTGGTAGTCAAACTCTAAGCACTTCCTTAATTTGGAAATATTTACTAATTCAAAATTTAATTTGAAAGCAATATTTCGATCTAGACGGCTTCTACCAGTTGAAAATGAGAGATTTGGATAGTTTCCAAGAGATTTGGTTAGTTTCCAAGGCGAGGGATTTTTTCAACGTTCAAAACGCAATTTTAGTCGTCGCCCAAAAATAATGATAGTTAATTTTTTAATGTAAAATAAATTTTCGCACCAATCATGAGTGAGTGTTGATTTAGTAAAGATTTTAACCATCTATTAATTTAATGAATGCTAAAACAATTTAAGGAAAATTTTACAAATTTGACTCTAATTTTTTAACCATCATCATCTCATCAGTCATCATCATAGATCCTAGAGATTAGACCAGAGTTCTCCATGTAAAAAAAAAAAAAAAAAAAAAAAAAACTCCTGAAAACATCAAAAACAGTTTGGGGATCTGATGGTTCCTTCGGTGCACGGAACCGCATGCATGCAAACGGTGCACAGCACCCCATGCATGCACCCGTTCTCCTAACAGCACCCCCCGACCTCGTCCAATAACAACCTGCCACGTCACCCAAAGACTGTTCCTCATGAATCTCTTCTCAATAACTACGTCCATAAACTCACCCACCCACCCAACTCCCTCTCTCTATATAAACCCACCCACAATCACTCAACCTTAGCAAACAAAAAATCCAAAAAAAATACCAAAAAATAATGGTAGTCCCTATGGTTCTTCTAAAGGTTGCAGCTCACTGGCTCCTCTCATGCTACAAAGCTGCAAGAAAACTCCAAACCCATGGCTTCCACTTCCTCCACAACAAGAGATCGTCACCATCCTCAGCCTCGGCCAAGTCTTGCCAAGGGTGGGGGCAAGCCCAAGACCAAACCCTACTCTCAAGCTTTGAGGGCACCCTTCTAAGCCCCACCGCATCCCACCCCTTCCCATACTTCATGCTTGTGGCCTTTGAGGGTGGAAGCCCACTTAGAGCGCTCTTGCTCCTCCTCCTAAGCCCACTCCTCTGGGCCTTGGGCTTCGACAGTGGGGCTAGTGTGAGACTCATGACCTTTGTTGCATTTTGTGGGCTTAGGGTGAAGCAAATGGACCTTGTTGGGAGTGCAGTGTTGCCAAAATTTTATCTTGAGAATTTGAGTTTGCAAGGGGTTGAGTTGTTGAGTGGAGCCAAGGGGAGGAGAGTTGTGGTTAGTGGGATGCCTAGGGTTATGGTGGAAGGGTTTGTGAGGGAGTTCTTGGGAGTTAGTGAGGTGTTAGGTTGGGAGTTAGGGGTGGTTGAGGTTATGGGGGTGAGGAGGTTTAGTGGGCTGGTGGTGGCTAATGATGATGGGCTTGATTTGAGGTTGAATAGGTTAAGGGAGTTGTTTGGGGATGTGAAGGCTGATGTGGGCCTTGTGGGCTCTTGCAATACCCACGATCACCTCTTCATTCCCTTTTGCAAGGTTTGTTGATTTATTTGCTCTCTCTCTCTCTCTCTCTCTCTCTCTCTCTCTCTCTCTCTCTCTCTCTACATTCATGTATGGTTATTTATTGTAAGGTTGAATGATGTCTTTTTCAAGAAAAGTGTAATTTTTCTTGAAAAATTACAACTTCAATAATTAGAAACTTGGGAATATATGTTTCATTAATTCCTCATCAATGAAACAAGGTGGGGTCTCTCAACATTTTTTAATTTAAAATAAAAAAGATTTAGAATAACTTCTAATTTCATTAATTAGCATTTAATAAAATAAGTTAAAATATAATAATACATACAACTGTAAAGCGAATAACTATTACATAAAATATAATATAATAATATAAAATATTTGTTTTTTCTCAGGAAGCATACATTGCGAGCAGCAACAATAACACCATGTTGCCAAGAGAAAAATACCCAAAGCCTCTAATCTTCCACGACAGTAGACTAGCCATCCTCCCGACTCCGCTCACCGCCCTCTCTCTCCTCCTCTTCCTCCCTCTCGCCGTCCCCCTCGCCGCCGCCCGCATTGCCCTCGGCATCCTCCCACCCTACAACGTCATGTTCATCCTCGGCGCCCTCACCGGCGTCCGCTTCCGCTCCCGCAACCACCAACCATCCAAAAACCCCCCACCACCACGGGGCCAAAAGGGCGTCGTGTACGCGTGCACGCACCGCACCCTGCTCGACCCCGTAATGCTCGCGGTCGCCCTCCAGCGGCCCGTCCCGGCCGTAACCTACAGCCTCAGCCCGCTGTCCGAGGCCATCGCTCCAATGCGCACCGTGAGGCTGACCAGGAACCGGCAGGCCGACTGCAACACCATCTCAGGACTGTTGAGGGACGGTGACCTGACGATTTGCCCCGAGGGGACGACGTGCCGGGAGCCGTACTTGCTGCGGTTCAGCCCGCTGTTTGCGGAGCTGGCCGACGAGATTGTGCCGGTGGCAATGGATGCGAGGGGGAGTTGGTTCTACGGGACGACAGCCAGCGGGCTCAAGGGGCTGGACCCGCTGTTCTTCTTCATGAACCCGAGGCCGAGCTATCGGGTGGAGTTCTTGGACCGGGTGCCGAAGGAGATGACGTGTGCCGGCGGGTGGAGCGGGTCGGAGGTGGCTAACCGGATCCAGCGGCAGCTGGGGGAGGCGCTGGGATTCGAGTGCACGGGGCTGACGAGGAGGGATAAGTACATGATGCTGGCTGGGAACGAGGGTGTAGTGAGCAAAGATAACAAGTGATGGAGAAGTTATTGTACGTAATATATATGAGAGAGTATAGTTATGGGGATCAATAAACACACAAAAATTAGTGTTTTAAGTTTGATTTTGTTTATAAATTATTGGTAAAGCAAGTGGAGATCTTTCCTAGTTATTGGGAGTACTTTCAATGCTTCTTGTTGCAAAATAGTGGATACTTATCATTCCATCTCGAATGTTTACTGACATAATATATTCCATGATTAATTGTATTAAGAGCTCTATATATTGTATTATAGAAATAATGTAACTTATTATTTTTAAATTTAAAATTTTCAGTTTAGTATCTGCAATTCTAATATTATTAGTTAATATTTTGCTATTCTCACTTCTGTTTAACTTAAAATATATATATTTTTAAATAAAATCTCCAAATTATACTCTTTTGGACATATTTTTGGTGAGTTTTCATTGAGGGACAACGAACATTTGACTAATGACGTGAGGAGTTCTGGAACTAGACTGATAGTTTTAAAGTTAAGAGGTAATAAATTACACTATACGGCCTATAGTAAGCGAGTTTTGCTGCAATTAACCCTATATTCTATTTCCACTTCAGATATTTATTGATATAGTATATTTTATTGGCTAAGAATATACGATTCATATAATATTGATTGTGGTGTCCAATATTTCTTGGAAAGACTAGAAAAACTAAATTGTTTTATATATGAAGTGAGATGGTAGCAACTAGAAAAGAGACTCAATGGGTAGATCCATAAACACAAATTGTTGTTATCATTCATTATAAGTTATCGAAGCAAGATATTTGTTGCATTTACAATGGATCTTTGGATGTTTAATATGATAAAAAAAAATATATTGGTCTTGATATGGATTTTGAATTTGGTTTATATATTTTGGTTTCATGATTCTAACTAGAATTTATTTTACAGTGTGGATTTGAATGAAAATATATAAAAAAAAAATTATGTTTTTAATAAAAACTAAATTATGAAAATATTTAGACGAAGGACAAACTTTGTTAGGAAATGAAAAAGTTTTGTGAACATTTAGTTTTAATTAGAATTTAAATTCAATTTCAAAAAATATTATAAGTTTTTCTAATTTTTCGATGACTATCACAAATTTCAAACTAGTGAACACGGTATGTATGTGAGTTAAACGTGAAACCAAAAAAGCGTGCTTATAATAATAGAGATCAATGTTTAAAATAGCGATAACAGTTACGTAACGGTTTGCCTCTGTTAGGTTATATCGCATATAGTGTAACACATAATGTATGTTATGCAATTTCCTATTTATTTAATAGAAATAAATATGAATATGTATAAAATAATTCTTATAAATTGAAAAATAAATTTAAATTATCTAAAAAAGAATATAAAATTATTTTGTAATACATAATCTGTTCTAATTTTATATTAAGTTTTACAATAATTTTCATATTTATCTTCATAAATTATATTAAGTTTGAACCCGTAATTTCAGTTATCATTTAAATAAGTAAATAAGATTTTAATTTTTTATTTCAATTCTAGTTATTATCATTGTTGTAATATTTAATTTATCTTATTTGTAATAGTTGATTTCAGTTCAGTTAAAAATTCAATAGAATCAACAAATAAGATATTTCAACAATCAAAGAGAAATTATTACAATAAATGAATAAAGAAACAATCGTAAATTAATAAGTTAGCAATTCCACAAGCGATCAAACAAGCCAATAACTAATCAAATAAGAAAATTACAGTAATTCACTAATAATCAAAATAATAATTAACAACAATATAGAAATTACTAAAAAAATAACTGTAAATAACATAATGTCACACTCTGCTCCCGATATACGGTATACGAGTACGTGTAATAAGTACCGGCAATATATTCAGTTTGAATATGCTAAAACCTCAATAAATTTGCCACAATAATACTTAGTAATTACGATAAAAAAATTCAACAAAAGTTTAACTTTTCATTTATTGGAACGAAGTTTAGATACAATTGAAACAAAATATAATAAAATTAAACAAAAGAAAGCAGAGAATCTCTAATCCATTATTGGGTTTCAATTTGATCTTCACAGTACACCAGATCCTGCGTCAGTTTTGGCGTGTCTATCGGTAAGTTTTGGCATGCATACCCAGGTCGTCAGATTGCGACCAAAATAAAATACACATAAAGAATTTGAAATATAATGGTTAAGTCCAAACATAATAATAATGTAAATTTTAGAAAATATGAAATGAGATGTCTGTAATAATAATGTCAATTAATTTATGTTATTTTAATGTCATTTTAGTGAAGTTAACTTTATAACAAAGATATTTTTGTCTAAGATGTCATGTAATTGGAAAAACTAACTGATGTGATACAACTGTTTCGATTGTTTCCTGTACAGACCCAGGAAATTATCACAGGATTGTCCGATGCTAAATCGGACCTGCTGTCAGGCAAACATGAATTATAGTCAGGTATGATCCAGCAAATCATCACGCACCCATGGTGTGCGAAATATTCAGTTATACAACTTAACAAATTTACAGCCGAAACAAAGTATATTTCCATTATTCAATTTCTCCATCATTCAGTTTCTCCCCCAATCCAGTGCATTTAGGTATAGTACAGTATATTGATTATATCATGTACAATATTTCAATTGGATTTTTCATAATTTGTTAACAACATGATTTATAGAGTCTGTTCAGTTTATGCTTTATTCAATAAATCACAATTAGCTATATTTAAGAGTCACTGATTTGAGACATCATAGAGATATCGGCCAGGCAATTATATGAATACTGGGAGCTTTTCTGTGTATATCAATTTATACAAAATAAATAACATGATTGAAATACATGTATATAAAATAGCATGATTAGTGAGTCCAAAAATGAGCTCACCTGGGTTTTGTTTTTCGATATTGCTCAATGGAGTAATCTACACATTAAAAATATTCTAAAAATATTAAAAACAGATTAATATGAATTTAGATGATTTTTAGGGATTTTTCTAATATTTATAACATACTCTAAATTGATTTTAGTATTAAGCGAGTCTGAAATTATGAAATAGGTTTGGCTCCATTTTATTGGGCTTATAAGATGATGGATGTTCTTTTTAGATTATTAGGATTATTGAGTAGTAAAGGAGCTAACCTATGATCCATTAAAATAATTTAACCCAATAAGAAAAAGAAAAATAATAGCTAACCTCTTGTGAAAAGGTGAGAACCAAAAATGTAGAGAGAGATGGAAGGAGATGCTCTTCTCCGGTGAAGTGGTGGCGGTTCCAGCAACGACTCTTGCAGTGGTTTTGAAGGTGACTCCAGCGAGATGAGAATGTTAGAGAATAATTTTTAGAATGAGTAGAATGTTTTGATTTAGGGATTTATATATAATTGGATTTAAGAGTTACATAATGTGAAGAGTTTAGGAAGTTATAGAATCTAAAGGGTTTGAAGAGATATAGAATTAAATTGGAGGTTTAATATAGATAATTCATGGAGAAGATGAAAGGATGGGAGTTAGAGAAATGAATGAGTAATGAGTTGAGAATATGAAAGGTTTTAATTTAATTTAGAGATTTTAATTTTAGAGTTAAGGATGAGAGTTTAGAAGGTGAAAGCTTTGGAAGGTTTAAGAGTTGAAAGGATTGAGAGTTACACAAAATGAAAAGTTTTAGTTAATTAAAAAGTTTAATTTTGAGAATTAAATATGGAGTTTTAGGGTTTAAATAATAAAGAAGATGAAGAGTTCGGAGTTGGAGAAGATGAAAGGTTTAGGAGGTTAAAGAAAATGAAAAGTGTAAGAGTTAAAGAAAAAAATGAAATGCTATATTTATTATTTGTTTATTTTTTTAATTCTTTTTAGTTATAAAAGATGAAGGATTATTACACATAATATAACGTAATGTTACGAATATAAAATAAAATAATATTAAAAAATATACTGTTATGCTGCACTAAGTTATTTTCAGATGTTATGTAGCGTTGGAGTTCCATTAAATTATGGAACGCAATATAACGGGTTTCATAACGCGTTATTTTCAACATTGTTAGAGATTTTGCAACTTTTCGTCGAAGTTATATCAACAATCATGATAACACCCAAGTAAGTGGTTTTAAGTTTAATTCCCATCGTCTATATTTGGGACACCTCTAGAAATTTATTTCGATGTAAGTGATTGGTATGTGGTAGAAGAAAATTTTGCATGATCGAGAGGTTAGGACAGTGGTAAAAAAATCCGAATGCTCTTGGCCATAAAAATGATAAAAGAAAAAGTGGGGAAAAAAATATAGTGATACAATGTGTTTTCTATAATTTTTTTAAGAATTACTATTTCTACTTGCTTAACTTATTTCAGATCAAATTTCATAAATTTTGAAGTTTATTTATCTTTTCATTAAGTAGTTGCAAAATGTTTTATTTTTTAAAAACCCTTAATTTTGTATCAACTTGATGGAGGACCAAATAAAACTAAAATCCAAGAAATTAGATATGCGTGAACCGTAAGGTATCGAGATCATAATCCACAAGAAAAATTTTAAAAACAAATTATTAGATATAATGGAAATGAACTGCAACTCAGGTACTCGTGTCAATATTCAGCTTTTTATCATTGTTAACTTGAAAGCGAGAGGATCCAATTTGTATGAAAGCTAACACTTAACCATCATATGTGTTAAGTGTGGCCTTCTCCCCCTTAGTCCCACATCGCCAAGAGAGGAGAATGAGAGGGGGGGGAGAGGGCTATAAATTGAGCCCTCTCCCCTCATCCAAAATCACACCCAAACCTATTCAAATACCCAAAAATACTTTTGTATTTTGTATTTGTATTCTCCACAAATAGTGAAATTTTTGATCCTTCTCCGGCCGTGGACGTAGGTCACATTGACCGAACCACGTAAGTTCTGTGCCTCTTGTCTTATTCAGTTATTTTCTTTATTGTCTTTCTTATATTGTAGTAGTGGCTATTAGTTCTTGTGGGGCCTGTTGCCCAACAAACTGGTATCAGAGCGCTATTTTTTTTTTTGAGGTGCTTATTGTATACTCTGTGACTTCCACTAAACGTGGATCCTCCACATCAGAAAATAAGTACTTTCTGTTAGCGGGGCCCATTGTCACTATTCACCTCTTGTGGGGCCCACGTCACTATTCATCACAAAATAAGTGCTTTCTGTTAGCGGGGCCCATTGTCACTACTCACCTCTTGTGGGGCCCACGTCACTATTCATCAAGTGTCATATTTCATAGCCATCATGACAGTAACAAATATCTCAATTGAAAAGTTTGATCGGAGTGTCAACTTCGTTATGTGGCAACTCAAAATGGAAGCCATCCTTATGCAGGATGGATGTGAGTTAGCACTTGAAGGAGAGGAGAATAAGGCACCAGAGATGACGGCGAAAGAATTTGCAGATCTAAATAAAAGGGCTAGATCTGCTATTATTTTGAATCTCTCTAACGAGGTTTTGCAGGAAGTCGCCAATGAGAGGACAGCCAAAAGTATGTGGGATCGGTTGAAAACCATGTACATGAAGAAGACGGTGGAGAATCGACTTTATTTGAAACAAAAGTTGTATATGTTGAGGATGATAGAAGGTACATCTATACTCTCTCATCTTGATAAATTTGATTCCATTATTATGGATTTGGAGAATGTAGATGTTAAGATTGAGGATGAAGATCAAGCCATTTTATTGTTATGTTCCCTTCCCCAGTCCTTTAAACATTTTCGGGATACTATGATTTATGGAAAAAATTCAGTCTCATATGATAGTATTAAATCTGTATTAAAATCTAAAGAGCAGATTGATAGGGACATCACAGGGGAGACTAGTGGTAGTCAAGCAGATGGATTATTTGTTCGGGGTAGATCTGAAAATAGAGACCATAGTAGTACCAAATCCAAAGGAAGGTCAAAATCCAGACATAACAATTTGATTTGTAATTATTGTAAGTAAAAGAGGCACATTAAGTCTAACTGCTATAAATTGAAAAATAAGGAGAAACATGTACAAAATAGCAGTGTCACCGCTGAAGCTAGTATAGCAGCAGATGAGAATGAAGGAACTATATTTGTAGCAACAGATAATAAAGTCAGGTCTAATAATGAGTGGATCTTAAATTCGGGTTGTTCTTACCACATGAGTCCCAGTAGGGAATACTTCTCCACATATGAACCTGTTGATGGTAGAGTTGTTTTAATGGGCAACCATGCTGCCTGTAAAGTTGTTGGTAGAGGTACAGTTCGAATCAAGATGTATGATGGCATTGTCCGAACACTCACTGATGTTAGACATGTTCCAGATTTGAAGAAAAATCTCATCTCTTTAAGCACTCTCGATGTTCTTGGGTGTAGATATTCAGCTGAAGGTGGAGTTTTGAAAATTTGTAAAGGTGCCCTTGTACTGATAAAAGCTAAAAGGTCTGGAAGTTTGTATATTTTGCAGGGATCTACTGTCACAGGTACTGCAGAGGTCTCTACATCCTCAGATGTTGATATTACCAAATTATGACACATGCGGTTGGGACACATGGGTGAGAAAGACTTAACGCTGTTGAGCAAGAAAGGCCTACTTTGTGGTCAAAGTACTGGTAAGATGGACTTTTGTGAGCATTGTATTTTTGGGAAGCAGAAAAGGGTTAGGTTCAATTCTCCCGCTGTCCATAAAACAAAAGGTACTTTGGACTATATTCATTCTGATCTTTGGGGGCCATCTCGTGTTCCTTCTAAGCGTGGTGCCAGGTATATGTTAACTTTTATTGATGATTATTCAAGGAAGGTTTGGGTGTATTTTGTTAAGAATAAAAATGATGTTTTCCTGACCTTTAAACAATGGAAGGTTTTGATTGAAAAGCAGACAGGAAAACACATTAAGCGGCTGCGGACAGATAATGGCTTGGAATTCTGTAGTAAAGATTTCAATGAGTTTTGCAAAAGTAAAGGAATTGCTCGGCATTACACTGTCAGAATGACGCCTCAACAGAATGATGTGGCCGAGCGCATGAACCGAACTCTTTTGGAACGAGCTCGGTGTATGATCTCAAATGCTGGGTTGACAAATGATTTCTGGGCAGAAGCCATTACTACGGCGTGCTACATTGTCAACCGTGCTCCAAGTGCTTCTATTGATTTCAAGACTCCAGAGGAAGTTTAGTCAGGTACTCCTGCTGGTTACTCTAATTTAAGAATTTTTGGGTGTTCTGCTTATATGCATGTTAATGAGGGAAAGTTATAGCCTAGGGCTAAGAAATGTATTTTTCTCGGTTATGCTTCTGGAGTGAAAGGATACAGATTATGGTGTTCTGATCCCAAATCACCTAAATTTGTAATTAGCAGAGATGTTACATTTGATGAATCATCTATGTTGTATCCTAGAAAAGAGTATTGTAATTCAGAAAAGGATGATAATACTCAGAAGCAGGTGGAGTTGGAGATTGGAAATGCAAGTTCTTCACAAAGAGTCTCTACGAGTCAAAGAGATCAAGTTGATGAACCAGATCTTGATGAACCAGTAGAGAAATATTCCATAGCCAGAGACAGACCAAGAAGAGAGATTCGACCACCACAAAGGTATGAAGATGTTGTTGCATATGCTTTAACAGTGGCACAGGAAACAGGTGGAGACGGTGAACCTTCCACCTATTTGGAGGTAATTCAGAGTGCTGATTCAGAAAAGTGGCTGGTGGCTATGAATGAAGAAATGGAATCTCTCCACAAGAATTGTACTTGGGATCTTGTGAAGCCGCCGAAGGGAAAGAAAACAGTTGGTTGCAAATGGGTCTTCAAAAGAAAAGAAGGAACTTCAGGTGTTGAAGATGCAAGGTATAAGGCACGATTGGTTGCAAAGGGCTACAGTCAGGTACAAGGTGTTGACTTTAATGATGTTTTCTCACCCGTTGTAAAACATAGCTCTATTCGTGTATTACTTGCATTGGTTGCCATGTTTGATTTCGAGTTAGAACAGCTTGACGTCAAGACAGCTTTTCTACATGGCGATTTAGATGAACAGATTTATATGAAGCAGCCTGAAGGTTTTGAAGTTGAAGGTAAGGCAGACCATGTATGTTTGTTGAAGAAATCATTGTACGGACTGAAGCAGTCTCCAAGACAGTGGTATAAGAGGTTTGATTCTTTTATGTTGGGTCATGGTTTCTCCAGGAGCATGTATGATAGTTGCGTATACTTCCGGAAGTTAAATGATGGTTCATTCATTTATTTACTATTATATGTTGATGACATGCTCATTGCGGTTAAGAATCTTGCAGAAATTCACCAGTTGAAGGCCTTATTAAATGGTGAATTTGAAATGAAAGATCTGGGAGCAGCTAAGAAGATTCTTGGAATGGAGATAAGATGTGATAGAGGAGTTGGAAAATTATTCCTGACCCAGGAGAATTATATCAATAAGGTTTTGGAGAGGTTTGGCATGCAAGACGCTAAACCAGTAAGTACTCCTCTTGCTAGTCATTTTAGACTATGTGCTGCTCAATCACCACAGTCAAAGGAAGAGATTGATTATATGGCACGAGTTCCTTATTCTAGTGCCGTTGGAAGTATCATGTATGCAATGGTTTGTACTCGTCCAGATATTTCACAAGCTATTAGTGTTGTTAGCAGGTATATGGCAAATCCAGGCAAGGAGCACTGGCAGGCTGTGAAGTGGATTCTCAGATACTTGAAAGGTACTTCAAGCAATTATTTGGAGTTTGGACGTTCTAATAACACCTTGGTTGGTTTTATAGATTCAGACTATGCCGGTGATCTCGACAAACGAAGGTATCTCACAGGTTATGTATTTTGCATTGGAGGTTGTGCTATCAGCTGGAAAACTACTCTACAACATGTAGTGGCTTTGTCCACTACTGAGGCAGAATATATGGCAGTTACAGAGCCTATTAAAGAAGCTTTGTTGTTGAGAGGTTTGTTCGGCGAGTTATCTCTACAGCAAGGGGTTATTACCATTTACTGTGATAGTCAAAGTGTAATTCATTTGACTAAAGATCAGATGTATCATGAGAAGACGAAGCATATTGATGTGAAGTATCACTTCATTCGTGATATCATTACTGAGAAGAAGGTCCTTATTCAGAAAATCAGTACTAAGGACAATTCTGCCGATATGTTTACAAAGGCTCTTCCTGTTTATAAGTTCAAGCAGTACTTGGACTTGATTGGCATTCAGAGGTGGTGATTCAGCTCGTTGGGGCATTGCCGGAGAAGATGGATTAAGCCATAAATTGTTCGGGTCAAGGCCAAGGTGGAGATTTGTTAAGTGTGGCCTTCTCCCCCTTAGTCCCACATCGCCAAGAGAGGAAAATGAGAGGGGGGGAGAGGGCTATAAATTGAGCCCTCTCCCCTCATCCAAAATCACACCCAAACCTATTCAAATACCCAAAAATACTTTTATATTTTGTATTTGTATTCTCCACAAATAGTGAAATTTTTGATCCTTCTCCGGCCGTGGACGTAGGTCACATTGACCGAAACACGTAAGTTCTGTACCTCTTGTCTTATTCAGTTATTTTCTTTATTGTCTTTCTTATATTGTAGTAGTGACTATTAATTCTTGTGGGGCCTGTTGCCCAACAATATGCAAGGTTGTCGAAGACAAAGCACCTAAATGAAACTACAGCCCTGCGAATAAATGTAAGAATGAGATATTTTCTCCCAAATAATAATAAAAATAAAATTCACGAATGTGACAATAGCGACTGCTTAACAATCCCTACTACTAGAATGAGACTAGGGTTTTCTAATAGGAGGAAACATAACTAATTAGATTGATCATATCTCTCTCTCTCTCTTAGATTGATCATCTCTCTCTCTCTCTCTCTCGTACAAGATGATGGGTGAAGAAACGAAATGGTTCAAATATTCCTGAAAATTCTTACTCCCATTGGACTACTTGTATCTATATGCATTATGATCTCGATTCATGGATGAATCTCTCATTTGGAGAAATAAGAGGATCAATCATTTCTTCTGACTCTTTTAAATTCGATAAATATTGATTGATCATATATTTCATTTTCAATATACTTGTATGATTTAGAGTATCATTTCCTATTTGATTTTTTTGAATTCCATGTCCGAAGTTGCGATCGGATCTATTCATTAAAAAGAATCGATTCGATGCATTTCTTATATACCCATAGGTGCTATATTGGATTTGAATCAAATTTCAGATCAATCTATATCGATTGACTGTCTCTATGTTGTTATTGCTAGCAAATACCGTTGGTTTTCGTTTTGGATCTTTCAAATCATTTCTACAGTGAATCCGGACTGGGACCGGGACCGGGACCGACGAGTAGAAATTTGATCGATGCAATGGGAAAATCATAATTGTTATCACAACTTTTGATAGATGTGGCATATATGTCCACATTATCCGATACGTAACAAGCACGCAATGATATAGCAAATTGGCACGTGTTCGAGTTGGACCCAAGTCTAGAATTTTAAAAAGACAAGTGTCTATCTTCTTAAAAACTAAATAAAGTTTGGATCGTTGTTATCTCCTCGACCGAGAATTATGGGGGAGTTGGGTGTGCTTCATCAAAGCATAATTAAGATGTTTGCGGTGCAACGCCTAACTCAGTGGCAGTGAATGATAGTGCAAGCAACTATGTAACATTTGAATACTAGCTACAAGGCCTCATCTTGTACTACTTTCATTAATGACAACCACTACCCTTTGATAATCACTGGCTGAGCATGCTAGACCATGGTACCGGACGAATGTCAAGTTAGGATTTGTTCGTGGAAATTTGGAGAAATTTCGAAACAAAAATTAAAATGATCAATGTTAATTTAGGTCTCGGTATCCAGATAACCTCTAACCCATTCTACGTTACGTTAACAACAAGAATTGATTCAGGCATTGATACCTAGCTTATCTCCCACCTACACTTGATGAATCACGATGAAAGATTTTATATTGCCTAGCAAATCACCGTGCTAAAACAAAATAAATTTTAATTCTAAACATTTCATTCCATTTTATTTATTCAAGAGTCATACATATGATTATTTATAAAAAATATATGCATATAGACTAAAATCGAATAATGACAAGTAAGTATTAATCAAATCTAAAAGTCTCACAAAATATCAAATCTAATAAGATATAATCAAATCTCTAGCTCTTTAACGCACATGAAGTACTCGATAGCAACGTATTCTATCTCAAGCTAGTTGAAGAGTGACCGATTATCATTACAAGCATACGCGGAAGCAGCAAGTGCAAATAACACTGAACAAATCTCAAATCCTTAATACTGCAAAAATTATCGTTAACAGAAATATCCAAAATTCCGATTTCTATTTATCATAATTAAAATTTTGAATAAAACAAGTCGAGAATGATTGAACCCATCACATCATGCTATTATTGTGACATCTACGACAAGCAGTGTCGATACAGTTGATCAGGACATAACAGCAGCATTAACGTCCGTCAACAATAACAGTAGCCAACAGCTCGTACAAGTTACTGTACTATCGTTATTGCAAGGAACAGAGAGGTTCAAAAAAGGCAGCTTCAGTTACAGTTATCCTGTATCACATTATAACCTGCGCCATAATTTAGTGTACAGTCGGTACAATTCGATAAAAGATGGCTGTAACATCTCAAAAGATTTTTCTTTTACGACATACTAATATTTGTTACAGAACAGAGTTCTATTTTACAAGAGAGTTAAATTCAAAAAAAAAAAGGGAAACTTCTTTTGCTTTTGTAAGTTTTTTTTTCTGGTTATGTAAGATTCTACATAACAAATTCTCATTTTTCTTTTATCATCATTTGGATCTGCTCGGGCATCACCCCTTCTGTTTAACAAGATAATGATGTACATTGTAGTATAGAACTGAAGCAATTGGAGTGAGACAGAGACAAAGACAAAGAACGGCATCCTCTTCTGACTCATCATCGTCATTTTAGTAACTAGAGATTCGACATAGACCTCAAATGTTATGAAAAAGAACATGATTTAATTGTCCACTAGCCATCGTAGAACTGCATAATTCTCCTTTCCCACTGCAAGTGGATATTTTAATCAGCTCTTTGATGCATTCTTGAATGGAAATCACCGTAAAAATAGTTCTGCAACACCGAAGGAAGATTCATTATTAAAATGCAAAGCAGGCGTTGGGCTTCTACGTAGAGTATATTTGATAACAAAGGCCTAAAGGGAGTACCACTTACCATGGACGGTTAATAACAAATCAGTTGGCGCATGTTGTTTCGAGAGTTGATACAACACCTGCATCCATGGACTATGGCAGACGATTTCACCTTTCCTTCTCAGTACATGCACTGGTTTCTGATCAAAGAGTCTTAGTTAGAGTTTTCTCTTAATATCTTGAAAACTTGGCAGCATATAATCTTGAGAGTAATAGTCTAGAAAAATATGGAGGGAGGGGGGAAAAAACTCAATTTAGATTTAAAAAAAAAACATCCTTAGTTGCTTCAGATTAAGAAAACGTATTAGGTGTGGACAAGAGACTGGCATGATCATCTTTGTGTAGCCATTGTCATATGGCTAAATAAATCAAGTAACATGAGAAATAAGAGTTAAGTCATTTACCATGCCCACCAGGCAATCGGAGCATGATGGAACAGAGAATGAAAAAGATCAGTGAGGTCGATTGGTAAAAATCCATCCAGAGTGATGGAGAATACGAAAAAGCAGCAAATTTTTTGAAATCATACAAGTTTTGGCCCATATAGTTTCAGGGAGAATGATCAGAAACATGCTATAAAAAATCGGTTTTGCTTCACCTAACTGTATTAGCTATATTTTAGCTTGTTTTGGCTAATGTTCATTTATTGTTAATTTTTTTCAATTGTATTAGCAGGGCTTCAACCTGTAAAGGCTATTCTTAGGTTAGCTGTTTGTCCTGTATGGTCAATTTTAATGGATCTGGCCAAAAAAGGTTACATCATATAAAAGGTTCAAATAAGAAGTTAATAAAAGAGCGATAACAGAAATTCAGTAACTAATACTTCTCCCTCCATGAAATTCTGAAGTATATCAACAATAAATCTACACGTGAACATATTTATGTATTACATCATACATGCATAAAGATACATACATATAGGCACATTAAAATTTCATTTAAAGGGATTAATGGATATCAGCCATCACAGCCATTACCTCCACATTCGATAGTAAACCACGGGATCTCTAATACTTGAGGCTCGCTCATACCAATTCTATGGGATCTAGTTTTGGTTTGTCCATTTATTAAGCAGACAATAGACACAGTTTTCGGAAAATATAAAGTTTTACACCTAAGCAACAATGAGCAAACCAAATGTGTACCCATGAAATTGGGTATGGGAGAACCCTAGAGGATTATATAATCAATACTGTAGTGGCCAACCGAAAGAAGTGGCGGCAATGAAGTTATCACCTCAAGGAGGAATATCTTCCTCCTGAGGTAGATGATACCCATTAATCTTTTTAATGTATTTTTTATATATATCATGCATACATCCAGATACACAGAATAAATTTGAAAGAAGAGGCCAAATCGAAAGAAGTGGCAGTAATGGAGTTATCGCCTCAAGGAGGAATATCCTCCTCCCGAGGTAGCTGATACCCATTGATTTCTTTAATGTATTTATATATATAATGCGTACATGCTGATACACAGACTAGATTTATACACAGCCCACCAATATACATGTAGTTTTAACAACTTTACATCAGGGAAATGTGTTCTATTTGACTACTGGATTTATGCATCTATTAAAGTTGAATGCACTTCACTATAGCAAATTTATTATCCATTTTCCCTTCTTCTACACATTTTCACAAGTTTATTTCCGAAGTCTAGGAGAATTAGGAGGATGCCAACTTTTTTTTTTAGGATTATGACAAGCCCCTTATGAATAGTCTCCATGGCAAACATCTTTCTTATCCATAATTTCCGTGGTAAGCCCCTCTCTTATTCATATTTTCCTTAACAAGGAATTTGACACTAATTATGAATAATAAGTTGACGTCTTATCAACATCCAGCCATATTGTTCAAAGAGCTTTGCCCAATAGCTGACCTTGTATTGATGGGGAAAGAATTAGATGATAATGGTGATGATGATAACTTTTGGTATACAGACATCCTATCAATAAGATTGAGTTTGGATCCAGTTGGAGAGTATATATTCAGATGGCAGATCCGTTTCGTTAAGCATGATATAAACAATTTAAAATTCCTAAAAACCAAAAATCAACAGTTTTTTTTTTTTAATTTCTTGCTAGTGCATCAACTCCCTCCATAGTGGATGGCTCTTGTGTTATTTTATGAAGTTCCTGTGCTATTTTATGCAATTCATTTTTCATTAAAGGTATCTTACGCCATTCATTTTGTAAGGCCTTAGTCAATATGGGATTTAAATCATATACCTTTTTGTTTCTAGTCCATTTTTTGTAATTAGATCACATCCAAATAGGTGGATTTAAATTTTAATGCTATAACATATAATTTCAATTGATAGGATTTGAGTTTCAAATCTTATCAGTAGGATCCTAATTAAACTCATTCAACTAAAAGAAGGAATCTGTATGGATCCAAATGCCACTGATTAAGTAGATATTGCACAGAGAAAGTAACTTAATCCTTCAGTAGTGACCTTCAACCAGGAAAGAACATAACATATAGCAACAGAGGCCCAATTTCAGTGGAGCTATAAAGAAAACACAACCAGAACTTACCAGTAAATTAGTAAACATGTCAGCATATATTCATCAATTTCGAGGAGACTGGGGTCGAGGGGAGATAGATGGCCCAGATTGTTCAGACTTCTGCAACTTATGACCGTCGCCCTGCAAAATAAAACTTAATACGTTAAGTATTATTGTAGAACATCAACAGCGAATTTAAGCTATTAAAGTTAAGCAAGCATGCCCACAATCAGCTATAAGGTTATGCAGTAGTATCTACTACAAACTTGAAAAGTTGGTAAACAACCATGGTCAGAACACACATGGCACATCACATACAGCTGCAAACTGCTTTTCCGCTGAAGAAATACAATCAAGGTTCAAGAGTAACCTGGGACTTAATTGATTGCTCACTTTACCCTCGTCCATCATGATTGCTTGAATGTTGTACAGAATATGCGTTAACAATCAGAGATCGATCAAACAATTTTCTTAAATTACCAAGAACACCTTTTGATAATCTTTACTAAATTTTAAAATGAGAAAAAAGCCAAAAAAAAAAGTGCTAGCAGTACAGAATCAAAACACCAATTTTATGGCATTTCCAGAGAGTAGCAGCCAGTAACAGTAAAATGAACCATCTTTTGGGGCATGCAGAATGTGTAATTGTATTAACATATATATATATATATATATATATATATATATATATATATATATATATATATATATATATATATATATATATATATATATAAAACAAAGTTTTAAGAGATATAATTAAAATACATGAAATAGATGAATTGAAAATTCAACTTAATTAAATTATATGTAAGATGCATGACGTTAGAACTCCACCAGTTCTGTACATAAAGATTTATCCTTTCACTGCGTGTCCCAAGCCAGAATAAAAGAGAAGGGTTGTGTTAGGCTTGTGAAACCCAGCGTAAAACATTATCACATATTATGCCATAAACAAAAAAAAAAAAAAAAAAGAATTTCGTGGGGCAGTCCCTATTATCAACATGATCGATCCAACGTGATTCTTTTCTGGTTCATGTAATCTAACCCAAGTACTTGGGATAAAAGGCTTAGTTGTTTATGCATGACGTTAGAAGACTCTACCTGAATAGCTTTGATTCATAATGATAAAGTTTAAATATTTAGTTGTAAGAAGTCAATTGTATCAAGAGGTTTTATGGCCCCCCCCCCAAAAAAAAAAAAAAAAAAAAAAAAAAATCAGTTAGAGCAATATGAATAATGGTTTTCTTTTATTAAAAGCAGTGGTTCAGTCAATTTTCTTTGGTTTTCCAGAAGATAATGATATAACTCCAAAGAGTTCAAGTAGAGATGAGTCTCTGACTATAACCTGAAAATAATTGAAGGTATTACTGAAATCACACCATAAAAAATTGAGCAGCGTGTCAAATCACCTAGTGCCAGTATGTAGCTACATCTCAATTTCCCTTTGCCACTGAGTAGTTCTTTTTCTTATCTTATGTCAGCAAAATAACAAAGCCACAAGTAGGAACAGTGCTAGATTCAGATAGAAGCTGAGAAAGGGAGATTGATAGTGTCTCAAGCCAACAAACCACTAGAAAACTGAAGAAGGGAGATTGATAGTGTCTCAAGCCAACAAGCCACTGTCCAGGTGAGATCACGGAGGGTTCACACACAAGGCATAACAGAATACTTAGAAAAGAATACCAATGGATGCATTTACTGTAATAAATCCTTCATTATTTCTCCATCACTGTGGTGTTTAACGCAGCAAGGTGGCAGCAAGTGTGCACTAAAGGTGTAAAAAAAAAAAAAAAGTAAACCAAGCTACCATAAATCACCTAATAAAGTCTTCTTAAGAAATGATGTACCTGAATGTAGTTGCTGCTTAAATCCTTCTGATCTGATGCATGCAGTTGCTCTTGCTGAACTGGCTGCTGCTGTTGCTGAACAGATTGCTGATGTAGTTGCTGTAGCTGCTGCTGGTGCTGCTGCTGCAGTTGGAATACTTGTTGCTGCTGATGATGATGAAGCTGCTGCTGTTGCTGTTGGAGTAACGCTTGCTGCTCTTGTTGCGATAGTTGCTGGAATTGTTGCTGCTGGAGAAGCTGTTGCTGATGCAGATAATACTGTTGTTGCTGCTGCAGGTAAAGCTGCTGTTGCTGTTGCTGTTGCATGTACAAAAGCTGGTGATATTGTTGCGTGTTGAGAACCTGCTGGTTCTGTTGCTGATACTGGGCTAGTTGGTGCTGCTGAGGTTGTTGGCTAGACTGTTGATTCTGTTGTGCCAGTTGCTGATTTGATCTTTGTTGATTCGGCAGTTGCTGTTGCTGGCTCAATATTTGATGATTCGGCTGCTGCTGCTGCTGCTGTGATGGATTCATTTGTTGCAACTGATCAGTCTTCTGATCCTGCTGGGAATTTCTCTGTAGTTGTGAACTTTGCTGCTGCTGAAGGTAATAATATTGTTGCTGATAGTACTGCAAGATGTGAGGGGGAATTCCTTGGCTATTTTGAATATATCCATGTTGTTGTTCATTACTCTGTACAGAGTGCTGATTTATTTGAGTTTGAAGTTGTGGCTGTGTGCCTGATTGCGGTTGAACATAAGCATAGGCTTGCTGCTGCACACTCTGCCCAGGCTGTGCAAGATTACCAATTGGGTACATTTGAGCAGTAGCCACCGGATACTGGCCAAAAGTTTGGTTAGGCTGTTGATCCACTGTGCCAGTCCAAGCCTGGGATTGATATGGATAGCCTTGAGCTACAGCCATTTGTGTATTGGTAGTTCCAGCGGCAGTTAACTGTGGATGAACTTGCCACTGTTGAGGTTGAGAAGATTGAACATAGTACGTCTGAGGCCAGTTCCCTGTATTACTTGCAGTTTGAGCATATGCAACATTAGCAGGTAAAGCCTGCAGTGGAGATGATTGTGTATGTGGTTGCATTTGTACCTGTGGGTTTGATCGAGATTCTGGAGGAATTGAGTCACAAACTGAATGCAAAGGGCTGTTGTTACCCTGAACCTGAGAAGGGGTGGAAGGGTCCGTGTCTATAGGTTCAGAAACATGAATTGCTGAGACCTCATCACTGTTGCCCTCATCAAGTAGTACATTTTCTCCTGCTCCTGAGATTGCTTCTTGAGGAATACTATGATCACAAGAAGCAGAAGGCTTGAATTGCTGAGTCTCATTATCAGGAGAGTGTGATAGATTTTCAAGTGAAGGTGGACTTAAATTAACACCAGACTTCTGCTCAGGATGACTTTGAACTTGGGTTTCAACTTTAGGGTACTCAGTTGTTGCTTCTGGAACCTGAGCTGCATCTTGAGATTCGGGAGCTGTCCGTCTAGCCTCTTCTTGTAGTTCAAGTCCTTCTGTTATAGCTTGCATTTCCACATCTTCAGCAACTTCCACAGGTTCCTCTTTTCCTTTACTATCACCCAATGACTGCTTCTCCACACTCTCAACAACTTCTACTAGTGCCTCTCTCCCCTTATCGTCATTTACATACTGGTTTTCTACATCTTTAGCAACCTCAGTTAGTTTGCCTTCTCCCTTATTATCATTTATATCATCATGTGAGTTGCCTGTTATCATCCCATCCGAGGGAATACCATTACCTTCAGGGGGCTCACAGTCCAACAAATGTTTTCTTGAGCCATCATTGCCATCATTTTCATGAGCTTGAGGTGATCCATGCACAAGCCTCTGTATTATTCTTCCTATCACTTCCTTGACCAAGGGATCATCTCCAATGGGAGTACAATGAGATTTTGTAGTGGGTCTCATTATATGTGGAAACAATTTCCTGTGACGATCCCATGCCTTTCTAACATCATGAATAGTTCCATGAAGGTCCACAAACTGTTGCAGACAAAAAAAAAAAAAAAATGAGAGAAGAATGCAACTATTGTAGAAATACAAACGATGTGATCATGTCAAATGATATAACCTACCAATTTTCTTCATTAGTAACAAGCAGATGGGATATCAACACTTTTACTTGGATTATGATCGCCCTCATAAAAGATAAATTCACAGAAACTAAATCTCATAATCTACTTACATAAATCATGAAAAACAATGAAGCCCATATGTTAAATTGAAAAGAGGAAGAAGATTAGCCATCGCTGTTACAGTGTTGTTTGTGCACAAGAAGCAATGTGAAGTGGCAACAAGTTGCCTAAATAGTGTAATCCAGTTGCTCCAAGTTTCAACCTCATAGGTGCATCGGCCAACCAACCAGACAAGCATTTTGGTGTGACAATTATATCCTTGAGCCGATTACCTTTGAATAACTCCAGTTGCTGCAATTATTAAGACCATCACCATTGAATGCATCACTCTATGCAATTATATCCTCCTCCCACCATCCTAATGAGTATTCCTTACTCTTGTTAATTGCATCAAAATTTAGTAGAATAAGTAGCATCCCTATAAGTTCCTTTAAAGCTTGATTCTCCTGATGTGCAGTCATTAAAATTCGTCAAAGGTTTACCTTATTCATCTTCTTGCTATGGATCTAATTTAGTTGAACCGAAAGGAAGTTAGGACTTTAAGACTATGTTAGATAAATAATGAACTTTTTATATAAGCAATATTGGTGTATACTAAAACATACTCCCATTCCTCTAACAATGGAAGCTACTAAATGTAAGACCAAACACATTGATGATAAACATCTTTTGGGGTCACCATGAGCATCCAAAAGATTTGGTTGTCTTTACCTTACAAATATAACTTAGGATTTGTTAAAACATAAAACTTAAAATTACATGAAAGTTAAGATTTGAAAGTTAATACATTTGAAGGCCAGGCATTTATTGCTTGGAGAAAGCCTTAAAAAATCATTATTCATCCTATCCTTGGTCTTTCCAGCAATCTCCCATAACACAAGGGTCGTACATCACAAGCTTATAACTTTTGACTCTTCAAATCTCTGGCCCTGTGTGACACTTAGTTCACTTACTCAAATTTGAGAGACTTAGTAAGCTTAACTCACAAACTCATATAAGAGGAGAATTCTTTGTTTGGAACTCTTGGATTGAAGGCTTGAATTTATTTTAATGTTATTCTATGCCTTTCAAGTGAGGACCTCCCACCTATTTATAGGCAAGTCTTTCATACAAATGGATCTTTCTATAATCTAACAATTACAAGTATCTCTCCAACATATTCCATACACTTCCAGAGTGTTCCACACTCTTCTTGAATATCCTAAACTCTTCTAGACATTTCCACACCTCCTCTTTCTAGAATCATCTAGAGTGTTCTATATCATTCTAAACTCTTCTCTACAAAGTATAGTATATGCAAGACAACTCTAGAAGGTTTTAGAATACCACCTCATCCGAGTTCAACTGTGGAGACCTTCTAGGCTAGGCCGTGACACCTATTGCACTCTATGCAGGAATGAATAATTGCACTATCATAAAAGAATTATTTATTTAGATAGTACATTGGTTAATGGATGAATGGTTCAACTGAATCAAACATCTCAAATGTTTCTAGTATTTAATTAATTCTATTCCCATAAAAGCACTTCTGTAATAGCCATCCTTAACCCAATTCATTGACTCATAAGCTTCATTTTATTATCAATCAGCTCGAAGAGTGCAAGATCAATCAAGACCTGACCTTGAAAATAGAAGAAAGAATTCTTCCGAATTGAAGAATATGTAAAAGTAGGTGCCTAATTTTGCCGTTTTGGTTCTTCAACACATTTTGGCTCATGTCATAATATGTAACAATATTTTACACTGGCTGTCCCCGGCCTACCACAACCCTTCTCTTTTATCCTGACTTAGAACAGGCAATAAAAAAATAAATTTTTAAGCACATTTGGGTTCTATTATTCAGAATAATGGAGAGATCGATAAAAATGTCAACTATAAGATACAAGCTGGCTGGTTGAAATAGAGAAGTGCAATGGGAGTTTTATGCGACCGTTACATTCCGTTAAGGCTGAAAGTAAAATTTTATAGGACTGCTATTAGACCAATTTTATTATATGACTCGAAATGCTCGGTTATAAAAACACGTCATTCACAGAAAATAAGTATAACAAAAATGCATATGCTTCGCTGGATTTGCGGCAACATTAGGAGAGATAAAGTGAGAAATGAAGATATTCGTGCTAAGGTAGGTATAGCGATAGTTTGGTCATATACAACATAGACTTATAAATGTATCAGTTTGACGAAAGGAGCTTATCAATGTAGGACAAGTTAGGGGAGCTTATCAATATAGGACAAGTTAGGGGAGCTTATCAATGTAGGACAAATTAAAAAGCGAAGTGAAAACCGAAGAAAATATGGATGGAGATGATACGAAAAAATATGGATTCTAGAGGTTTAAATGAGATATTATTTGGTAGGAATGAATGAAGAAGGATTATTAACGTGATCGATCCGACGTGATTCTCTTTTGGTTCATGTAGCCTATCCTAAGTACTTGAAATACAAGGCTTAGTTGTTTGTTTGTTCTTCAGCACATTGTACTTGACCACTTCCTGGAAAGGAAAAAAAGTCTCTAATTAACTAAAAAGCCCATCAACTCAACTGTAAGTGATGGGAATCCATAACTATTCAACAGTCATTTTCACTACTGTTCATGCAATTTTCTTTATCCAGAAGTTGAAAGAGACTCTTGGTTTAGTTAGTGAATGATGAAGAGACTTGTATTCCCATTGAAATCTTTTATCATTTGAAAGTTGGTTAGTGATTTATCATGATGAGAGGCCAAGATCTTATATTGTAATATTTTTCCTATCCCAAGGCCTAGTTTGGGTAAGGGTTTCTGAACAATCTAATTTCAAACTTGTAAGAAAGTGCAGTTTGTACATATACAAACTTTAGTTTATGAAATGATGGAAAATTTTAGTCAAAGTGAACTTTTAGATTTTGGAGTATAGGGGATTTAAATCAGCTAAAACCTGAGTTTATTAACACTCCACTTTAGGTTGCCAAATAGGGGATAGTTTTAAATATAATTTTATATTACAACTAAGCAAGACTTCAGTTTTTTTAGGCAATATCCGACTGCCAAACTAGGCCTAATTAGTTCCTTCCTAAATCTCCACCATCATAAACCCCTAAATCCCTTTTATGTTGCATCAAATTTGGTATAAGAGTGCAACAATCCCACCAACATCATCTCACCATCTACTTCTTCATCCATATTTTTTTAAGTTTTGTTTAAAAAAAGAGTTGAAAAAAGGAAAAGAAACGAGAGAAGAAAAAAATGAAAACAAAAATAAATAAATAAAAGAATTTCATATTAGAGTCGAGTCAACGACCCGAGTTCCAATTCCTCATCTGAGCCTCCCTGACCTCCATTGGAACTCCATCACAGCCGAGCTCTCCTCTAGCTCGCCAACTCCCCCCAATGCATCCCCACTCATATCGGACCTTTATCAACGTCCAGAGCGCCAACTACAATCAACACCTCCCTACCCATCTCTGATTATCGCTAGTTGCTCCAATATCATCTCTCGTTGCCCACAAAGCTTCTGTGACAAATCTGAGCCTAATCCAAGCTTAGACTGGACTACTTGATGTCGCCAACTTATTTCCTCAGTATGTTTACCCCTGTTATTGTTGTCTCTAGCCACGAGGCCTTTTGAGAATCACAATCAAATCGTAAGTAGTGAGCTCTAGTAGAACTCGTCAAACCCAACATGATTCGTGGCTTTCGTGGCTCTCTGGATCCAGACCAGAGGCCCATACATATTTGGGTCATTTCAAATCCAGACTCGACTGATCTGAATCCCTTCAGATCTAGCCCGATCAACTTTCCTATTCGATCCAATCTGTTTCCCTCCAACCTAACCAACTTTCAGATCTAGATCTAAAGCAAGGTACACTAACAAACCCGCTACACTAACAGGCCCGCTACATTGTACACTAACGGGCCCACTACACTACATGTAGGCCCATTAAGGGTTATTTGGTCTTTTGGATCCCATTTCAAGCCTGAAACCATATTTGAGCCACTGCAGTTCTGGGCTATCCTAAGTAATTTTATTTGAATCTTTTGCTCTAGACTTCGGGTAAAGGTTTTTTACTAGGCTTTTGTTCTATGTTTGAAACTTATGTACTTCCCTCAAGGAAGGTGCTGAACAAACATTTTAATTTATTAAATTTCCTATTATTATTATTTTGTACAGATTTTGGATGTGATATTATAATCTCAAATTTCGAACTGATTTTCTTTATCTCGCATTCTACCACATAATTAGGAAATGTGCTTCCCTGCACTCAGCAAAAACCAGTCATTAGAATGATTTCAGTCACATTTAATCTTTGTGTCTAGGACTTGCGCACACCCATCCATTTGTTTGGTTAAGACCGCATTCACAATCATACTGATTAGTTTATCACATGATTTGCAACGGAAGAATTTTACAGGAGCCATGGAAAACCAACAAAATATTTAAGCTCCTAAATAAAGTTAATGAGAATCTACAGACCATCCATAAGATTCAAATAACCAAGTACACAACCAGTCTAAATCTTAGAATACACTTAAATGTCAACAAAGAGTGACCCATTGAAAATAATCATGTAAAACAGGATACACCTAGTAGGTATCATGACCTAAGAAGAAATAACAACGGATAAATTGAGAATACTAAGGATGGTCATCAATATACCGATATCACATGAAAGGTCAAGATAGATGTCTCCGCTTTTGATAACACATATGATACGTCCTAGTGCTTCTGTGATCGGTTAGTGAATATGGATAATTGGTACGGATATCTAATGCCCTTTGAGTTCAATTCACTCAGATAAAGTTGTAAAAGTAAACCAATGTGCATTGGAAGTCCATAGAGAGACGAAGGGAGAGAACCGATGATGGCAATGGGTCAATATGAAAGCAGAGCTTAGTTAGAAGTACCTTCCTCATCTTCAGGGACCACCTTCTTGACCGTCTACGTTAAAGGCAAGAGAGTGTAACTGTTAGTATATGTATGAATTTGATGAATTGATGGTGTGGTATGACATCCAAGATGATGATCATCTCACCCTTTCTAGGTTCACACTAAATTTGGATTTGACCTCCGATAGAAAATGCTTCCACTTCAGGGTTTTGTTGAAAAAGCATACAAGTTAACCCAAAACTTCGAAACATGCTTATAAATGTTTTTAGATAGAAAATCCACCTTCAAAACCAAGGAACACCCTAAGCGATAGTTTGAAAATAATGCCAAATGCAATACTTTTGTCACTAAGGATGTATAAGGTAGAACTATGACTAGTGACTCATTACAGCAGGAAACGATGAGAACTCAGAGATTTAAGTGTCATGGTAATAATCACTTCACTTATCAGTGTCCCACAAGGAGTCTATTCATAAGTGAGATTCAAGGTTAAGATGAGAGTGATGAGTATGATTTTCTTACATATATACTCATATTTATCTATGTTTTTTATTAATAAATGCATTAATCAGATAATAATTATGTTTTCTTTGGAAAATATGTTTTTAATAAAGAAAAGAAGTCCAAAAAACGATTTTACATGCCCAAAGCCCTAGAGCCCATGATTCTATTTTGCAACAGATGAAAATCAAGTTAGGAATCATGGAAAATCAATCAAAATCAAAACAATAAAGAAGGAGATCAATTTGTTAAGAAAGAGATCAAGCTAAATCAACTTAAAAATTGCATCAAATCTAGTTATGTTAGAGATTTTCCAAATCAAGTCAAAAATTTTATTAAATCCAACTGTATGGAAAAGATATTAACAAATCTTGTTGTTAGAGGCAAATCAAACCAAATATAGCATAAAATGTAGTTGATATGGAAAAGATCTTGACAAATCAACTTATTATGGCAAATTAAGTCAACTATTTGTTATGATCTTTTCTATCTATTTTGTAACAAATATAACAACCTCTTTCATCTATAAGTAGAGGGAAAATTATCACTTGTAAAACACACCAAATTTTATAGAATGATTTATATAAGTTCTTAATGATGTTTGGCTTGATTCTTGTTGTTCTTGATCAAATTCTATAAATTTTATTTTAATAAGAAGTCCATCTTTTTCTTTAATTCCTTATTATGATTTTCTTTTATGTAATTATTCTATTGTTCATAAATAGTTAAACCTTTTATGCTTAGGTCTAAGTGAAATTAAGAGTATAATATATTTAAATAAACAATCTCTCATATTCTTCATATCTAAATTAAGATAATAAAAATTATGTGAATATTTAATTTACAGATCTATAATATAATTTCAGGGATTATGTATGTCATCCACAATAATTTATACTTGAGAGTTGAAATCTAGTATTATCATTTACATAGATTTATTTATCAAAGATTATGTATGTCATCCACAATAATTTATACTTGAGAGTTGAAATCTAGTATTTTCATTTACATAGATTTATTTATCAAAGATTTTATATTATTCTATTTATTAATTAAAACTTAGATTGATAGGTCACCCCGCAAGCCGTATAATTTACTCTTTTAGTTTATTAATTAATTAATATAAGTTTTAATTTTTAAAAAAATTATTTACTATATTATTATTCTTAGTGGATTTGAACCTATATACTTTATTTTTATTTATTATTCTTCCTAATTAGTTAATCAAATAACTACTATCTTCTCTTATCAATTTGACTAGCCAAGATAGAATTAAAACTATATAAAACAATCTTTTGTGGATTGACTTACATAGTACTACAATTCAACACTGTGTACTTCCAGTAATTATAATTTGTACATCAAGTATTTCGCAAAAACTTAATGTTCAAATTATAATTAATGCAAGTACACAGTGTTGAGTTGTAGTACTATGCATGTCAATCTACAAGGCAGATGGTTTAATTCTAGCTTTCGATCCTATTTAGGCAAATTGAAGAAGAGATGATAAGAGTGGTTTTTTGATTAACTAATTAAGAATAATAATAAATAAAAATAAAGTACCTAAGTTCGAATACACTAAGAATAATAAATTAATAATGACAACTAAATAAATCTCTTAAAATTAAAACTTATATTAATTACTTGATCACCTGAAAAAATAAATCATACGACTTGCATGGTAACCTATCAATCTAAGTATTAAGTAATAAATACAATTATATAAAAATTTGGATAAATAAATCTATAAAAATGATAATCTTAGATCTCAACTTATACTGTAATACGGATGATATACATAATCCATCAAACTATATTGTAAATCTATAAATTAAACATTCACATAACTTTATTATCTTGATTTAGATATGAAGAATATGAGATTGTTTAATTAAATATACTATACTCTTCATTTCATCTATATCAAGACATAAAAGGTCTAATTATACACGAAAAAAATTTACCTAAATGTAAAATCATGATAAGAAATTAAAGAAATTTTTTTATTAAAATAAATCAACAAGAATCCAACCAAACAACACCAAGAACTTATACAAATTATTCTATAAAATTTGATGCCTTACAAATGATAATTTTCTCTCCATTTATAGATTAAATCAGTTGTTATATTTGTTACAAAATAGGTAGAAAAGATCATAACAAATATTTAACTTGACTTCTCATAATAACTTGATTTGTCAAAATCTTTTCCATGATAGCTACATGTCACGCAATATTTGACTTGATTTGCCTCAACAGTGAAATTTGTCAAGATCTATTCAATAACAGTTATATTTGAAAAAAAATTTGACTTGATTTGGAAGGTCTCTACGATGGTTTGGTCATAAACAATGTAGACTCATAAACAACGTAGACCTACAAATGTACCAGTTCGACGAGGGGAGCTTATCAATGTAGAACAAATTAAAAGAGCGAAGGAAAGACCGAAGAAAATATGGATGGAGGTGATACAAAAAGATATGGATTCTAGAGGTTTAAATGAGATATTACCTAATAGGAATGAATGGAGAAGGATTCAACGTGATTGATCCGGCGTGATTCTTTTTTGATTCATGTAGCCTACCCCAAGTACTTGGGATAAAAGGCTTAGTTGTTGTTGTTGTTGCGTTGGAAGGTCTCTACCATAACAACTACATTTGGTGCAATTTTTGACTTGATTTGCATTCAGCTGCTTGATTTTATTTATAACAACTTGATCTCCTTTGTTATTGTTTTGATCATGATTGATTTTTCATGATTCTTAACTTGATTTTCATATGTTGTAAGGCTCTAGGGCATTGGACATGTAAGAATCTTCCCTTGGGCTTATTTTCTTTATTTTTTATTCAAAACATATTTTCTGAAAAACATAATAATATATCTGAGTAACACATTTATTTATAACGAAGTATAGATATATATGAGCATAAAAGTGTAAGAAAATCAAACTTATGAAATACCCCAATATCTATCTTTTACTAGTCCTATGCAAAATAAAATCTGTAAAAAGAAAAAAAAAAAAGGTCCTAACTCATTTTCGTTAGAATCAGTTGCACTTAGTAAGTGCAACAAGCCTTTGAAACTTTAGATTATCCTAATAGATGAGTGTTGTCTCGTGAGTATTTGCAGTGAATATACCCACAAAATTAGAAGAAAAGAAAAAGAAGATAATAACAAAAAATGAAATAAAGAAAAATCATTTTTTTTTCAAAAGTCCACAACTAGATTTAATAATAAGTTTTTAAATATTTGAGAATTTTCTTTTCGTAAGTATTGTTTTAAGACAAGAAATATTACCCCCCATTAAAGACTCAAATTATATGCTTTACACCAAAGGGTGGGATTGAGATCTATGCACCTCAAGGGGATTTTAGAGATACTATGGATTTGAGAGATAGGCACATAGCTGCGCATTGTTAGGTGTTTGTTTACATTTAGAGATGACAACTAGCACATGTCTAATATGTTCCATGCCAATGCATAGAGTGATAAAAGCATAAAGTAATGATTGATAGAGATAGTTGTGTGAAAATAATCTCCAGGTCAGTTGTTGAAACATGGGGCTAAACCACACCCACAACCATATGTCACTTTGATTGGTAAGAAATGTCACTCTTACCTAGCATTGACTAATCCTTGTTCATTTTTCGATATCATGATCATATTGGTGCGATATCCTACCATAGAAGTTGCGCATATCTTACTAGATAGGCCATGGTTGTATGATTTAGAAGTGAAGAGTTTTGGAAAGCCAGCCACTATATTTATGATTAATGGAAAGAAAGTAGTTTTGACCCCGTCTCCATATCCATACAAGAGTCAATCTGAAAATCAAAAGAATGAATTAGTAATCAATTAGAAAGGCAAGAAGTTATTGCACTTTGCAAGTATTGTAGGTTAATAAAAAGTTAACCCCATTTTACATAAGGGTTACATCCCATTTGATGAGGGAATATATCTCTATTAAACCCTCATCTTAATATGTGTGTGTGTGTGTGTGTGTGTGTGTGTGTATATATATATATATATATATATATATATATATATATATATATATTGGGTGGGGGGGAGGGGATAACAACCCACTCAAGAAGGGAATAAATCCCTTTTAAATCCTCGTGTTAATGAGAAGGGTTACAAACCTCTTAACAAGGAACGGATCTCCATTAAGGAGTGCAATTCACCTCAAAGAAGGGCCTCTAGGGTGCCTATAAAAAAGCCTCTACCAGGCTGATTGAATGACCCTTTGAATTGGGAGTTGGGGAACAATTCTTGGCTTGAACTTGAGAAAGAAATTTGAATGAGATCCAGTGTTCTAAAAAATACCCTATGCGGACGCATATGCGGCCGCATAGGTGTTTTCGCTATCCAAACGTTCACAAATTGGAAAAGGTGGTCAATTATGCGGTCTGCCGATTATGCGGCCGCATAATCGTTTATGCGGATTATGCGGGCGCATAATCCGCATAACGATTATGTGGATAGTGGGTAATTGGGTTTTGAAAACTAAAAAAATCGCTCAAACCCAACCCATTACCCGCAACCCATTTACTTATTTACTTCTCTTCATGGAGTCAATGCCCGATCTCTCTCTCGATTCCCGAATCCAGCGCAAAAAAAAAAAAAAAAAAAAAACCTAATTTTGTGATCACCCCTTCCCCCCTCCGATCTCACCGGCGACCCGACGACATCTCCGGCGACTGCAGTCCTCAAGGCGAGCTCTCCGGCGGCGGCGGCGACAGCGCAAGTAATTTTTTTTTCAGTTAAGAAGTTAGGATTTTGGATTTCTTTAGGGTTTTGATTTATTTTTTTTGGGATTATTCCTCTTGAACATTATCGTTGATTATTTTCTCTTCTTCCAATCAAAGCTCCCGAACTCCCAAGTCCTGAATCCAACGGTAAAAAAAAAATCCTAATTTTGCGGTCACCCCTTCCCCCCCTCCGATCTCACTGGTGACCCGACGACAACTTCTCCGGCGGCTACGGTCCTCAAGGCGAGCTCTCCAGCGGCAATGACAGCTTTGGTAATTTCTTCCTTTTTTTCTTAGTTACGATTTTGGATCATTTTAGGGTTTTGATTTTTTTTTTTTTTTTGTTATTATTCCTCGTGAACATTTTTGATAATTATTTTGAGTAAAATGAGTTAATTTTAAAGTTAAATTCTTTGATGAAAGAAATATTCGGAAAAATTAGGGCTAGGGTTTTATTCGGAAAAATAGGACTGGTTGCTGCAGAGTTGTCTTCGGGTGAAGTGTTATTTGTTACTGGTTACTAAAAAATTAGGAGTTATTTGTAGATTTTTTTTTGTTAGTATTTGATTTGTTGGTTACTGGTTACTAGTTTGCTGGTTGCCGGCTTACTGCAGAGTTCTGATAAAGAACATAAAATGATTAAATACTGGTTGCTGAAGATTTTTTTGTTACTATTTGATTTGTAGAGTTTTTTTGTTACTATTTTTTGTTACTATTTGTAGAGTTTTTTTTTACTATTTTGTTACTATTTTTACTGATAGTTGCAGACTTCTTCATTTTACAAATTAAAAACTTCTTCATTTTATAAATTAAGGACTTCTTCATTTTACAAATTAAGGACTTATTTGTAGAGTTTAAACTCCTCTTTTGTTTTAATTAAATCTTTTGAAACAGTTTTTAAAACTAATGTTTTCTAAAATTTATTTTACTTTCGGTTTCTTTCTTTTACATTGGGAGTTAAGAGATTAGTCTTTCTATTATTTTAATTTCTTATGTAGAACCAATTTATATTCATTTTACATACTTACGGTTATTATTTATAATTTTTTAGTGTTTTATAGCACTTAATATATCCATTTTTAATAATTATTATATTAATATATATTAAAATATTAATATTCCGCATAATTCCGCGTAATCCGCATAATCGGTGCGTAATCCGATTATGCGTTATGCGGTCCTGGACCGCACACATACTGAAAACGCATTTTAGAACATTGATGAGATCATTCTCTTTACCTAGCACTTAGAGCCAAAAGATCATTTTCTAAGCTTTGAAAAACATCATTCTCTTGTTTGCTATTGAAGCTTTTAAAAAGATCATTCTCTTTGTTTTAGGCGAGCTAAAAGCCTAAAGAATCATTCTCCAGCTCTTGAAATATTGGTGATCAGATAGTCAATGTAAAGCAGGATTATTGCCCACCGCTACATCTGAAGAGTCTAACGTTAAATAAAGGGTAAAAAGAGTTCATACTCTCCCCTCTTCTTGTTTTAGTGAAAAAATACTTGTAATCTTCTTTTACTTTTGTTTCTTTTTTACAATTGTAAACGAAAAAGAAGTAAAACAATACAAGTCAATTTTTCTTGCTTACAAGTATAAGCGATAACATAGATCCAATAGAGCATGTAGAGTTTAGGCATATGGAAACTATAAATTTACTACCTTTTCAAAGTAGGATACTTAACACCTATAGACTCACTTATAACTTGCATACGTTGCATGAGAAAATCCGTAAATGGATTTTGTTTAACAATAAGGTTTACAAATTTGTTGTAGCTTCACTTGAAAGAATACAGAAACTTTCAATTTTAAACATGGTCATGATTAGGGATCGCCCTTAAAGGTTTCTTTCTGAAACTATAAAGATCAGTCTTTTTAGGCTTTAGAAGGATATTAGTTTGAATGCTTGCAAGTTGCATATTCCACAAGATCTTGACATTAGCCTTGTCTTCGATAGTGAGGACTTCACTTAGTATCATACCCTAGTTGACTCTCCAGCTATCATTCAAGGCTAGTCCCTTTATAGCAGCAATTGCACAACTTTTCTAGCTTCTCTATCGCCACTACCATGAAGGTATCCGAAAGGGAATGCTAGATTGAAAACTTGCTCAATTCAAAGGCGCTTGATTAGCTGGAAAGGATGGCCCATTTCATAGATGCTTAAGTAACTTAACCCTGACTCTTGTTAGATGCTTACCGTCATTGCCATTCACTGATGGCGAATAATTTTAATCCGACAAGAATTTATGGGGATCCTTAACTGTTTAATGGTTATTTTAATTCTTGGCTTTTCCATTTGTGCGTGTTGTGTATGAATTTCATTATACATATGTTGAATGAGAATCTTGATTTAGTTAGTGAATGATGAGACTTATGTTTTAATTGAAAATTTTCATGTGATGTGAAAGTTGGTGAGCGCTTCACCAGGGTACAAGGCCAAATCTTATCATGTATTATTTTTCCGATCAAACCCTAATAAATTCTTCCCCAAATCCCCACTATCAACAACCCTAAATCCCTTTGTGTTGCATCGTCTGTGAGCCAAAAGAAAACGCAATTGATTTATAAAAATACAAGCAATTTTACTTTTTAACTTTCCATTAAGTATCAATTATCATACTAGAAGTTGCAACTAGTAGGATTGGAATCACCAACTGCTGGACAAAAAGACTCATGATACGATCAATTATCAATTGTATCAATGAAGAGAAACTCTTTAAAAATCTTAAAACTTTTCATTATAAAACCAATAAACACGAAAAAGATGGATTGCATTATGAAGGAACCTCGGGATACACAAAAGTGGAATTTGTTCTTGGGAAATTACTGAGTCATTGGAGCAGAAAAGAAAAAGGAGCATCCAAAAATTTTGTGAATACGGTGTAGAATTTAGTAATACCCAGATACGTAGATAGCAAATTGGATATATCAAACTAGAATGTGCAGAAACTCATATGGTATTTGATTTGAAATTGATATTGCAACAAGAAATACGAAAAAAGCTTCAAGAAATATTCCAACAATATATGGGGGTAATAAATAATTTATGTTAACAAAATATGCAAGCATATACCAAAGAATCAGCAATGGGATTTTTGAAATAATTGATTTTTTTTTCTAAGGTTGCCTATATTGGGAAGAGTGTGGTGATGCACATACCAAAATAGGGGGGGTCATTTTTGACTATTGAATTAAAAGGCTCAAGTATGATTGGTAAGAACTTACAATTATATGAACACAAATCTCTCTCTGGAATTGACATGGCAACCAGAAATCAAAAGAAAACTTTAGGGAATGATGAGAATTACATAATTTTCATATTTTAATTTTCACATTATCAAACATGTAAATTTATATTTGCAACAATTCAATTCATCACATGCTATACGTAATGGTTTTTTTTATGTAGTATTTCTTTTGATAAATAATTAAACGAAGAGGCTTTCTTAAGATTTATTTTCAAATTTAGACCTCTAAATCACCATGTAGGCACTAGCGCCACCTGCCAAGCTCACGTTGTGAGTCTTTAATTTTCTTGAGCAGCATTATAGTACCGCATTTGTCAACCAAATGTTATAAGTAAATGGTTCTTCTGAAATAAATTATTTAAATAAATAATTAAATAAACATGCTTCCTCAAAATATGTTTTCAAGACCTCCAAATCGCCATGTAGGCGTTGGTGCCATATGCCATGCTCACATTCTTTTAAGTTTTTTGAGCAGTGTTATACTGCTGCATTTGTCAAACACAACAGTATTTGTCTATCACACTCCCTCCCTCCTCCTTCCCCCTCCCTCTCCCCCCTTCTGCCCCTCTGATCTTTTGGTTCACGCTCAATCTCTCTCTTGGATATGTTAGGGTTACAATGCTCACCAATGTTTAACATTTTGCCTCTGTTAGGTTACATCACATATAACTAACGTATAACATAGATTATATAATTTTCTATTTATTTACTAAATATAAATATAAAACTATATATAGTAATTTTAATAAATTTGAAAATAAATTTAAAAATTTTAAAAAAAGAATATAAAAACATTCTTTAACACATAGAAGATATTCTAAGTTTCTAAAAATTTCAAATAATTTTTAAGTTTTTCTTCATAAATTATATTAGTTAGTAATCGTTATTTCAATCAATACTAGTTACTAAACAAGAAAATAACCTCTCAACTTTATTTATTTCAGTAATAGTCAACATAAATACTATAATTTATATTTTGTAATACTTAATTCGTAATTTATATTTTGTAATACTTAATTCGTCTTATTTGTAATTATTCATTTCAGGTCAACTGAGAGTTCAATAAAATCAACAAGAAGTAAGAAATTCTATTAACCGGAAAGGAATTACAATAAAGTAACCAGGCAAGCAATTGCGAATTAGCAAACTAGTAATTGACAGTCAATTAAACAAACAAACAAATACAATCAAGAAAATAAATTTTAGCAACCAACTAGCAGCCAAACCAAATAACCGTCACACTCTACAAATTACTAAAAAAGTAATAGTAACTAATATAATATAACGTAATGGAACACAAATAAAAAATGCAATGTTATTGTGCACTAAGTTATTTTTTATTGTTAAGTAACGTTGGGTTTGTGTTAGGTATCATAACGCAATATAACAAGTTACATAACGCGTTATTTTCAACAATGATGCTCACCTTCCTTAGAAAAACAAACCGGGATTATACTAATTTTAAAATTGACACTGATTATAGAGATTATGCATTACGCAAGGGTCGTGTAGTTGACCGTATAGCATTGGATGCCTAGACCTATATAAATGCATTGGATGCCTAAACACACGGTAATGATAAAAGGTAGTGCGAGTTTATTTGACTGGGCCAAAAATAATAATAATATTATGACTGCCCTTAGCAAAATATTGGGAACAAAATATGACCTTTTGGCAAAAGAGATCATAGAATCCATAATCTCAAGGAATAGTTGTTAACTTTATGGGAAATGTGACATTACAAATTTGCTAAAACAAATTAAGGACTAGCCACGTAGGCATAGCAATTGGTGCCAAAGCTCACATGGCAAGTCAGAGGTCTAAATCTGAAAGTATATCCACGCTTATTTATTTAATTATTTAATTAAATAATATTATTCTTCTAAAAATCGGTATACATAATGTAACAACCAAGGATGCTTACGTGCTCGATTCCACATTTACAAAAGCCCGTAATCTTATCAACTCCTTCGGGGTAAGAGACTAATAATATTGGCCCTACCCCAAACCAAACAACAATTACAACAAAGTTTTTCATCGCAAGTACTTGGGGTAAGTTACATGAGCTAAGAGAGAATCACGCCAGATCGATCGCATGGATGATCCTTCTCCATTCATTTCTATCGAGCAATATGTCTTTGTTTAAGCTTTCAGCATCCATACTATCCCCTAATCCAAACCCAATTAACCAAAAATCTCAGCCTCGATTACCTCTCTCCATGCACAGACCCATGCATAGGTGTGTGTGTGCGTGTGTGTGGTGGGGTGGGGGGGGGGGGGGGGCAACTAAATTTTTTTAAAAATAAGAACTAATGTCTTTAATTTTAGAAAATTTGCAATACTTTCCCCTCCTAAATTCTCAATTTCATAATTCTGCCCCTCCTAATTTTTTTATTTTTCAATTATGAAGATAGTAAATGGCTCAATGATTAAGCGAAAATGATATCCTTCTTTGGAGTAAATAAAAAATATATATATATTTTGGAAACTAAAAAAATCAATAACAAAAATGTTTGAAGATAATTTTTGCATTGTAATGTCTTAAATTTGCATGGAAATTATAAAATAGAAACATATAATATTGTAGTACTATAAATTTATATGAGCTATACAACATAAACATGCTAATTTTTTGGACCAGAGGCTTCGCTCCTCACCCTCGACAAGGGCGCTTCACACTCTGCACTCCAACGAGCTGTCCGGGTAGTTCAACTCTCTAATAACTTTGCCCCCCTCATTCGAATGTCTGGGTCCGCCCTGCCTCTCTCTTGCTCTCTATTTCATCATCCTAAACCAAACCCCAAATGCCAGAGAAGACAGGTGCACATAAAACTCCAATTTCTCCTCCACAATTCTTCCCCTTTATTTGTATCTCTTATTAGCGGATCAAGGGTTTCTTTACCTCTTATTAGCGGATCAAGGGTTTCTTTACACAAAATTTTTTCTATTTCAAATCCAATACCAAGTGTTGCTTCTTTGGGTCAAAGCAGGACATAACTTTAATTAGATTTGGATACTCATTGGTAGCAGAAGTACCATTTTTAGGGCTTACTTTAGGATCATCCATTCAAAAAACTGATCTAATACAACTCAGTATGCACTCGTTTTTAAGAGTCAGTTACAATTGGTTGTAAATTTGTGACTCATATGGAGCCTACATGACTTAAAGCAGATTAGTACATTCTGGAAGGAAAAGGACTCCATGATGATAGTTGGTCTCATATTCTCTTTATTGCTATCAAAACTAAAACATGCCTTGGATGCCGCGGAAATTTTGTGCTGATTATTCAGAAATTGTGCATTGTACTTAATGAGGTAAATTGTCCATTGTACTCGATTTTAGACAGCTTCTACCAGATGAGATAGATAGCCTACATCAATTATTAGCAAGTTTATAAAGGATAAACAAAAGTAATATTTTCTTCCAATAACTCATCATTTCTAGTGAATGCAACGCAAAACTGTAAATATTAATAACATGCATAAAATCTAAGGAACTAAGGTCATTCAGTTTCTTATTGCAAAAAATTGAAAATGGTAAAATTATTCCAGTTAAACAAAATTACTGATTAACACTTCTAGAAATAGTAGGCAAATCTTGCTTTTGACTCTTCTACAGAAAAAAACAAAATGTTCTTTTCCAATAGGATTTGAAAAAGTGAATCACAGTTAAGGGAGATATGTGTTACGGCAGGATCATTGGTTGTTGGCTAGCTAAAGAAACAGAAGGTAACATATAGCCAAGGAAACACATGTTACCTCTAAAAACAAACTCGAGATTTCTTCACGATCATGAGAGTTTAATGATTGAGATACAACTGATGCGGGAGCAATCATATTGGCCATAATGAGATCTAGCTTAGGTATCAGTCCGGGCCCCCCGCAAATTGTTAGGAAGTTCATCATTTCCTGCAAAAGTAACTGAAATTAGAAAGCATCATACATCTCCAATTGGCATCGGTTTATTAAATTGTGAATGTAATCTAATGATATAGATGATGAATGCTTAAAATCTGGATGAAGGAACAAAATATTCTAATACATGTAAAAAAAAGAGGGAAAAAAAAAAACTCAATCCTTCTCTTATCAACAACCATTAAGCATATAAAAACTACAGAGAGTGTTGAGATATACTACTTCCTTAGGCATATTTGTTATCCATAAATGAAATGAACATCACTGAACATTTTAAGGGGCTCTTTTACATATCTAACCCCACCACCCCCCCCCCCCCCCCCCCCCAAAAAAAAAAAAAAAAAAAAGATCTTCCAAATTTTCATTTTGACATAACTTCCCATCAAATTGTGAAACGAGAAAGTTAACCCCTCTCCATATAAAAGAAAAAGAACCAAACTAGAATACCCTATCTTCTATGTTAAGCTTACTATTTTAAAAAAAATTATAACTAACATGCCCCTATTTAACTTAATTAAACACATATCAACTATCAATTATAATTAGAAAAAAGGAGAAAACCAACATACATAACAAGAATTCTTCCCAAGGATCCAAACCCAACAAATTCTCTCACGAATCCTACCCTAAAGCCAATTCAGCTCATCTCTTCCTCTCTACTCAAACCCAAGAACAACCCAAGCCACCCTACACAACAACCAACCCAAACAAGTGTGTCAGGAATGAACGAGGGCTAAGAGACTTGACCTTTTCATTTTGTTTTTCAATGGCTTTCATTCCTTTTTATTTAAAAAAAAAGAAAAGAAAAAATAACTTAGGTTTAGTTAGATGAACAGGTGGAAAAAGAGGGAGAGGAGGAAGCAGATGGCGGCTTAATGATATTTTACCCTTAAAATGTCGGAAATCTAACTGGAGGGGAAATTATACCATTTTGATATTTAGGAGCAAATAAGATATAGAGATTTGAGGGGTAAATATGAAAATAGGGAAGATTCGCAAGCAGGTACGTATAAATAAAACCCCTTTTTTAATTACTGCACAGAGTCATTTAGTGAGGAAAATAAATTTAAATAAAAGAGATGCAAGCAACACAAAAACAAGGCATATTAATTCCTCTTCTACTGCATGGCAACCACACCTTTTTACCCTTATGTCTGTAGGGCTAATTCCACTTCTACTATCTATATCTAGGGTTTTCTACTTGAACAGCATAAAGTACCGATTTATAAATTAGGACACATGAGCCCCACATAAATTGTACTCTAGAGGTACTCTAATAGTAAACGGAAAGGGCTGATTGGGAAAGCATGAGGACCTGTATGGTAGATTTGCACGGTGCTTCTTGAAAACCCCTCAGGAAAACGTCCAAGGCTGCATTTACATCATTAGATACCTGTAAAGAGAACGATCGTACAAAAATCAATAAGAGCTCAACTAGGTAAGGACAGAATGTAATTGCATCAGCAAATATTGAAAGCATAACAAGAAAAAGATGAAAGGATGATCAAATCCCAGAAATGAAACCAAAAGAAAGCTTGAATAAAAGCATGGCATAAGGAAAATGGCTCCAGAACAAAATAAAAGCAACAAGCATTGAAGACAACTACTTGTAAAGATAAGAGCTTTTCAAACTTACCAAAAATGTAAATCGTGCAAATTTGACATACAGAATAGAAAGAATCTGCGAGTTCTCTTTTGCTTTAGCCAGTTCAATTGCTTTCTCATATACCATATAAGCTGAGTCAGTGTCCCCCTGCGAAAATGAGGTAAAATTGGCTCATTGCAAAACTTCTACTCTATCAAAATGAGAAATTTATTAAATGAATTTTACCATTCGTCTTTCCACATTGGCTTTTCTAATAACATTCTCAATGAACCCAGGATCCAATTCCATATCAGGTTGAAAAAAAAGAGGACGAGTGCCATTAACATCACTGGTTTTCTCCTTAAACATTGAAGAGTAAAGATGGAAAGCTGGTATTTTCTGGTTCATAAAAATATAGAAAGAACAAATTAAGTATCTGAAATGAAATCTTTTATAAAGAGCTGACATGCAAGTGTCTTTGCTTCAGACAGTGATCAGTAAATCAAAGTTCCAACGTGTGGTTCGTTTATATTAGAAGAGCCAACACCAGTGTTCAAAATCCAGTTTTGTTACGTGCTTAGTGCGAGAGCGTAAAGTGAGTACTCGGAAAACTTGACGAGTACTCGAATTACTTGTTCAGAAATTGAAATATTAACATTTTAATCTTTATATTAAAAGAGCATTAAATATATAATACAAGGACATATAATCTCAATTTAAGAAATCAAAATAACTTAAATATAAGCTTCATTGCCTACCAAAATTATCTTCAATAACTTCATACAACTTTTGCAAGAGATTGATATGTAAAGAAGCAATATACATGTCTTCAAAGACAAAGCACAAAATTTTTCTAAGAGAATTTAAAGAGACATTTAACAACGATATTTAAAAAAGGAATAAAATTTATAAGACAGTGGAGAACTCCCGAGAAACTCTTGGTCCCTCTGAAATTTGTGAAGTTGATTGTTTAAGCCATTGTAAGCATCTACTCTTAGAACATGTCAAAAAAATATTCATAAATAGTTCCTATCTCAATTTTGGATTTTTTTTTCCAAAATAAATCCACTTCATGACTCAATTCTCGAATTAATATTTTGAAATAAATTTGATCTCAAAATAACCATAAAAAGAAAGAATTAAAAGAAAACTAAATTGAAAATATTAAGAAAAAAGAAAAGGAAAAAATGAAATAACAATGAAAAGAAAAAAAGGATTAACCTTTCTTGCTGAGCTCAAACCACTATGTGTGCATCCTCTTCCTAAATCATTCGTTGTTGTCACCCCATGATCTCTAGCTGATGCTGCTTACCTGATCACAACGCTTCAAAGCCACTTCGATAATCGCCGATTTGCCTCAACTGTTGAAGCACGATGAGAGAGAGTTGAGCCCTAATTTGTCTCTCGATGGCTTTTATAACAAATGCTGACGAGTTGAGTTCGGGTAAAAACATTAAGATCATTCTTTATTTTTCAACCCGATAGGTAACCCGAATTTTGCCAAGTACTTGGCCAAGTCAAATGAGTACTCACTTTGTCTGCTTTTTTATATCTCCGCAAGTTCGAAGAACGAGTCTGAGTACTCGAACGAGTTCTCTAGGTTTTACAATACTAGCCACCAACGCAGTTCTATTATATTCTAATAATTATAAGTTGATTAAACCATCACAACTGGTACTTCAATTTGGTAAATATCCACTTAACCATCCAGAACCATATATAAAACTTGTCCTTTTAGGAATAAATATGATTATCTGTTAATAATAGTTTTTACTAGAAAAAGAATTTGAGATAACTTTAACCTTATAGGCTTATGAATATGATAGACAAAAAATTCTTTAGACAAGAGTGTTACCCACCAAACTACGGACGCATGGTTAAATAGTTGTTGATCAAACCATAATGTATGGAATACACAGAGAATTATCAACTTCATATATCATATCCACCTCCAAATTTAATTCCCAAGGCACAAGCATGATAGGAAATAGAGTGATGGAGAACGATACAGGTATCACATCATAATAAATGAAAAGGAAAAAAAAATATTGTTAATGAGGTATCCATTATTGATCATAAATTACATCATCAATACAGAAATCATTTAACATCCCAAAAAAGCATCATGTTTTTGATGTCATCTCTGGTTATCTCTTTCCGTAATAATTGGAAATCGAATAAAAAAAATCTTTTACGAATCTTACAGTTTCGGAAAGACTGCTCTACTTATCCACCATAGAGACATCCATGGGATCATGCATCCTTCCTATCAATGATTTGTTTTCAAACCCTCCAACATCTTATGTCAACCAGAAATGGTGGGAAATACAGTCGATCGGAGGAGAGGGCCAAGGGCAAGACAAATGGATCAACTATGGCGTACCAGCTACGGATTGGGATCAACGGATTTCCCGACTTGCCAGGAAAGATAAGTCAATCAGTTCGGAAAGTGATAAGAGTACCTATTGTCAATTAACTAGATCTAGAATTCTACAAAAATTTTGAAATCACTTCTTCATAGTTCTCAATAGATGCTAAATTTGGTGTGGGCTCTTCCCATCCAAGAAATCGAGTGATATCCAAAAGATCAAGAAATCCGAGAAATCGAGTGATTTCAGGAATTTTGATTTTGTGATTGAGTGAACCATCTTTAGCCCGTACTATAAAGGTGCCAGTTTCACCTTCTTTAATATCAACTTGAAGAAAGAAATCAAACAAACTTCTCCATGAAAAATGCTTGAATAATAGACAATCACATCCAAGGATGTAACTTCAAGTGATGACTGATGAGCATATATTCTATCTTGCTTGATGACATCAGCCTACATTATTATGTCATGTCATCTCAAAAATTCTTCATTTCCTTCTTTAATAACGTAAACCAGTATTTCAAAAAATAAATAGAATAAGGGCCTCACATGAAGTTCTCCACCCCAACACTTCAATAATGGCCAATTGTGGTCAAGGATACAGCAAAGGTACATGCTTAGAGTAGGATTTGAAACATCACTTCCTATCACTCAATAGACATCTCGCTTTTGAAAATACTTCCATTGGAATGTGCAGTACATTATTACCTTGTGCAAAGAATTTTCATGACATATGGGTTTCTTCTCTTGATGGCCTACTAGTGAAACCACTTAACTAGCCTACTATGCACGTCTTTGTCAGAGACCTCCTCACTCCCATTATAAATGCTTAGAATAATTATCTCAAGTCTTTTTTACTCCTTTATCTCTCAAATCATCCTCACCACTTCCAACAAATTGCTTCCAGTTAGAAGATGGTGATGTACTAATATAGACCGCTTCAAATCAAGGGGAATCCTCTGTTCGTTCATACTACAAAACAAATCATGACCTGATCCACAACACCTTCACATCCACAATGTGTCACATAAAGTTATGGGAAAGGCGAGGCATTCTATCGCGTGTATTTCATATGTGGGCAGCAATCGACTCGTTGCAGACCAACATGCAAAGAGCACTTGAAATTCCGGCCATATATCCACACTAGCCTCGTGGGTGTGAGGTATCCGAAACGGTCAAACACTTGCTCCTAGACTGTCCTCGAGCACACCCAGTTTGGGCCGAGCTAAGCTACCGCCAGATTGCTCGTACATCAACTCTTCGCCAACATCTTTAGCTATTTGCATCAACTAGTCACATCACAAGGTGCTCATTACATGACTCTAGCATGGTGTTTGTGGAAGGTCAGGTGTGAACTCATTTGCAAAGAGTCTAATGCAAGTGGCATCATTCAAAGTGCATCATCACTTGAAGATTTCGCTATAATTTGCACGAAGGTCAAACAAGTTATCTTGCTGCTGCTTTATCCGAAAACTTTCTCTGGCTTTGGACTTCCTCCGTAGTTCCCACCGCCCCCCAATGATACACACTCTACCAAGCAGTGTCAATAATATGGCAAAGGTTAATAGCAATTTTAAGAATATGGCCAAAGTTAATAGCAATCTCAAAAACTATCAGCTTTAGGTTTATTTGGGTAACCAATCCCTTATATAGAAATATTATAAATAAATGTGTGCTTCTGTGTGAGTGTCTAAGTCAGTAAGTTCTATTTTTGACCTTTCGTTTCTATAATTTATTTATTCCTTTTTCACAATTTCTAAATTGTTTGGAAAAAGCTTTTCTAACTACTATGCATAACTACAAAGAGACAGGAATTAGGACCCTCAATTTGTTGTCATCCCCATTAGGCACTCAGGCAGATAGATATTAGTCTGATATTTTAAGTTAGTTTAGTGTTACATAAATTGTTTATATCTATATTGCATTTCGAGTTAAGGATACGGAATCCAAAATCTGAAGGAGTTGGAAACAACTTCTCAGATTTAATTGGCTCAGCAAAGGGTGCTGCATTTGTTTTCCTTTTTTCTACTTCTCATAATTCATACCTGAACTTTCCATAAAGTCTCAATCTTAATTTTACTAGGTAATCATTCAGCTACTGAATAAATACATTAGCTGCATCCAGAAGGCTTGTTGTCAAGGCATGTAATCTAAAATTTGATAGATGATCAAGCATGTGAAGCAATGTAATTGCCCATCGAAGCAAATACCCGATGCCAATGAATGGATACTGAAGACTTTCAGACTATTGAAAACATATAAGTAGGCAAACAAAGCTCTCCACAAACCAATACCTTGAAAAAAAAATTCTGTGCCCGCCCAAGTGCATGGTTTGCTATTTCCCTACCCCCTTTAGCTTCAACAAACTCCATATAACGTATCCAGAACTCTGGGTAATTAGCACAAGGAATTAAACATCGCTCATAAAGTTTTACTGTCTGTCATTAAAAAGGGATGGCATTTCAGATAATAAAAAAGGAAAACGATACAACCAAATACCACCCAAAAATCAGATCAAGAAAAGTCCATACCCAATCAAAATCTCCTTGCATCTCCACGAAGTCTAGATAATGATGCCAATTCTCAAGTTGAAAGTCATCAAGTGGCTTAACATCAAAATAAGGCCTCTGTATATGAGCCTCAAAGGAATTGATCTTTTCCTCCAGTTGACTTGACCTGTGGTACAAGAGTTCCCCAGTTGAAAAATATTTTTTCACTGTGCTGGGCGTAGGAATGCTATCTTGTGGATTCAGAAGATTTCTGATCACACTCATAAATTCAGTAGGTTTAAAAGTCTTCTCATCTGTGTTTTCAAAAGATCCATTTTCCACTGTGGTGTTCTTTTCACATCCCATCTCTTCCCATATTGCAACCAGCTTCTTAAATCTGAAACATTTCAAAGAAGAATGTCATCTATACATTTTTTTTTTCCCAAAAATATTAATCAACACCACAAGGGCAAGAAGTGTGCAGTCTATGTTTAAACTGAAAAAGAAAACACAACTGAAAACTAATTGTCGCACTTTATGGGCATGGTCAAAGAATGGGGGAACTGGCCGAACAAGGGACACAAAAAATGTGTGTATACACAAAAAATAATGAATAATATCTCTACTACATACCTAATGTAATAGTCATTTAGCCTTTTCGTTGGGAATTTCAGAGTACTGATATAAATATAAGCTAGGTGACTCCACTGCTTCTGAGAATATTCAAACTCAATATACTTATCCCAAAGAACATGGCTCGAATAATCCCTACCAACAAAGGACAAGCCTTTTTCAAACAATCTGCACAACAATTGAAAAGTTAAAATATATTGGTGGAAATAAGTTATAGCAACTAAAGTGCAGAAAAAGAGAGAACAATTACACACTGAGAATAGGAACAAAAAGAAAAAATAGAAAAGAAAGTATGCAAATAGATGCCATTCATATCTTTACAAAAGAGGCTTTCAAACATAGGTCTCTAAAAGAACTGATAACTTTTCTTTAGATAAAGAATGACTACTATTCGAAAATGACCATTTTGCATGTGCTTTGAGCCCATAACCCTTAAAATCCTGACTCGTCTCTTTCTTATCCCCTTTCTTAGCTTCACCAAACCTTCACGTCCAATCTTACATAGTTGCTGGAGAGTTTCATCCATATCTGATCTTCATAGAAGTACAATGACATATCTTCTGTTATGAAGTTTTAGAAGTATCTCTGCTTATTGAACCCAAAGGCAGTGTTGTTGATTGCTAAGTTGTCCAATGTATACCAGTCCAGATTTGACATCAAAATGTTTTGTATTACATATCAAGCACGGTCTTTTGAAAGGAACGAGACAATTTTTTCCTTTATGTATCAGTCAGACATTCAATCAATCAATTTTATAAGAGGCAAGCATCATTAGACTATGCATGAAAAAATAAAAGCAAAAGCTTTCTAACAAATAAACCTCTGGTCATTTCCCATCTTGTTCCCCTATCTGTGATCAAATGTTGTATCTTATTTTTCTATCTAATATTTAAAAGCTGAAATAGAAACAAACAATTTCACGAAAAACAAATATAAAATAATAATTAAGGTCAATGTCCTGTTTGATTTCGTAATGGCATGATCATAAAATTGCATAGTAAGTTAAAGAATGAAACAAGGGCAGGAAGTGATAGTTGGATGCTAATATGTTGGATGGAAGGCAATGAATGTGGGAGAGAGGTGACTATTTGTTTGATTGAGGAAGGAGAGGAAGAGCAGCTTTGGGTTAATGGAGGTGGAGAGAACAGTGAAGGTCGGGGGAGGGATATTAAGGGTATAAATTTAAAAAATAAGTGAAAATAGAATTTATTATATCCTAATGAAGAGTACCTACTTGATGGACTTATGAATAGATGGATTCATATAATCATATGGTCTGGGACTAATATTCAGATAAGAATTCACGAGGCGGTAAAATCAAATTAAGAACTTGGTCAGGGACCTATATCAGAAAACTCTAATGTATAAATTTGTCCTAGTGGTTTGAAAAATAAATGCACTAATTTTATACAACTTATGGTTTTCAAAAGCGAATTGAGCAAAACATAATAGATTTGAGCTATTCCATGGTTCATGGAACAGGGAGCGGGACAAGGTACAGTACTTTGCATAGTCCCTACTAAGAAGGATGCAGGCTTAATAGGCTTGGTATTTCAAACTTTTGAGACTGCCGGGCTATTTGATAATTCCCCTTTACTCCCATATACAATTATAGGCATAAGATTAAGGATTACAATGATGGAAGCTTGATTCTTTTTAAAATCTAGAAATCATTTAACTTATGATTATCTAAAAATTTGGAAAGAAACAACTTTAGTTTATATTAAAGATTGTGTACATTAAAATTTAATAATCAAAGATTAAACTGTAATATACATAAAAGCAACTCAAGCAAGAGTTGCAATTTAGTTGAACAAAAACAGGCTTTCATTTAGTTCCTCGATCACCAGAATTCCTAACAGGTGATGGGAATTGAGTTATGCTAAACTCTAGAACCTTATTAGTGGAATAATGTTTGACATGGTTCATATTTTATTTTTGCCGACTTATGTCCAACATTGCATGTGAATATACCCTAGTTAATAAATATGGTATAGGTACAAAGAGCACCCAAAATAATAGTTACAATGAGGCAGTATAAGATTTTTATAAAATATAACAAACCTTTTGAACTAACCAAAAGGATCACCGAATAAAGGGCCTTATATTGAATGCCCATTTAGAAATAACTAAATATATCATTCAACTCTCTTTTAGTTTGCACATAATTTTGCCTCCTTCTTTCCTTGATAACATCAGTAACTAATACAACACTAATAATTATCATTAATATGAAGCATAAATCATGAACTACCTAAAAGAAAAGTTCATATTTCAGCCTCAGAAAGGAAGAAATTAAAGATGTCAGAGAAATTATAAATACTGACAGGTTAGAAACAACATTAAATATTGGAAACATATAATAGCAACCATAGTTAATTGAGATGCATTAATTTTAATGTGTCATAGGTAAGTAGCAAAGCACATAACAATGTATATGAGGAAGTAAGAAAGTACGAGTAAATTTAAAGCATAAGTCACAAACAACTAAGGCGCAAACTGATATAGCATAAAATACAAGTTGCTTGCTATATATAAATAGGCAACTGACATCCCAAGTGCACAAGTACAAATACAGCACCATGGTATAACATTTTAGCAAGTATCTGAGAGGCTGGGATTCAAACCCCTCTTGCAATAGGCTTATAACCTTTAAAGGGGGATTGAGATAGTAAAGGCTCTGGCCATTGTTTCCAAAAGAAAATCCAAAATGCACCATAAAGGTCATGGATCAAAATGACAACATTACCTAACATAATCCATTGCTATATTCATTTGACTTTGAAGAATGCGACTTTCATTTCCCTCATATTCAAATTCTTCACTCCACATAAATCTCTCTTTCACCAATAGCTTTTCCCGTTCCTTTGCATCTTTCTTGTTTGAAATTGCATTACGAGGTCATGCTAAAAATTATCTTTAAAAAATTTATATGTTACTAACTATTGGAATAAATTAATTAATTAAAAGGTTACTAACCTCTTTTCTTCCTTTTCTTTATGGTAGACCAAATAGTTCCTCTTTCAACTTCAAAAAACTCATGATCGTCCATTCCTGATAAACATGATTCTTTCTTTGTAATCAACTCATAATTGCTTTCATATCCAATAGGCAAATCTAGTCACATGTTTTTCAGTTCTCTTTCCTCTTTTGTTACCAAATGTTGATTATATATCGTAGTTAAAATCAAAGCAATGAGCCAATTTTATTGTGTTATCATATTGTTTCGTAACATATGTATACCATAGATTAATGACAACTATGATAGCAAGGACAAGTCAAATAAGGTCAATATATTATCAAGGGCAACTCAAATAAGATCAATAGATAATTAATAATATATGTTATTAACTACTTGTATCAGTTATTAATTTTATCAAAATTACACTCTTTTATAGCAAAAGAATAAGCAAGCGCTTATAAATACAACATTAAAAGGTATTGGAATTTGGAACTACTCATAGGATAGTATTCAGTGACAATCCATGTGCATACATACAGACCTTATTGCATATCCATGTAAATTGCTAATAGAACATAAAACCTCCACAATACTAACCCTTGGTGTGAGCATATCTAGCTTATGAGAAATTTTTGTATCTGAACCTCCATACTCAGGTTTCAAATATTATACAAAATGGTAACGTATTGCAGACAACATATTAGATTTGGAGTTATCTAATACCATATAGACCGTATAATCTCAGTATCAATATTGCCGATGTTGCCAATGTTTTGTCAACATTTACAATGTCATATGTCTGATATTGCCAATTTCCACTACCATAAGCCAATAACAATACCAAGTTAACATTGCTCAATCACGCCATACCTTACAGGTTTATTTATTGAGCACTAATTGATACAACCAGAAACCTCCATCTTGTATTCTTTTATGTTCACTAATTCTGCAATATGAGTTTTTTCTTTCAGGAAGTACATCACATTATTCTAATCTCTAAACACTTCGTTTGTCCAAGAAATGCATGTAACATAAAGAAGAATGATCCAGAAAATGGGTAATTTTAACTAATTAATATTATCGTTAAACCAACAGAGGTCTCACTTATATTTCATAATTTGCTTTTACATCTAGAAAACAGATAATGGCCCAATTTCAATTTAAACAGAAATGTATGAAATAACAAAGAGACTGTATACATAATCGGCAACAATTTCATAATTATAGGCAATTCCATCAACCATTAGTGTGCTATCATTTTAAATTCAGAAAGTTTATGTTGGACATCTTTGGCAGTCTTCAATCATTTATGACACTGCTTCAATCATTCAATCAAAAAAATTCTAACTACACATACATTTTTGGCAGTCTCCACCATTTTATTTCAGTTCAGGATTGCTCAAAACCAAACCTAGATGCAGGAAGCATGTGACAATGAAGTAGACCTCTTTCACTCTCATACAAGATTCAATATAACACATTCAGTATCAAAAAGAAAAAGAATAATCCATTTTAATATTCTGTTATGCCCTTGTCATCAGCTAGGTCAAGATCTAAAATTAACATGTCATTCCTTATTAATGGAAAAGGAAAATCTGTTATGATATCTAACCTTCGAACATCATCAGGATCTTCATATGCTAAGACACCAAAGCCACAGTAACTGACCCAGAGATCAACAGAATATGGTATAGCTTCAACTGCTTTTTCATACACCTTTTGCACTTCATTTAGGTCGCAATGATTTGCCATGTGCCTTACGTACTTCATCCAATAACCATAGCATAAAGGAAATTTGGACAAAAATGCATTATACACCTTACAAATACTTTCTCTATCATTCTGCAAGACAAATCACAAATGTCAGGGAAAAATATACAGCAAAGCTTGTAATCCATCCATGATGAGCTAAATACTGTAAGCAACTATATGTTAGAAGATGTAAATTCAAATAGATATGATGAATAACATCAAGGATTCCTTAGCTATAAGCAGACTTCAACAACGTAGCTTTTCAGAAGCAATAAAACTATAACTAGCCAATAATGCATAGCTGACAGAAGCAGTTCGTTTTTGAAAAGTGAAAAGGATCCATGGGGACCCTGGTTGTAGCTTTAGGGAAAAAGAAGGGACAACAACAACAACTAAGCATTTGATCCCAAATGCTTAGGATAGGCTACATGAACCAAAAGAAAATCAAGCCAGATCTATTGAGTATTGATCCTTCTCCACTCGATCCTATCTAGCAATATGTCTTCATTTAAGCCTCTAGTATCCATAACTTTTCGTATCAGCTTCATCTGAAGCTATAATTTCTTCGGTCGTTCCCTTCACTCTTTTAAATTGGCCTAAGTTGATAAACTCCACTTGTCCAACTAGTGCATCTGTAGGTCTATATCGCACATGGTCAGACCATTGTAGGTGATTTTCCCGTATTTTTTCTTCGATGGGAACTACGCCTAGCACGAATATCCTCATTTCTCACTTTATTTATCCTAGTGTTACACACATCCAATAAAACATGTGCATCTCTGCTACACTTATTTTCTGTGAATGGCATTTCATTATAGTGCAGCATTATATGTCATATAACAAAACTGATCTAACAACAATCCTACAAAATTTTCCCTCCACCAGTAACAAAAGTTGCAGTCATATAAAACTCATATTATTCTCCTCCATTTCAACCAACCAGCTTGGATCATAGCATTAGCAAATACACTTTTTCTCAAATATCATAATAGAAAGGTATATAGAACAAGTTAGACATCAATGCTTTTTGCACAAAGGAAATCAAAATTATGATATGACAAACGAGGAAGGATAGCTATAGCGTGTGCATCCAATTATCGAATAAATGAGCATCTTGCATAAGCTTGTCTTAGGGGGAACAAAAATAAGGTGAGACTCTTTTAGCACTTCCACTTACAATCCCAAAAGCAAAGTTGCTAGTGAGATAGAAAATAATCAGATGTAGTACGAGGCAAAGAGGATTCACAAGTATGACTTGAAATAACTACCAAAAACATGCTAAATTACATGCTAAATTTATCGGGGAGGAAGTTGTGATTGTTGCCATCGTTTCCACCCTCCCTACAATTTTCCTTCGCTAAGGGTTTTATGTCTTGAAACTACGAGTGGCTGTTAGTGAGAAAGTAGAAGAGAAGATCGATGATTCAATTGATCTCTTAAAGTTATTGTCATGGCAATATCAATTCTTCACAAATTTGTGATGATTTAAGTTTCCATGATGTTTATCATTCGATAGATCTTGCTATTGCTAAGAGATGCGCATGATCTCGTCGAGCTATCATAATAGTGTGGCTATTAGAAATCCAAGAAACTTATATCTTAATCTTTCTCATCGTAGCAATTAAAATTTTTTGGACAATCAAACTGGACCTTGTCGTCTTCTATACTGACGAAAGAGTCATAAGTGTTCAGTTTGGAATAAATAAAATTAGGATATCTTATGAAGTGTTTGAGATTAGGTCTACAAAAGCATCAGCCACTATCAATTTCTTTTATCTATGATGGATCAAATAGAGTTTTTTTTTATTGCAATGGGTTTATGGTATGTCTATTAACAACACTCATCATGTTGTGTCCTTTTAGTAATGCTGAGTTTCGAGAAAGAGGCGAGTTTGCAGCTGAACATTGTCAGTATTTTTAGCCACTTTTTGAGAGTTATGGTGCTATGATTTGGAGGATCTCTGATCGCTCATCGACATATCACTGAAGCTTTCTTGTTCCTATATTCTTCATCTAAATTTATCCAAAGAATGAACCGAGTGTTTGAGGTTTAGCTTTACTGTACATATTGTACTCCTCTATCATAATAATCAAGTTATTCTTTTACCATTAAAAAAAGCATGCTGAACTTATACAGCTATTGTTTTATGTATTATAAACATATAAAATATGAGGGCTATTTGAATCTGCACTCTAGCCATGCTTCACCTCTCATTCTTCAAAACATTATTTAATTAATCATATGATTAGACATTGTTTTTCTCAGAACTGTCATCATTATTCAAGCCTTACTCAGAGTACAACAATCATAAAGCCCACCTCAAAAAAACAGAAGAATTCACTTGCAGACTTAACAAAGTTTTTAGGACATGAAGTTAACCTGCAATCTACTACTACTGCGATGTCAAATGCTTAACCAAGAGACCTACAGAGAAGAACAGGGCAATTTGGAAGATTGAAAGGGTGAATTGGAGGGCAGGGAAACTACATCATTAATTAGAAGTTATGAGGGAATAAGGCTACAAAATTCCCCTAGAGCCTAATAAAAGAGTGAAAAATAACTTTTCGTACAAGGATTATGAGGAAGTTCAACGCACCATGCGAACCATAAAGAAACAAAACATTATAATAGACAGTTAAAGGTCGTACCTAAGATTTAAATCGAATAATATAAATATATGGAGACCAGACTGTGAAAGCCATGAGACCAATTGAGCATGCAATCACAAAAAATGCAGAGTTGCACACTTTAGATATTTGAACATAAGCAATACAATTGACGCATACCACATGTGTCAAAGTCATCAGGATCTCAAAAACTTCGAAAAATAACATCATTAGAACAAATTAGAATAAAAGATTTCAGTTCCATCCAATATAGGAGAGATGGCTTTGATGGGGATGATGCATGTATACAATCATATGACTATAAAGGTTCTTGGTTGATATGCCTATTCCAATCAATATGTGATGCAGGCCAACATGGTGTATGCATATGTGAAATATCACTAAATCACAACCCAAAGTTCATGACATCAAAAGTAAAAGGATATAGTAGGCTAAGGCAGTGGTATCGGACATTTAAAATTATAGGGTTTTTTACAAAATGTATATGTGAAATCCTTGCAATTTTTTTTTGGAAGCTTTTTTTTAACTCATGTTCGTGGCAGACTGCATTTTGCTGGGGAAATGGTTGCATGGTGATGGTGACAAGCTTTCACAGGATTAATATAACATCGTACTATTAAACATAAATTCTAAAGCTAATAACATAATTTAATGAACTCTCATACAGGGAAAGTATTCTCGATTTCTGATATAATTGATGTCCAGGCACCAAAGTTTGCCTCATCGCTTTTCACCAATGAGAGTACTCTTCCTTCAATCAGATGACCTGCAAAAAAGTAAGAATCTACTGTTTCTTATTTATTAAAAGATGACATTTCAAACTTTCTTTTGTGAAATTTTCTAGGTATTGACAAGATGGACAGAAAACTGTTCAAAAACTTGAGGTGAAATACGATTACCGTCCTGTGTCTGCAACTTTACACCAGGTAATATGTTTAACAAAGAATATAGGCTTTCATATATACCTTCTGAAAATTTCCTTATTACGATACAATATATCCCCTTCGATATCTTCAAGTTTTGAAGTAATCCGACTCAAAGATGTATACTACGAAGCCCCCAATCAAATAGTTGTTCAAATGTGATTGATAAGGAACAAAATTATGCTAATATTACCATGATCACTTTAAGAAAAGAATCTCTGAGTTTCCAAATGAGGTACATATTAAAGCAAAATAAGAATATCTGACGTATTTCGAAAAATTTAACAAAACATTCCTCCCATGTGGCCCAATATTAATAGATTGGAGGGTTTTACAAAACTTACAAAGGTTTGAAAGGGTATTATATATAATAAAGAAGATCACAAGAGAGTGTATCTAAAAAACCCATATTTCCAATTACTCAAAGTTATGATATTAACTAATACTTTCAATATTCAATTATGAAACTTAACAAGCTTGTATAAAGGCAACAGGAGAAACATAAAAAATCATAGTTTGATGAGTCAATTCCACAATAATGTATCTTTATCTGTCAACTCCATAAAGTGTCCTACTCTACATATCTCCAAAAAAAAAAAAAAAAAAAAAAACAAAAAAGGAAGGCATGAGATGTTTCACCACTATTCTAATTATGTACCCACTCATGGTAATTTTCTTAAATATACTTAACCCTATCACTTGAAGTTCTAGACTAGGTTGTCTGTATCTTGGATTCTCGGTTCGCAATAAGTATTCCATTACTAAAACTTCAGCAGCAAACAACGACAGTCAATACGGTAAACACGTAAACTTGGGTGGAAAAGGGACTTTTTTTTAAAAAAAAAATGCAGAATGCTGGGAAATTAAAGGAAACAAATTGGAAACTCACTACGTTTCGACATTGCTCAACCCTAAATTGACCGACAACATTCACGAGGCCAGGTTGCATCGCGTATGACAAAATTTCTGAAGGTCTTTTCTTGTCGATTAGTATCCTGAGGTGGGCTCAAATCAGCCAGATACTTGAATAAATCAACAGAAGAGATTGTAGAGATTCACAAAGTTGGAATCTTGCTAACCAAATCAACGATTTTCAGTCGAATTTAAAAAAAAAACAAAAAAAAAAGAAGGCGGCTTTTAGGGTTTTTGGTTAGCTATAGCCGCCAAGTTGCGACCGTTCTTGCTAATAATAACATTAGGGTTATGGATTGAAAACTTTACCGTTTCGGGATGGTGAGGGCTGGCGAGCTCCATTGACCTCCACCATCCGCTCGTCTTTTTCTCTCTCGTCCCTCTCTTCCTCCATGGCCGCTTCTCTCTCTCCTCTGTCTTCGGGCAAGTTTCAAAGAAAGGGGGGATATTTATGGGTGCATCTTGGGCCGGTATAAGTTGGTTTGTATTTTCTTGACCCAAACCCACCGCTTCAAAATATAGAGTGTCTGGGCTTAGCGTTTATTTTATTTTATTTTTTTTTAACTTGGGTTGGGCTAAGATGGGCTTAAGAGGGAGTCCAACATCTTCTCTCCTCTTAAAAATAAAATATTGAATTCATTTCTACCTGTGACCTTGAATTCCTATAAAATTCACTATTTTCTCTTGAAATCCAGCGTAATAGTTTATTGGGGTTTTTACATATCTATCCCTTACATTATAAAAATTTAAATTTAGTTTCTCAAATTCTTTAAGTTAACTCACTTTAGTCCCAAGCCGTAGTTTTTGGCCGAATTTTCTGTTATACCTCTGAATTACTTTTTTTTAGTCCTTCCTTTTCTCTTTCTCCTCTCTTCATTTTTTTTTTATTAGATTCCTCTCTCCATTCTTCTCCTCTCTCTCTTCTCCTATTTAATCTCTAAATTAAGAAGAAGGAAGAGAGAGAAAAGAAGAATAAAAAGGGGAATCCAATAAGAAGATAAAGAGAGGATAAATAGAGAAAAGAGGACTAGAGTGAAATAACTCAGAGGTATAATGGAAAATTCGGACAAAAAAATATAATTGGAAGACTAAAATGAAGTAACTTAAAAAATTAGGGAGACTAAATCAAAATATAAAGATTTGGAAGACTAAATCTAATTTTTTAAAGATTTAAGGGACAGATATATAAAAAATACCCCTAGTTTATTTCATTATAATTGTTCATTTTTATTTGGAAATTTATTTTTTTGAATCAAGACTTGCTTATCAGTTCGATAGGGAGAACTTACTAATGTATAACAAGTTAAGAGAGCAAAGAGAAATACCAAAAAAAATATGGAAAGAAGTGATACGAAAAGATATGGATTCTAGAGATTTAAATAAGGAGATATTACTTGATAGGAAAGAATGGAGAAGGATTATCAACGTAATCGATCCGGTATAATTTTCTTTTTGTTCATATAGTCTACCCTAAGTACTTGGAATAAAAGACTTAGTTGTTGTTATTGTGACTTGCTTTTTCAACTAGCCTCATTGATCGCCTTTCCAAGTAAATTCTTATAAGTTTGTCCGTTGTCGATGCAGTATTTGCTCAGGAAATTTCGACGAATAGGTGAATAGGTGGTGCATGCAGTTCATTTTTGTTACCCACTTGTTTTCCTTATTACCATTCATATTTTCCATTAAGCATTATCTGGTAATAATATAAAGTTGCATTCAGTAAATTTTCCGATGACCAGGCTTAATGTAATTATGTGTAATTATGATACATTGATAAAGGATTTATTAAGGTGAAAGCAGTGAGCAAGCAGGACTGACACATAAATAAACTTCCGAGTAGTTGGATTTTTTTGCAAAGTCACAGTAAAACTATTGCAATTAATTTATAGTTGCGTGGCTTATTGTAAACATCCAAACGAACGGCTACGGGAATTTCTAAAATAGCACACCATTTTTCCTTGTGAGCACCCCTTCAGAAGAGAGACAAACTTTTTTTTTCAGAGCTTAATTACTATTTGGAATGCAGATGAAAGAAACGAGGTTAATGAGGGATCTTTGCTTCTCTGGGAGAATCTCAGCAGCAGTGGAGCTCTTGTGCAGTTGCGGTACCAAGTACGATCCCAAGACCTGCGCTTTTCTTCTGCAGGAAACGATAAATCGTAAAGAATCCAAGCTCGGAAGAAGGATTCATGCGCACATGATCATCACTGGATTTGTCCCTGACCAGTATCTGACCACTAAACTCTTGATATTCTATGCTAAAGATGGGGACTTGGACTCCGCACACCAACTGTTCGATAGAATGCCTCACCCAAGTTCAGTTCCTTGGAATGCTATGATCTCGGGATACGTGCAAAATGGTTTGGAGAAACGGGGTTTGGATCTGTACTACTCGATGCGTGCGGTTGGTTTGTTCCCTGACCACTTCACATTCGCATCGGTGTTCCGGGCGTGCGCTAGATTGACAAAACTAGAGCATGGGCGGCGAGCTCACTGCATTATGATGAAGACACCCGGGTTGAGGGACAATGTTGTTGTTAACAGTGCCCTTGTGGACATGTACTTCAAATGTAGTAGCCCATGTGATGGTCGGTTGGTTTTCGAGAGGACTGGAGAGCGGAACGTTGTTACTTGGACAGCTCTGATATCGGGTTATGGTCAGCATGGTAATGTAGGAGAGGTTATCGAGCTATTCCATCGGATGATAGAAGAAGGGTTTAGGCCGAACTCTGTAACCTTGCTTGCTGTCCTTTCTGCTTGTAGCCATGGGGGCCTAGTTGAGGCCGGATGGAAGTATTTCTACTCTATGAGCAAAGAATTCGGGATCAGGCCAAAAGGCGAGCATTATGCTGCGATGGTGGATATGTTGGGACGAGCGGGGCATTTGGAAGAGGCATACGAGTTTGTTACAAAGTCACATTGTATGGAACATTCAGTGGTTTGGGGAGCTTTGCTTGGTTCTTGTAGGGTTTATGGAGATGGGAAGCTGGGGAAGCTTGTGGCAAAGAAATTATTTGAGATGCAGCCAGAAAACGTGGGGAAGCGCATCGTCTTGTCTAATACGTATGCAGCCCTTGACATGTGGGAGAATGCTGCTGATCTCCGTCGGAGCATAGGGGAATCGGGGATGAAGAAAGAACCTGCTTCAAGTTCAGTTGAAGTGCGAGGAGAGGTTCGGACATTCCTTGTCGGAGATAAATCTCATGAAGAAAGTGAAATGATTTACGAGACGCTCAATGCGCTCAGTTTTACCTTGATCGAGGCGGGCAAAAACTATGAAATGAGCTTATGTTGCTAGAAGAAAACTGCTGCAAAAAGCACAAGGACCTAGGTTTGCCTCGTTATTGGGCGCCTACTAGATTGAGAGAGCTGCAGCTGCTTCTGCTTCTGCTTCAATCTCAGCTCCAGATCAACCACCTCACAGATGAAGAGGATTCACCAACCTGGTCCGTGTGTGGCTCTGCCAGCTTCACTCTCCATTTGCACTACTATACATGTTCGTCTTCTTGGCCCTCTCACTATTGATCCATCTGTACATGTTAACTAGAAAGTCTCATCTGTATACCTTTCTTCTTTAATTTTCGTAAAAACTCTTTGTGACCAACTTCAAGGAGAAGAAAAAAAATTGCTAGCAATAAACACAAATGTTTATTTTTCTGTCTTACTCAAAAAAATATTTGACTCCACACAACTGATAGATTCCACTTCTGATAGTTTCCTTCAAAATGTTCAATCACTTCTATTATCCGATAGCTCTAAAATCGTGATTATGGTCGAGGAATGTAACCTTGTACTCTTATTTCTTCTCCTCGAGTTTGACAACCCTTTATGGAGCTAAGTCATTGGCTTCTTGTAGTGATATTTCTTGTGCTAGTCTGCTTAAATTGTGTGTCCAGCTAGATTGGTTGAACCTTGGTGACTCTAATATCATATTAAGCTTGAGCTTATTACCTAACTTGGTGTACATGAATTTTTGAAACTACGCTACAGATTACAGTTTAAGGAATATAATTTTCTCTAATAATTTTACGTATTTTCTACATTGCTGCTTACAAAATTTAAGATATACATGCTCCAAAAAATCATGCTATGCCTGTATGATTACTGTCGCCTAAAGTAAAGATACCCACTGTTCATTTTGTTAATAAATGATTGGAATTACACCACAAACTAATGCACCAGGAACTTCATTTAAGTGTTGTTAATCTGTTAGCATTTAGTTATTTGATTCAGATTCTTAGGGGGAAAAAAAAAATCCTTCATTGTTCCTTTTCTTTTGCCATCTTTAAATCTCCTTCGGGAATCTAGTTATGCTAATTTCTTGCTATTTCACTGGCTTTTTGTTTATCTGTATGATATTAATTCAGTATAACAATTTCCATACGAAAAGATATGGATTTTAGAGATTTAAATGAGGAGATATTACTTGATAGAATTGAATGGAGAAGAATTATCAAAATTGATCGATCTGGCGTGATTCTCTTTTAGTTTACGTAGCCTACTCTCTAAGTATTTTGGATAAATGGCTTAGTTGTTGTTGTTGTTGTTGTGTGTGTGTATATATATATATATATATTCAGTATGTGCATGGATAATATAGCTTCATAAATATCAGATTAATGGCTCTCACACTCCCTAATCTTACTGAAATGTTATCTATAAAATCCAAATAAAATCTTTTATACTTGCTCGTTTATTTTTTTGGTATTTCATTTTCTCTTTTGCTCGCACAAGACACCTCATGTATCCCTTGATTAATAAGTAGAGATGAAAGTAGTTAGATCCAAGCCTCAATTCTCAACTATTTAAAAGTTTGAATTAAAATATATTTTCTTTTAGCTTTGAGATTAGTTTATGTTGCAGGTTTGCTATAATTACTTATGTGCGTGTTTGCTCAAAAATTGGATTTCTCCTTCCATTGTAAAATTGTTTGATTACAACGAAAATATTGAGATTTACAAAAATCTGAGGAATTACAAGAACGGGAATATTAATTGATTCCCTTTTTTTTTATGTGGGTTCGGGTGGCGATAGAGCCTCGCTAGTGCCTCCGTGGACCGTCTGATTTAGAAAGAGATGGCTCTGCTCCGCTTCTCAACTTCTTGAGCTCGCCCGAAATCGTCCAAAAGTCCAAAAATCCAAAAGTCTCAAAAAGTCCTTTCTCTAACTCAATTTCTTTCTTTTATAGACCGAATCCGCTCGAAATCCGGCTCAAATCTTCCCTGAAAAATCGAATCACGAGATATCAGGAAAATAAATAAACGGAAGTAAACAGAACACAACCCGCGGGTTGGCACCTGCGGGATCGCTCCCGCGGGTGTCAACCCGTGGGATTCTCCCACCGGTGCACCCGCGGGAGTCTCCCGCAGGTGCAACCCGTGGGAGAGCTCTCCCGCGGGTTGCACCCGCGGAAGCTCTCCCGCGGGTGCAACCGCGGGATTTCTCCTGCGGTTGCACCCGCGGGATTTCTCCCGCGGTTGCTTCCCGCGGGTGCGTCGCGGGAATTCTCCCGCGGGTGCTCGCGGGACAACGGGAGATTCCCGCGGGTGCACCCGCGGGAATTCTCCCGCGGGCCGCTAATTTTTTTTTAAAATTATTATTATTATTATTTATTATTATTTTAATATTTTTTTAGTATCTACATAACCCCCTCCAAAGTTTTCGAAGTTCTGTATTGAGCCGTACAGAATTTCGAAACACTTTGGATTTTTTTATTTTATTTTTTTATTATTTATTATTATTATTATTATTTATTATTATTTTTATTTATTTATTTTTTTGGTTATGAGGCGTGTCAAGGATTGGGTAGATAGAGATAATCTCATAAAATATGAGCGGGGTATGATTTTACTGTGCTCATTGGAGAACAAGTAGAAGTATGATATTAATGTACTCGTTGGGTAACAAGCAGAGGTGTCATGTTAACATACTTGTTAGTTGATAAATAGAGATATGATATTAACGTACTTATTTGACGTCAAGCAGAGGTATTATGTTAATGTGCTCATTAGAATCCTAACCATTCAGTGACATCTAGTATGACGGATCAGAGAAAAGACAGAGGTAATATTAAACGTGTCTTGGAGCTCAACCTATTCAGAGAATCTGGTCGTGATAGGAATAAACTGACTAAATAGAAGTGACGGTTAACATATTTAGCCTTAGAATCGGACTATCAGAGGTAACTATTAACTTGATAGGGGGATGATTTTTGTCAGAGGTAATTTTTAATTTAACGATATCAAAAACAAGTTCATCAGAGGATGTAATATTGGACTTGATGAAGTGTGAGTTTCCTTTTTTTGTCAGAGGTGAAAGCTTAACATGACAGGAGATTTAATCGGATTTTATCTTATTTGATTTTGAATTTTAATGTCAGAGGTATGATTTTAACTTGACAAATATTTTGGAGCGTCACTTGCTCTGTTGGAGAAAAATGACAAGAAAAGTTTTGTTGTCAGAGGTGAAATCTTAACGTGACAAGGGATCGATCTGATTAGGGTTTTTAGCAAACCCCCAGCTATCAACGGGTTTGATTTGCCTTTACCAACTACCGTTTGAGTTGGGCTAGCCATGCTATTTCCCTCAGTATGGTGAGTTGTCGAGAATTTTATTTGGGCTTAAATGCCAAACTCTTTCTCTTCCCCTTGCCTTAGCAGCTTAGGGCAGCGATGTATCTTTATATTCGAATAAGGATATTATTGTCACGGAATTTTTAGCAAACCCCCAGTTATCAACGGATTTGATTTGTCTTTACCAACTACCGTTTGAGTTAGGCTAGCCATGCTATTCCCCTCAGCATGGTGAGTTATCGAGAATTTTGTTTGGGCTTAAATGCCAAACTTTTCCTCTTCCCTTTGCCTTAGCGGCGTTAGGCAATTCATACTTTTACCCCCAGTATGATGGGGTTAGCGAGAAATTTATTCTTTTCCCGTTGCCTTATCGGCATTGGGCAGTTCATGCTTTTTACCCCCAGCATGGTGAGGTTGGCGAGAAATTTATTCTCTTCCCGTTGCCCTTACGACGTTGGGTGATTCATGCTTTTTACCTCCAGCATGTTGGAGTTGGCGAGAAATTTATTCTCTTCCCGTTGCCCTGACCGCGTTGGGTGATTCATGCTTTTTACCCCCAGCATGATGAGATTGGCGAGAAATTTATTCTCTTCCCGTAGCCTTGTCGGCGTTGGGTAGTTCATTCATTTTTTTTTTTTGATTTTTTTTATATATTTTTTTTGTTGTTTTTTTTTGTTTTTTTTGTTTTTTTTTTGTTTTTTTTTGCAGGTTATGGGGTTTAAATTAACCGCTCTGAGCTCGCTTTTGAAATTGTTGTGAGCCCAAGTGGTACCTTTAGACACCCACTTTAAGTATATCCGAGTTAGTTCTAACTCCTTTTTTGTTCAGTTTTGAGCTGAACTGCTCCAGCGTTAATCAATACTTGAATTTTATCTTTTAAGATAGGGTGACCTACAATCTGATGGTACAGGCAGTAATTGGGATCGTTAGTCTTCCCAACCTCTTCAGGCCTCTTACTCTCCGGCAACTTAAGCATCTTGCGTTTACTGAGCAGATTGAACATAGTAGCAGTATGTTCATCCTTGAACGAATACTGCTTTTGAAGCCTGGGCGACTTTGCTGTGTTGCTTATAGCTGGCCATGGTTTCTGCTCTGGTGTGCTTTCTACCGCCATTGCCATTATATCTTTCCCTTTGGAACGGAAAAACTGGAATGGAGGTTCATTTGTACTGCCTCCGGTTGCAGACTGTTGTTTTTCGAGGCGTCGAAGTATATCTTCGGCCTGTTCACCCTGCTTAAGCAAATCCTTAAATGATTTGGATTCGACCGAGCCCATCTTGTATAGGATATCGGTCAACAAGTTGTATCTACAGGTTTCCACAAGCGTGTCCTGCGTCATGCCATGTGGGCATCGAACAGAATAAGTTTTGACCGTTTCGCCTTCTTCTTGCTTCGCTGCTAGCAAAGATAGTATAGAGATTTCAGTATCATCTTAAAAAAATCGGGCTAAGAACTCACGATCTACATCGGCCCATGATTTAATTGTTCCCTGTGGTAGCTGCATGAACCAGGTAAATGCGGGCCCCCGTAAAGTGCTCACAAATATCTTAGTCATAGTCGGATCATTCCCCATGAGATGTCCTGTCTGCGACAGAAAATAGAAGAATGTTGTTGCGGCGAACCTTTACTGTTGAATGACTGAAGGTTCAACAGTTTATATTTTGCAGGATAAGGCACGGTCTACCATTCTATGGGATAGGGACGGACTACCCCCACCTCTTGCAGTTTCTTTCGATGAAGAAGAGCTTGTAGTTGATTCTCCATCTTCTCCATTTTTTCTACGTGAGGGTTGATGATAACCTTCACTTCCTCTTCCTCTTTTGAATGAGGAGGAATTTCTTCATTCTCGTCGTCGCTGTCCTCATTTATTTGGACAGGCCGTTTTCTTTCCTGTCGATCAGAAATAGACGACGAGGATTGGCTCTTTCTAGTTTGAGCTAACAACTCAATCAAAAATTGTTTCATTTCTCTTATAGTCTCCTCTTGCTGTTCGAAACGTTTTCTTGCCTCTCAAGCCTTTCAGAAACTTCTTCTAGGCACACGCCTTCTGATTCGATAAAAACTCCTTTTGACCCTGGAGTGATTTTCTTATCCGAAGGGTTGTTTCCGACCATCTTTTTGCCTTTATTAACCATATGTGATAAGGCGGCAGGCAGATCAGTTCCAGAGCACACTTCTTTCACCGTCTGTATTCTTTTGGGCTCAGTGATCCGCTCAAAAACGGAGCGTTTCGAGTTGCATTGGCAGTTCGATAGAACGCTTGAGATTAGCTGTTCGCAGTGGCAGTGAGGAATATTTTGTGAGGAGTTCTTTTTCCAATTGAGGTACTCTCTCAAATCTTGAGGAATGTTCTCTCTACTTGCATCTTGACGCCTCTTGCGTCGCAAATTTGGTTTATAATACTGGAGAGTCTGCAATATCTCAGGGCTGAGCTCTTTTCCAGCACCAGATTATTCTCCAACCCTTCTGTGGATTCTTCTGGAGTGTACGCTGGCCTGAGTAGTTGTGTGGGCCCCGGATGCCTCTGATAGAGAGATTAAAATTCTTGGTGCATGTTGCGTGTTCACCATAGGCGTGCTCGAAGAGACATGAGGGTTGTGTTCATTGAACGTAACCCGTCGGTGGCATCTGCGGGATAACTGCAGGTTTGTACCCGTGGTTGCAACCCCCGGGTTGGCACTCGCGGTTGGCAACCGCGGGATGCCACCCGCGAGTTGCCACCCGCGGTTGCAATCCGCGGGTGACCCGCGGTTGCAAACCTCGGGTTTGCGCCCGTAGGGTTGCTTCCGAGGTTTTTTATCATCCCGGAGTTTTCTGTCCCGGAGTTTTCTACAATTTTTCCTGTATGATTGAGGCATGCTCGTTGAGTTTTACGCCTTAAATTTCTCTTTTGGGAGCGGGTCAGAGACTGGTTTGACTTTGGAACGGGCGATAACGCCGTATACTTGACAGACGATAACGTCTTGTCAGTTTCAACGGGCAATGACGCCTCGTAAGTTTTCATAGGCGATAATGCCTTTTGATTTCCGGTGGGCGATGACGCCTCACCTTTTTTCATCGTCTTCGGCGATGACGCCTAGGCTCCGAATCAGAGGAAAAAAGAAATTCCTCATATTTTTGCTGGTCGACTTCTACGACCAGTGTTTCAACTACATATCCGATCGCTACCAAATCAGACTGCGCCACCATATTCTCTGTGGTAAACAGACGGGCTCCCACTGTGGTCGTCAGTTCTTGTTTGCTCAAAAATTGGATTTCTCCTTCCATTGTAAAATTGTTTGATTACAACGAAAATATTGAGATTTACAAAAATCTGAGGAATTACAAGAACAGAAATATTAATTGATTTTCTTTTTTATGTGGGTTCGGGTGGCGATGGAGCCTCGCTAGTGCCTCCGTGGACCGTCTGACTTAGAAAAAGATGGCTCTGCTCCGCTTCTCAACTTCCCGAGCTCGCCCGAAATCGTCCAAAAGTCCAAAAATCCAAAAATCTCAAAAAGTCCTTTCTCTGACTCAATTTCTTTCTTTTATAGACCGAATCCGCTCGAAATTAGGCTCGAATCTTCCCTGAAAAATCGATCACGAGATATCAGGAAAATAAATAAACGGAAGTAAACATAACACAACCCGCGGGTTGGCACCTGCGGGATCACTCCCGCGGGTGTCAACCCGCGGGATTCTCCCACGGGTGCACCCGCGGGAGTCTCCCGTGGGATTTCACCCGCGGGTGCCTCGCGGGAATTCTCCCGCAGGTGCCCGCGGGAAAATTCCCGCGGGTGCACCCGCGGGAGATTCCCACGGGTGCACCCGCAGGAATTCTCCCGCAGGTCACCCGCGGGAAATTCCCGCGGGTGTTCCGCAAATTTTTTTTTTAATTATTATTATTATTATTATTTATTATTATTTTAGTATTTTTTAGTATCTACAGTGCGCACACTTAACTTAGTTTAAGAGCTAATTAATTATTGTAGCCTAATTAGGTGCATTTGTAATATAATGTGGGTCAAACCTAGGGGTGGCAAATTTTGCAACCGTCGGGCACGCAACGGTTCGATTGTAAGACATCCTTTCGAATCCGCAGGTGTTGTCAATCATGACGTCTATTATGGGAAGCGGAAATTCATTTTTAGGACATGCTGCATTGAGATCTCAAAAATCAATGCAGATTCAGATTTTTCCATTCTTCTTGGGAACTGAAACGATGTTCGCTATCCAATCAGAATGTTGTTCTTTTCGAATGAAACCAGATTGTATAAACTTTTTAACTTCATCCTCGATCGATTCCATTAACTCTGGATGGAATCTTCTTTGTTGTTGCTTTATTAGTTTTGCATATGGTTTAATATTAAGCCGATACATAGCAAATTGAGTATCCAAGCCTGGTATGTCTTCATAAGTCTAAGTAAAGACGTCTATGTATTCTCGAGCGAGAGTTATAAGGTCTTCTCTTTTAGCAGGAGACAAACTCTCGTTTATAAATATGGACTTAGCATTAACCTCATCACCCATATTTACTTGAATCACCTTATCTTCGGTAGGTGGTTTGCGCTGTTCGATGTTCCATTGGGTATCGAGATGCTTAACAAACACTTCATCTTGGAGAAGAGTCAGTTCATCATTTTCATCTGGAATTGGACTGACAGATGTCATGTTCGCGGTCAGCTCATTAGATAATATTCCCAGACTAATATCTGAATTCTAATCGGAATCTTCTGTATTTTGGCAGATCATCTCTTCGATATCCGAAGGATCGGTGTTGTGACATATCCCAACCCCTGCCAATTTTGTGATAATAATCCGGCTCTTTTCCTTCAGGCACGAACGAGGGACGTAAACATCGATGTCCTTTACCGAATGAAGCAGTTTTTAGTATGGTGACCTACAATCTGATGATATAAGCAGTAGTTCGGATTGTTAGTCTTTCCAATCTCTTCAGACCTCTTGCTATCTGGCAACTTGAGCATGTTGCACTTGATGAGCAAATTAAACAAGGTAGCAGTATGTTCATCTTTAAATGAATACTGCTTCTAAGGTCTGGATGGCCTCGTAGCCTAACTTTTAGCTGGCACTTCCTCGACTTCGGCATATTTTTCATTGCCATTATATCTTTCCCTTTGGAGAGGGAGAAGTGGTATGGAGCTTTATTTATAGCGCCTTTTCTTGCGGTTTTCTGCTCTTTGAGGCGTCGAAGTATATCTTCGACTTGCTCACCTTACTTGAGCAGGTCTTTCCAAAACTTAGATTCAACCGAATCCATTTTGACTAAAATATCGGTCAGTAAATTGTGCTTGCAAGTCTCTACTAGAGTTTTCTGCGCCATGCCATATGGTCATCGCACGGAAAGTTCTCAGAACCGCTCGATGAAGGCTTTTACTATTTTGCCTTCTCCTTGCTTTGCTGCTAGTAAGGATGACACAGAGACCTCAATATCATCTTGGAAAAATTGGGCTAAGAACTCACGTTTTATATCAGCCCATGATTTAATTATCTCTTGGGGTAGTTGCATGAACCAAGTAAACGCGGGTCCTTATAAGGTACTCGCAAATTTTTTAGTTAAGATTGGATCATTCCCCATTAGGTGTTCCGTTTACGACAAGAAGTAGAAGATATCTTGCTGTGGCGAGCCTTTGCCGTCAAACAACTAAAGGTTCAACGGTTTATAGTTCGTAGAATAGGGTATAGTTTCTCATTCTATGTAATAGGGACGTACTATCTCAACTTCTTATAGCTCTTTGTGATGAAGAAGTGCTTACAATTGGCTCTCCATATTTTTTTATTTTTTCAACATGAGGGTTGATGATAACCTTCACCTCCTCATCCTCTTCTGAGAGAGTAGGTGATTCTTCATGCTCGTCTTTATTCTCTTCATCTACATTGACAGGTTGTTTTCTTTCCCTCCGATTGGAAGAGGACAACATGGATTGGCCCTTCTTTATTTGAACCAATAACTCGATTAGGAGTTATTTCATTTCTTCCATGGTCTCCTCTTACTGTTTGAGATGTTGTTCCTGACTCTCAAACCTCTTAGAGACTTCTTCTGGAAGGTTGATCATGTTCACTGTAGTCCCGGACTCTTTGTTTGAATATGAAGAAGATGAATACACAATGGCAAAATATTTATCTTCCTCCTCGTCGGATCCTCCAGCCAATCATTTATAGTCTAACGGTATAGCGACTCCTCTCCTGGCTTGAGTGTACTAATACACACCCTCTGGTTCAACAAACGCTCCTTTTAATTTTGAAGTGAATTCTTTATCTGAGAATTCGCTCTTAGCAACTTATTTGCCCTTGCTAACCATATGGGATGAGGCAGCGGGCAAATCAGTTCCAGAGTACATCTTTTTTATTGTCCGTCTTCTTTTCGGTTTGGTAATCCGATAAAAAATGGACGGGTTTGATTTGCAATCATAGTTGAATAAGACGACTAAAATCAACTGTTCATTGACATTGAGAAGTGGGTTGGACGGTGCTCCTCTTCTGAGTGAGATATTTTCTTAAGTCTTGACACTTGTTTTCATTCATATTTGCAATTTAACGTCTTTTGCGTCGCAAGTTCCGTTCATAATACTGATTAGTCTGCAGGATTCAGTGTTAGGCAATTTTTCAGTATTAGAACAATCTCCAATTTTTTTATGGGATCTTCTGGAGTGGGTGTTGGCCTGTGCAAGCAGGCCCCGCACGCCTCTATATTATGCTTCAGAAAACGTTGATGGGTTTTATTCTGAGTATTTTTATCATCTGAAGAAAATTTTGGAAATGTGCATTCAGAGTGGGTGCTGCCAGGATGCGCATAAGCACATCTTTATATGTATCTGCAGAGGAACAAGAAACAACCCTGATAGCGTGACCAAAAAAATAGGTGTGCACAAGGGGAGGGGTTGCACCCACGGGGTTGTGCCCACGGGGTGTCCTGTTGGTTGTACCCCAGGGGTTGCTCCCACGGGGTGCCACCCGCGGGTTGCTCCCGCGGGGTGCCACCCGCAGGTTGCATCCATGGGGTGCGACCCGCGGGTTGCATCCGTGGGGTGCACCCGCGGGTTGCACCGCTGCTTTCTTGCAGGGAATTCTCCAAGTTGCCACTATGGATATTATTTACGCAGGTTTTCTCCAACTGTGATTTTTTGATCGCCTCTTTTGTAATGTTGAGGCGTGTTCGTTGGGCCTTGCGTTTTTCCCTATGATCTTAATTTCTCTTTTGCAATCGTGTTAAAATCAAGTTCGACTTTGGGATAGGTGATGACGTCGTATCTCTTTTAAGAGGTGATGATGCCTTGTTCTTATTGACAGGCAATGATGCCTTATCAGTTTTCATGAGCGATGACGTCTCATAAGTTTTGACGGGTGATGATGCCTTGTTACTTTTTTGTGAGCGATGACACCTCACTTGTTTTGACAGGCGATGACGCCTCACTTATTTTGACAGGCGATAATGCCTTGTCAGTTTTGGTAAGCGATGACGCCTCACGTTTCTTGATCATTACCCGACGATGATGTCTAGGCTCCGAATCAGAGGAGTTTGAAGAGAAGAATTCTTCATACCTCTGTTTGTCGACTTCGACGACCAAGTTTTTAACCACCGATCCAATGGATTTCCAATCGGACTGCGCCACTAAGTTCTCTGTTGTGAACAAAGAGTCTCCCACTGTGGTCGCCAATTCTTGTACGCCCGAAAATTTGAATCTTCCTTTCATTGTGATTTTGATTTTAAATACAGCAATAAAAGAAAATTACAAAAAAAAAATATGAGATTACAAGAATAGTGAACAATTAATTTTGATTTCCCTTTTAATTTGATGTGAGATCTGTAGCGGTGAGCCTCGCTGATGCACTCTGTTGACGGTCTGACTTGGAAGAAGACGATCTCCTCTCTGCTCTAGAAACTCTGGAAGAAGACACTTTAAGATCCTCCTTTTCCAAGAGAATCCCCTTTCTCTGGACTCTTCCCTCCTTTTATAAATTGAGGAATAATTGTTCCCCTCAAATCTGGGTCAAATCCGCATAACAAAAACACCGAGATCGGGGTAATAGTTTCCCTAAAAATCCGAGTCAAATCCCCGTAACAGGAGCACCAAGATCGGGGTAACTGTTCTCCAAAAAATCCGGATCAAATCCACGTAACTGAAGCACCAAAACGGCGCGACCTTGCAGGTGGCACCTGCGGGATGCTCTCTTTCTTTATTATTATTATTATTATTTATTTATTTATTTTATTATTTATTTATTTATTTATTGTCTATCTAACGACCTAGTAAGTACTATAAGAGGAGAAATAATAATACATATGCATGCTATGTATATATATAAATAAAATATAAAACTAAATAACACAATAAAAAATTATGATAGTATCAACAAGATGTAAATCTTAAAAAGAATGTGAAATATAAATTTAAATTATATTTGTCTTGAAAAGATAAATAAATCAACCAGTAGTAGTGAAAATATGTCTCGAGTGGTGTTGGAATTTAATATGACGGTAAAAGTTATATAAATGTATCAGAAAATATAAATCTTTAGGAAGAAGTAGAGCATGAGTTAAATTGCAGCTGTCTTGAGGATGATAATGGTCAATGGGTATATTTATATACACATATTATGGATGATATTGTAGCAGATATAAAAATAAACATGCATGTTAAATATGACATCATATTATGTTTATTGTGAATTTATTTGGAACTGTCAGAAGTAGTGTGCCACATGTTTTACGAGTATCACGTTCATACCCAGGACCACGGTTATGATTCATGGTACTGCCCCAGTACGTACCACTAGGTACTAATGAACATTAATATTGATGAGCCTAAGCTCTATGTGCACAACCTTATATAATGATGGTGATTTAGTAATCATCCGGAACTTGCATGGTTAGCTTTCTAAGTTCGATTGTACAATCTCAAGAATGTAAGCCTCCTAAAACATGTATACAGTTCATTCTTTAAATTTCTCTTAACCCCATTGATTTTTTTAATTTAATATTCAAAGACGAACGACTCTACAAGGTAGCATGCAAATGACAACATAGAATAAGCACTTATACATGTTAATTTTGATTATGGTGGACAAAGGTGTAACAAGGCAAAATGGACATGTAACTGCAAAAAGAAAAAAAAATAACACATACATCAATGGCAATACCAGTTGAGTATGCTTAGGGGTGACTAACGGGCCGGACGGCCCGCCAGGCACGGCACGTCGGAGACGTGCCGTGCCGGGCACGGCCCGCCGCCTGGCGTGCCTTCGGCACGTTAAGGCTCGACGTGCCGGGGCGTGCCTGGCACGTGCCAGGCACGAGCCGACACGCCTTTTCTTTTTTTTTTTTTTTTTTTTTGACCGTTGGGGAGTTTTTGACCGTTTGGGGGGGAATCTGCAATTTATTTTTTGCAAATAACCCCCCAATGGCTATTTTTATAGCCGTTGGAGGGTTTTTTGCAAAAAAAAATTGCAGATTTCTCCCCCAACGGTCAAAATAGCCGTTGGGGGGTGTTTTGTAAATTTTTTTTACAAATTAAACCTTTCTCTTCATCTATAAATACCTCAATATCTCTTCTATTACCACTCATCATTCTTATACACTAAATTCATTCTAAAAAATCTCCTAAAATCTTTATTTCTCAAGAAGTCTCAAGCAAAAGAAGTAGCAAGTTTCAATCAAGTGATCAAGAAGTCTCAAGCAAGCAAGTCTCCCAAACAAGATCCAAGCAAGTTTTCTCATTGAAGCAAGGTTTTTTTCGCTATTTCGGTTTTCAGCTTCATCTCTCTAACTAGGTATTTATAATTTTAAGTTTTTTTGAGAATTTTAATTAGTTTTTTTGGGATTTTATTAAAATGGATCCACACTCGTCTGGCGCTTCTTGCTCTCAAGCCACGGGTTCTTTTACTCCATTTTTAACTGATGAAGAATACCAAAATCTATGTCAACCCTTATAACAACCTCCTCAAGTACCATTTTTTGTATCTCAGGAAGAAACAACTAATACAAGTATACCCGAAACACAAACTACCGCATCTACTAGGACTGTTAGATCAGACATATGGAAACATTTTGAAAAAATAACAGAAAACAATGTTAGGAAAGCTAAGTGTAAACACTGTCATAAAATTTATTCGTTTCCTGTAGGTAGCGGAACGGGTCATCTTAAAAGACACGTAGAAAAAAATCACCCACCAAATGTACCACATCAAACACAAATAAGCACATTAGGTGGATCATTAGGTATACGTAAATATGATACAATTAAAACAAGAGAAAATTTAGCAAGATTTATAATACATGACGAACAACCATTTACTTTTTCGGAAAATCCAAGATTTGAAAGATTTTGTAAATCAACATTTACTGATGAATTTAAAAAAGTCCCACGTTCAACATGTACATCTGATGTGTTCAAACTATATAAAGAGCAGAGTGACACTTTAATAGCTATTTTTTTTTCTTTAATTTTTAGAGTTGCAATAACTGCAGATAGTTGGGAAGCTAGAAATATGACTCATTATTTATGCATGACGGCACACTATATAGATCAAGAATGGTGCATACAGAAAAGAATAATAGGGTTTAGGGTATTCGAATTTCCTCACAATGCACAAAATTTATCACAAACCATGCTAAATGTATTTTCAGCTTTTGGAATAGACAATAAAATATTTACCATTTCTTTGGATAATGCTTCTGAAAATACGGCCGCAATTAGAATTCTTAAAAATTATACAAAACCAATTCTAGATGGAAAATTATTCCACGTTAGGTGTATTTGCCACATACTAAACTTATGCGTTCAAGATGGATTAAAAATAGTAAATGATTCACTAATGAAACTTAGGTATACATTACTTTTTATTAAAGATAGTGGGCCAAGAAGACAAATATTTAAACAAATATGTAAAAATATGAAAATATCACCTAGAATTGTACCTATAGATGTTAGAACAAGATGGAATTCTACATATAAAATGTTAAACATAGCTATTGAGTATAAAAATGTAATAAATGCTTTTAATGAAATGGAGACACCAATGTATAGTTTAGATAATAATGAATGGCACCAGTTGCATTGCATTTCTAAGTTTTTAGGCAAATTTGAAGATGCATCTAGAGTACTGTCAGGAAGTTATTACCCAACTACACACATTGCATTATATTATTTAACCGAAATTACTTCGGTTTTTAATGAATGTAGAAACCACTCTATACTTGAAAGTATTGTTCGACCTATGTAAATTAAATTTAATAAATATTTTAAAGATTTTCCATACTTAATATATTTTGCAACTGTTATGGATCCCCGTTGCAAGTTAGATGGACTTGAAATATTAATAGATTTATTTTATACAAATATGTCTTATGAAAATAATGTGAGGGATTTACTTAATGATATTAAAACATGTTTAGATATTATGTATAAAACTTATGAAGATATGTATGGTGTGCCAACACAAACTACAAAAGAACCATCTACTAGGGAAATTCGTAATCCAATAATATCATCTCTATTTAACAGAAAAAAGCCAAGACAAAGTAATACATATTTTAATGAATTACATTATTATTTAGAGAGAGCTAGCTATGAAGATAACGCATCTCCTGAAAAGTATGAATCCTTTGATATTTTGGCATGGTGGAAATCACAGGAAAAAACATATCCCGTGCTTTCCAACATGGCCCGTGATCTACTAACTCCTCCAGTGTCTACTGTAGCATCGGAGTCTGCTTTTAGCGCAGGTGGTAGAGTGCTCACGTACTTGAGAACCTCAATGGCGTCGGACACATTGGAGATGTGTGTCTGCTTGAAGGATTGGTACGACGCAGAAGACAGGGAACAAGGCTTGACTAATGAAGAAGATGTACTAGAGATCTTAGGTTTACCGGTAGAAAATGAAGATTGATTAAAAGTATTTAAATTTGTAAGGATATTCATGTATTTTCAATTTTTTTTTTTAACTTATAAATCTCTTAGAAAATATATTAAGAACAAGTTGAGGGTGACGGCTAGGGTCCTCTCCCCTCTCTTCAGGTTTTGTATAATTTCTAAAGAGATTTATAGAGTAATTACATAAATGTAATTTGATTATATATAATATAACAAAGGTTTTTATCATATAATATGATATAACTTTCTCTTCCCCCCCTTTTTTTTTTTTTTTTTTTTTTTAAAAAAACCGGGCCGGTCCGCCTCGGCTCGGGCACGGCACGGGCCTGCTGTGCCGTGCCGGCGGGCCGAGGCGGGCCGGCCCCACGGCCACCGTGCCGTGCCGTGCCGGGCACGGGCCCGGGCCGGGCCGGGCCAGGCCCGGCCCATTAGTCTGCACTAAGTATGCTCCATTGTTAGAAGGAAGGCTAGTAGACTTTCTAAAAAGGGTATCCAACTACTACTCTAGTTAATTAATATTTTCCTAACAAACCTAAACGATTGTTTCTTTTATCGAGGTCAAAATAATATAAACTGATTGCAGTGAAATTTGTTTTAGTAATATATATATATATAATATTTATAAGAAAATAACAATCGGGCATCAAAAATGGTAATTGTAATTTTATTACTATAATAATTTTATTTTAGTTTTGAGTACCCCTCCCTTTTAATTATATAAATTTTGTATAGTAGAAATAAATGAGCAGGATTAAAGGTAAAAATATAAAGTTTTAATTTTTAAATAAATAATAAAGGTCATATTTTGTTATAAATCTAATTAATAAGTGGCTAATTCATCGTTTGGATAAAATAATCTCAAAGCATATATGCACTTAATACAATTCTGCAAATATTATGTACTGTGTGTTCATAAAAAAAGGAATTCATTAATTATAGTTTGGTTGAAAACATTAATAGTGGTAACTACATGCAAGTGAAACACAAATGTAATATAGTAATGAAATAAAAGTTTTGGAACGGTTCCGCACTTACAATATTATAATTAGAAAATAATCATATTGAGTTTCTGATAATTAATTTTAGAAGGCAATGAGAAAGATGGAATATATAAATCTCATATATCAAGAATTAATATTTTATTTTTATTTTTTTGTTCTTAAGTTTATTTTTTCTTTTCTTTTTTTTTTCCTTGTTCAACAGGACAGTGGAAGGAGGGATTTCTTTTTAATTTATTTTATTAATTTTTCTTTATTTATTAATTTTTGTTAGGGATTTATGAGGACTCTGGGTAATTATAACTTCATGTTTACTGTTTATATCTTCTTGAAAGGTTATTGCAAATAACGTCAAAACACATCTTAATACTAGCAAATATAATATGCTTTCTCTTGAATGATATTCAAATAAAATATTGAGCATGTCGATATATAATTAGTCATTGCATATCGTACAAGTCTGCATACTATCGAAATAAGTCATAGCTTGAATGTAGGCAAGCAGACAATAAAGGTTATTTCAAGAGTTATATTTTAATATTTCAATGTTCCGTATTATCTACAGGCAGTTTTAAAAGTAATATGAAAGCTTAAAATTCCGAAGAATAGCTCCTATGAAAGCCATAATTGTGTATTGGTCAAATACATGCAAAAAAAAAAAAAAAAAAAAAAAAAAACTGAGATGAAAGTGGCAAATTGAACTGTTGTGACAAAATTCATTTTATTAACATTGCAAATTTTCATGCCAAGAAAATATTTTTGTAGGCACTAAAACGATAATTTTTGGAGATCATGAATGGATTCTACAGTCTAAGAATCAATTTTTGTTGATGCCTATATACATAGCAAAGTCAACTTCCACTCCAGTTTTAACATTAATGCATAATGAACTGGAAAAATATATATTGAGAGAATTATAAAGTTTTGAATTATCTTTCTAATGACTCTTGAATTAGTCCAATTAGACTTAATAGTCAAAAGTTACAGATGTTTTTCTAAAGTGGGATGCAACAAATTAACTGTACATGGGGTCCAATCTCTAAGCCACTGATGAACCGTCAATGTCACCATTAGGGGATCATTGCACTATACCAGACATAACGTAGATACTGATAGGGTCACCGAGTGCTCACCACACTGTAGAGATATGAGAGTTAGTAATAGATGCAGCTATATACCTATGGACTCACCCATGATCCCATCAGTGAATCTGCCGACATGGCTTTTTTTGGCCTGAATTTAGTTGGTTTTTAAACTCTAATTGTAACTATTGATTTTTTTTATGTCCAATGGATCTAACGGAGGGATTTAATTTGCAATTCGATAATCCTATGGGACTCTATTAATACTCAATCATCTCCAATTTTGTAGAGAGGTGGGTCTTTCTCCTTTTCGGAGAAGACCAAATGGACCCAACATCATGCATCAAGAGAGAGTCTTTACATCAACCAGATCTCTCATCATGATTTTTCTCTTTCTCGGTGAAGATTAAAAGTGCATGTGTTTTCCCCCCATAATTATCTTTAAACATAATATAGATCCCGAAGATTCCCCCATAATTATCTTATCTAGGTCACTAAACATGACTTTAATCCAATTATGCTCAAGTCTGACTTTGATGATTCAGAATAGAGCTTTTAAAAAGCCTTACCTCGCAAAAGCCTTTTTCCATAAACTCATTGCGCTGATTGCTACAGTCTATTTTACTTCCAATTAGCTATTATTGTGTTACGTTATTTTGATTAATCTCAACATGAATGTAATGTCCGGTCCTGCAAAAATTATTATTATTATTATTATTATTATTATTATTATTATTATTATGTAATTAAAATTCTTTGTTTAATGCTTAACATTCTGATTAAGATAATGAAGTTATTCTTTTTTGACTTTTCTTCCTGATAATAAATAATAGTTAATTTTTAACTTTAGAATTATAGTATACTTTTATTAATACAAGTTAAAACTCTTATTATTGGACACTCTCATACTATAATCCTAGTCCGCCCTATGTGCCATAAAAAAAGCCATCTCGCCATTTAATTAATGGTGGTATGCTTTGCACCGGTGTTTGTTTCACATGTCTCATCAGTTGACGAAAACAGAAAATAAAATAAAATAAAATAAAATAAAATAATCAAGGCATGATCAGCCTGGCGATACACTGGAGGCCGGAGTCATGCCATTTGTTTTGGAGTGGGTCGTTCACTAAAAAAAAGGTACCATTATTTATCATATATAGGTGCTTAATTAGTTTACTCTGATTCATGATTTCTAGTGGATTTAATTAATCACCATTAATTATCACAAACTCTCGATCGGTATCCTATAATTATTATTTTGCTAATGATCTATAATTCATATTTCAACGGGCATGCACCTGGCGCTACGCACGTGCCCCGGCAGCGTGATGCCCTTGGATTGCGGGCGCGGGGGAATCGTGATTGACTGCTTGAGGATGCGTTGGGATTGACTGAGGCTCTCTTCGATCGAAGACATGCCAGGTACGCTTGTCGCTTATGGGAGCCCGCGAAATTATATTTTTTGTAATTCATTTCATTAGCAGCGTTTTCTCATTTCTCTTCAGTTTTAGGTCAAAGGGGAATCAAGGAGCGGGAGCCATTGTAGGGATTTGATTCCCTGTCCTTTTAAATTCAGCTCCTCAATTCTCGCGTCACCTCACTCTTCCTTCAACTCCCCTCATGCATATCCTCTTTAATTACATTAATTAATGTGACCACCCAAAGAACAAGTGTGTTAACCTCCCAATAACCCACCACCGTGGCTACGCCCACACTGTCGGAACAGTTCAGTTCCCAAATATATAGCCAACCCCAGATAAAATGTAGTGTAAGTCAGAGTTCAATCGGATTCCAGGTGACCATGAGGATGGAGTCTTACCTTTTTCATATGTCCAGTTTCAGTCAGATTTCTCCGAAATCCGACGACTCCGATCGATTGTTCATTCCTAACTGTAATCACCTTCTTAGAACCATATAAAGTAGTCATAAAAAGTGATCCATCGAAAATGGCCTACGAAAGTAGGATGTGATCATCCTATTAAACTTAACTTTTTAATATAACAAAAATGTTGTTGGATTGATAAAGAAAGTAAGTTGATCAAATAAGTTAATTAAATATTAGAAAATATGAAAACAATGTGGATTGATCTGAATAATAAATAGATTGGTTGATTATAGTTGGTCGACTCTTCTAGCTAGAGTCAATTACGATGTTGAATTCTAAATTCCAATTATGGATACACGCAGAACTACTTGTGGATTGGTCGACCAATCATAACCTCGATCAATTTAGAATCCTCACAAGTGTGTTAACCTCCCAATAACCTAGCGCCGTGCAACGTGGCGATGCCCACACTGTCAGAACAGTTCAGTTCCCAAATATATAGCCAACCCCAGATAAAATGTAGCGTAAGTCGGAGTTCAATCGGATTCCGGGTGACCATGGGGACAGAGTCTTACCTTTTTCGTATGACCAGTTTCAGTCGGATTTCTCCGAAATCCGACAACTCCAATTGATTGTTCATCCCTAATTGTAATCACCTTCTTAGAACCATATAAAGTAGTCATGAAAAATGATCTATCGACAGTGGTCTACGAAAAGTGGGATGTGATCATCCTATTAAACTTAACTCTTTAATATAACAAAAATTTGTTGGATTAATAAAGAAAGTACGTTGACCAAATAAGTTAATTAAATATTAGAAAATATGAAAACAATGTGGATTGATCTGAATAATAAATAGATTGGTTGATTATAGTTGGTCGATCCTTCTAGCTAGAGTCAATTACGATGTTGAATTCTAAATTCCAATTATGAATACACGCAGAATTACTTGTGGATTGGTCGACCGATCATAGTTTAATTATAGAGACACATAAAACAGATGGATCGACCAAAAGAGGGATTAATCAACAATCACATTTCAAATACATTGTTAATAGCGGATTCGTCGATCAACATATATATATACAGGATGATTTTATCTTCCTCTCAATGCAAAAAAAAAAGTAATAAAAAAATAGGATGAACACATTCTCGCTCCACTTTAGGCAGATTAAGTACATAAAACGCTGAATCTATCCTCATTGGTCGACCATGCCACGTAGGAAAGTAACTAAAATTTCCACAGATACAACTTCCAATCCATAAAAGTGTGGAGAGAAAAGTTTGTTCTTATATTAAAGTACTTTCGGGCCCACTTTAAACAAACCAATCAGCCCCTAATAATTATTAATAAATGATTAAATCAATTGCAATAGTTAATTAGGTTAATTTAAGCACCTTCTAGTAAACTGGCCACGACTGCTATAAATAGCTTCCTGCATGCTCTTCTTCTTCATCACCATCATCATCGTCATCTGCAACTAGTTTAGTTACATAGATAGATAGTGAGAGAGAGAGAGAGATGGCGATTACCAATTCTTCTTCTCTTCTGGTTGGCTTCATGTTTCTTCTTTTAGTCTCATCATCGCAAGCTGACTTCGGTTCATGCTTCAGCGACTGCATGGCGAAGTTTCCTTGGTACGCACACGCGACTGGGGCGACTGTGGCCGCTTGCACGTTAGCCTGTTCAGGTTCCAACACCAAGAACTTTTCATCTGGCGAACTGTGGCTGCAGCTGCAAATGATGCAGCCATCGGACGCAGACAGGAAGGCTTACAAGATGATGGCGCAAGCACTGGTGGAATGCAAGATGATGACAATGATGAAGGATGACGACCGTGAAGCATGCTCCACAGCCGCCTGATCATGTTCCATGCATGAAGCTCGCTATATGTTCGTGTCTTGTCGTGTCTGTGTGTGTCTGTTGTCTCGATCGAGTCTGCATGTGTCGTTGGAGTAATCAGTGTGTTGTTCGACTGTGTGCAAGCAACATGTATGTTTGCTTTAGACGTGAGTCGGATGAAGCTCCTTCATCCTATTCATGTACTCTATGTTTTTTCTGCTGAATAAAATGGAGTGTGAGCATCACAATTCCTAATTAAATGATTACTACTTTGAAAGTAATCGTTGCTTCTAAGCACAAAAAACTCGAAACAATATACATAATGAATTCAAAAAATAATGATGCATCAACACATATATTTGAAAATAATATAAGCTGATTGCGGTGAAATTTGTTTCAGTAATATTTATATATATAATATTTATAAGAAAATAACAATCGGACATCAAAAAGGGTAATTGTAATTTTATTACTATGGTAATTTTATTATAGCTAGTTTTGAGTACCCTTCCCTTTTAACTATATAAAATTTTGTACAGTAGAAATAAATGAGTAGGATTAAAGGTAAAAATATAAAGGTTTAATTTTTAAATAAATAATGAAAGTCATATTTTGTTATAAATCTAATTAATAAGTGGATAATTCATCATTTGGATAAAATAATCTCAAAGCATATATGCACTTAATTTAATTCTGCAAATAATATGTCTCTGTGTTCATAAAAAAGGAATTCATTAATCATAGTTTGGTTGAAAACATTAATAGTGCTAACTAAATAATTTGATGCAAGTGAAACACAGATGTAATATAGTAATGAAATGAAAGTTTTGGAATGGTTCCGCACTTACAATATTATAATATATATAATTAGAAAATAATCATGTTGAGTTTCCAATAATTAATTTTAGAAGAGAATATATAAGTCTCATATGTCAAGAATTATTATTATTATTATTATTATTATTATTATTATTTTGTTCTTAAGTTTCTTTTTTTTTTTTTCTTTTTTTTCCCCTGTTCAACAGAGCAGTGGAAGGAAGGATTTCTTTTTAATTTATTCTATTAATTTTTCTTCTTTATTTATTAATTTTTGTTAGGGATTTATGAGGACTCTGGTTAATATAGCAACTAATGAGCAATAATGGATTGATTGCCAAATTAAATGCAGGTGCTATCAATTAAATTAGGATTATGATATATACATATAACAACTTTTTACCTTTTTGATTCCCATATTAAATTCAATGTGTAATTATTCCAGGTTCTTTTCTTTTCTTTACAATTTTTTTGGGGGCATTTATAACTTCATGTTTATTATTTTAAAAATATATCTTCTTGAAAGCTTTTTGCAAATAACATCAAAACACATCTTAATACTAGCAAATATAATATGCTTTCTCTTGAATGGTATTCAAATAAAATATTGTGCACGTCGATCTATAATTAGTCATTGCTTATTGTATAAGTCTGCATACTACCGAAATAAGACATAGTTTGAATGTAGACAAGCAGACAATAAAGATTTCTTTTTTATTTGTTTTGTTTTATTTTATTTTAAATTAGTCAGTGAATATCAAAAAATAACTAAACTGTGTATATGATAATTTGAGTAGACTGAAATTAAATTGAGAATAGGTTATAATAAGGACATCTTAGAGAATTAGAATCATATGCATAAAATTGATGCGAGATTCAACAATCCAAATATAAATAAAAATAATGTAATGCAGAGATATCTTACAAAAAATCTAAATTCAAGAATAAAGCCCTTGCTGATAACACATATATTTTGAAAAAAAAAATAATATTAAGTTCTTGATAAACAAAGAATATAGGAGATTCATAAAATAATAGCAAAACACTTGCATTTGTATGTTAAAATGATATAATTTTTGATATAAAGTTAAAAAGCAAAAATAAATTAGAATTAGACCTTGCATCGAAAAACTCCACTTGAATTCTTTTTCTCCCGTTTCTTCTTTATTATTTTCTTTCTTTATCTCTTTTTATTTTTTTGTTATACTTTCTTTTCAAGCAAAACAGATCGACAGCCTATTTTCCTCTCTTGTTTTCGCCCTGTCTGTAAGACCGACGGGAGCACTCGCATCTCTCTCTTGTGAGGCGTGAACCTTTCCTATCTCCTTCTTTTAACGTGAGAAAAGGGTTGGGAGAGAGAAAATAAGTTGTTAGGTAGTTAGGGTTAAGATTAGCATTATTTTTTAGATTTTCTTTTAGATATATTATTAGTTAAGATTTGATGGTTAAGTTATTAGGATAAAATAGAATTAGTGATTAAGATTTGACATTATCTTTTAGAATTCTTTTTAAAAAGTAGTTAAGATTGGGTTATATTTTATTTATTAATATTATATTAGTTTTTTGTATAGATAATATATTTAAAATAAATAAATGCAAGAATATTTATAGATAAATACAAAAATTTTGTTTAGGAAATTTGGGGTGTTACAATAACACAAAAAGAGCCGTTCCAAATAATTTAATAGAAAAAAATAACACAAAAAAATGACTGTAGATCGTATCCAATTAGTATTTCAAGAGTTATTTTAATATTTCAATGTTCCATATTATCTACAGCCAATTTTAAAATTAATCTGAAAGCTCAAAATTCCAAAGAATAGCTCTTGTGAAGGCCATAATTGTGTATTGGTATCAAAATCGCAAATACATGCAAAAACAAACTGAGATGAAAGTGGCAAATTAAACTGTTACGACAAAATTAAATTTATTAACATTGCAAATTTTCATGCCAAGAAAATATTATTGTAGGCACTAAAAAGATAAAGATCATGAATGAATTGTACAGTCTAAGAATCAATTTTTTTTAAGCCTATATACATAGCAAAGTCAACTTCAACTCTAGTTTTAACATAGATGCATAATGAACTGGAAAAATCTCTATCGTGAGAATTATAAAGTTTTGAATTCTCTTTCTAATGGCACTTGAATTAGTCCAATTAGACTTTACAGTCAAAAGTTATAAATGCTTTTCTAAAGTGGGTGCAACAAATTAACTGTACAAGGGGTCCTATCTCTGAGCCACTGACAGTATCGCCATTAGGGAATCATTGCACTGTACCAGACAGACCATAGATACTGGTAGGGCCACGATTGCTCACCACACTATACTGATATGAGAGTTGGTAATAGATGGAACTATATACCTATGGACTCACCCATGACCCCATCAGTGAATCTGCTAACATGGCTCTTTTTTTAGCCTGAATTGAGTTGGTCTTTGCACTCTAATTGTAACTATTGATTTTTTTACGTCCAATGGATCTAATGGAGGGATTTAATTTACAATTCGATAATCCTATGGGACTCTATTAATACTCAATCATCTCCAATTTTGTAGAGGGGTCTTTCTCCTATTCGGAGAAGACCAAATGGACCCAACATCCTACATCAAGAGAGAGTCTTCACATCAACCAGATCTCTCATCATGATTTTTCTCTTTCTTGGTGAAGATTAAAGGTGCATGTGTTTTTCCCTCCTTAAAATGATCAGTTTTTCCTCTTTGGAGAAGATCAAAATGTTCCAAAAGGCAAGGATCCATCTATCTATCATTCTGAGAGCCATCAAGAAGAGGATTTTTTATATTGACAAAATCTCTCTTTTCTCCAGCTTCTTGACCAAGATCTTCATTATCCAGTCCAGAAGGTAATGTTACATTAAAATGTGTGCATATCAATTTGATTATAAAAAATATAAACCAAAATTTGACTAATATAGTTTTCAATTCAAAATTTATAGCTAGTAGAATAAAAAAAGGGGGGCTCCACTCGTAAAAAGGAGTCCAACCCTTGGAAAAATCACCAAAATTGTTGATTCCTTTCTCTGATCATCAACGTGGACTCTATATTTTTCGTCTCCTCGTCGAAAAATGTAGATATTGTATTTTAATAGAGTGGTGTATGGAATGGTATGATAATAATTAAAGTATGAGATATAATATTTCTAATAGGACTGTGATCGGAACGGAAGATATAATATAATAGTAAATATTTGGATAGTAATTCCAGTAGAAAAAAAAAGTGAATCATCACAGTGATTCAGTTGATGATGATAAAAATTTCCCATGATATTAACTAATTATTAAATTTATACACATGAATGTGAGGAGATAAAATTTTAGATAGAAAAGAGTATATGTGGAAACTGACCCCAAATCAAACCCTCGACATATCTAAATCTGGTTATCCCATAAAATCTAGCAACAGAAGTTGGCACAGTCACATACATTGCAACGAAAATGGAAACTTGAACATTCAGATCCTCCCAAGAAAATTTATTGAACAATCCAATGTGTAATTTTAACCATCCATCAAAATAATAGTTAAATTTTTTTATTATAAAATAGATTTGAATGCAAATCACATGGAATTGGATGAGTAAGTATTTAGAAAAGATAATAACCATTTACTAATCTAAAGTGGAATACATGGATATAATTTTTTTAGTCTAGAGTATATTTTAGAACAAATAATGAGGAGCAGGGTGAGTGTTAGTTTAGGAAACTATTGTTAGCATGTCGAATAAATTATTTTTATAAGAGAGAATCCAAATTCCTGCTAACAATAGACAATTAAGAGATAGTAGATCACGAAGATTCCCCCATAATTATCTTTAAACATAGTAGATCCCGAAGATTCTCCCGTAATTATCTTATCTCGGTCACTAAACATGACTTTAATCCAATTATACTTAAGTCTGACCCTGATGATTCAGAATAGAGCTTTAAAAATCCTTGCATATTGTTACCATCTATCTTTACTTCTAGTCGGCTATTATTGTGTTACGTTATTTTGATTAATCTCAACATGAATGTAATATCATGTCCTGCAAACATTATTATGATTCATTTAGTCACCAATGAGCCTTGGCTCAAGTGGCACCACCTCTCTCCAATTTACGAAAGATTCTGAGTTCGACTCCCGATGGGGACTCAATTTGGATAATGTTGTCAAAAATATATGTGTGTATGAGTTTGACTAGCAAAAAAAAAAAAATTAGTCTCCTCACAAGTGTGTTAACCTCCCAATAACCCACCGCCGTGCACCGTGGCGATGCGCACACTATCGGAACAGTTTAATTCCCAAAATTTGATTTTGATACTTCTTTAAAATCGATCAAGAGGTTAATTTGTTTTATTGTTGAAAAACCATTCATTTTATATCCATCTAATATATTGTTAAAATATATTTAAAATGCATGATTTTTTTTATATACTATCATTTTTAACATGGAGATCACAATTAACAGATTATCTGCAAAAGCTTTATATATTGAGATTTAGAGATGCCTCCATTGGTAACTCCCTATGAAGGCAACTTAGATACATTATATATATATTGTTCGCAGCAGCATTTCGTTGCCTTCCTTCCATTGAATTAATTTAAATTACAACGAAAGAGAACAAGAAAAAGAAAGAACAAACGAGAGGATTTTATATATCAATCGCTCTCTTTTACAATATAGTGTGGGATCTGTGTGGCGATGGGATCTGTCAAGCAGCTCCTTTGGACAATCTGATGTCGAACTCTTCTCTTGAAGATGGCGGCCGACTGTAGAACTGATCTCCTCTGGTCTTGATTCGTTCAAGGCTCTATGCGTAACTCAAACTTCTCCAAAACTCCAGAAAAAGATCTCAGATGCCGAAAAAAAGACCCCTAGGGCTTCCCCAAGAGGGTATTATAGTCTTAGGATGATTTGAGAGTTTCTATCTAAATAGAATTTGTACTCATCAAGGATTCTAATCAAATATCTTAGTTTTGATTTAAATCTCTTGATTTAGAGTTCTGATCGGACTTAATTTGGATATTTGGATAAGCCCAAATCATAATCTCAATCAATTTGAGATTCTGGTTACCTGCCCACTCGGAGCTAATCGCATCAAAACGCCGAGCTAGGAGACCAGAACGCGGAGTTATTGACTAGCTCCACGTTTTTCTCAAACACGAGGCTAATATAGCCAAACGCGGAGCTACTGAGTTAGCTCCGCATTCTGTTGTGAAAAACTCTATTTACTTAGAAATTTTCACTGTCAACAGAATCCCCTCCAAAGTTTTCAAAATGGCTTAGAACTTAGCAAATTTTGAAATACTTTGGATCTTCGAATAGAAAATGCGGAGTTAAAATACCAAGTTTATATCGCATCTTGTTACCACGCGAAGTTAAGTAGCTTCGCTTTTCAGTGAGTAATTGCTCATTAAATATTCAGTAATTACTTAGTAATTGCTCAGTAATTACTCCGAACCTTGCGCCAAATACCAAGAGGCGGGTTCTCTCTCTTTTTAAAATAGAGTCTTTAACTCTTTTTCCTTACTTCATTCGAAGAATTCAGGAATCTAGAGTTCAGGCGCCGAGCGACTCATGTGAAATGAGCGATCTCCGACCGGACTTCCTTCGATTTTCCATAGATTTTCATCATTAGGATGTCGTCTAAGAAGAGTACGGCATTGCGCGCCTCCTCACCATCGGCGGCCGTCGTTAGCAGCGGCGGTAGCGGCCGAGGGACCGGATACAGCGGTGAACCAGTTCATGCCGCACCCATTGGAGGTAGAAATCTCAACTTTGCGGACTCCTTAGAACAATTTTTAAGTGTTTTGGCTCGGTTTTAACCGACCAACCATTTTTGAACCGACGAGATCGCCGTTCTCCGGCCGTAAGGCTTGGGAAGAAAGGAGAAGACGGATAAGAACTCTGGTCTTCTTCTTACGCGAAGTTATCGCGTCATCATCGCATTTGAAACACGGGGCTATTTTAATTAGCAGTCGCATTTCAATGCGAGGCTATTTTGACTAGCAGTCGCGTTTCAACGCGAGACTATTTTAACTAGCAGTCGCGTTTCAACGCGAGGCTATTTCTTCAGCTGCGCGCGAAGTTATTTTTTTTAACTCCGCGTTTTTTTTATACTTAAAAGATTTTTTGAATTTTCTCTAACTCTTGATTCTTCTTTTGCAGTGGGGTATTCAGACCAGATCCTTTTTGAAGAGGAGTGCATGTGGCTCTTCCGATCTTCATCAGCAAAAGTAACTCTAAGGAAGCCAGAAGTATATGCTTTACAACATAGTTGCAGGTTTCAAGCTTTGGCTCCAAAAGGTAATCTTTTGAAGGAATTACAAGAACTCTGCGGCAGCTCATTAAGTTTTCTTGAGGACCATTTCTGTTAGATGACAATCTCTGTCGCTTTCCAAAGCGATAGAGATGATCATCTAAGGGCTTGTAGCATGTCGAATTCAACTTGTGCATCTTCATTTAGGATTCTTGTAGCAGTATCTTCAGATGATCCACTAAGAACTTTTAAACAGATCATAGTTGACATTTGCAGAGGAGATCTTTTGCATGTGAACCAGGAAATTTCAACACTCCATGGAGGGGACTCGTTGTCGGGTTATTGATGAGTCGATGAATAGGTTGAAGCTTTTTGGGAGAGCTATAACTCTCTCTTCTTCTGTAACCTTTTGCTTCATGAATTAAAATAATTCTTTTTCTCTTTATCTGTTGGCTTCAAGAATTTTGCTTGCTCAACAAATAGATGGTTCATAGTTTCGGTGAAAACAATCCAAGGCTCATTTGCGTAACTTAGACTGTTAGTACCTGAAATGATCAGATAAGGATCATTTAACTTAGGCAAAGGCGTTTAATTGCACATGCCAAGTCCAAGCTTCTCATAGAAACGCGTAGCTAAAATACCAAGTTAGCTTCGCATTTTGCATAGTTGCGCGGAGCTAATAGCTTTGCGTTTTGGGGAGCCACTGATTAGTAATTGTTCCAATTCTTACGCCGAATACCAAGGGGCGGGTTTTTTCATTTAAATGGAGTCTCTTTTTCTTCTTCCTTACTTCATTCGAAGAACTGAAGAGATTAGAGCCCAAGAATCTCTAGGTGACCGAGCGATTTTCGACCGGATTTTCGTCGATTTCCTTTGAGATTTTGCAAGCAATGGCACCCAAGACCCATGCTTCTTCACACGCAGCCTCGCCGTCAGGGACTGGCGCAAGCAGCGGCGACAGCAGTCGTGGCAGCGGCGAGCCAGTCCACGCCTCGCTTATCGGAGGTAAGAACCTCACTTTTGGGGCTTTTTAGAACATTTTTAGAGTGATTTGGCTCGGTTTTAACAGGCCAATCATTTCTTTTACCGGCGAGATCGCCATACTCCGGCCAAATGGCTTGGAGAAGAAAGAAAAGATCTCTGATCTTCCTCCACGCAAAACTATTGCATTATCTCCGCGTTTTAAATGCAAAGTTATTTTTGCTAACCATCGCGTTCTGACGCGAGGTTAGAATTTTAGCTTTGCGTTTGTAAACGCGAAGTTATCCTCCTTAGCTTCGCGTTCATAAATGTTATTTCACTTAACTTCGCGCGGAGTTACCTGTAGTTCCTCGTTTTCATACTTAGAAAAATTTTCTGATTTGTGAAAATTTTCCTAATTCTTAATTCCTCTTTTGTAGTTGGCTATTCAGTGGATCCAATCTCCCAAGGGCATCACTTCGGTTATGGCGGGGGTTCAGACTCAGTCACCCAGTTTCGCTTCACGACTGTTTTTGCTGCGTACAAGCCGGGTTTGAGGGAGCGCAGGGAGAAGTTAATCAGATACAACCCTGCTACTGCACGGGAGATCATTACGGATGCTCCCTTTGAAGCCACAAACCGGGAGGCATTGGAGAAGTTGACGTTCCTCTTTGGAGATGCTATAGAGCACTCGGATGAGATCCTCTTTGAAGAGGAGGGCAAGTGGCTGTACCAAGCCGGGGATCTGCTCATGTTTCTGCCTGACATGGAGCATAGCTACCCTCTGGTGTATCTCCAGAGGCTGTCTTCCCACCGTGAGTTAGAATTTGAACTAACTCGTGAGTATGATGGTGTTGCGACTGGCAAGTTTGGCGCGAATGGGACTTTTCAAGACGGTCCCCCTAAATGTATTACGGGGCTCCTCCCAGGCAGAGTCACCAAAGAGCACTCTGTTGGTGAAGTCCCGATTCGTGCTAAAACTTTCCTTAGCGAATTCTTGGTCAAGGGTGGACAATACCCCGCCAAAGACTTTAGAATGCCCGGATGGGTCCACTCCTCGGGCAACATGTGGTGGTTCAGACTTGTCAAACACATACTGGACACCCATGAGCAGACCCTAAAGGAAATTGGCTTGTACAAACCCATTAGAAAAATCCAGTTTGGCTTGCCTCAAAGTTTGTACCACTTGTTCAGCCTGCTGGAGATATATAACCCCGAAACCGGCACCTTCTTTACACCGGTGGGTGAGCTGGGATTCTCTCTCTACGAGATGTTCGAAGTGTCGGGGTTATCAATGGGCGAAGTCCCTTATGAGGAATATATCCCCACTAATGAAGAGTTAAAGATGCTAAAAACGGGAGATGAGCACATCTACCAGACCTACTGAGAAATGATGTGCCACTATCATATTTGCGCCGACCTGGCTGGAGTAAGGAACCAGGGAATTGGCCATAAAAAGTGGACAGACTATCTCTTCATCAATTTGAAAGAGAGTCTCCCCATGGTTCGTGGACGCCCTTCTGTTAGTAACGAAGAAGTGAAGGAGCGTATCTCCAACTTAGAAGCCACAACATATACGACCGAATCAAATGAAGGAGGATTTAGTCCTGACACGGTCTTTAAGAGCTTCCATTACCAAGCCCAGTTCCCTATTTCTGAGAAAGGTCTCCTTGCTGGCTTTTTAATGTTGTGGCTGAAGAGGTGTGTCGTCCCTTCGTTGCCTAAGGAAGCTATTGCCAAGAACGTCGTCTATCCAGCCGTCCTATTGGCCTATGGACGACCCTTCAGGTTATTACCAGCGATGGTTGCCAACCTCCAGAGTGGGCTCCGGGCCCTCTGCAACAGTTTTACGCCAGCAGAGAAAAACAAAGGTAAAGCTGGAAAGGGAAAGGCGGCCAAAGAGGCTGCTACGGTGAAGACACCGCACCCAAGGGTAGAGATGCCTTATACATATTTAATGGTGTGGCTAGTCATGCACTGCCCGTTTTTGATGAGTGCTGCGGATTACAACCCAACTGACAAGCCGTTCTTCGTAGAGAAATACGAGCGTTCTGTCTGGAGGAGTAATTATATGTCTCAAATCTGCGGGACACTCCGTTACCATCAAAACAATGAGATCTTCCGCTGCTTCCCAGACTTCTCTGGGGGAGAGTATGGATCTAAGTTTAAAGATATTTTGGGAGCAAACAAGTTCACCAACTGGTGGTTATTGAATATTCGCCCCGGACACTTAGTGTATAGGCAAGATACCATGTGCTACATAGAACCGTATATCCCGAGCAGATTTGCTCGTCAATTTGGATACACACAGCTTTATATAGGAAATCCAAATAAATAGTTGGCGTACAAAGGGAATCTATACGCAGGGGCCCATGGCTGGTTCTATTTTGTTGCTGGAGGAACCGGAGCAGAATTTATGCTACCCCTGAAATCGCCAGAGCTAAGCATGGTGTTAACCTTCTGTACCTGGCACAGCGTTGCTAATGCTGAAGTACCTAACTTCTCCATCAAGCGCAGTTGCTGCAAGGAGATAGAGGCCTTCTATGCTAGCCGCAAATGAGCCAAAAGAGTGAGGGTGAAAGGAATGGACGAATTCCTTGGTGCGGCGGCCGATCCATCAGACCTGGGCAACTCTGATGGTGATGACGATAATGGTAATGATGACGACGGCGATGATGGTGGTGCCCCTCAAGATTTAGTTCCCCGCTCCCGGAGTCCAGCCATTAAATGCCGCTGATCTGTAAGAAGCGAACCGACGAAGAAGAAGCAAAAATTAGCCCCTGGGACCCTCTTAGTCTCTCAAGAGGCGGCGGCCAAGTTTGCTTCAGATTTGTTGGCCTCAACTCTGCCTCCGGCGCCGGCAGAGGAGAGTAGACCTGCTGAAGCTTCAATTGCTACTGAGGTCCCGACTCCCCCAACCGCAGAATCTGTCGAACACTCCGCGACGCAATCTCTGGGTAGCGAAACGGGTGCGCTTCTGGAAACAGCGATGGCTCCCCCTTCAAGTCCGACAACTGGACTTGTATCTCCTGGTATGGTTTTTATATTCTATCTTCTGTCTATTATTCACTTCATCATTATATGTAATACTATTTGTTTGCTTTCTGAAATGCAGGTGGTCAGCCCCACTCGCCGATGTATTTGACTACCAGGGGAGAGTCTGAGGAGAAGGTGGATTATTCTGGCACAACTGGCTCGGTGGGAGGTTTGGGTAGTTCTGCAAATGAGTTTGACGCAGACTACTTTACGACAACTCCTCCCTCTATTCCTTCTTCAGTTCCCCCAATAGATGAACTCGGGAGTGATGATAGGACAGAGGTGGTTATCGAGACTGCAGCAAGAGAAGCTACACCATCCCCAAGTCTGCCGTCTCCAACACCAATGATCTGCTTTGAAGAGACCTTTCCAGTAGTTGTTGGTGTACCCTCTGATCCTCAGCCAGCAATATTAACATCTTCTACCATTATGGCTGTTGAGACACCTGCGACTCCTCCAGCTCTAAGTCTTCTGTCAGTGGGAGACGAAGAAAATCTGAAGTTCTCATTCGAAGCCACTTCTGCCATAGGGGGAGCTTCGGGTGAAAACACTCCATCGTCTACTCCTGCTGATGGTGCTACTCGAATGATCTGTACCAGTGATACTCCTCATCGGGTTCCTAGTTCTGCCAAGTCCATATTGGCTTTACCGGCCCCTCATGTTATGAATCTGGTACAGGGACGGGCTTCTTCTTCCTCGACCCCAACGGACGCTACTCCTCTCCCAGCGACATCTTCCTTAGCGCTGCCTGCTCTAAACACAGACACTGTGGACCCTCTCAAAGAATTCTTCAACCACAGTGTAAATGACTTTATGCGGCTACTAAGTGTTCGTCGCAAAATTTCCTTCGCTTCCTCCCATTGAATTAACTTAAATTACAATGAAAGTGAACAAGATATAAAAAAGAACAAACGAGAGGATTTTATATTTCAATCGCTCTCTTTTACAATATTGTGGGATCTGTGGCGATGGGATCTGTCAAGCAGTTCCTTTGGACGATCGGTACGTTGAAATCTTCTCTTTTAAAGATATCGGCTGAATATAGACGATCTTCTCTGGCTTTGATTTGTTCAAGGCTCTCTCGCGTAACTCGAACTTCTCAAGAACTCCAGAAAGAAAATGGTAGTTTTCTCTGATCTTCACGAACTCAAGGCTCTGTGCGTAACTTGAATTCTCCAAGATTTCAGAAGATGATCAGCAAAGGCTTCAAGGCTCTCTCGCGTACTTGAATTGCCAAAGGATCGATAGGAGGCTTCCGATGCCAAAAAAAAAGAAGAAGACGACCTCTGATCTCTGGTTTTTGATTAGTTCAAGGCTCTCAAGCGTAACTCGAACTTTACCAAAACTTCCAAAAGATCCAAGCCTTTTTTAGAGTTTCACCAAGAAGGTATTTATAGCCCTAGGTTAATGCAAGAGTTTCTATCTAAATAGAACTCGCATTCATCAAGGATTCCAATCAAATATCTTAGTTTTGATGGAATTCTGATTAGACTTGATTCGGGTATTTGGATAAGCCCAGAATCATAATCTCAATCAATTTGAGATTCTGGTTATCTGCTTACGCGGAGCTTTAATCGCATTAAAACGCGGCGCTAAATAACCAAAACGCGGAGCTAACGCGGAGCTATTGATCATCTCCGCGTTTTACTCAAACGCGAGGCTAATGCAAGCCAAACTGCGGAATCAACGCGGAGCTATTAAACATCTCCGTATTTTATTCAAACGCAGGGTTAATATAACCAAACGCGGGGCTATTGAATTAGCTCCGCGTTCTGTTGTGGAAAATCTTTTTAACTTAGAAATTTTCACTGCCAACAGAACCCCCTCCAAAGTTTTCAAAATGGCTTAGACTTCAGCAGATTTTGAAATACTTTGGATATTTAAACTGAAACGCGGAGTTAGAATACCAAGTCTATCTCGCGTTACGCTCACTTACACGGAGCTAATCAGCTTCACTTCGTCTTCAGTGAAATGAGTAATTATGTCATTAATTACCCCGAGTTTCCACGCCGAATACCAAGCGACGAAATTTCTGTTTAAATAGAGCTCCCGGCTCATCTTCTTCTTCATCTCATCTGAAGAATTTCTGAGAACTCTAGTGACTCACGAATGATCTTCAACTAATCTTCGTTCAATTCTTCATAGGATGTCTCTCCAGAGGAGTCTGGCTTTTCGCAAGTTGGCCGGCGTTGATGGTAGCAGCCGTGAAGGTAAACACAACAGCGAACCAGTCTATGCAGCGTCTTCCGAAGGTAAAAACCTCATCTCTTGGTTTTCTAAGAACCATTTTGGCTTGGTTTATCCTGGATGATTGCTTATCTTGTTGGCGAGATCGCTGTTTTATTTTGTCGTCCCTGCGCTTGAAACGCGGGGCTTTACTGGTGGTCTTAATGAATCCGCGAGGCTATCCTTGATTAGCAGTCGCGATGAATTGCGAGGCTATCTTTGATTAGCAGTCGCTATGAATTGCGAGGTTATCTTTGATTAGCAGTCGCTATGAATTGCAAGGCTATCTTTGATTAGCAGTCGCGATGAATTGCGAGGCTATCGTTGATTAGCAGTCGCGATGAATCCGAAAGAGAAGGAAAAAGCAGAAAGAAATCTTGTCCCCCTTTACGCGAAGTTATCGCATCATCCTCTGCGTTTAAAGCGCGAGGCTATTTCTTCAACTATGCGCGGAGTTAGCTTAGCTCCGCGTTTTCACTCTTTTGGAAACTCTGTTCCTTTTGCAGTAAGTCCAGTCCTTCCTGAAGAGGAATGTATGTGGGTTCATCGATCTTCATCAGAAAAAGTAACTCTAAGGAAGTCAGAAGTATATGCTTTACAACATAGTTGCAGGTTTCGAGCTCTTGCTCCGAGAGAAAAACTCCAGAAGGGGCTGTAAATAAGGAGCTGCAGCACTTGCAGTGCAGAATTGCGCTTCAGTGCAGCACTTTCCTTTCCTCTCGTGCTTCATTTCAGATGACAGATCCGAATTGACATTTGCAGAGGAGATCTTTTGCATGTGAACCAGGGAACTGAGCTTCAACACCCCGTAGAGAAATCCTGAATTCCTTTTGCATGTGAACCAGGGAACTGAGCTTCAACACTCCGTAGAAAAATCCTGTTGTTTTTTGCTTATTTGATGAGTTTGATCATATAAAAGCTTTTGGGAGAGCTATAACTCCCTCTTTGTAATCTTTTGCTTCATGAATAAAGATAAATTATTTTCCTCTCTATCTGTTAGCTTCAAGAATTTTGCTTGCTCAACAAACAGATGGTCAATAATTTTGGTAAAATAGTCTAAGGCACTTCTGCGCAACTTAGATGACCGGATAATGATCACTTTAACTTAGATGGAAGCGCTCAATTGCACTTATCAAAAATCCAAGTCTTTCAATGAAAACGCGAAGCTAAGGCACAGGCTATCCTCGCGTTTTGTAAAATTGCGGAGTTAATCAACTTCGCTTTTTCTTAGTTGCGCGAAGTTAATAGCTTCGCGTTTTAGAGAGTAACTGACCAGTCACTTTCTCCGAAATCCGCGCCGAATTCCAAGAGGCGGTTCCTTCCATTTAAAAGAAATCTCTATTTCTTATCTTTCTCACTCTATTTGAGAATTTTCCAGAAACTTAGAGATTCAGGCGATCAGAGTTCAGACGACCCAATCTTCTTCCGACCGAGTTTCTCCAAATTTTCAGTCGATTTTTCTCAGCAATGGCACCTAAAACTCGTGCTACTTCTCGAGCGGCTCCATCTTCGGCGACTGGCGCAAGCAGTGGTGGCGGCGGCCAAGGCAGCGACGCGCCAACCCACATTTCGCCTATCGGGGGTAAGAATCTTTCCATCGAGACTCTTTAGAACATTTGTAGAGTGATTTGGCTTAATTTTAACTGATCAATCAACTCCTTTACCGGCGAGATCGCCGTACTCCTGCCGTAAGGCTTGGAGAAGAAGAAAAGTCTCTGACTGCCTTCTTACGCGAAGTTATCGCGTCATCCTCGCGTTTAAAGCGCGAGACTATTTTAAGTAGCAGTCGCGCTGAAAACGCGAGGCTATTTTGAGTAGCAGTTGCGCTGAAAACGCGAGGCTATTTTGAGTAGAGTCGCGCTGAAAACGCGAGGCTATTTTAAGTTCTGCACGGTCTAATTTTTAGCTTCGCGCGGCGCTATTCTTAGCTTCGCGCGTTCTAATTTTTAGCTTCGCGCGTCCATACTTAGAGAATTTTTTCTGTCTTATAGAAACTTCTCTCACTCTGCTTTCTTTTTGCAGTAGGGTATTCGATGGAATCTCTTCCCCACAAGAACTACTTCGGCTTTGCTGGGGGTTCTGATCCCTCCGGCCAATTCCGTTTCACTACCATCCTGCCCTCATACAAACCAGACCCGAAGGAACGCAAGGAGAAGCTGATCAAGTATCACCCTACTACTGCGCGAGAAATCATAACTGACGCAGCTTTTGAAGATGTGAACAGAAAGGCGATGGAGAAACCCGCCTTCCTCTTTGGAGACCAGATGGACCACTCAGATAAGATCCTTTCTGAAGAGGAGCATGTTTGGTTATATAACTCAGGCGAAATGCTGATGTTTCTGCCTAGAATGGATCGTAGCTATCCTCTGGTCTATCTTCAGAGGCTAGCGATGCCTCGAGAATTAAAGTGGGGACTGACTCAGGAGCAAGATGGCGTCCCAACAGGCAAATTTGGTGCAAAAGAGGTTTATCAAGATGGTTCCCCAAGATGCATTACTGGCTTGCTTCCAGGCCGATTTGGCAAGGAGCTTCCAGTGGGAGAAGTCCCATCTCGTACCCGAACTTTCTTAAGTGAGTTCTTGGCGAAGGATGGTCAGTACCCGGCTAGCGACTTCAGGATGCCTGGCTGGGTTCATTCTTCTAATAATATGTGGTGGGCACGCCTTGTTCAGTACATGCTGGATTCCCACGAGCCCATTTTAAAGGATATTGGTTTGTATAAAGCCATCAGGAATGTCCAATTCGGGTTTCCCCAGAGTGCTTATCACTTTTACTGCCTCTTGGAGATGTATAACCCTGAAACCTGTACTTTCTTTACACCAGTGGGTGAGCTAGGGTTCGCTCTCCACGAGATGTTTGAGGTTTCTGGGCTCTCGATGGGCGAAGTCCCTTACGAGGAGTATATCCCTACCACCGATGAGTTGAACATGCTATTGGCGAGGGATGAGCGCATCTATGTCACGTACTGGGAGATGATGTGCCATTATCATATCTGCGCTGACCAGACAGGTGCACGTAATCACGGTATTGGCCACAAGAAGTGGGCCAAATACTTTTTTGCCAACCTGAATTCTAAGGATAGCTCGGCCACTATCCATGGTCATTCTCCTGTCCCCATTTCAGAGATCGACCAACGTGTAGCCAGGGGCCATTACCGTTTGTTATATTATACCACTGAATCCAATGAGAATGGATACGGTCCCGGTACTTCATTTAAGAGCTATCACTATCAAGCCCAGTTTCCGATCTCCAACAGAGGTCTCATTGCCGGGTTTCTGATGCTGTGGCTCAAAAGATGCGTCGTGCCGTCATTGCCCAAGGAAGCGATTGCAGTGACCGTGGTATATCCAGCGGTTCTTCTTGCATACGGCCGACCCCTTGGACTCCTTCCCGCTATGGTATGCAATTTGCAGTATGGACTCAGGGTATTCTGTCGTGATTTCTTCCCCACTATTAAGGTCAAGGGGAAAGGAAAGGGCAAGTCGAAAGAGACTGCCCAACCGAAAACTCCAAACCCTAGGGTGGAGATGCCCTACACCTATTTGATGGCGTGGCTTGTCTTGCACTGTCCCTCTTTAATGAGTGCGCCAGAGCGTCGTTCGGGCGAAAAGTGCTTCCTTGTAGAACTATATGAACGTTCTTCATGGAGGCAGAATTATATGTCCCAGATTCGGAAGACTCTTCGTAGCTTTCAGAATTACGAGATCTTCCGGTGTTTTCCTGACTTTCCCGGTGGAGGATATGGGACGAGGCTAAAGGATGCCATGGGAGCAGATAAGTTCACTACTTTATCTGCAGGAGCATTCTGGTGGCTTCTCAACATCCGTCCCGGACACTTGGTGTATCGTCAAGATCTCAGGTGTCAGATTGAGCCATATACTCCGAGTCGCTTTGCTCGCCAGTTTGGATATTCTCAACTTTATGTGGGCAATCTAAATAAAGATCTTGCTTACGAGGGGAATTTATACGAAGGTGCTCGTGGCTGGTTCCATTTTGCAGCGGGCGGGACCGAAGCTGAATTCTCCTTACCCCAGAAGGTGCCAGAATTGGCCATGACCCTCAGCTTCTGCAATTGGTTCAACATTGCGAATGCTGACGTGCCCGGCTTCTCTCTCAATCGCAGTTGTTGCAAAGAGATTGAAGCCCTCTATATTAGCCGCCAGGTTGCTTCTAGGGTAAGGATAAAATGAATGGAAGAATTCCTTGGTGCTGCGGCTGAGCCTTCGGACATCAGCGAATCAGACGATGATGCCGTTGATGATGATGATGATGATGCTGGTGCTGGTGGAGTTCCTCAGCCTATTGTCAGTCGTTCCCTGAGTCCAACTCTCAAACGCCGCGGCACTTTAAAGAAAAGGCTGGGTAAGAAGCAAAAACTGGCAAAGGAAACTTTGATAGCCCCCAAGAAGTGGCTATCAAACTTGCTTCCGACTTGTTAGCTTCAGCTGTACCCCCAGCGTTGGCAAGGGAGGATGAACCTGCCAAAGCTCCAAGTGTTGCTGAGATTTCAGCTCCTTCGGCCGTAGAGCCTGTGGCAGAACCTGGGGCGCAACTAACGGGTAGCGAGACGGGTACACTGCTGGAAACGACAATGGCTCCCCCTTCAAGTCCGACAACTGGACTTGTATCGCCTGGTATGGCCTTTAGCATTTTATCTTTTGCCCGTTATTATTTTGACGTAACACTGTTTTTCTGGTCTTCTGAAATGTAGGTGATCAACTTCTTTCGCCAATGCACTCGACTACCCAAGTAGAGTCTGACGATAGAATGGACCATTCTGGCTCTGTTGGTGGTGTAGGTAGCTTTGCTAGTGAGTTTGCGGCTGATTATTCCACACCGGTTCCTGCCTCTGTTTCCTCTTCAATTCCCCCAATTGACGAATTGGGAAGTGACAAGAGAACTGAGATTATTATTGCAGCTGCTGCTAATGAGGCTACACCTTCTCCTAGCATGCCATCTCCAACACCCGTTTGCTCTTCTGAGACATTTCCCACGGTCGTTGGCGTGCCTTCTCAGTCAGCGATTTTAACGTCGTCTGTTGTCGTGGCTGCTGAGATACCTGCAACTCTTCCGACTCTAAGCCTTCCAGCAGGGGAGGAGAATAATTTGAAATTCTCATTCGAAGATGCTTCTCCTACCGGAGGAACTTCAGGCGAAGTGGTCCCATCTTCTCTTCCTGTTGGTGGAGGTACCCAAGTGATCTGTACCGACGGTACTTCGTCTGGGATCTCCAATTCTTCCAGATCTGCACTGGCTCTACTGGTCCCTCAGATCATGAATTTAATACAGGGACGGGCTTCTTCTTCTCCAATCCCAGCCACTACTGCTCCCTTGCTCACGACACCTCTTTTGGCATTGCCTACTTTGCCTACCGACACTGCAAATCCTCTTGAAAGACTGTTCGGTTTCACTGTCGAGGATTTTATGTATTTGTTAAGAAGATGTGTCGAGATGGTTCTTGCTGGCCACGATTCCTTCAACTTCGCACGTCCACTGTTACTCCGGTATTTAGGAAATATCGAAGAATTCGGTGGGCAAGATCGAGCAGCTCCATACCGGGCCCGCCTCGCAGCTTTAGAAGAGCAGGTGACCATGCTACACACACTCTGTCAGGCGGATGTGGAGGCGATTACTGAGATAGAGCTGGCGCGGCTTCGAGCAGAATCCTTATCTCGAAGAAATATTTTAAGGCAGCAGGAGGAGAGATGGTCTCAGGAGCTGACAGAGCTCCAGGCCAGTCGGGAATCCGTTATTGGCGACCTGCAAAGGGTAAACTTCGGAATTAAGGAAAATCAGGCGGCCATCTCTAAAGCCCAGGAGACGATTGCGAGAGCTCGGGCCACCTTGATAGAAAATGAACTCCGATTAGGAGAATCTGTCAAGAAGCGGGAGATGTTGCTTGTCCAGCAGGAGCATATTCAGCAGGAAGAAATGGCCAGGAATCGTGCCATAGAAGAATCTCGTCAGCAACAACTTACAATAAGTGATGATGAGTTGCGTAGGCAAGCTCAGCAAACCGTGGAGGCTTCTCATCGTAGAAATTTGGACGAGACAATAAACCAATTGAGACTTCTGGAAGGCCAATAGTTTCATCTCTCTTTACACTTTTATCTTCCTTGTAATAAGAACTTTGTAAACAGGAGAGAGATAACTTTACTATGTTTCTTTGAAATTCTTTTTGTATCTTCACCTTAATAAAGATGATTCTTTTGACTCTTTTATTTGCCGGCTTCAAAACAGATTTGCTTGCCCAACAAATAACCTGTCGTCAAAACGATTTATCTCGGTATCGTTTATGCTCAATTTCTCGAACCGAAATAACAATTAACGTTTAATATGGGATTTTTAGCAAACCCCCAGCTATTAACGGATTTGATTAGCCTTTACCAACTACCGTTTGAGTTGGGCTAGCCATGTTATTCCCCTCAACATGGTGAGTTGTCGAGGACCACGTTTGGATTTAAGTACCGAACTTTTCCTCTTCCCTTTACTTTATCGGTATTGGGCGATTCATACTTTTACCCCAGCATGATGGGTTGGCGAGGAATTTAATTTCCTCTTCCCATTGCTATAGAAGCTTTGGGCAATTCATACTTTCACCCCAGCATGATGGGTTGACGAGAAACTAGTTCTCTTCCCATTGCCTAGTTGGCGTTGGGCAATTCATACTTTTACCCCAGTATGATGGGTTGGCGAGAAACTTGTTCTCTTCCCATTGCCTAGTTGGCGTTGGGCAATTCATACTTTTACCCCAGTATGATGGGTTGGCGAGAAACTTGTTCTCTTCCCATTGCCTTGTTGGCGTTGGGCAATTCATACTTTTACCCCAGTATGATGGGTTGGCGAGAAACTTGTTCTCTTCCCATTGCCTTGTTGGCGTTGGGCAATTCATACTTTTACCCCAGTATGATGGGTTGGCGAGAAACTAGTTCTCTTCCCATTGCCTAGTTGGCGTTGGGCAATTCATACTTTTACCCCAGTATGATGGGTTGGCGAGAAACTAGTTCTCTTCCCATTGCCTAGTTGGCATTGGGCAATTCATACTTTTACCCCAGTATGATGGGTTGGCGAGGAATTTAATATCCTCTTCCCATTGCTATAGAACCTTTGGGCAATTCATACTTTTTAGGTCAGAGGCGCTTAATTACACATGCCTAAAAGAAGACTGGGGGCTGTTCAAACTTGAGAACTAAGCACACCAGGTTTGGGTCAGAGGCGCTCAATGCGCATGCCCAGGAAAAGACTGATGGTGGTTCAAACTTGAGAACCAAACTGGAGGCGGTTCAAGGCTCTCTCGCGTAACTCGAACTGGGTACTCCAAACACACCAGGTTTAGGTCAGAGGCGCAAAATGCGCATGCCTAAAAAAAAGACTGGAGGTGGTTCAAACTTGAGAACCAGACACGCCAGGGTTTAGGTCAGAGGCGCAAAATGCGCATGCCTAAGAAAAAGACTGGAGGTGGTTCAAACTTGAGAACCAAACTCACCAGGGTTTAGGTCAGAGGCGCACAATGCGCATGCCTAAAAAAAAAAAGAGACTGGAGGTGGTTCAAACTTGAGAACCAAACTCACCAGGGTTTAGGTCAGAGGCGCAAAATGCGCATGCCTAAGAAAAAGACTGGAGGTGGTTCAAACTTGAGAACCAAACTCACCAGGGTTTAGGTCAGAGGCGCAAAATGCGCATGCCTAAGAAAAAGACTGGAGGTGGTTCAAACTTGAGAACCAAACTCACCAGGGTTTAGGTCAGAGGCGCACAATGCGCATGCCTAAAAAAAAAGAGACTGGAGGTGGTTCAAACTTGAGAACCAAACTCACCAAGGTTTAGGTCAGAGGCGCACAATGCGCATGCCTAGAAAAAAAGGACTGGAGGTGGTTCAAACTTGAGAACCAGACACGCCAGATGTAGTGGGTTAAAATCACTAGAATAGAAGAAGTCCAAGTGCTCATCTGCGTAACTTGGATAAATTGGAGGCTTATACTCCCAGAGATATTAAGCATAGTATTTCTTCAGAAATTTGCCATTGATCGGCATCATCATCCTATCGCCGTCTTGATTTATTAAGCGATAAGCTCCACTGGAGTAGACTATCTCCACAATGAACGGTCCTTCCCACTTGGGTTCAAACTTACCCTTAGTCTTGTGGGTTAGCACCATTGGCCTTTTAACAGCCAGAACCAAGTCTCCTTGTTTAAAGGTCCTTGGTTTAACGTTCTTATTGAACGTTTGAGATATTCGGGCTTGATACAACATAATTTGTTGTTGAGCCCTGAGACGTTTTTCATCTAACGCCTCTAGTTCTTGCAATCTTTGCTGATGGCGTTCCTCTATCGTCATCTTTGTGGCTAAAGCCACTCTTAATGATGGTATCTGGATTTCAAGAGGCAAGACAGCCTCACTTCCATAAACCAAAGAAAACGGGGTAGATTTAGTCGGGGTGCGAACGGTGGTGCGATAGGCCCACAAACATTCTCCCAACTTTTCATCCCAATCTCGTTTATTGGAGGAGACGAACTTCCGAAGGAGTTTGATGATCGTCTTATTGAAAGCTTTGGCCAACCCATTAGCCGCAGGGTTATATGGTGTAGAAGCGATATCTTTGATTCTGAATTTATTGCAGAATCTGGAGAATCTCTGACTGATGAATTGTGGACCATTATCATGAATAATCCGTCGGGGGACGCCAAATCGGTAAACGACATGATGCTTGACGAACTTGATCACATCTGTCGTCTTCACCTCTTTCATGGGCACGGCTTCGGCCCATTTTGAAAAATAATCGGTTATTGCAAGAATAAACCGATGTCCTCTGGATGACGGGGGAGTTATTGGCCCCACAATGTCCATTCCCCAGGCTTCAAATGGCCAGCTTGCGATGGTATTGTGCAAGTATTCTTGGGGTTGATGAATAAAATTGGCATGTATTTGGCATGCATGACATCGTTTAGCGTATGCCATTGCTTCCGTAACCATGCTCGGCCAGTAGTACCCCAGCCTTCTTATACGGTCTCCAAGTTTGGGACCGGGCTGATGAGCTCCACATATTCCATCATGTGTTTCTTTCAGCACTTGTTCCGCTTCTGCTTTCGATATGCAGCGTAGCAATAGACCATCTCTTGACTTTCTATACAAAGTCTGAAGTTTATGGTCATAATAAAATCTTTGGGCCTTTCTCTTTACTGAGATGGCTTCCTTAGGATCTTCTGGTAATATCCCATGCAAAGCATAATCCACAAACGGAAATCGCCAATCACGGGGCTCTAAGTTTAAGCCAATCTGGCATACCTCTTCGGTTTGAGATACCACATCTGGGTGGAGGAGTTCTCTGCTACCAATGGTGATGCTTTTAGCTTCACCTGGCGGGATTGCCAGCGTTGCGGCTAATGCGGCAAGAGCATCTGCATAAATGTTCTCGTTTCGAGATACATGATATATGTAGAATTGTTCAAAATATCCTGCTAGCTCAATAGCTAGCTGATGATAGGGGATGAGGGCTTCATGTCTGCCTTCATACTCACCTGTCATCTGATTGACAATGAGCCTAGAATCTCCATATGCCTTTAGATGGTTCACCCCCAGTTGCAGGGCTATTTTTAAGCCGATAATGAGCGCATTGTACTCTGCTACATTATTAGTGCACGGTTCTGTTAATGAGTAACCGTTAGGCAATATATGTTTATGTGGAGATATTAGCACAATCCCCACTCCAGCAGCAGATCATCTCGCGGCACCATCAAAGAATATTTGCCAAGGCTGTTCTTTGGTAACTGTGTTGACTTCTGATGTCAGCTTTAATTTGGACCAAATTGGATGGTCTGCAAGAAAATCAGCGATTGCCTGTCCCTTCATGGCCTTTTGAGGGACAAAATGTATGTCATAGGGTGACAGTAAGAGCACCCATTTCGCCAATCGGCCATTCAAGAATCCTGGTTTTGTCATCAGAATCTTCAAGGGATTAACCCGTGATATGACATGAATTGTTTGCCCCGAAAGGTAGTGTCGCATTTTCTGAACAGCAAACACTAGGGCTAAACATTCTTTTTCAATCGGGGTATACCGCTGTTCTGTCCCAATCATTGTTCTACTTAAATAGTAGAGGGCATGCTCATGGCCGTGCTCATTATATTGAGCAAGTAATGCTCCTAAAGCATTATCCATGGCCCTTACATATATAAGGAAGGGCTGTCCAGGGGCCGGTGCCATTAGTACAGGAGGTTTAGTAAGGTACTCCTTGAGGTCATCAAATGCTTGCTGACATGCCTCATCCCATATGAAAGACACTCCCTTTTTCATGAGTTTGGAGAATGGTTGGCATCGTCCAGATAAGTTGGATATGAAGCGCCGAATATAAGCGAGCTTTCCTTGTAATCCCCTTAGTTCCTTAAGGTTGCGGGGAGGCGGCATTTCGCTAATCGCTTTTACCTTTTCAGGGTCGAGGAAAATTCCTTTTGAAGTTATTACGAACCCTAGAAACTTCCCGCTGGATACCCCCATGAATGACTTAGTGGGATTCATCTTCAAATGATGTTTCCTCATAAGATCGAAGACCACTCTTAAATCGTGAAGATGATCTTCTTTGTCTTTGCTTTTAACTGCTAAGTCATCCACATAGCACTCTACTGTTCTGCGTAGGTGTTCTTTAAATATGGCGCTCATTGCGCGTTGGTAAGTGGCACCTGCATTCTTTAATCCGAATGGCATCACCGTATAACAGTATACCCCCTGTGGCGTTCTGAAAGCTGTATGCTTTTCATCATCCGGGTGCATCTTGATTTGGTTATAACCTGAGAAGCCATCCATAAAGGACATCCTCTCATAATCGCAAGTATTATCGATCATTACGTCGGTGATGGGGAGCGGAAATTCATCCTTGGGACATGCAGCGTTCAGATCTCGAAAGTCAATGCATATCCGGATTTTGCCATTCTTTTTGCGAACTGGCACTATATTTACCACCCAGTCAGGATGTTGTTCTTCACGGATGAACCCGGATTGTATAAGCTTATTGACCTCAGCAACTATTGCCTCCATCAATTCCGGTCGAAAGCGCCTCTGTTGCTGTTTAACAGGTTTGACATCTTCTTTTATATTTAACCGGTGTGTGGCAATTTGAGGGTCAAGCCCAGGCATATCTTCATAACTCCATGCGAACACATCTATATACTCTTTGATAAGAGATATAAGTTCCTCCTTTTCTAAAGGAGTTAGTGTGTCGCTTATGAAAATGGGTTTCGGATTTTCTTCCGTTCCCATGTTAACCTGTATTAATTTGTCTTCTGTGGGCGGGTCACGCTGTTCAAAGCGGACATCCCAGAGAGTGTCCATATGCTTAGCCCAAGCATCATCTTGAACGTCAATTGGTTCCTCGTCGCTTTCTGGCGCGGATGAAACCATATTGGCTGTCAAAGATTGAAACCAAGCACCGGTACTTATATCCGAATCATGATCGGGTGAAGATGTTTCTTCTTTGGCCGAAGAACTCTCTTCATCTTTTAATGGTGAAGAAGGTGGGGTAGATATATAACCCAACCCCCTGCGGGTCTTCTGATAATAATCAGGACTCTTTCCTCTCGGTCTAAACGAGGGTATGAGATTCCGCCGCCCTTTTCCGAAGTTTAATCCCAGCTTCTGGGTAAAATTATATCCCATTTTCTCCATCATCTGTCGGGACCTTTGCTCATATAAGTGAAATTGAGGTGATGTTTGTTCATCACTTTCACTACTTTGCCTCTGTCGAGGCGACGTGGCCACTTTGCCGAACATGATCGGCCTTTGGGACTTCTGTCGGGGAGGCACTTCAAATAAGTGCCCTTGATCCTTGGTTATTTTTAATTGAGAGAGGAGGGAAGACCTAAGGGGCAAATAGTATGCCGCTGATGAATATCATATATTGTATTTTTCCTCTCATACTTTATCTATTTTTGTGTATAAATAAATGCTACTCGGGTATTTTCAGTGTCTTTTGCAGGTAATCCGAATTATACAAGGAGGAGACATGAAACAAGAGTTAGACTAGGAAATCAAACGCCGAAAAGTTTCTAAATCGGGCAAGACTACAACATCAAAGTACTACAGGAATTATAAGTCAAATACAGTTAATAAATTGAAGAGAATAAGAGAAGATACTTCTGCAGAAGGAATTTCAGTACAATTGCTCAATATTTAGACGATAAATAGCGGTTTTTACTGCTAAATAGCGGTAACACTGTAGCGTTCGCAGAGGAATTTTCGTCGTGGGCTTAAATGTAATTTTGTAGTTTTTGTAAACTGGTTAGAAATAGTTTTTGGTTTCAGAGACCTATGCAGGAGCCAACCCTTGTATTTTGACGGGATTCTGGATTCTGGATTTTATTTTTGTACGCGATTTTCTCTGTTGAATGAATTGGGGGTTTTTGCTGAAGGTTGACGGCACAACACCGTGTCCAGAGGTAACCCATTATTTTTGCAATTTTTATTTTATTTCTGCATAAATTCAATTGCTTTTTATTTTAGGATTTACCGCTTTCTAGATTAGGGTTTATCATTGTATGAATTAAAATCTAATCTTCCTTAACAAAAATCATGAGTAGCTGATTAGATCAGCCCTAGGATGTAGATGAAACTAAGATCCACCATGTAATTATTTTCTAATATTTTTCTTCTTAAATAAAATTAATAAAAGCCATGATTTTTCAAATGAAACATTAAAATATGAGGACCCGAAGTTTAGAACTTTGATAGATTATACTTGAATTAGGATTCTTGATAATCTATGCTTAGTTAGGGATTGGGGTTGCTGGTTTTACTATTTTATTTGAATTATCTACAATATTTAGTTTATTTTTATAATAAGTAGCATCCTTTGATGAGCTATACTTGCACAACACTTGATAGCTCATGCTTAGGGCACTTTAAGTAAAATTTAAACTAAAAAGATCGAATTTTTATGATAGAAGAAAATATTAGAAGTAAGAACATGGTACTATAGAGAAAGTAAGAACATGGTACTAGGCTACTTAGATAAATTCGACCTCAACCTAGATCCTTTGGTTAGTCCATTGATCTATAGAGAAAGTAAGAACGCAAAAACACCCTAGATTCTTGTGAGACGACATGTACAGCGCTACAACGATACTGTGCGCTTGCAGTAAATATAACACATCAGCCGCCAGAACTTCAAGTTCGGTCAGGCCATCCGCTTCGGTGGAGGTACAAGAGGGCTCAGACTCAGTAGCTACTGCATGCTCGTAGACTAACTTTACACTTTCATTAATAACCCATTCACTTTCTATTACATCTACTATATTATCAAGACCTAAGCTAAGATCTAGGTGAGGGTTGATTTCGTAATCACCCCCGTAATCTTCTCCAAGGAGCTCGTACTCAGTGTCGGCTTCATTGCCACTGTCGTCGGGCTTTGGAGACTTTCTAAGACCGTTATTGGAGGCTTCATGTGCTGGCTTGTAGAGTGCAGCATCTGTGAAGTAATTTTTCAACCCTTTGAATGGCTGCTTGTCAGCAATTAGTGTCCGGATCTCTCCTTCCTCATCCCAATATTTCATGCACTGGTGAAGAGTCGACGGAACTATCATATGAGAGTGAATCCAAGGTCGCCCCAATAAAATATTGTAGGAGGTATCAGCATCAATTACGTAGCACGTAACCTCCGTTTTCAAGTCTCCAATTTGACACCGCAATCGGATCTTACCAAGAGGATGGCTATTATTAGCGTTGAATCCATAGATGGTAGTGTGTGTAGGTGTCAAGCGATGAAGGGAAATCCCCAACAGCTGCATCAATCTACTGGGCACGACGCTGAGTGCAGAACCTGGATCAATCTGAATTCGGTCCACTTTTGTGGACCCGACATATCCAGTGAAATATAAAGGCCTATTATGCTTTATATTCCTCACATGCATGTCTTCTGGAGAGAAGATAATTTGTGGGACCTGCCTCCTCACTTGATGACAGTGGGGGAAAGAGTCCCGCTCTTCGATGGCCGGCTCGACAATCTGAGCTAGGAACGACTCAGAGTCTGCCAAGGCCTCTCTTAGAGCTTCAACAATTCGTAAAGCGTCACCCGTGCTGGGATGTTAGACAACTGCGCAATTATGTCAAATTCGAAGGGAGTTTCTTTGGCTCCTTCATCTCTGGTAGAATTCTTTTGGAAACGAAGTCCTTTCTGCTTCGCAGGATTTGCGAGTTCTACATAGATATCTTTTGGATCCACTCTGGTGTAGTCCTTAAGATATATCTTTCCAGATCGAGTACCGGAAGGCCTGTCCCATCTTGATGGGTGGCCATAGTTTCGGGTTCTTCTTCAGAATCTGTGAAGACCTCCGAAGCTATATATTCTCCTTTTATATCCGCAGAAATGGTATTGACAGCCCGCTTCTTCTCTGAACCTCTTGAAGTAGTCCATTGTTCATCTTCCAGCAAATCAGGGTGAACCCACATAATTTCCCCTCTTTGGGTTGTTATGGGGACAAGTCCTTCTTGGGCTTTGTTGTAAGGATCAAGATTCTTTGTAACTGCCTCACCCTTTGGGATTGGGGTCACTCCTGCGGGGAACTCGTGGGTTCCAACCACTATGGTTGCCATATTGGCAGTGACTTTCTTCTGCTCTTCCTTAAGCGTCAAAACTCCAGCCTCTATTAGTGCTTGGATTCTGTTCTTAAGGGGAAAACAATCCCTGGTAGGGTGCCCAACATTCCGGTGATAAAGACAGTAATTTGGGTCTTTAGTCTTACCCGCATCTTCTGGCTTCTTATTCTCCGGAAGTTTTAGCATTCCCTTCTTTTGGAGCAGGTGAAAGAGGACTGGTGTCTGTTCAGCTTTGAAAGTGTAATTCCTTTCTTGCTGCGGTCTAATTTGCCTTGACCCTCGTTGACTTTGAGATTTCGGCTCTGGCAGAGAACTGGTTTTCTGAGGAGCAGTTTCTGATGACATTACTGCTTTCCCTTTATTCTTGTTGTTGTTGTTTTGGGTATATGATTTACTACCCCCAGCACTTCTTGGCCCGCGGGACTCTTTAACTCGGCGAATCAAGTCTTCAGCTTACTCTCCTTGTTTGAGCAGGTCCCTCCACGTCTTAGACTCTACGGCCCCCATTTTGAGGAGCACATTGGTCTTAAGATTGTGTCAACATGTCTCGACTAGAGTTTCCTGGATCATTCCGTGTTTACAATGTACGGACTTCTCCCGGAACCTTTCTATGAAATCTTTAACCGCTTCTTGTTCCCCCTGCCTAGTTGCAAGGAGGGAATGAACCGTTATCTCGGTGTCATCCTCAAAGAAACGTGAGAGAAATGATTTCTCAACATCTAACCAGGTATTAATAGTACCTGGGGGCAGCTGCATGAACCAAGTAAAGGCAGGCCCTCGCAAAGTACTTGCAAATACTTTGGTCATGATGAGATCATTACCCATTAAGTGTCCTGCTTGGGACAAGAAATAATAGATGTGCTGACTGGGCGATCCCTTCCCGTCATAGGGCTCCAACTTGAGCGGCTTATACTTTGGAGGATAGGGTACCACATCCCATTCTGCTGGATATGGTCTAGAGACTCCTGACTCCTTCAACTCTTTTTTATGCATCAAGGCTTCGAGTTGATTCAATAACTTTTCAAGCTTTTCTTCATGCGGATCATGGAAAGAAAATCTATCTTCTTCCTCATGCATCGAGTGGGCTTTCTCCTCCTGTTCTTCTTCATTTGGAGTCTTCTTGCCCTGTTTAGCATTATCTTCAACAACTTTTAAAAGTAGCATCTTAAGGTCTTCAATCGTTTTCTGTTGCTCTCGAATCATTCTTTCTTGAGCTTCAAATCTCTGATTGATATCACCAGATTTATCTGCCATGTGCGACGCTGACTTCTGCAGTCGAGATGATGTAGAGGATGGAGGCGAGGCTATAGCGGAATTATTGCTGTCCTCGTCGTAAGAAACTCCTGCGAGCTTTTTATAATTTCGGGGCGGGACGGCTCTTGATCTTAGTCGAGTAACATGATGAAGTTCATCATCGCTCGATTCTGAATCATCATCCGTCTCTGCAATTTTCTTCCTTTTTCCTACTATGTTGGAAGTTACAGCTCTCCCTTGTTTCAGGGGAGTGGTTCTTGTCTTCTTAGCAGGATTCTGGTTTGACTCATTTAATCGGTTGAACACAGATATCCTGTTCTTGCTGCAGCCACAGTTATTCATCATAGCTGATACTGTCGTCATGAGTTGCTGGCAATGGCAACTATGTTCAACTTGAAGTTGGTCTATGCCTCTCTTCTTATGAAGATGTTCTCTGAGGTCAGTGCCTCTAGACATGAAATCAAGAGGTCCATTCAACTCTTGAGAGTGTTTAGGAATCCACTGAAGCTTCTTTGATTGATCAACCCTGGCTCTGGGGTCGGACTGATCCTCGCGTGGCTTAGGAATAGCCTCGCGTTTCACATTGCGGATCTGAAGAATAGTTCCGTGCTTATCCACACTAGCCTCGCGTTTCTCGCTGGCTTGGTGTGTTCTTGGAAGTTGAGCTTCTGGAATAATAGCCCCGCGTGAAGGGAAATTCTTGCACGCTGGCTTATTTTTGCGATTAACGCAGATCATAGCTTCGCGCTTAGCGTGGTTTTTACGACTGACAACTATCTGCCAATCACCCTCACGTTCCTTGCGGGTATCAGAAGTCTTGCGTTTATTGCAAGTATCACTGACTTCGCGTCTCTCGCTAGGCACAGTAATAGCCCCGCGTGGAAAATCACACGCTGGCTTTGAATAATTTTTATACTCGCGTAACTCGCGAGTATTGGGTATTCTGCGACTAGCGTAACCCTTACTGGCTTCGCGTCTCTCGCTAGGCACAGTAATAGCCTCGCGTGGAGAATCACACGCTGGCTTGGAATAATTTTTATACTCGCGTAACTCGCGAGTGTCGGGTATTCTGCGACTAGCGCAACCCTTACTGGCTTCGCGTCTCTCGCTAGGCACAGTAATAGCCTCGCGTGGAGAATCACACGCTGGCTTGGAATAATTTTTATACTCGCGTAACTCGCGAGTGTTGGGTATTCTGCGACTAGCGCAACCCTTACTGGCTTCGCGTCTCTCGCTAGGCACAGTAATAGCCTCGCGTGGAGAATCACACGCTGGCTTGGAATAATTTTTATACTCGCGTAACTCGCGAGTATCAGGAATTTTGCGTAACTCGCCAGTATTACCAGCCTCGCATGGAAAATCACACGCTGGCTTTTCCTTGCTTTTAAGGCAAGTTGTATCTTCGCGTTTAACGCGGTAGAGATTGGTCTCGCGGGTAGCGCGAGCCAATTTGCGAGGGACCATAGCCTCGCGTCCTCTAGAGTTAGCTCCGCGTCCAAGGCGGGCTTTGAGGGCTCTACGCCTCGCTCTCCGGTTCCTGTTCCGGAGTTGGGTCCTGGTCAGTCCAGTTCCCATGTCTTTTTCGGCAATCGGAAGCTCTTCCTCGGTTAGGATTTCTTGTGTGGACTCCGGCGTTATAACCGTAGTCTCCAAGGATCCCCGTCTCTCGGTGGATACCTTTCTACCCGTCACTCGGGCATTGGAGTACATACGGCGATAGTGCCGTGTCTCATCCAAGTCACCTGATCCGGAGGAGAGGAACTCCTCGTACTTCTGCTGATCGATTTCAACGACCAGCGTGTCTACTTCGGATCCGATCAAGTCAACGTCTGATTGCGCCACAATCTCTTCATCAGTGAAAGAGATGGCTCCCACTGTGGTCGCCAGTTTGTTCGTCGCAAAATTTCCTTCGCTTCCTCCCATTGAATTAACTTAAATTACAATGAAAGCAAACAAGATATAAAAAAGAACAAACGAGAGGATTTTATATTTCAATCGCTCTCTTTTACAATATTGTGGGATCTGTGGCGATGGGATCTGTCAAGCAGTTCCTTTGGACGATCGGTACGTTGAAATCTTCTCTTTTAAAGATATCGGCCGAATATAGACGATCTTCTCTGGCTTTGATTTGTTCAAGGCTCTCTCGCGTAACTCGAACTTCTCAAGAACTCCAGAAAGAAAATGGTAGTTTTCTCTGATCTTCACGAACTCAAGGCTCTGTGCGTAACTTGAATTCTCCAAGATTTCAGAAGATGATCAGTAAAGGCTTCAAGGCTCTCTCGCGTACTTGAATTGCCAAAGGATCGATAGGAGGCTTCCGATGCCAAAAAAAAGAAGAAGACGACCTCTGGTCTCTAGTTTTTTATTAGTTCAAGGCTCTCACGCGTAACTCGAACTTTACCAAAACTTCCAAAAGATCCAAGCCTTTTTTAGGGTTTCACCAAGAAGGTATTTATAGCCCCAGGTTAATGCAAGAGTTTCTATCTAAATAGAACTCGCATTCATCAAGGATTCCAATCAAATATCTTAGTTTTGATGGAATTCTGATTAGACTTGATTCGGGTATTTGGATAAGCCCAGAATCATAATCTCAATCAATTTGAGATTCTGGTTATCTGCTTACGCGGAGCTTTAATCGCATTAAAACGCGGCGCTAAATAACCAAAACGCTAAATAACCAAAACGCGGCGCTACATAACTTGTTGACCGATATCTTAGACAAGATGGGTTCGGTCGAATCCAAGTCATGGAAGGATCTGCTTAAGCAGGGCGAACAGGCCGAAGAAATACTTCGACGTCTCGAAATGCAACAGTCTGCAATCGGAGACGGTGCAAACGAATCTCCATTCCATTTTTCCCGTTCAAAAGGGAAAGACATAACGGCAATGGCGGTAGAAAGTACACTGAAGCAGAAACCATGGCCAACTACAAGCTACACAGCAAAGTCGCCCAGACTTCAAAAGCAGTATTCGTTCAAGGATGAACAGACTGCTACCATGTTCAATCTGCTCACCAAACGCAAGATGCTTAAATTGCCGGAGAGCAAGAGACCTGAAGAAGTAGGGAAAACTAACGATCCGAATTACTGCCTGTACCATCGGATTGTAGGTCACCCCACAAAAAATTATTTTATCTTAAAAGATAAAATTCAAGCGTTGATTGACGCTGGAGCAGTTCAGCTCAAAGCTGAACAAAAAAGGAGTTAGAGCTAACTCCGACACATTTAATGTGTGAGGTCTAAAGGTACCACTTGGGCTCACAACAATTCCCAAAAAAAATGGGCTCAAGGCGGTTAATTTAAACCCCCATATATATATATATATATATATATATATATATATATATATATATATATATATATATATATATATATATATATATATATATATAAATGAATCACCCAACGCCGCTAAAGCTACGGGAAGAGAATAGATTTCTAGCCAACCCCACCATACTGGGGGTAAAAAGTATGAATTATCCAACGTCGCTAAGGCTACGGGAAGAGAATAAATTTCTCGCCAACCCCAACATACTGGGGGTAAAAAGTATGAATTGCCCAACGCCAATAATGTTACGGGAAGAGAATAAATTTCTCGCCAACCCCATCATACTAGGGGTAAAAAAGTATGAATCGCCCAATGCCGATAAGGCTACGGGAAGAGAATAAATTTCTCGCCAACCCCATCATACTGGGGGTAATAAGTATGAACCACCCAACGCCTACAAGGCTACGGGAAGAGAATAAATTTCTCGCCAACCCCACCATGCTGGGGGTAAAAAGCATGAATCACCCAACGCCGCTAAAGCTACGGGAAGAGAATAAATTTCTCGCCAACCCCACCATACTGGGGGTAAAAAGTATGAATTACCCAACGCCGACAAGGCTACGGGGAGAGAATAAATTTCTTGTGAACCCCACCATACTGGGGGTAAAAGTATGAATTGCTCAACGCCGCTAAGGCAAAGGGAAGAGGAAAAGTTTGGTATTTAAACCCAAACGAAACCCTCGACAACTCACTATGCTGAGGATAATAGCATGACTAGCCCAACTCAAACGGTTGTTGGTAAAGGCAAAATCAAACCCGTTGATAGCTGGGGGTTTGCTAAAAATTCCACGACAAATCTGTCACAATAGTATTCTTATCCGAATATAAGAATACATCACTGCCCTAAGCTGCTAAGGCAAAGGGAAGAGGAAAAGTTTGGTATTTAAACCCAAACGAAATCCTTGACAACTCACCATGCTGAGGGGAATAGCATGGCTAGCCCGACTCAAACGGTAGTTGGTAAAGGCAAATCAAACCCGTTGATAGCTGGGGGTTTGCTAAAAATCCTAATCAGATAAATCTCCTGTCACGTTAAGATTTCACCTCTGACAGCAAAGCTTTTCTTGTCATTTTGCTCCAACAGAGCAAGCGACACTCCAAAATATTTGTCAAGTTAAAATCATACCTCTGACATCATAATTCAAAATCAAATGAGATAAGATCCGATTAAATCCCTCCCCTGTCACGTTAAGATTTCACCTCTGACAGAAAAAAAAATTCACACTTCATCAAGTCCAACATTACAACCTCTGACGAACTTGCTTTTAATATCGTTAAGTTAAAATTCACCTCTGACGAAAATAATCTCACTATCAAGTTAACAGTTACCTCTGATAGTCTGATTCCAAAACTAAATACGTTAACCGTCACCTCTGTTTAGTCAGCTTGTCCCTATCACGACCAGATCCTCTGAATATGTTAAGCTCCAAGACACGTTTAATGTCACCTCTGTCTTTTCCTGATTCGTCATACTAGATGTCACTGAACGGTTAGGATTAAAATAAGCACGTTAATATTATACCTCTGCTTGACCTAAAATAAGTATGTTAACATCATGCCTCTGCTTGTCCTCTAATGAGTACGTTAAAATCATACCTCTGCTTGTTATGGAATAAATAAATATATTAACAGTTATCTCTATCGACCAAATCTTTTAAAAGGTCTATAACCAAAATTAAAGAATCCAAAGTATTTCGAAATTCAGTACGGTTCAATACAGAACTTCGAAAACTTTGGAGGGGGTTATGTAGATACCAAAAAAAAAAAAATTGCTAAGTGGGCACACCACGGGTTGCAACCCGCGGGAGCCCCCGCGGGATGTAACCCGCGGGACCTCCCGCGGGATGCAACCCGCAGGGGCGATCCCGCGGGTTGCCACCCGCGGGTTGTTTTCCGTTCTTTATTTCCCGTTGATTTGTTTCCTTGGACTGATAATCCGTGATCCGCTTTTTCAGGAGAGAATTGAGCCGGATTTCGAGCTTCTTCGGTTTATAAAATACAGGAATTTAACGGGAGAAGGGACTTTTGACTTTTGGATTCTTGGACTTTGGGAAGATTTCGGGCGAGCTCGTGAGATCAAATAAAGAGAGCAGAGCCATCTTCTCCTGGTCGGACGGTCAACGGAGGCAACAACGAGACTCCACCGCCACCCGAACCCACATAAAAAAGGGAATAAACTAATATTCCCGTTCTTGTAATTCTTCGGAATTTTTGTAATCTCAAATCTTCGTTGTAATCAAATAATTTTGCAATGGAATCAAACATTCAATTTTCGGGCGTACACTAATACTGAGGTGATCGGGTCAGAATCACCAGATTTCGGCAGAGGCGCCTAATTGCGCATGTCTAGAGTTTGATTGGAGGTGGTTCAAGGCTCTCATGCGTAACTTGAACTGCACATACCAAGATGATCGGGTCAGGATCATCAGATTTTGGCAGAGGCACCTAATTGCGCATGCCTAGTTTTAAGCAAAAACGTTCAAGTGCTCATTTGCATAACCTGAACAAGTGGAGGCGGTTCAAGGCTCTCATGCATAATTTGAATTGCACCTACCAAGATGATCGGGTCAGGATCATCAAATTTCGGCAGAGGCGCCTAATTGCGCATGCCTAGTTTTAAGCAAGAAGTTTCAAGTGCTCATCTGCGTAACTTGAACAAGTGGAGGCGGTTCAAGGCTCTCATGCGTAACTTGAACTGCACATACCAAGATGATCGGGTCAGGATCACCAGATTTCGGCAGAGGCACCTAATTGCACATGTCTAGTCCAAGTGCTCATGTGCGTAACTTGAACAAGTAGAGGCGGTTCAAGGCTCTCATGCGTAACTTGAACTGCACATACAAAGATGATCTGATCAGGATCACCAGATTTCGGCAGAGGCGCCTAATTGCGCATGCCTAGTCCAAGTGCTCATGTGCGTAACTTGAACTGGTGGATGGTTATACTCCTAGGGATCTGAACCAGATGAGACAGTTACTCTGTCATCATTCTGGTTTATTTTAGGCATAGTATGTTTTCAGAAATTTACCGTTGATCGGCATCATCATTCTATCGCCGTTCTGATTCATTAAGCGATAGGCTCCACTAGAGTATACCGTCTCCACAACAAACGGTCCTTCCCACTTGGGTTCAAATTTACCCTTAATCTTGTGGGTTAGAATCATTGGCCTTTTAATAGCCAGTACCAAGTCTCCTTGTTTAAAGGTCCTTGGTTTAACGTTTTTATTGAACGTTTGCGAGATTCGGGCTTGATACAACTCAATTTGTTACTGAGCCTTGACACGTTTTTCATCTAACGCCTCTAATTCTCGCAGTCTTTGTTGATGGCGCTCTTCTGTCGTCATCCTTGTGGCTAAGGCCACTCTTAATGATGGTATTTGGATTTCGAGAGGCAAGACACCTCACTTCCATAAACCAAGGAGAACGGGGTAGTTTTTGTTGGGGTGCGAACGGTGGTGCGATAAGCCCACAAGCACTCTCCTAGTTTTTCATCACATTCTCGTTTGTTGGAAGAGACAAACTTTCGAAGGAGTTTAATGATCGTCTTGTTGAAATCTTCGGCCAATCCATTTGCCGCGATGTTATATGGCGTTGAAGCAATATCTTTGATTCTGAACTTATCACAGAATCTTGAGAATCCCTGGCTGAAGAATTGCAGTCCATTATCATGAATGATCCTTTGGGGGACGCCAAAACAGTAAATGACATGATGCTTGATGAACTTAATCACATCTATCATTTTCACCTCTCTCATGGGCACTGCGTCGGCCCATCTTGAAAAATAATCGGTTATTACAAGAATAAACCGGTGTTCTCTGGGCGACGGGGGAGTTATTGGCCCCACAATATCCATTCCCCATGCCTCAAATGGCCAACTAGCAACGGTATTGTGTAAGTATTCTGGGGGTTGATGAATAAAATTGGCATGTACTTGGCATGCATGGCACCATTTAGCGTATGCCATTGCCTCTGTAATTATCTTTGGCCAGTAGTATCCCAGCCTTCTTATGCGGTCTCCGAGTTTTGGACCGGGCTGATGAGCTCCACACACTCCATCATGTATTTCCTTCAACACTTCATCTGCTTCTACTTTTGATATGCAGCGTAGTAGCAGACCATCGTTTGACTTTCTGTATAAAATTTGAAGTGTACGATCAAAGTAGAATCTTGGGGCCTTCCTCTTTATCGAGGCGGCTTCCTTTGAATCCTCTGGTAGTATCCCATATAGGGCGTAATCTATAAATAGAAATCGCCAATCTCGGGGTTCTAGTATTAAGCCTGTCTGGCACACCTCTTTGGTTTGGAATACCGTATCTGGGTGGAGGAGTCTCTGCTACCAATAGTGATTCTTTTAGCTTCACCCGGCGGGATCGCCAATGTTGCAGCTAACGCAGCAAGAGCATCTGCATAGACGTTCTCACTCCAAGTTATATGATATATATAAAATTGTTCAAAATATCCTGCTAGCTCAATGGCTAGCAGATGATAGGGGATGAGGGCTTCATGTCTGACTTCATACTCACCCATCATCTAGTTGACAATGAGCTTAGAGTCTCCATATGCCTCTAGATAGTTTACCCCCAGTTGCAGAGCCATTTTTAAGCCAATAATGAGCGCGTTGTATTCCGCCACATTATTGGTGCACGATTCTGTTAATGAGTAACCGTTAGGCAATATATATTTATGTGGGGATATTAGCACAACCCCCACTCCAGCAGTAGATCGTCTGGCAGCGCCATCAAAGAACATTTGCCATGGTTGTTCTTTGCTAACTGTGTTGACCTCTGACGTCTGTTTGGATTTGGACCAAATTGGATGGTCTGCAAGGAAATCAGCGATCGTCTGTCCCTTCATGGCTTTTTGAGGGACGAAGTGTATATCATATGGCGATAGTAGCAGTGCCCATTTCGCCAATCGGCCGTTTAAGGATCCCGGCTTCGTCATCAGGATTTTCAAGGGGTTAACCCGAGATATGACATGAATTGTTTGCCCTGAAAGATAGTGTCGCATTTTCTGAACGGCGAACACTAGGGCTAAACATTCTTTCTCGATCGGGGTATACCGACGCTCGGCTCCGATCATTGTCCTGCTTAAGTAATAAAGGGCATGTTCGTGGTCATGCTCATTATATTGAGCAAGTAATGCTCCTAAAGCATCATCCATGGCCCTTACATATATAAGAAATGGCTACCTAGGGACCGGTGCCATAAGAACAGGAGGTTTAGTGAGATATTCTTTGAGATCGTCAAATGCCTGTTGACATGCCTAATCCCATATGAAAGAAACCCCCTTTTTCATGAGTCTAGAGAATGGCTGGCATCGCCCTGATAAATTAGAAATAAAGCGCTGGATATAGGCAAGCTTTCCTTGTAACCCCCTTAACTCTTTAAGATTGCGGGGGGGGGGGGGGGGGGGGTGGGCGGCATCTCGCTAATTGCTTTTACCTTCTCAGGATCACAAGGAAAATTTTGGAGATGTGCATTCAGAGTGGGTGCTACAAGGATGCGCATAAGCACATCTTTATATGTATCTGCAGAGGAACAAGAAAAAACCCCTGATGGCGTGACCAAAAAAATAGGTGTGCACAAGGGGAGGGGTTGCACCCACGGTGTTGCGCCCACGGGGTGTCCTATTGATGGTACCCACAGGTGCATCTGCGGGTTGCTCCCATGGGGTGCCACCCGCGGGTTGCTCTAGCGGGGTGCCACCCATGGGTTGCTCCCGCGGGGTGCCACCCGCAGGTTGCATCCATGGGGTGCGACCCGCTGGTTGCACTCGCGGGGTGCACCAGTAGGTTGCACCACTGCTTTCTTGCAGGGAGTTCTCCAAGTGGCCACTATGCATATTATTTGCGCAGGTTTTCTCCAACTGTGATTTTTTGATTGCCTCTTTTGTAATATTGGGGCGTATCCGTTGGGCCTTGCGTTTTTCCTGATGGCCTTAATTTCTCTTTTGCGACCGTGTTAAGATCAAGTTCGACTTTGGGATAGGTGACGACGCCGTATCTCTTTTATGAGGCGATGACGCCTTGTTCTTATTGACAGGCAATGATGCCTTGTCAATTTTCATGAGCGATGACATCTCATAAGTTATGACGGGCAATGATGCCTTGTCACTTTTTGTGGGCTATGACATCTCATTTGTTTTGACTGGCAATGACGCATCACTTATTTTGACAGGCGATGACATCTTGTCAGTTTTGGTAAGCGATGACGCCTCACGTTTCTTGATCGTTACCCGACGATGATACCTAGGCTCCGAATCAGAGGATTTTAAGAGAAGATACCTTTGTTGGTCGACTTCGGCAACCAAGGTTTTAACCACCGATCCAATAGATTTCCAATCGGACTGCGCCACTAAGTTCTCTGTTGTGAACAAAGAGTCTCCCACTGTGGTCGCCAATTCTTGAACGCCCGAAAATTTGAATCTTCCTTTCATTGCGATTTTGATTTTAAATACAGCAATAAAAGAAAATTACAAAAAAAAATTATGAGATTACAAGAATAGTGAACAATTAATTTTGATTCTCCTTTTAATTTGATGTGGGATCTGCTAGCGGTGGAGTCTCGCTGATGCACTCCATTGACGGTCTGACTTGGAAGAAGACGATTGCCTCTCTGCTCTAGAAACTCTGGAAGAAGACGCTCTGAGATCCTCCTTTTCCAAGAGAATCCCCTTTCTCTGGACTCTGCCCTCCTTTTATAAATTGAGGAATAATTGTTCCCCTCAAATCTGGGTCAAATCCGCATAACAAAAACATCGAGATCGGGGTAATAGTTTTCCTAAAAATCCGAGTCAAATCCACGTTACAGGAGCACCAAGATCGGGGTAACTGTTCCCCTAAAAATCCGGATCAAATCCACGTAACCGAAGCACCAAAACGGCGCGACCCTGCGGGATGCTCCCGCAGGCACCTGCGGGGTGCACCCTCTTTCTTTATTATTTATTTATTTTATTTATTTATTTATTTATTTATTTATTTATTGTCTATCTACTGACCTAGTAAGTACTATAAGAGGAGAAATAATAATACACATGCACGCTATGTGTATATATAAATAAAATATAAAACTAAATAACATAATAAAAAATCATGATAGTATCAACAAGATGTAAATCTTAAAAAGAATGTGAAGCATAAATTTAAATTATATTTGTCTTGAAAAGATAAATAAATCAACCAGTAGTAGTGAAAATATGTCTCGAGTGGTGTTGGAATTTAATATGATGGTAAAAGTTATATAAATGTATCACAAAATATAAATCTTTAGGAAGAAATAGAGCATGAGTTAAATTGCAGCTGTCTTGAGGATGATAATGGTCAATGGGTATATTTATATACACATATTATGGATGATATTGTAGCAGATATAAAAATAAACATGCATGTTAAATATGACATCATATTATGTTTATTGTAAATTTATTTGGAACTGTCAGAAGTAGTGTGCCACATATTTTACGAGTATCCCGTTCATGCCCAGGACCACGGCTATGATTCATGGTATTGCCCCAGTACGTACCACTAGGTACTAATGAACATAAATACTGATGAGTCTAAACTCTATGTGCGCAGCCTTATATAATGATGGTGATTCAGTAATCACCCGGAACTTCCATGGTTAGGTTTTTAAGTTCGATTGTACAATCTCAAGAATGTAAGCCTCCTAAAACATGTGTACAGTTCATTCTTTAAATTTCCCTTAACATGTAAATGACAACATAGAATAAGCACTTATACATGTTAATTTTGATTATGGTGGACAAAGGTGTAACAAGGCAAAATGGACATGTAACTGCAAAAAGAAAAAGAAAAAAAAAATAACACATACATCAATGGCAATTCCAGTTGAGTATGCTCAGTTGAGTATGCTCCATTGATAGAAGGAAGGCTAGTAGACTTTCTAAAAAGTGTATCCAACTACTACTCTAGTTAATTAATATTTTCCTAACAAACCTAAACGATTGTTTCTTTTATCGAGGTCAAAATAATATAAACTGATTGCAGTGAAATTTGTTTTAGTAATATTTATATATATAATATTTATAAGAAAATAACAATCGGGCATCAAAAATGGTAATTGTAATTTTATTACTATAATAATTTTATTTTAGTTTTGAGTACCCCTCCCTTTTAATTATATAAATTTTGTATAGTAGAAATAAATGAGCAGGATTAAAGGTAAAAATATAAAGTTTTAATTTTTAAATAAATAATAAAGGTCATATTTTGTTATAAATCTAATTAATAAGTGGCTAATTCATCGTTTGGATAAAATAATCTCAAAGCATATATGCACTTAATACAATTCTGCAAATATTATGTACTGTGTGTTCATAAAAAAAGGAATTCATTAATTATAGTTTGGTTGAAAACATTAATAGTGGTAACTACATGCAAGTGAAACACAAATGTAATATAGTAATGAAATAAAAGTTTTGGAACGGTTCCGCACTTACAATATTATAATTAGAAAATAATCATATTGAGTTTCTGATAATTAATTTTAGAAGGCAATGAGAAAGATGGAATATATAAATCTCATATATCAAGAATTAATATTTTATTTTTATTTTTTTGTTCTTAAGTTTATTTTTTCTTTTCTTTTTTTTTTTCCTTGTTCAACAGGACAGTGGAAAGAGGGATTTCTTTTTAATTTATTTTATTAATTTTTCTTTATTTATTAATTTTTGTTAGGGATTTATGAGGACTCTGGGTAATTATTGTTAGAATTTTCTTATAATTGAGCTGCAATTAATTGTTCCTTTTGTTTTCTTAAAACGGGCTGAACTAATTTGGTTATGAGATATTGAGAATGGGCCATTGTGGTGATCGTTTTATTGGGCTCATGCACACCTATTAAAGATAATTGTGGTTGGACGGTAAGTGTGGGCCTAATGGGTCTAATGGTCTCTTTATGGGAGGGTCCATTGGACTGTGTGTGTATATATATATATATATATATATATATATATATATATATATATATATATATATATATATATATATATATATATATATATATATATATATATATATATATATATATATATATATATATATATATATATATATATATATATATATGTGTGTGTGTGTGTGTGTGTGTGTGTTGGCTAGGTTCCCTCTCCACTCCAAGGGTTTTGATTGCTTGACCCATAGAGAGCCGTCGTTATTGTTCCTGGAGAAGGAGAGGAAGACCTAACCCTAATAGTTCAAAGAGGGTGATATTCAACATAATGGCTCAAATAAGTATGATTCCGCATGTTAATAACTCGATATTGATGTTCTAAATTTACATTCATGTTATATATATTATTTCTTACATTTGGTATCAGAGACTATGAATGTGAGTTTAGGACTCATTATTACACTTAGGGTTTATATGGATCTGTTTCTGATTAATATAGTCCACGGTTTGAATGTGAGTTCTTTGATGAAATTTCTTAATTTTTTGATTCACTACATCTAAATAAACATTTCATGCCAGCCAAAAACATCCGATTATTCAAACAAAAACCACAAATATTTTACTTTCAGACGGCATGACAAACAATATATCCAACAGGACACAGAAAAATAATGATTTTTTGAAAGTATGTATTGAGGTTTAAAAAAAAAAAAGAAAAAACAAGAAAAATACATACACGTGCTCTTCTTTAGTCCATGAGACTCCCTTCTTCCTCTCGTGGTCTGCTAGCCTGCACCTCTTCCCGGCGCCAATGCAATAGGATTGCTTTTGTGTTTTGATTTACGAATTGGTAAAATCATTTTTTAACCGCAATATTATGATAAGATTCAGATCTTGTTGATTTATGTATAGAATTTAATGGTATTTGAAAATATCTGTTGTTGGATCTTGTTGCAGCTATGATTGCAATTATTTTGTTGTATTTTCGCTGATACAGAGTAATATTATTAATTAAATTTATGGAAATATGCTTAGTTTAACTGTATTTTAATAATTTTAGGTTGTAGATTTTCCTTGTCTCTTATGCTTAATTATAAATTTTGAATCTTTATTTTATTTTACGATTATCGAGAATTTATCTATTGTCATGATATGATTTATAGTTGTATTGAAGTTATGTTTGCTGGCTGCTTACCCTATGGTCTCCTACGGACTAGGTGTTTTGGCTAATTTTCTATTGCTTGTAAAATAGAATTATTTTGGAAGCTCCTTGTTAGATAATGTAGTCCAAGATGATTATGTTGACTGGTATGACAATTTGCCAAGGCAAAATACTTGCTTTTTCGACCAGTAGAAGATTTGACTTTTACCTTGATCCTTAGGTGGGTAATCATGGACAGATCAACATTGAGCCCAGTCGAGGCGTGTGCCTGGGCTGAAATTTTAAATGCCTTTTAGCACCATGTTGACAACTTTGCCAGTTTACATGTAATTGAATAAACACATTTATTAAGGTGACATATAGGGATGTCGATTATATATAAATAAAGAATTCTGTTTGTTTGATAGCTCAAGCAGTTTAAAATAATTGCAATATTTAATTAGTCTCTCTAATTTTATTTCTAAAATTTATAACTTTAAGTCTTAAGTTGTTAAACAAATTAGAAGACTAATTTAGGTTTCCACATATTATACCTATTTAATTTGAGACTGGGACAATTATTGATATATCTGTGATCTGGAAAGGTACATTTTGATCCGTACC